>OX465299.1:84707798-85907798 GCA_949987735.1 Leucophora obtusa
TACTGCTCGTCTGTGGCGTCCTTAAAATTTATAATGAATGAGAAAAAGGATATATGGGAGATAGTCATATGAATGAAACAAAATTTGCCACAGAGATAAAAAGTATAATTTTATAAACTATTGTAAGTTTCTAGTGCATTCTGAATTTAAATCTGGCCAGTATATAGTTTTTGAGAAAAAGGATATATGGGTACACCGAATGAAACAAAATTTGCCAAAGAGCTAAAAAGTATTATTTTGGGAACTATTTTAAGTTTTTGGTGCATTCTGATCATAAATGTAGCCAAAATATTGTTTTTTAGAAAAAGGATATATGGGAGGTAGTCATGCCCTTGCCCCGAATGAAATAAAATTAACCACTGAGTTAAGGGACATAATTTGACCGCCAGTAGTCAATTTTCGCCTTATTCTGTTTATAATTGTAGCTATGTTCTTCCACCGATTTTGCTGAAACTTCGAATTTTTCTTAATTTACATGTTCTGAACCAGCACACCGAATTTCATTCTTCACTGTGCGTCGTGCTCTGATTTGAAACCGGACCGCCAGATTACCAGACAATAGCTCTACAAACAAAGCTAATGAGACACGAAGTGCAAGATAGCTTAACCCTCGAAGTGGCACATATTTTGAGCCCTTAGTTCTGGCTATACATTTACATGCATTTGTATGGAAATAAGGGCTATTATTGCCGTTAAATTTTTTACTAAGATAGGAAAATATTTGTTATATTTTGTGTTTCTATTTGTTTTTACTATGTTATTAGCTACCTGAGGAAGAAAAAATAGACCTGAAAAAATCTTTGGAATGAAAAGGGCAACAATTTTTTTGTTCTATATATATTTCTCTTTATTATGGGTAAAGTAATAAATGTTTATGACAAAATAGAAAATTATTATGAAGAATACATTGATTTTTTTATTCAGAATTTTGCGGAAGGCAACAAAAACATAAATAATCTATCAAAGGAATTAAATATGCTACAAATCCCAAACGTATTTAACAAATTGTAAAAAAATAATCCGCTGCAGGCATGTCCCTATCCGGATTTCATTCTTGCCTAAGGAAATCGTCAGGGGACGACGTTTTTAGAATTTCTGGAAATATTTGTTAAGTTAAATTACAAACTCATTGAGAATTTTTTGTTCTCGTCTAGGAGCGTTATTAAACATTTAAAAATATCAAAGAAAAAACAAAAACAACAACAGAAAATTTTCCACAATTTGCTTTGTCATCTTCCAATGTACTACTCTGTTGTTTTGACAGATCTAGCAATGTAGTGACATCCATTCATGTAGAAACAACAATAGAGAACAATGTTTTCTAAAGTGTCAGTAACCTTTAAATTTGCACAAGCACTTGCATATTAGTTTTCTAATTTTTTCTATCGGGATATACATTAATTGCATCAAAGGAATTAAATATGCTACAAATCCCAAACGTATTTAACAAATTGTGAAAAATAATCCGCTGCAGGCATCTACTTTTGAATGTTGCTGACAAACAAGATTGTTGCATTTGCAGCAAAAAAAGCGTGTCTTACGGCGTATTTTGTCACCTTGCTGCAGGCAAATTCTGCAATCTTTTTTGGCAGCTAATGTGTCTGGACCACTGCGTGAAGCCACATTAAGGTTTGCTATATTGAGAGGTCTCCCAAAGAACGCTTCAAATGCTATACGAGTTGTTGGTTGAGCCACAATGTGCGGATTATTGATGCGATTTTCAACGTTGGCCAGTACCAATTGCTTTGCAAGTTTATATAAAAATATGCGTCTTCTTTCTTTTCTTGTATTTTCATCATTTAGCTTACATATAATGTAACTTGCCAATGCCATCACATCAATCATGTTGCAGAAAAACGCGTATGTCCAGCGTCTGGTTGACCGTTTTGTTGTGTAATGAGTTAGCATTTCATCCATCGTATCGACTCCGGCTTTAGTTGAATTATAAAATAAAATTGCTTCCGGTTTCATGGCTACGCCTTCAACATGTTTCGTGTAATGCACGGTTGAAATTAAATTGACTGCCTTATTTTGGGCACGTAGCTGCAAAGTGCAACAAGATTTTCATAAAAACCAAACACACTTGAAAGAATTGGTCGTCTGGTGCTCTTCATAACTTCCTTAGGAAGACATCTTTTGTTTGCTCGAATGGTGCCAACAAATGCCAGTCCCATAGCAGCAAGTCGTTTAGCGCCGTTCAATGATCAGAAATAATTGTTCTGCCGCTGTTTGCGTAACAATTTGCGAAATACATTAGAACGTTTTCACCTTGATTTATCTCCCGATTGTCTCCTTCCTTTCCAGTGTATAGTTTTCCTTTCAATGGAAATTTAGTCTTAGCATCGCATGCCCACCAAAATTTGATCCCATACCTTGCAGGTTTTGATGGGATATATTGGGTGAACTTTGTGCGCTCACGATACGGAAACAACTGCTCATCGATGGTGATATTTTCATAAGGTTCATAATAATTTTGCAGATTTTCATTGAGAAAATTCCAAAGGTCCCGGATAGGAGCTGCTTTATCTGTTTGCTGTCGGAATGCCCGCGTACGACTATTATCGAAACGAATATATCTGGACAGAGTAATGAATCGTTTGTGCGACATAGCCGCACGGAATATGGGCAGCGAATCAGAACGCCACAATATACTAAAGTCTTGCATATTATTATGGCTGAGACCAGAAGCCAACAAAATCCCAATGAATGCATCTAGCTCAGAGCTTGTCAAATCAATCCATTTTCTTTGGGTAGACTCTGGATGTTCTTCATTCCATTTTCTAATTGATTCTTGCCCATGCCGATTTGTTTCACTAATGATGACGAACGTAATATTGGTTGAGAAAAATAGCTTGAATACCTCAACTGGATTGGTGAGCCTTGTTTTTGTTCCAGATTGAAAACGCATGATATTATGCTGGCTCAAACGAGATGCAGGGGGTTCAGTTTCTTTCCATTGAGTACCGTCTTTACCATAAAAACAGCCTGAGTCGACTTCATTTGCTGCTTCAGCATCATTTCCACTTTCTTCTTCTTCATCTACGTCTTCATCACTATCATAAAGTTCGTTAGGTTCAATTTCCAAATCATTTTCTATGTCTGATGCATCATCTTCTGGCACATAATCAGCAGTGTCGTCACCATCGTTTTCAAAAAACATCATCATTTTCATTAGCTTCTACCTGACTTTGAAAATCACGCACTAATGCCTCTGACAATTGGGGTTGCAAATTCGCGCTACGCAAGCGTGTATTATAAATAAATTCCAGTTCATCAGCCATAATATACTAACAACGCAACAAATCTACCTGCGTAAAATTATTCACAAGTTCAAAATTACCGCACAAAAACTAGATTACTTCTTCACTGTTCAACGTTCAATGAATAACTAACTCACAAACAAAATCAGAAGAAAGAAAGAAGCATAAAAGAATAAAGTAAATACAAATTTCCAACTCGTGCCATGTGCTTTGCCTATGCGTTCATACAAAATGCATAGGGGTCTGGCCAGACACCATGTAACAAAAGTATTTTATTTGGCTTTTTTGTCCTGTTCCAAGGACATTTTTTCAATTATTAATTTATACATCGAAAGCCAACAATATTTTGGGAGATTACCTGAAATTACAGCCATGTACCTAAAATAGAAGTATGCTAAATTGAAGCATGAAAATGAAATATGTCTGGCCAGAACCATGTGCCACTTCGAGGGTTAAATACTAAATAAATGATAACAATGGCTAAAATGTAAACATTGGTACAACGTCTGTTAGAGCTCACTTCCCAATGTTGGCATGCCGCCAGGAAAACCAAAATGTAGATGGTGAAAAAAAAAAATTTTTTAAATATTTTGCAAAAAATAATTAAATTAAAAAACAATTTTTTTTTTTTAATTACAAAAAAAATCGAAAAAAAATGTATGTTTGTGAACGAAATATATCTCGAGACCTTCTGTCCCCAAAGCTTATTTTAACAAATCGTGCTAATTATTATAAAATCAGTGTTCAACCGGCGTATTATGTTTGGTACATTAGGCAATTTCTGTCTTGGTAGTTATATTCTGATTTTTTTTCATATACATATCTATTATTTTGAACTTGTGATCCATTAGTTCATGACAAAAAAATGTTTCAGTTATTTTCAAATATTATGAATATATATATGAATATATGTATGCACAGCGCATGCTAAGGGGATAGTTTTTCGATCAAGTGTTTAGTATGGAGACATTTGGTTAGTTTAGGGACTGTCCTCAAACTCTTCCTAGGTCTAGTGCATAGTATGACGACATTTTTGACTCATATACAGCATAGTCTGGACGCATTTTTGGCTATGTCTCCGAACTATGCGCACCACATACTTATATAAATATATTTTTTTTTCAAATAGTTTCGGTATAAAGCAGATATTTTTTTGAAATAGGTAATTACATAAATATATGATAATTACTTTTCCAGAATTTTTTACTCATCTCCTGATAAAATTAAGATATTTTGAAATTGAAAATATTTAACTGACCTTCGCGTGCCATCAAAAATCTGCTCACATGGCAAAGTTCTTTTGCCATTCCCCCAGCATTGTCACAGAGCGTTTGTCATAACTCTCTTAACTACCCAAGTAAAAAAGTCTTCATATAGATTTATATGACTTTATAAAATACTTGTGGTAATATATTACGAAATATGTATTCATACAAAATTATATTACATTGTATAATATTGTATAACGTTGTATATTCAATATATAAATATATCTTTCTTCATATTACACTTCATATAGTTGAATATATAAAAATATATAATTATAAATCTAGCTTTATGTCACTACATATGCCACATATAATTACATATTTTTATATACGAGTATATCGAAATGGATATATTTGTATTACATTATATATAATTTGATACATTTGAGTGGGGACATAATTCAGATCAAATTGCATAAAACTGTATCTCAATCAAACAAATTATATCTAATTGTATCAAACAATTATGCAATTGTATCAATTTAGATCTTACTAAACCAATTTAGATATAATATGATACAGCAAGATGTTACCATTTTTCGGATAAAATCATGTATAATACGATAAGTCACTAAAATACTTTTTTGCATAGGTAATAAAGAAAAAAACTAAAATTTAATTATAAAAAATTTGGGAAAATTAAAAAAAAATGTTGTAAGCGCATTTCCAACTTTAAACCGATTTTCGACACTATTTTCCCTCATACATTTATTACAAACAAAATTTCGTTCTGTAAAAGACTTCTCTTTTCGTAATAAAGAATAAGGGTCATATGCATAATCACTTAGGAAAATTTATAAGTGACTTATAAAACAAATTTTTCATGCAAAATTCATTTTATAAATGTGGTTTAAGGTTTTCAAATTATTATGCATGACATATGTATTATAATGATGATTTATGAATAAATTTAGAAAACTTTTTGTAATTTAAAATTATAAAGTCCCAACATTTTTAACATGCATGTGTATGTTTATCTATATAAAATAATATACATACATACATAACTACCATTTAACAAACTTACTTTCCTTTATGTGGTTCGCGTATTTCTAACATGACATTTTTAAAATACACACAAAAAGTATTTAAAATAGGACGCAACAAACTAACACCACTAACTAACTGATGTGACAAACGCAAAATAAATTGTGCAAATAGAAAATATCTTTAGTATTTTCTGAACGTAGTACTGGTAATTCATCATGTTTAGCTCAAAACGAAAACAAAAGGTTTTCAGCTTTGAAAAAAATTACATATTGAAATTTTAGATCATGACATGCCTTCTAAATTCCATAAATGTATTTTCCTCTTGTAGTGTACAATGTAATTTCATTTGCGTGGGAAAATTGTGATTTTCCATATCGAGTCATAACCGCCAAAAAAGCTAAAGTGAAAATAATAACATTTTACACAAGAAACCGCTTTGTAAATTTTTTCATTTTTAGTCTTACAGAAGATCGATTTTAATGAAATTTGGATATAAAAATATAGAATTTGTTTTTACTTTTTAACTGCCCAATCTCACATTTAGGGGTTAAAAGGGTGAGATCAAAAATGACCCAATATCTATTTTTCCCGTTCTTTCATGTTGAGTCCAAAATTTAATAAACATATTAAGTGTCAAATGAAAGAAAACTGGGCTTAAGTGACACTTTGTGGTCACGAAAAATGTAAACAAAATATAGTCTGGAGTTGGCACTTAAGATATTTTTGCCTCTTGCTTAAATTTGTAACGGGACTTCTCAGAGTTACAAAATTTTGGGAGATGATGCAATTGATTAACAACTATAGATTTTTATTAAAAAACTAAAATTGAAAATCATGTCACTTAAGCTTTTTTAGCGGTTATGCTCGATATGGCCAATAGTGACTGGCGCGAAAGTATCAACGCATCGATAACATCAGTATAGTCATAAATATGAGCACAAATGATATGTACGGTGGCCAAACAATAAAGGATTTACGAACGTATTGTTCGATAACACACAACTAGCTGTTGTTGTATTATATCCTGTTCCTGCATTGCTTTGAGATCATTATCAACGCCAGCAAAGCATATTTCTGTATACAAAATTAGCGCTTTCCAAGTATGTGCATGTTGGCGCTAAGTGTAAAATGTTAATGAACGTGTTTTTGTTTTCAATACATATCGAAATTAATTTGAAAATGCATAGCAAATATTGAATTTGGAGCCCCACATTAGCCATATTTGGTCTAACAGGATAGATTGGTTTTTCAGTTAATATAGACTCGAAATAATACGTCTGTAATTTAATAGAACTAAATATTTATAATTTTTAGTTCTCTTGTAATAACACTTAGTCAAAACATATGTTTAAATTTATAGTCTTGGAAATCTCCCCGGACATAGTCCATATCATCTAAGAAATGTAAGATGTAGAGATAACCTTTTCACAGGGGTGTTGCATGGTTACGGGCAGTCGAAAATATCGTCCATTTTGCTCAGTCTTTCTTAGTTTCTGAGAAGTGGCCGATTTTAGAAGAACGGGAGGGAAAAATGGCGCCATTTTTAAAACTTCGTATACGCTGGTAGCGCCATCTACTGGGCAATAGCAAAAACATGAGAATAATATATTTTAACAAAAAAACCAATCGAAAATATGAAAATAATATATTTCAAAAATAAATTGTGTAAAATTTAACGAATGGGTTCTTAAAAATTAACTATAAATAATTTTAAAAATTAACACTCAAAATTAGTTAAAATATTGAGGTTTTTTAGTATTGTGTTAAATAAAGATAACTAAAATATTTAGTTAAATCAGTATTTGAACTAAAAATTTGTTAGAAATTAATCAAATCGATTTGAAACCGGTTTGACAGATTTTTTTACTGACGTTTTATTTTAAGCGAAGTGGCCATTAAAACTTTAACTAAAGTCGGCTTTAACAAAAATATTCATTTAAAAAATTTAGTTAATAGGAGCGCTTGAATTTAAGCAAATTTATTTTAAATATTACATAACAAATAATTGTTATTACAAAAAAAGTTAAAAAACAAAAAATATTGGTACTGATTCCAACCCGCGATTATCTGTTTGGAAATAAACTGTACACTCTAAAAAATGTTTATAAATTCACTACTATAAAATGGGTAAAATTTTGATTAATTTTACGAAAATTTTGTAAATATAAACAAAAAAATGCGTAGATTATTTTTGTACACACTTTCATACACAATAATACACACACAAAAGATATTTAGACATTTTGTGTTTACAAATAAACACATTGTGCCTAAAATTACTATCCTTTTGTTAAATTAAATTTTTACGGACAAAGTTGGTAAATATACTAACTTATAATAGTAATAAATACTCTCATATTTTAAATTTAAAAAATTTTATATATAAAAACAAAACCTAAATCAGATAATTTTTTGTGAACTAATACATTTCCACAAATCCATTTTCATCTGGAAAAAGCAGCATAAGAATGAAATTGTTTTTGGAAACCATTGGGTACCACACGAGTTGAAGCCGAGAGACGTTGGAAGACGATTTTGTATGTCTGAAATGCTGCTTGAACGCCATAAAAAGAAGTAATTTTTGAAGCCAATCATTACTAGCGATGAAAAGTGGATCCATTACGACAACCCGAAGTGCACGAAATCGTATGTGAAGCCCGGCAAACCAGCCAAATCAACGCCAAAGCCGAATATTCATTGCGCCAAGGTAATGCTCTGTATTTGGTGGGTCCCATCTATTATGAGCTACTGAAATAGGCCAAGACGACTACATGAGACCTGTGTAGAACACAGTTGATTCGTTTGAAGCGAGCATTTTCCGAAAAACGCTAGAATTATCCAGGATTACCAGATATGACGCCATAATATTGCATTAAAACAACGCTCGGCCACATGTTGGAGGAACTAAAAACTATTTAGAAAATAGAGAATAAGAAGTTTTGCCTCACCTGCCTTTTAGTCTAGACCTTGACCCGTCCGACTACCATTTGTTTCGATCGATGCAGAACACTTTCACTGGAATAAGCTTCACTTTAGAATAGGGTATCCGAAATTGGCTTGATTCGTTCTTGGCCTTAAAAAATGAGCAGCAGTTCTTTTGGCGCAGAATCCATATTTTGCCAGAAAGATGGGAAAAGGTCATAGCTAATGATACCTAATACTTTTAATAAATTTATATTGTACCAATGTTTCACAACAAATGCCCAAAAGTTTACAAAAATTATACACAAGAATGACACTGATATTATTATTAAATATGTAATTAAAATTAATTGTTTTTATACCCTACACCACTACGTGCAGAGGGTATTATAAGTTTGTGCTGATGTTTGTAACACCAAAAATATTGGTCCTAGACCCACCTTATAGTATACCGACCGGCTCAGTATTTTTTTTTTATTTCGATTTAACGATGTCAGTCTGTGCGTCCGTCTGTCTGTCTGTCCATGCATTCTTGTGCGCACTCTACAGGTCGCAAATATTAAGGTATTTTGACGAAATCTTGTACACCGACTTACGTCGGCGCAAGGACGAAGCCTGTTGATTTTGGTTAAAATCGGTCCATGTTTAGACCTAGTGCTCATATAAGGGTCCCCCCAAAATTTGCTTGGTTACGCGCTGCAGGTCGCAAATACGAAGATACTTCAATGAAATTTGGTTCGCTGACTTACATGGTCCCAAGGAAAAAGCCTATTGATTCTAGATAGGATCGGTCCATATTTGGACCTATCGCCCATATGTGCTATATTTACGATTTTCTCTTCTTTTATGATTTTATAGAAAATTTTGACACAAGTCCGTTTTAATCCATTCAAATTTCGGATCCAAACATTAGTTGGCTTTAAGTCAGACTGGTGTAGGGTATTATATAGTCGACATGCCCGACCTTAACCTTTTTAGTCGTTTTATTAAAAAAAAAATGTTTTTGTGTGGTTTAACTTAAAGCACAGTTGTGGTAAATATTCGAACTATCTGTGGATTTGTGCGCATTTTTTGTGGATTTTTACGTATTTTACAAGTGAAACATGCGTTTTTACGTCAAAATTTAGTAAATTAACACACTAATTTTAAAATTTCATTAAATTTTTACGCACTTTCAATGTAAAATTTCAAATTATTTGTGCACCAACTTAAACAAAATGAGCGTATTTTTTCAATTACGCACATAGAGTAAATTTACCCAATTTATAGTAGGAGTTTCCTACTATCAATTGGGTAAATTTCAACAGAATTTAATTAGAGTGTATACAAGTCACTTTTTAGGATCTCTTTTAGAGCAATACTGCTTAATAAACAATAATTTAGCGTTTTTTTTTTTGTGTTATTCAGAATAACTTAAAAAAGCTGTAAAAATTTTTACTTTAAAAAAATCCCTTAATTATTTAATATTTCCGATAACTACAAATGGCTCTCATATGCTAACACGAGGAATGACACGCCAAAACTATCCACAATAAACTTTTTCTAGAGATTTAACCATGGATGGTAACCGAAACGAATGCGGTTATCTTTAGGGTAACGATATTTTAGGTTATTTCGGTAATGGTATTTTAAGGGTAACGCTATTTCATTTATTTCGGTATCGGTATTTTAAGGATAACGGTATTGGAATTATTTCGGTAACGGTATTTTAAAGATAACGATATTTGGGTTATTTCGGTAACGATATTTTAAGGCTAACGGTATATCAGTTATATCGGTAACGGTTTTTTAAGGGTAACGGTAGTCAATTATTTCGATGCATCCCGCAATTTTTTTTTACAAAAAACAAACGAGATTAAAAACAGGACCAATTTATCAACTTAATGTTCAAAAAGTACTCACCCGTGTAAAAAATTTAGATCTGATCAGATCTTTTTGGATCTAAATAGATATTATTGAACCTAATTAGATCCTGTACCAGATCTTATCAAATATGATCAGATATGGCATATGTGATAATTACTTATGGGAAGATCTGATCAGATCTAGTGCCAAATCTGTTCAAATCTAAAGTGATCTGGACAATTGCGCCAGATATGCCTAGATCTGATAAGATCTACTGAGATCTGGCCAGATCTGATCTTTTTTACACGGGCAATAACCAAAAAGTACTTAATGTGCAAAAAGTACTCAATTACCAAAAACACAAAATTAAAAATAACGGTAACGGTATTTAAGGGATAGCGGTATTTCATTTGTTTCGGTAACGGTATTTTAGGGGTATTGATATTTCATTTACTTCGGTATCGGTATTTTAAGGATAATGGTATTTCAGTTATTTCGGTAACGGTATTTTAGGGGTAACGGTAGTCAGTTGAAAGGGTTTTGAATCGATAACGGTATTTTAGCCGTATTGCCTGCCAACCCTAGATTTAACACTTTTTTTAATTGAAGAAAAGTTATATCAAGTTATCTTTACTGCCTTTTCAACAAAATATTTTAGATTCAAGGAATTAAATACCCAAGTAAAAAAGTTTTGATATAGTCATATATTATCATATAAAATTTTGTATAATTATATATTGGCACATATATACCAAGATATAATTATATAAAATTTTACGAAATTATATCCTAAATATATAACTATATCTTGTTATATATTGCACAATATATAGTGCAACATATTACAATATCCAATTATATATAGACCTATATTTAGTTACATATGCCTCATATAATTATGTATAATTGTATCGAATTATATACCATTACATCTAGTTCGATATGATTATATTATATTTGATATATTTGGATGAGGATAAAATGCGGATAAAATTGTATCAAACCATATCTTATTCAATCAAATTCTATCTAATTGTGTCAAATTAGATCTAATATGCTCATAATACGAGCTAATTTGATACAATTAGATGTTCTCATTTTTCGGATATAATTATATATACAGGCATGTCACAAACGCAAATTGCTTCTCCAGAAGTAAATGGTATATTTGCATATTTAAACCAAAAATAACAGATACACGTAATTAATTATAAGTTAAGAATGCTGTTTTTAATAATTTCACTTAAAAAAGTTTTTGTTCAATAGCATATTTAAGGTTTTAACACATATTTCGCATAAAATTAATATGATTTCGATGTACAATTTCGTAACGTTTTACTTTTGCTTCTTCAGGTTTTTTGCGTTTCCGTAAATTCTGAAATGTTAAAAAAAGACTTTTTGTGGTAAATTCTTGTTACAACTGCTAAATTTTGATATAAGTTGCCATTTGTAGTTAAAAAAGAGAAGATCGCCGATCAAAATTTAAAATTTTAATTTATTAGAAAAAATTACGTGTTTCTAATCAATAAGAAAATTATTGAATTTACCAACAAAAAGCGTTTTAAATGTAAATTTTTTTAAGTGAAATAGTTAACGACACTTTAGGGAATACATACCAAGCACTATTGAAGAGCTTTTATGAGTTTAAGCTGCTCGAAATCACAATTTCACTTTGGTTTTTGAAAGTGGAATGAAAACGATATTTTTTTCGTTTTACGTTTTGTGGAGAAACTTTTAACGTTTTAAGTACCACTATTAAGCCTATAGCATACTCGATACTTACCAGAACGTTTCATTTTCAATACGAAATTATCCGTAGCACCCTAAACTGCAAATTCAGAAGAAAAAAAATTGTTTTCGATCACTTTAGGAAAAAAATTGCGGAAGTGAAATTGCGAAATCAAATCAATTCCGTAAAAAACCTGTGACATGCCTGATAATATCAAAAGTCATATAATTTTTTTTAGTAGGGTATGCTAAAATCCCAAACGTATTTTACAAATTGTGAAAAATAATCTGTTGGAGGCATGTCCATATCCGGATTTCATTCTTACCTAAGGAACTCTTCAGGGGACGATGTTTTTAGAACTTCTGGAAATATTTGTTAAGTTAAATTACAAACTCAATTAGAATTTCTTGTTCTCGTCTAGGAGCGTTATTAAACATTCAAAATATCAAAGAAAAAACAAAAACAACAACAAAGAATTTACCACAATTTGCTTTGTCATCTTCATAGAGTTAACAAATTAACAATCCTATTCCTACGAAAAGTCTGTGACTCTTAGTTGTTGTGACTGTATTCCCTCTGTATTTGTTGTTGGAAAGTCTTAATAAATTATATTTATTAAAATTTTTGTTTGAAAACTTCAAAAAAATTAAGACCTGGTATCGACACAATCATAACATTGACAAATAAAATTTTAATTTATTGAATTTTATTGTTGTTTTGTATGAAAAGTTATGACCTTCAGTCTTAAAAATAGTCTTATGATGGTCACAATGAGTCACAAGCAGGAATAGGCACCTAAATATTGTCAATTAATGGACAAAAATTAATCAAAACAACAATTGTTTTGTAGATTATTTTATTATGTGCATTTAATAAAAATAGTTAATTTAAAAAACACACATCTCAATGAAAATAAAAGAGATATTGTTTTAACAATTCATTTCATCAAAAAGTAACAAAATTTTTTATGTTGATTTCATATACGAATTTTGGTTCATTATGTTTGTTTTGAATATAAATTTCAATACAAAGTTACAATCAAGCCCGACTATGGAGCATACAATATATTGGCAAAAGCCGTTCGGAATACGAGTACCAAATAATTCGAATTATCGAGGTCATAATCTATAACGTTTATGGTGAATTTTATTGAAATTGAAAATGGAGTGTTGAGTATATATAAAATTTTCGGATATAAGTACATATTATAGATATTTTTCTTTATACCAACTTCTAAAGTGCTCTACATTAATTTTTCAGAAAATATATTTTGCAAGTGCAAGTGCAAGAAATTTAAATTTATGCTTTAAAGAATACACTGAATTTATTACTGATTTTCCTCCAAAGTCTTAAGAGCCGTTATAAGAGAACCAGCTGTTTTAAAAACCTTTAAAAAAAAGAGAAAAACGTTAATATACTTTTGGCATAATAATTTTGTAAAAAAATGTAGTTACCCATAAGTATAAACTTAAATCCACAGTAAAAAATATTCCGCTAGCTTCACAAGATTTTTGTGCACGTGCCATTGATATTAAAAGCAATTGTTTAGAAGATTTTGACAACTGAGACCATTCAAATAAAGTATAAACTTCAGACGACACTTGCAGGCTCTGAGTAAAAGAAACAAGAAGTAGAAAATTATAAAAATACATTAAAAAAGAATTAATAATAGTAATTTCCACTCCCACTAACTAATCAACTACCTACCACAATCCACATTTATAATTTTCATTTAAACTTGCCTCATCTTTAATTCGCTGACCGTTGAAACAATATAAACCCAATTGTATTGCCACCGCAATTAAAAACAAACTTTCATGAACCACTACAGCTATTGAACCATTTGAACGCGTTAAACGAAATGTCAAACAGCAGATTTGTAAACAGGATATGATGAATTTAAAAAAAATTATTTCACCATAAACATGATTTAATTTATCAGCCAATTTCAGGATTTCACAATGATATTGTATACATGATATAATATGTTGTTTAAAACGGTGTCTATTGTATTCATCATTAACAGCAGCATTATCACCCGCAGCAGCAATTATAGAGGCAGTTTTATACAAACGATGAAAAAGTATACGAAATTGTGCCATAATATTGCATATCAGCCATGAAAACAAAGTATCGAAAGCCATATTGGTGGATGCAATAAAATAAAGACTGAACAAATTCCAAACGTAAACAATTGTATAACCTGGGATGTGGGAGAAATTCCAGAAATAACTGAAATAAAACGAATGAATAACATTAACCCTTAAATGCATGATCTCTTCAATTTTAATCATTTTTTTATGTATGATTTGTAAAGGGGTGTACATTTCAAGAAAAATACAAAAAAAAAATTTGTTTAAAAACAAAGGTGATTTTTATGGAAAAATATGATTTTTTGCCAAATAGCTAAATTGTGATTATTTTAACGTGTATGAAAAAAAAGCAAACAAAAAAATATATAAACTATTTTACTTTTATTGCGAGAATACCACTTTAAATATTTAAACAAACATTTTTGAATATTACAATTTTATAAAAAAAAAACACGTATTTAGATTTCTCACAAACATACGAAGCAAAACCAAGATTTTTCCTATAAATCTTTAAAAATCTGCGCTAAACTATAAGAACACTGTGTATACATAGGGCCTCAATGCCCAAAAATGCAGTTTTGTGCATAAATTGGGATTTTTTTTATTAAAAAACTGGTATATTGCCATATGGCTACACCATGCATTTAAGGGTTAAGCTTGTATTCATGTTAAGACGCATCATTATTAAGCAAGTAAAAAAATTAAAGTCGAGCATGCCGACTAATAAAATTTCACGCAGAAAAAAGACATTGTTAGATATATTTACAGGCAATTATACACTCACAATATATTTTCCATAACCGATTGAGGTTTATTTAAAAAGTAATAGGTAAAGTTTGTTTTCAATTGAGGAATCAATTAAAATACATTGAAACATATTGTTTAACATTTTTTGTCAACCAATAAAAAACAAACCAGAAAAAATATGTATCGTCTGTAGGAGTTGTTATTTTCAGTCAAATATTCTATTTTTAGATTTCTATTTTTAGAAAAAATAATTTCATTGTTTTCTGTTTTAAAACAAAAAATTAAAATATTTTCGATTTTCTTTTTTGTTAAAATAGTTTGTTTAGATACAAAATTATTTCAATTCAAATTACAAGAAATTCTTTACTCATACACACAAACATAGCCAGTAAAAATATGAACATGTGTGTTGTGTATGGTGTAGTGTTTTGAAAATCCAAAAACAAAACTTTCAAATATAAAAAAACAAACCACAAAATCCTTTTTTTTACGTTTTGTCAGTTAAAAATTGATAATTGTTTTAATAGACTTTTCAATTTTTTTTTATTTTTTCTATGGGTTGTTTAAACAATGTTTGAAAATAAATAGCAGGATGGTTTGAATTTGATGAAAAATCAGTAGTCCTTTTTTTAATTGTGTTTTCAATTAATTTAATATGTATTATAGTTTGTTTTTAAGGATAAAATATTGTGAGCGTATATATGTCTATAAACTATATATCTATGTTTGAGGTGTGCTTCCAATTATTTTATTTTTACCGTTATAATACGCATATCTCTAGGCAAACACTGCAATGTTAGTCTTATTTTCCCCTTAACCAAAAGCTTTTTAAATTTTATTCTATCATTAACATTTTTGTTTTTTTGGTGTTCTTAACAGTTATATTTCTTTGGATATAGACTATTGAAGCTTGGGTCTCGATATGTAGCTTTTTCACTTTTAAATATTTGCAAATAAAATTGTCTTATGGCAACTCTGGCATTATAATTTTATAAATATAGTAGAACTTAAAAAAAAACAAAAAAAAACTAGCCATTAAATACGTTAAAAAAAATAAAAAAAAAACTAATAAACTTGAACTTGAACTGATAACATTTAAAATGCTGAAATAAATCAAAAATAAATGCATATTTTTAAAGTTTCAGATGCATATTTCCTGATTTTTAATACGTATTTCATGTACATAAACACGATGTTTAGCGCACGAACTTCCTTGCTCTGTTCATTATTATACATACTTACGTTGCTTTATGTGGCGGGTCCAATTCCATTTCTCCACTTTTAAAATAAACAAAAAATGCATTTAAAATTGGACGTAATAAACCAACAGCAGTAGTAGCCATGACAAATACAAAATATGTAGTAGCTGTCCAATAGTCCTTTGCGTTTTCCCTACGTATTATTAATAATTCATCACCTTTTGCTGCAAAAATGAAAAAAAAAAAAATCACAAAATAAAATTGGTATTTTGAAAGAAATTCTATTACAAAATTGTATACAGAAAATCTTTGATTTATGAATTCAAATAGATCGCCAACAACAAATTTTTATTATCAACAAACAGTTAAATAGTTTATCAAAGGTTAACTGGCTGTATAGCATAGTAGTTGTTTTTTTAAGTGAAAAAATGCCACTCGGATTTTTAAAGGCCACCAATTGCTGTTTAAATTATAAAAGTGAAAATGTTACAATTTTATGAAAAAGACACAATCACAGTAAAAAAAAAATGTCACTTTTTCACTAGAAAGATAATAGTCTTGTATATAATAAATTTACGTGAAAATAAAGTCTACACAATTTTCATGTGAAACCAAGTGAAACTTATTATTTTGCAAAATAATTTTTTTGGACTGTAACAGTTTTTTTCACGTGAAATCTCTACAACTTGCTGTGTTTATGTAATTAAATTTCAATAATACCCTTTAAGTTCGATGAATGTATTTCCTTTATATATTCTACAATATCGTAACGTCTTCTTAGGAATATTAACATTTTAAATATGGCAATTGATGATTGACCCACAACTGACAACGAATCCGTAAGTTCTATATAATCACTAATATTAATGTAGGCATAGTGTAAAATGGCCAATGAATGTAAAATGCAACATAGCAGTGGTACTAAACACAAAATTGGTTGTTTAATTATATACTGCCTTTGCATTGCCATGGCATCAATGCCAATGCGAGAAAAGCATAATTTTTGTATGTAAAAGTAATCTTTTACCAATAGTATTTGCATGTTTGCAAAAGCGTTGAAATGCGAGTGAAAATATAAATTTCATGGAAATTGTAACGAGTGTGGAAATTTCTACATTTGTTTGGTTTTTGACATCAGTAATGTGTTGTTTAAATAACGGTTTTCTATAGAATTTGAATATACTTGGATATATTGCGACAGTAAAGAGCCTTTACTAAATTTTAACGATTTCTTACGCAACACAGTCACTTCAGTTTTTCCAGTTAGCCGAAGCCTGATAAGGGTATCTCGTGAAACAAGTGTTTAACGGTACGATTGTCCGCATAATATGGATCAATTACTTTTGAACAAAATGTCTACTTTTATATAGATATTTTCCAAATTAATAGGACGTCTGTCCAAAAAGGGTTCCCAGTATAAAGATGGCAATGACATATCATTACATTTTGGACTACCAGTAAAGATGCGGCTTATCTTCTGCATTATTTTCAAACATATAGTAATGAGTTACTAATAACTAGTTACTTTTTCCATTATTTCAAAACAAAAAATACTTCGATATCTTTAAGGTATCAGCTATGTCCTGTAACTTCAATTTGAGGTCTGCCAAAACAATTTTAGCGCGTTTTTGATGTTTTCCGGTATCACCCCCTCTTTTGGGCGATCAGAGGGTTCGACGTCATCGGTGTTTGTAGGATCACATTTAAAGTCAGCAAACCACTTTTCTACCATTTGTCTCGATGGAGCGGCGTCTGAATAACACTTACCAGCCAAGCTTTGACTCACGAAATTGCTTTGAATCCATTATTTTCAAAATCGTAAAAGCAGCGTCACTTAAACAGCTGTAACTTGTTCACTAAAATTGTCATTAAATTTTGGCAGGTATCATCTGAAGGTTGGTAGTTCCAAAAAATCATATGGATTTTTCGTTAGTGGCGCCACCTATGTGTCGTACTACAGATTTTTCAGCCGATGTATTAAGCTGTTAATCCATTTTTTATAAAATTAACTTCTCTGTATAAATTCGGTACTAGGCCAAAACTACGAGTAAATTCCACTATATTTAGTTTAAACTAGGCAAATGTGTTAGACACAGTTGGACAAATGTGTTTTAAGTGAACATGGGTTTTTTCTCGCCCATTTGTATACAATTTTATCAGGTTCCATACAATTTTATCAAATCTACTGTATAATAATAAATTTCTCTTTTTTTCTATCACATATCCATACTTGATTAAAATAAGGATTACATTTTGTGTAGGGTAAATGCTGTAATTATAAGTAATTTCATGTTTATGCTTATTGTATAACCTATAATTTTCAATATAAACATATAATTTGCAATTACAGTGCAACCTCCCACCAGAATTTGGAAATAATTTTTTTCTTTTTGTTACAATTTGAAAATTATTTGCATTCGCTGAGTGAAAAAAAAATACAAATATACAAATTTTTGCTACCTACAGTGATGTGAAATCTAGTATGGACATTTAAGTTTTTTTGAATTATATTCTCGTTGCTTTTATTTTTAAAGATTAAAATATTGGACAAACTGGCCTCAAAATGCAAGGAGATAGTTCAAAATATTGCGCAAAATTTTAAAGTAATGCCTATTTTTTTATTTTGTCTATACAAACTGTGTATTTTTGAAAATCCTAAAAAATTTCCTTAAATCTTGCGATGTCTTAATCCACATATGGTCTCCAGACCAGAGATACAAGCCAGCCGACTTTAGCCGGTCAGCCGCCGCCAGCTAACACCGAGCCAATTCAGCCGTCTGATCCGATTGCAACAGCTCATAATACAAAACACCCTTCTGATCCCACCAAATACAGAGCATTACTTTGGCGTCATGGATATTCGGCTTCGGCGTTGATTTGACTGGTTGGCCGGGCTTTAAATATGATTTTTGCGCTTCGGGTTATCGTACACTCTAAAAAATGTTTGTAAATTTACTACTATAAAATGGGTAAAATTTTGTTTAATTTTACGAAAATTTGGTAAATATAAACAAAAAATGCGTAAACTCTTTTTGTACACACTTTCATACGCAATAATACACACACAAAGTATTTTTAGACATTATGTGCTTATAAATAAACACATTGTGCCTAAAATTACTATTGTTTTGTTAAATAAAATTTTTACGCACAAAAGTGGTAAATATACTATCCAATAATAGTAATAAATACTCTGACATTTCAAATTGGAAAAAAATGGAAAACAATTATAAATAATAAAAAGAAAAAGCGAAAACGGATTAATTTTTGTGAATTACAACATTTCCACAAACACATTAGAGTCTGGGAATAGCAACATAAGCATGAAATTGTTTTTGGTAAATATTGTTAACGCATGTGGTAGTCTAAACCTCATTTCAAAATTGAAAACGCCGTAAGAGAGACGCAGCCTACGCAGGAACTACTGGGTGCAATAACTCCTGCTCAACAAAATGCCTTCTTTGCAAGGGAGGCAGTCAACAAATAACCGTCAACAATAACGGGAGAAAACACCGTAAGAGAGATACGGCCTAGGTATAACAACTCGGTGCGATGACTCCTGCTCAACAAAATGCCTTCTTTGAAAGGGAGGCAGTAACCGTCAACAATAACGGGAGAAAACGCCTTAAGAGAGATATGGCCTACGGAGGAACAACTGAGTGCAATGACTCCTGCTCAGCAAAATGCTTTCTTTGCAAGTTAGGCAGTACTCAATGAATATTGACTTTGTTGAGCAGGAGTCATTGCACTCAGTTGTTCCTGCGTAGGCCATATCTCTCTTAAAGCGTTTTCTCCCATTATTGTTGACGGTTACTGCTTCCCTTTCAAAGAAGGCATTTTGTTGAGGAGGAGTCATCGCACCCATTCAATAGTTATAACAAATTTTTATATGAATTTTATACAAATGCCTTAAGATCCCAAAACGACTAATTTGGACATAAACGATTATAAGAGAATGACTCGGATATTATTATTAATAAAATACGTACTAAAAATTAATTTGTTATTTTATTTAAAAAAAAATTTTGGGTGGTGCTTAAAGTTAGCACACCTGTTGTAAATGTACGCATTATATTTTATTTTTACGCACTTTCTGTGGATTTTTGCGCATTTTTTGTGGATTTTTACGCATTTTATGCGTACATTTACACGTGAAACGTGGTTTTTTACACACAAATTTAGTAAATTAACACACTAATTTCAAAATTTCATTTAATTTTTACGCACTTTCAATGTAAAATTAAAAATTATTTGTGCACCAACTTAAACACAATGTGCGTAGTTTTTTTCAATTACGCACATAGAGTAAATTTTCCCAATTTATAGTAGGAGTTCAGTTTCCTACTATAAGTTGGGTAAATTTCAACAGAATTTAATTAGAGTGTAGTGCATCCATTTTTCATCACCAGTAATAATACGATGCAAACTGACTTCTTTTTGTAGCGTTCAAGCAGCATTTCTGACATGCAAAATCGCCTTTCAACGTCTCTCGGCTTCAATTCATATGGGACCCAATTTCCTTGCTTTTGAATGAATCCCAATTCTTTTAAACATAGGGAAATGACTTATTCTGTGACTCCCAATCATAATGCAAGTTTTTCTTGCGTTTGACAACAATCTTCGTGGAGTAATGCTTCCAATTCCTCATCTGCAAACATTTTCGGCTGACCAGGCCTCTCCTTGTTTTCTGTGTCGAAATTACCACTTTTGAATCGCGCAAACCATCGTTCACAAGTTTCTTGAGTTGGTGCATATTGACCATCAGCTTCTACCAACAAACGATAACTTTCAGCAGCCGTTTTCTTCAAATGAAATAAGGTTATCAGACTTCCCCGCAAAACATCTTTTTTAGGCACAAAATTCGACATTATTATAGCAATCGAAAAATGCGTGTTTACACTTTGGCGGCTATCGAATACTGAATTATAATGACAGATGTTTACCCACCAAAATACCATATTTGTTATTATTCACACAAACCATATGTGACAGTTATGCCATGTGTTGTCCAAATCGACATTATTAACTTGTATATGTCGCTACACATGAATACATTTCTTTTTGTTGAATTATTTTCTTTTTAATTGCTTCTTTACTAAGGCATAACATTTATGAAAGTCGGTTTAATATCAATTGGTTAAAACCATAAAAAACTGTAAAAATTCATATAAAACGCGAACAGTGGTTTCAATATCAAGTTTTGTGCATCAGATATATTAACCCTAAATATGAGGGGTTAATATATCTGTTTTTTATATAAAAAACTAAATGGAGAACCACTAAATTTTAAGAACATCCCAGTGTAGAAAATCATTACCAGATATGTGGTTATGTAACTACATACTTGGTAATGTTAACTAGTTACTTTTGTTATTACATTTCTTATTACCTTTATATGGCGATGTCGCGAAAAATAATGAGTTATGGTTACAAACCAGCATACGAAAAATCAAAAAATATATCGTTACCTATGTGCTTACCAGTACTGACAAAAATAATGAGTCTAAAAATAGATTTTCAAAAAAATAAATTATATAAAAAAAATAGTTTTTTATTTTATTTTTTTTATTAAACAAAATTTGCTGGTGCGGGAATCGAACCTGGGTCTACAGATTTCCAGTCAATAGCTCTACCATCTGAGCTATATCGACATGTAATATTTAATAGAAAAAAACATAATTGACCTACTGCACAGAAATAAGCTTACTCGCCAACATACAAAAAATCAAAAAATATGTGGTTACATATATCCTTACCAGGGTTTAAAAAATATTGAGTCTAAAAATAGATTTCAAAAAATTTTCAAAAAAATCTAGAATATTATTTTCTATTTGAAATAATGATAAAAATAAGTCATTATCAGTAACTCATTATTATATGTTTTAAAATACTTTTTACTTTTCTTGTTTTGCAAAGCAATACTCATAAATATTAAAAATCTTAACTGAACAGTATAGAAAATTACTGCAAAGCGAATAAAGTCCGTTAAAAATTTAGTTAAAACTACTAAAATTTTGCTAAAAATGATGCTGCAGAAAAAAACTGCTAAATTAACAGATTATTTTTGCTATAAGATTGAAACAGCAAAAATAAAATTGTTAAATATACAGAATTATAATTATATTTGAGTTTAATTTTTGTTAATAGGAAATTAACCTGCTAAAATCAGCGAAAAAAAATTTATAAATAATTAATGACATATCATTATTTTTTGGACTACCAGTAATGACACCCACTTACCTTCTGCATTATTTTAAAACATATAATAATCAGTTACTGATAATGACTTATTTTTATCATTATTTCAAATAGAAAATAATTTTCTAGATTTTTCTTTTCATTTTTTGAAATCTATTTTTAGACTCAATATTTTTTAAACTCTGGTAAGGACATATATCCTTACATAACCACATATTTTTTGATTTTTTGTATGTTGGCGAGTAAGCTTACTTGTGTGCAGCAGGTCAATTATGTTTTTACCCAGTGTAGAAAATCATTACCAGATATGTGGTTATGTAACTACTTACTTGGTAATGGAAACTACCTACTTTTGTTATTATATTTCTTATTACCTTTATATGGCGATGTCGAAATAATGAGTTGTCGTTACACACCAGCATACGAAAAATCAAAAAATATATCGTTACCTATGCGCTTACCAGTACTGACAAAAATAATGAGTCTAAAAATGGATTTTCAAAAAAATTAATTATATAAAAAAAAATATTTTTTATTGTATTTTTTTTTTTTAAATAAAATTTGCTGGTGCGGGAATCGAACCTGGGTCGACAGATTGCCAGTCAACAGCTCTACCATCTGAGCTATATCGACATTGTCAAAATGTATATATAAAAATAACAACAAGAAACGAGTTTGATAAGAAAACTAGATAGTTTTGTTCAGTCTAAATACAGCATATAATTCTGTTTAATTTTGGGAGTCGTAAGGTACACTTAAAATAATACGACAGTAGAAAAATCTGTCAAACCGCTTTCAAATCGATTTGACTAATTTTTAACAAATTTTTAGTTGAAATACTGACTTAAGCAAAGATTTTAGTTATCTTCATTTAACACAATACTAAAAATCCTCAGTAATTTAACTAATTTTGAGTGTTAATTTTTAAAATTATTTATAACGAACTTTTAATAACCCATTCGTTAAACTTTACAAAATTTACTGTTAAAATATAATATTTCCATGTTACTGTTATTACCCGGTAGATGGTGCCACCAATGTATCTGAAGTTTTAAAGATTGCGCTATTTCTTTCCCACCCGATCTCATATCTCGAAAACTAAAAGAGATAGAGCAAAATTGACGAAAATTTCGACTACCACTAAGCGTGCATTTTCCAGCAAAAGGGGTTATCTCTATCCAAAAATGGAACTTGGCGGGGCCTTGGATCCTCGGAAATTTTTAATAAAAATTTTCCACTTCATAAAATGGCCCATATCTCGAAAACTAAGCGAGATAGAGCAAAACGGACAAAATGTTTGCTCCATTGGAGTGCCCTTATATACCCTCACATGATATTGACTATCCAAATGGAGGATCCCGAGATCCTAAATTTGGATAAATATATGACTTAGTATAATTACAGATAAAACTGTAGTTTTAAAAATTTTTTACTTAAATTTAGATTTGTTAAATTTAACAAAAGAATTTGTTAAAATCAACAAATTTTATTTTAAGACAAAACAAGAAAACAAGAAATAAATTTTGTTAAAGTAACAAATTTTTCTGTCCAGCCAACAGACGTATTATTTTGAGTGTAGTTGTATCGTATTATCATGGGAAAATTGTAGAAATATTTACTTCTTCCTTACTAACCATTGTAACAACACAAAATCAATTGTATTGCTATGGCAATAAAAAAAAATATTTTGAAATGCAACTACACCTATTGAATTATTTGAACAGTTTAAACGAAATACCAAACAAGGGATTTCCGAACATGAGATGATAAATTTGATAAAAAAAAGATATATTTCTCCATAAAATTGATTTAATTTTCTAGCTAATTCGAGGGTTTGATGATGATATTGTACAGCTACATTAGAGTGTCCCGATATTTCCCAAAATTGGCAATCGCGTTCACTACTGGCACTCAAACGCTAAGTAATTTTAAGTTGATTACGGAAAAAATAACAAAAGAAATTTCTGGAGGAAATTAATTAAGAAATGTTTTCTTAATTATATTTTTGGGATATCTTAGAACAATATTGCGATAAAAATCAAAATCTTCAATCGAGGTAAAATTCTCTTTCAAAATTGCAAAAATTTAATAAATAATTCCCTACACCAGTCTGGTTAAAGGCCAACTAATGTTTGGATCCGAAATTCGAATGGGTTAAAATTGACTTGTGTCAAAGTTTTCGTAAAATGATAAAAGAAGAAATATCGGAAATAAAGCCCATATGGAAGGTAGGACCAAATATGGACCGATCCTATCTAGAATCAATAGGCTTTCTCATTGGGACCATGTGAGTCAGCGAACCAAATATCAATTCAACCTGCAGCGTGTAAACAAGCAAATTTGGGGGGAGAGGGATCCTTATATGGGCACTAGGTCTAACCATGGGTCCATTTTAACAAAAATCATTAAGCGTCATTCTTGGGCCGACAGTAGCAGTACGAGCTCAAAAGATTCAAAAACGTTCGCCAAGTCTCCACGAGATGACAAGCAACAACTCATTTAAGATTCAATATCTCGCTCAACTACAATGTTTCCATAAATATTTTAATCCTTTCATCTTTCCCATCTTTCATCTCTTCTCTGTCCCCTTTCCAAAGAAAGCAACACATTAGTTAGAAAAATTTCTCGAGTGTTCCTATAAAAAAAAAAATTAATGAAAAAGTCTTATAAGTTTCTAGTGTTTTGTTTTTCATATTTAGACTTTGAAATAGCACTGAATTCTATAGATGAAGTCCTTGCGACCTAAAACTTTGCATGCCCTAGTTTTTAAGTAGAGTCCAAAACGAGGCGGCTAAAGTCAGTTTCAACAAATCTCCTAAATATAAAGTCTAAAAAAAGATTTTCAAAAAATATCAAAAATATTCGGAATGTTTCTTTATATTTAAAAAAAAAAACTAAATCATTTTGGTTAACATATTTAATATTCTGCACTCAGAGAATTATGCTGAAAAAAATAACTAATTTTGCAGTTAAAAAAGTGTACCTACACTGCAATTGCATTTTAATTAACTACAATTGCAGTTACTTTTAAGTGCAGCTGTAGTTAAAATAACGGCAATATCAGTTAATTTTAAACGCATTTGCAGTGTACACTTTTCTAGCTGTAATTTCATTTAATTTTACTGACATAATTCTCTTTATTTATGTCTTAAATTAATACGGAAGGTAAGAGACACATTGTTTTATATTGTAAAATCATATAGAATGTATGAAGCCATCATTAATGGTATTATAAAAAATTATACCTTATTGCCATTTCTACACTGGGGTACAAAATTACAATAAACATTTAAAATAATAGTTAAATATAATTTATATAATGGTTTTTAAAAAATATTTTTTTATAAATTTTTTGCATTTTTAATAGTTGTTCATCTATGTAAATGCTCAATTTGCCTTTAGCTTTATATTTATTTATTTTTTTTTTATATATATGTACCAAGTACTAATATTATATAGTGCCCACTAAACTAGACCATATTACAATCGTCCGAATAAAATAACCAAAAAACAACAGAAAAAAATATACGAAATAAAATAGTAATCCAAGCGAAAAAGCAGCAACAGAAATTTTGTTAATACAAAATTTGATAAAAAAAACGAGTAAAAAGGTTAAAGTCGGGCATGCCGACTATAGAATACCCTACACCAGTCTGGGTAAAAGCCAACTAATGTCACCAAAAGCAATAGGCTGCGTTATTGGGCCAATATAGGTCTGTGTACCAAATTTCATCAAAATATCTTAATATTTGCGACCTGCAGCGTATAAACAGTATAATTTTAGTAGGACCCTTATATGGGCACTAGGTCTAAACATGGACCGATGTTCATCAAAATCAATAGGCTTCGTCCTTGGGCCAAAATAGGTCTGTGTACCAAATTTCATCAAAATATCTTCATATTTGCGGCCTGTAGCGTATAAACAATATAATTTTGGGGGGACCCTTATATGGGCACTAGGTCTAAACATAGACCGATGTTCACCAAAATCAACAGGCTTCGTCCTTGGGCTGCCATAAGTCGGTGTACCAAATTTCATCAAAATATCTTAATATTTGCGACCTGCAGCGTATAAACAATATAATTTTGGTAGGACCCTTATATGGGCACTAGGTCTAAACATGGACCGATGTTCACCAAAATCAATAGGCTTTGTCCTTGGGCCAACGTAGGTCCGTGTACCAAATTTTATCAAAATATCTTAATATTTGCGACCTGCAGCGTATAAACCATATAATTTTAGTAGGACCCTTATATGGGCACTAGGTCTAAACATGGACCGATGTTCACCAAAATCAATAGGCTGCGTTACTGGGCCAATGTAGGTCTGTATACCAAATTTTATCAAAATATCTTAATATTTACGACCTGCAGCGTATAAACAGTATAATTTTGGTAGGACCCTTATATGGGCACTAGGTCTAAACATGGACCGATGTTCAAAAAAATCAAACTTGTTCGTCCTTGGGCCAACATAGGTCTATGTACCAAATTTCATCGAAATATCTTAATAGGTGCGACCTGTAGAGTGCGTACAAGATTGCATGGACAGACAGACAGACGGACGGACGGACGGACGGACAGACGGACATCGTTAAATCGAAATAAAAAAAAATTCTGAACCGATCGGTATACTATAAGGTGGGTCTACGACCAATATTTTTTGGTGTTACAAACATCAGCACAAACTTATAATACCCTGACCACATAGTGGTGTAGGGTATAAAAAACAAGGATAACAAAAATTTACTCTTCTATCCACTCTATATAAACTGATGGTGAAAATAGTATGTTGAATAATTTGTTTTAAGTAACTAACAAATAAGTAACAACAACACAAATGGTAAATGGAAAATGCATTAAAATAATAGCATCAAGTTGCTATTAACCAGTAGTGCAAAAAGAGTGGCAACAATAATTTTAACCTTAAAATGTATAAATTTCGATTTTTTTCATATAAAATTTACCAAACACATAATTTAGCTGTAGTGTACTTAAAATTAATCCAACTTTTCATTCTTCATCCTTTACACATACATTTTTTGACAGATAAAAGTTTAGCTCTGTCAGTTTAAAATACCAATGTGGCGCCGATAGCGATCCGAAACATGATGGACATTTTTAATGTTAATTTTTATCTGGCTTTGTATGGTGTTTTTTAGTGTTGCCAACAGTCATTATAACAAAAAACAGCATTGTATAGAATTAGTAGTATGAATAGTAGTATGAATACAGAGTCGGTTAGAAATAGAAACCGTTATTTAAAAACGATATAGTTAAACTTTTAACTGTCAAGTTAACATATTAACTCTAAAAAATTCATGTGTAAACGATGAAGATGAAAAAGTTGGATTAACGAAAAATTTTGTTTTCGAATTTTTTTTATATTTTATTTGGATGGAGCATACTTTTCTCTATATGTTTGAAGGAATTAAATTTCTACATGTTTTTTTGTAAAATATGTTTTAGTCCCAAAGTAATACTCTATGTGGTAAATTTGTGTGTAACACTTTTTGTTTGCATTTTTATTAACTTGTTTTTATTAGAAATCGTATATCTTATAACAGGGCAGAATAAAAAGATAAAAACTGCATCAAAAGATGTAAGACTTGCACTCAGTTTGCAAAGGAAAGCCAATGACGATTCCTTGATGGATGTTGAAGACACGTTATATGGAGCAGGTGCTGATGGCTTAATATAAGTTATAAAAGTAATCAATATACATATATAAAAATGGGGAAAAATACGAAATAAATTAAAAAATGTACAAAATTATAGCAATTTTACAAAATAATATGAGTAGCATTCATACATGGGAATTTTTCATTACCATTGAATTTTCATTACCATTAGTTCATACTAATGACAATGAAAAAAATTTCATTACCATTTAATGGTAATGAAATATTTTTCACTAGAAAAATCATTACTAATGGTAATGAAATTACACTAATGTATAAAAAAATTAATTACAATTGACTAAAAACCATTTGTTTACAAAAAAATTCAGACAAATGAAAACGAACAACTGGTTTGGCCAGGGAAGTTATAAAACATAATTTATTAAGGATGATCCATTTAATTCCGTTGAACTTTACCTGGATACAAATAACAACGGAATGGAAAGTAATATTTAATTTCAAATGAGCATGAGCCTGAATGAGCATATTCCATCTTCGATTTCAGCGAGTTTTACTCCATTTTTACACTCATACAAATAAGTCCGTAAAAATAGCAGAAAAAGTTACTAAAAATTAGTTAAAAATTATGCTGCAGAAAAAACTGCTAATATTAGCAGAATCAGTTTGCTAAATATTAATAAAATGAAAACAACAAAAAAACTGTTAAATTTACAGAATTTTAGTAATATTTGAGCTAAATTGTTGTTAATTTCAAATAACAATTTAACCTGCTAAAATTAGCAAAAAAAATTGCTGAATAGTAGTTTAATAAAAATAGCAAAAAAAACTGTTAAATTTACAGAATTTTAGTAATATTTGAGCTAAATTTTTGTTAATTGCAAATAACAATTTAACTTGCTGAAATCAGCAAAAAATTGCTAAATAATAGCAGAATGAAAATAGCAAAAAAAAAACTGTTAAATCTACAAAATTTTTGCTAAAATTTTCTGAAATCAACAAAACTTTTGCAGATTACTAGTGGACTGGAAAAAGGTAAAAAAGGAGCAAATGAAATGAAAATTAATAAATAAAAAATAAATGTGTATTTAAAAACATACTTGGGACCAGTTTATTGAATGTGTCAATTAATTGAAATTTTTTCAATTGGCATTGTTCAATGCCTAAATGCCCATTTATAACTGATGAAAGAAGTATCTGTTTTAATGTTTTAATAAAAGAATAAATTAAGAAAAAAAAATTAAAAATTCACGTATTTCTCATATTTTTTGTATATTACAATGCTTTTTCTTCAATTATGTGTACATTTCATTACCATTGTTTTCATCAATGCAAATTGAAGAAAATTTCATTGGCATTGAATGGTGATGAAATTTGGTGGCATTAACATTGAGAATGAAAATTTCCCAAGAATATTTTTTTGTAAAAGTGGTAATATTTAGAGTTTGCTGTTCGGTATTATTCGAAACCGAATCCGCGGTTTTTCAAGCCTCAAAACCGAAACCGAAAACCGACAAGATTAAGCCGGTTTTTAACAATGACTTTAACCAATTAAAATAGTTAACTAGATTGCATCCCAATGTGCAATTAGAAACCGAAAAGACTCCTAAAAGAGCCCTAATACCTTCTGAAATCATAGCTATATGAGGGAGTATTTCTTCACCGATGGAGCCTCTTTCCGAGCGTACTTTTACGACTCATAAAAGACCCTGAATTATGAGCATTATTGGAAAATTTTGAATTTTCTTTGTTATTATGAGTCATTTAAGATTAATTTTTGAGTTATTTAGGAGTAATGGAAAAATTAAAAAAAAAGGTCGAATACACTCATAAATACGAGTCTATTTCAGCATTCTGAGAATTATCATATTTTAGAGTCTTTTACGAGTCATAATTTCTGTGCACTCAAAAAAATGTTGGCTGCGATATTATTGAATCTTGAATTTCAAAAAGGGCTCAGCTCCTATTTTACAAAATTTTGTATTTAATTGTAATGAACATTTTCTCCATTAAATATTAGCTTATACATTTTTTTGTTATTAGGGATGACATAAGTTAAGTCAAGTCACCAAAAAGTCAGGTAGTTTAAGAGATATTTGGCCTTTTTTTTAATCACTGGATTTATTTTTGGATTTTTATTATTTTGTTCAAAAATCCACATTTTGTTTTCTAATTTTCCAAATTTAATATTTTTATCCAAATCTAACAGTTATTTGCTAATAAACTGTGAAAGAAAAAACTAAAATTTTGTGAAAATGCAATTTTTGGAATAAAATTTAGCTAAATCCAAAACGGATTTATTTATTTTATAAATCCGTTTTGGATTTAGCTTAATTCAATTCCTGTGTTCGCATTTTTACAAAATTTAATGATTTTCTTTCACATTATGTTAGGGAATATGTATTAAAAAACAAAATATGGATTTTTTAACAAAATAAAATAAATTCAAAAATAAATCCAGTGATTAAAAAAAAGGCCTATTGAGTTTCATATATTCAGTTCAGATTTTTACAGCTTTTGTTAAAAGTACTATTTTGTAGCCTGCTAAATTTATGAAAGTTTAACTTTATATAGTTTTAAACAATTTGCTAAAATTTAAACGCTTGAAAATACAGTTTTAGTTGCCCGAAAAATGAATCTAGAAACGGAGTAATTGTCTTTATTCGATTGAGAAATTCAATCGAATTTCAATAAATATATTGAACGTGTTAAAATATTTAATTCTTATACATATATATTTAATTATTTTAAAACAATTGTATTAATATCACAAGAAAACCGAAAAATAACCGAAACCGCGGTTTTTACAATTTTATAAAACCGAAACCGCGGTTTCCAAATTTTTCGGTTTTTAGCTAACTCTAGTAATATTTATAGACAATAATATGTTGACCATAACAAATTGTATTTCAGAGACCCTTCTTTTGATTTTCATTGTTTGCTGATCGGATATGTACTTCCGCATTTATTTGAGTTTCCATTTTCACCTCTAAAGCTCCACCCACAGGAAAGGTGTGGCCGATTAAAAATATCATATTCTTTAAATAAGCTTAAAAAGTACAATATTGGGAGGAAAAAATTAGGGTCATCCCCGTAAACTCCACTTGCTCCCCAGAGATACTTTTAATCACAATTTTCATATGAAAATGGTTCGTCCAAAATAAACTTTGATCTTTCAAAATTAATGTATTACGATAAATAGAAAATTTTCTCATAAATTTTAATAATTTTCAACCATTTCAATTTAGCTTTATTTAAAAACTTTTTGCATTATTTTTGGCGAGTTAAAAATATGCAGTAATTTTTAGAGTCATTTAACATTCTGTTTATAAGCGCTCCAAAATTGGTGGTTTAGTTTACAAAAAAATTTGTAAAATTAGCAAATCTTCTGTTAAAAATTAGTAACTAAAATTCAGCAAAATACTGTTAAGTTAGCAAATTTATTGTTAAAAATTAGTAAATAAATTCAGCAAAAAAAAATAGCAAAAAAATTTGTGAGTTAGTAATGTGGAGGTAGCAAAAAAATTAACTAAAAATTAAAATTTAACTAAAAATTAGTTAAAAATTTGTTAAGTTAAGGTACTAACAGTTTTACTAACTTTTCTATAAACTTTTTTCTATGAGTGTACGTTTTTCTGTCAATGGCAATTATTTTTTTTAATTTATTCATTATCAATGGTAATGAAATTTAAAATCATTGTCATTAATCAATGAAATTAAATTTTAGAATCATTACCATTAATTAAAAAAAATGGTAATGAAAATAATTTCATTACAATTGATATCAATGTAATGGTAATGAAATCATCAATTAATTAGTCCACCTAATTAATTAGTCCCATGTATGGTAGCATTATATATTATAATATATCTACCATCGTTTTTAAGACTATTAGGTTTAATATATCAAAACCCCATTAACAGATTCGTCCCAAATTTGGTGGACATGTAGTAAACTAGGAGATATAACTTTTCGTCATAAACCATTTTTTGAAATTTTGTGTTTTCTTAGCTCAAAATTAACTTTAGACTTCAAAGGCGTTTTTCTCACAACCATGAGTTCAAAATCGGCTGCCACTGTACAGCCAAGGTGGATTAACCGATTTCGATCTGGTTTTGTTTTTTTTTTTTAGTCAACAAAACGCTGTAGTCCTTATTGTAGCCCTTTTTTGAATTTCAGTCAAATGAATTTTATATTCCCAAGTAAAATTGTTTTTTCTTACCTTTTTTGGAATTTTTAAGTTTATGGGGCAACTTTGCTAAAAAAAAAAAATTAAAAAATAAAAATCGGGCCACGATAAGTAAGGACTAAGGAATTTATCTGGTATTAAGAATCACTTTACATTTTTATTTTCCAATTATTAATGAAGGCAGCCGATTTTGCCTTTTTTAAAAAATGCTGATAACGAAGTGGTAACCCTGGCTATTTTGGTTGGAGTAATTTAAAACTAGTATTTTTTGAAAATACTACAATAACATATATTTTAAATAAAAAAATAATATAGTAAAAATATTATTATTTGAATTTTTGACAACCGTTTAAATATGCCCCTTAAAATTCTGTTGTTACAGTATTTAACACCCTTAATCTAGTAGATTAATTTTTTTGTCTGAATGAATCAATTAGTTATAAAACGCTATGTACGCATGCATGTACTAATTTCATTGATAAATTTTGTAATTTTTTTTTTTTAATTAAAACTTAAGCTCGAAAAAAGAGGACTTTTATTACGTTTTGCTTTTTTAAAGGTTAATTACACTCACTTTATTGTTTAGTAACATTGCTTTTTAATTAAAATCATTTAGAAACATGTACATTAGAGGTATAACTTTTTAGTTTTTTTGCAAATATTAAAAATTACATTGATTTGTAGCCTGGAAAATATAAATATGATATTACATTTTGCAGCCTTTAAAAAAGTTCCCGCACCAAATGAGTTAAAGTTTCTAAGAGAATTTATTTCTATTTGCTATATTTTGCAATAACTTCTCATTAAATATACCAATTAAATATTTAATTGATATTTTTGTGCTGTATTCGAATTTTTTGAATATTCAGATTTTTAAGAATTTCGATCAATTCCTAGAAATCGCAATAATTTGCCCTTAAATTGTTCCATAGTTTTGGCATCTAAAAAGATTTATTTGAGTATTAACATGTCGGTGTTTGTTTAGAAAATATCTTAATATATCTCTAAAAATGTGATATTTTAAAATTTGGTATCTTTTCTCCAAAATTACCCAGTATAGTGTTGTCCATATTAGTAAAGTATTATTAATTTTGTGGTGTTTTGTAATTTTTTTTCCGCCTTTAAAAGTTATGCCCCTAAAGTATATTGTACAAGCTAAGTCAAATCGTTCATTTATAAATGAAGATATTTTTTCATTTGAATTATATATAAATGCATTATCTAGAAAAGGTCAAATAGATTTGTAATATTAAATGTTAACAGAGTGGAAATGTTATACAACTTCAAAACACCATAATGTTGACAAAAGAAGTTTTTTTTTTAATTTTTTAAAAGAAATTGCAAAATTATAACAGTAAATAATAATTCTTTTTAAATATTTAAAATACTTGTTTTTCAATATTATAAACAGTAGAATGATTTTGTGAATAAATGTAAGCTACAATACATTTTATGAACATTTTAATAAATACTTTGTAAACGGGAGTTAATAAAACATATAAAAGAATAATATGAATTCTGAATTTATTTGAATAAAAAATATTTTTTTTTTCAATTCTCTAATCACAATTGATGAATTCCGTCAAAAAATAAGATTAGGTTAGCTTATTAGGGACGCACCAATTATGGTAACATAAACCACTGGCCATAAAGTAGCAGGTGTAAGGGTGAACAAAATATTATTTCTAGAAAAAAAATTTATATTTAAGTTAAATTTAGTTGAATGCAAATAGAAGTCTATCCTGCTATAATCAACTGAAATATGTGCTAAAAAATAGTGAACTGCTTATTTCAGAAGGCTAGGTTTTTATTCGTCTTAACAAATAATTGAAAAAAAAAATCTTCAGAATTTGAATTTTTTTTTATTAATTTTTTTATATGAATTACTTTAAAAAAATATTTTGCTGATTTTAGCAGATTAAGTTGTTATTTTCTATTAACTAAAACTTAATTTATATAAAAATTCTGTATATCTAACAGTTTTGTTTTTTCTCTTTTACTAATAGTTTGCAAAATTATTCTGAAATTTTATCAGCCATTTTTTCCAAAATAATTTTTAACTAATTTTTAGTAGTTTTAACTAAAAGTTTAATTGATTTTTACTTTCATTAGTGTAGTAAAAAGCAGTAGAACTACTTTAAAAAGTACTGGGTTCTATCATTTTTATTCATTACACTATGGAACATTTTTGGGATTATTGTCTGGGGGGTGAGAAATTCCAAGTCAGGGTGATGGTACTAGGTCAGTATAGTAAAACCCTCAAAGGTTTTGGCGTTCGTATGTGTCATTTGACCTTTTAAATTTTTTCCTTATCTTGATGTTTTTTCGCTTAGTTGTAACATTTTGGCAAAAACGTAGTTTAACATAACTCGAGAACCACTTGTCCGATTTTGATGAAACAAATTTATAAAAATTTAGAATTACAATTTCTCTAATCTGTTTCTATACCGTTTTCTTATATGTGCAACACTTTCGAAGTTAAAAATGAATGTATGAAGGGAAAAAATATTTTTTGCCTAAAAATTTAAATATTTTTTTTTTTAAATTCATAAAAAATCCAAAATGGAAAAAAGTGCCAAAACTAATTACTTTCGCGTAAAGTCACATAACTCATGAGCAAAAAAAGGCATAGATCATGAAAATCGATGCACGCGTTTCTCATTTATTCACAATTAGGTAAATGTATGAATTTCAAAAATTTGCTCCAGATATGCACAACATTATTTGGAGAAAACATTGACACTCACAAGCCGAACTCTCTCATATTTTTCTACTGTACTAAAAGAGAAATATTGATGTGGCAACACTGGTTCTGTAATGTTCACATAAAACATGCATTGTCATTATACTTCTTCTCTTTCTCACACTGGTTCTGTGATTTTTGTCATTCAACAAGTGCCGACCAACGCGAACAGTAAAAGTGATTTTTCTCCAGTTTTTTAAAAGTGAACAAAAGAGAACAGAATATGGAACTGTGCAAGCCAGATATAAATAGCTTTTGCTACTGCTGTGGTCAATATGTCTCAACACATAAAAAAAGGGGAAATTTCAGTACTGATTTTGTTCAAACATACGAGATGTACTTCAACCAAAATGTTATAGTGAACGAAAATTGGGTACCAAATATAGTGTGTAAAAGCTGCTACAACCGTCTAATGGATTGAAATAGAAAATAGAAGACGTGACGTGAAAGTATGCCATTCGGTATCCCAATGACTTGGACTAATCCTGGCGAAGGTCACAATCCATTGAATTGCTATGCATGTGCGAATAAAGGAGCCGCAAAAAGGATAAGAAAATCGTATAATTACGTTGGTGTTGCAAGTGCCGCAACACCATTGCCTCATTCGGACCACATTCCTGTGCCAAAAGCTTCTAGCCCAGATATTTTCTCTTCTACGACTGCTCCGACATATCATGCACGTGATGATTCCCCATATGAGCCATCAGTATCCAATGAGCCAATTTTAATAAATCAAAATAAGCTTGATTCAATTGTTGCCAAATTGGAATTAACACAGCATAAATCGGAAGAGCTGGCTTCCATTTTGAAATCAAACAATTTGTTGGCACCCGGTGTGAAAGTCACAGCTTATCGAAGTCATCATCATCATCTGGACTACTTCAGCAAACAATTGGCTACCGAATCTGATGAACAAGGTGAACGCTATCATCAAGTTGCTATGCCATTTGAAATGAGGTAATACTGATTTTTTATTTTTTCAAACTCATTTTAATAAAACAAAAACTTACAGATATAGAGGCAAAAAGTCGCCGAGTGCAATAATTGCGGAAATTTGCTGGTGGAGTAAGTTAGTGTGGCAAGACAAGGATGATCTTGATGATAAAGAATTTTCAGGAGATGCAGAAGGGCCAACAGTGGAGTCACACATTGACATTATGTGTGGTTCAGAAACTGATGATAGCGATGAATGCGATGCCACTAGTCCCAAACAACCACCATCGAAAAAGTCTAGGCAATATTTATTAAAATAAATAAAAATAAATAAATAAAATAAAAATAAAAAATTATAAAAATGTTTACTTAATTTTTTTAGTAGTTTATGGCCAGAAGTCTGTCGGACCAGATGGTAGAACACTTGTACATCGCCCAAAAAAGCAGGCTTTAAACATTAAGTACACTCAGAAGACATTGAAAGACGGTGGGGTAATATTATGGTATGGGGGGCTTTTTCCTAGCGTGGTGTTGGGCCTATCGTAAAAGTAGAGGACAAAATGGACAGGTTTCAATATTTGAGCATTCTTAATAATATTATGGAGCCATTTGCCTATGAAAATATGTCAGTTAAGTGGACATTTATGCAAGACAATGATCCGAAGCATTCGTCAAATATAGTGAAGGATTGGTTATTACAAGAACAAATTAAGGTTTGGGACTGGTCAGCCCAAAGTCCGGACCTTAATCCAACAGAAAATCTGTGGAATGATGTGAAAACAAAACTTTCGCAAAACAATTACAAAAATTCCACCGAACTTTGGGCTGGTATTCAAGAAGCCTGGTATTCTATACCAAAAGAAAGATGCCAGAGCTTAGTTGAGAGTATGCAAAGAAGATTGCGCAAAATATTAGTGTAATATTAACGCTAAAAAAATAATAATTGTTTTAAAAACCAAAAAAATGAAAGTTTTTTGTAAAAATATAAAATGTGTCCTATTTAGAAGTCCAGGTATTTTTATTAGTTTGTACATATTTAACAATATATATAAACTAGTTGAAAGATTTTTATTTAAATAAAGAATGAATTACAATCCTCAATAATAACACTTCCCGTATATGAAATAAAAAATTTTATTTTTGTTTTATTTTTCAAAATAAATAATTATGTTTCTTAACACATAAAAATGTCCTATTTCCATGTCCATAGCGTAATTTTTTTTCTTTTGCGAAAATTTTTTATTAAACTTTCAATTGATGAAAAAGAATTTTCTTTGCACAAGTACAGAAAAAATGTGCAAGTGGGAGTACTCCTCACCTATGACAACTCAATGTTAAAATGATTAGTGTTTATATCAAAAGAGAAGTACATCTAGATCACTAATTGTAGTGCTTTTTCTACTGCTTTGGCATCCCTTTTTTTTGCCGCGAGAGTTTCAAGACGATTGCCCCATCCCTATGACACCATGTTAGGATGAATAGAATAAGGAGCAAGTGTTACTAAGTAACAGTTCATTTCGTCATCTAAAATGCAAAAGGGCGTAACAACACTTTTTATTTTTTTACACGAGAACCAAAAAAAAACGTTGTAGAATTAAAGATATTCTATATTTTCTTCTCTTGTTTAAAACACGACTATAGACTTATTTCTACATATAAGTTTAAAATTTTCTAGGTAAATGTAATTTAGTCTAGTGCATCATAATCAATCAGAAAATCGGCTTAAATTTTTTTGTCGTTACGCCCTTTTGCATTTTAGGTGACGATTTATGGACCTTCGAAAACTCAACAACAGGCTGCAAAGCGAAAGAATTCAGTTTTTTAAAAGTTCCTGATACTTTTCATAACCTAAATGTATATTGGAATCTCATAAATCTTAAATAAATTTTTTTTCAACATTTCTACTTCTTTAGATCGCAAATATTTACTTATAACTTGATTTAATTTCCATACATATTTTAAATTCAAACAATATTGTTTAAACTAAATAAACTTAGCATTTGTTTTATTTATATTTCAATTATTTACATTTTTATTTACTTATTGTTTGACAAAACTTCAGTAGCAAATGTTATGACATACTATTGCGAATTACTTCTTGTTAGTGTTAGAATAATACGTATTTTACTTACAGACACATATAAAGATACATATATCGGCGCTCTTCCAGCCAAACACGGCATGTTTCTTTTGAAAAGTTTTAATAATAATCTTTATATTTGGCAATTTGCAATGTCTTTTTAAAGATGTTTTGTTTTTATAAATTTTTAGCAAAATATTAAATTTTCTATTTGTAAAAAAACAACTTAGAAAACACCGTGAAAGACCAAAATAAAGTTATTCTTCTCAAAAACACATGCCGTGTCTGGCTGGATCAGCGTCGATATGTAGATTTCATTGTACGAGTGTTTCTTAGAAAATACTTTTCCACATATACGCCCACAAATTCACACGCATATATTCAGCCCTGCTAAATAAATGTTCACTATGTATAGTTTTGTATCCGTAAAATTAAGTGCATTTGCAGTTAAAAAAAGTATACACTGCAATTGCACTTGAATTAACTACAATTGCAGATTAATTTTAATTGCAATTGTAGTTAATATAATTACAATATCAGTTAATATTAAATAAATTTGCATTTTACACTATTTTAACTGTAATTGCATAATTATAGACATAATTATCTCAGCGTAGGTATTCTGGTCGATTAACTTATTTTTAACCAATCAAAATATTTGAAATTGTAAATATTTGTATAGGATTTTAAATTTAAAACACTCTTTTTTAGTAAGGGCCATTGTATTTTGTAGATAACGCTACAAAAACTAAACATACGTGAATAATTTTTAAACTGAATATATAAAATATGCAAAAACAAAACATGAAATTTACGTAGGTTGATTATAAACTAGTTAAAACCCAGCATATGGAAGAGTTTTTGAGAGGATGTTATGAAAAATATTTGTGGGCTTTTTTAAAATTCTTCTTGGCATATTGGTAGTATTTTACACAAAAATTAACGAGCATTTGGGCATTTAAATCCGTTTGCGTGAATCACTTTCAATGAGCATGTAAGATGAACGAACCTTGTAATCAAAATACATGTGCTGAAGATAATTGGACGAAACTAGCAACATAAGTTTCTAGTAATACAAGGACGAAACTTGGTTAAAATCTGTCTATGTGTTGATTCATTACTCGTATAAATATTTTTTTTGTGCTTAAATTTTCTGTTATTACAGAACCTAAGCGATTTTAAGCAAGTTTTTTGCAGGATATATATAATTTCATTCACTATTCAAAAACCGGGTCCTGCTTTGGCTCAGTTTCCCTGGTTTCTTTCTGACAGCGTTTGAAATGACGAAGATTTCGAAAAATTAAGAAAATATTATTAATTCTTTGCGGTGATTTTGCATATGACAAGTTATTTTGAATTAAAATAATAACCATTAGTTATTCATTGTTTACCTTAAAACTTATCAAACGACCCTAATGGATAAACTGTTATAGGTATCAAAGAAGAACTTGTGTTGAGAAAATGGTAATAACTATAAATACTGATGAACAGTGGCAAATTTGTGTAACAACATATAATGGAAAAGTTACGACCGAAGTTTTTTGAATTAACATATTGGGTCATATGAATAAAACTTAGCAATTACTTCGAAGTAATTATTTTGGGCTTAGGGATGGCTTTTAACTCCAAATTGACCAATTGGCTGGTAGAATAGTATGAAATGTAAAAAAAAATTAAAAAATTTATTTTCTAGTCTACTTCCAAGCAGACTAGATTTGTGCAGTAATTGCTTAAAAAACCCTGTATTTCCCCCTATTAGTAATATCTATTTTTTATTCATATGAGCCACTGTTAAGTTTTTACCTTTTAAAAGAGTTGGTTTATTTCCTTTGAATAAACCGGGTACTTTTCTATTGCAATCAAAATAACCAAACACTCTTTTGTTTCTTATTAAGTTTATGCACTTATTTATTAAAAACTTTATTATTGTACTTTACATACAACAGTATAACATACATAAATTTAGCAACGATTTGAATACAGCGATTTACTAAAGCCCAACTTAAATTTGCAAACGCTAATACGCAACTCACTATACAAATACGCTACGGTGAAAGGGAACGGTCCCATATGACACGCAGGATAGGTCCCAAGGGGCCGGAGACCGGTCGTTGATCGGTCTTTTTATTTGAAAGAGACATATCACTTTAACATGCCGTTGTCATTGGAAATGACCAATTGCCACAGTTTAGACACCTTGTGACAGTAAGGTGGTGTGTCTAAAAATAGCTTTTCAAATAAATTAATAAAAAATTAAGAATTAAAAATAATCTACTTGGCGTTGAAATAGGGCTCGATAACACAACCTCCTGCTTGTAAGGCAAACGCTCTACCATCTGAGCTAATGTTGCTTATGCTTATGGCTGGCTGATGGTAAAGTTATATATTTTTCCTTTCTGTTCAAATAAAAAAGAAAAAACAAACACTACAAGCAAATAAAAAAAATGGAAAAGAAAAAAATAGAAAAGAAAACAACACTAACACACACACAAATATAGTGAAAGTACCTTCAGTATGCCCCCGATTGACGGGTCACGTGATAGGTCATTTAATGGCAGTTGACTCCTTTTTTGCATTGGCCATAATTAATTAAAAAAATCAATTAAAAATTAGAAAATTACCTCAAAAACTCTGATAATATCATAAAATTTTTAAAAATTACCCTTAAGTTAAAAAGTAAATTAAATGAAATACCAATTGTTAAAACTAAAACAGCTTTAACAAATATGCCGCGAATTTTATTTTATATTTCGGTATCGGTCAAGTTTTTAAAAGCAACAGTGAAAGTAACGAATCAGAAAATACTTAGAAAATTAATTCATTCTCTTTGGTTCATATTTGTACTAATTTAGTAATATGCCTTCGGTTGACCGGTCAAGGGATAGGTCTTTGGAGGCAATTGACTCATCATTCCCCATAGGGTAATAACTAGTGTTTCCGATTCGGTTAATCGATTAACCGATTCCTCGATTAATCGCCTCTATTTCGGTTAATGTCGAAACAAATAATTTATAACTCAAATAATTATTCGACCCGAATAATCGGTTAAAATAGGTCGATTAACCGGTTAAATTTTTAATATGTAATTTTTAGCTTTATTTTTGCCCAAAACTTCATAATTGTCTTAACTTTGGCTAAAAAATTATAAGAAACGCTTAAAAAAACAAATACTAACTAAAATACAATCAAATTGTTTTGAAATCGATTGAAGGAGAAACCTTTAGATACAATTTTTTGAGCAACTCCAAGCAAGTCGACATTGAACCAGCGAGACACGTCATGGGTTTAAAGATACTCTTAAAACGGATTTGTTTTACATTATCGCAATTAATTTTTAATAAAATTTTTTTGAATTTTTTAAACAAAATAATAAAGTTTCTATTTGTAAAAAAATGCTTTAACGTTGTGCTGGCTGGAGCAGGCTTTAGGAAATGCAATAGACAATTTTTCAATTCTTTTAAAATATAAAATTAATTTTCTAAAATTAGAGCAGTATTTCAGCCTCTAGTCGATGAATTTATTTATATTTATTTTAACAAAAACAGTGCGTATTAATTTTTAAAATTTTATTATTGCAAACATATAATTTTGAAAAGCTGAAAAACTGCTCCCACTTCCGAAAATCTGTGATAAAGTTGAATAGCTGAATAGGAAAGAAAACATCGAATTAGTTACATTGCATTCAAGGCCTTACTTGGGTGACGGGTTGTTGAAAAAAATTATCATATAGAGACAATCTGAAAATAAAAACATATAAATAATTAATAAAATTTAATGGAAAACCACTGACGACGCCTTTCCATACAGAAACTAGATCTAGTCTGATCTGAAAATTATAATGTGTTCATAATTTTTAGAGAATAAGGTTTATTCTTTTTCTTAACCTCAAATCTATTAATTAAAATTGATAAAATTGCATATTAATTTAGGGTGACCATTCGTACTGATTTGATCAGTACATGTACTGATTTTTGGTCACGTGTACTGATGAAAAAGTCGTGTACTGATTTGTACTGATTTTTTAAAATTTGTACTGATTGTACTGATTTTTGGCATTTAAAAAAATATAAAATTTTTTTTAGTAAAAAAAAAGCCAAAATACAAGTACAATGTAGTTTTTTTATAGAATAAATTTTTATGAATGTGAGCGGTTTTCTCTACCAGAAAGCATTCAAAATGATTTGCCTATATGTAAATTTCTTAATCTAATATGTAGTTTCATACATAGAGACGATTCGTGGTGACAGCCGAATCCATCAATTGGTTACATTGCGGTAATAGAAAATCAGTTGATACAACAGTTATTTGACTGTGATAAAAATATTTTAATTATCCGGTTGTCAGCTAATGTCAGAATGATTCTGTTTTCTGAGTGTGGGAAACGACCTCAAAAGCTGAAGATTTTTTCGTACAAAAATCCTTAAAATCTGAAGATATATATCGTATGTGGGTATTTCTATGGAAAAATTTTCGAATCATTTCTAAAAATTTTACGTGTTTTTGTAGAAAAACGTAGCCAAAACGTGAAGGTTTTCTATTTCAGAAATCAAGCAGAAATTAGCAGAGAGAAAAAAGATTTGTTCTGACAACTAAATTTGTAGCCAATCAATTGGTTAATTTGTATCTACAGAAAATTAGTTTAGACAATGCAATTTGATCGTGACGACAGAAATTCGTTGGCCTGAATAAAAATTCGGAAGAATTAACGTTCATACTATCCTGGTGTCATATTTGACTTCATTCGTAGCTATATTTCATAGATCTGTTACAAAAAAAAAACTAGAAAATGAATGGTAACAGATCATTGAAATTTCTAAATAATGGGTCCGTTTCCTGTACTTAAAAAACTGGATTTGTTCATGCAAAAAAAATTGTTTTGTTTTGGGGTCTGTATAGGTAGAAATGGGTAAGGTTTTTTAGGATGGTATGATGGTTAACCGAAAAAGTTTGTTGCCTCAACCAAAACATTCTATTGGAAAGAAATTAGGTTGGCTGCATAATAATTTTTTTGATGATGATAATACTTTTTAAAATTTGTACTGATTTGAAGTCAGAAAAAATGGTCACCCTATATTAATTACAATATTAAAAAAAATTTTTGCTGATTTTTACAGAGCAAATTGGTATTTTCAAATAAATCTTAACATTTTTTATATTGATGGCTCAATGCAAAAGGCTCTTCTAGTTTTTAATGTTAAAAAAAGTTAGCCCTTTGTGTTTTTATTGATAAAATGTTAAGAAAATCCATTAATTTTTATTAAACGATTAATCGATTAATCGCCAATTTTCTCGATTAACCGACCCGAATAACCGGTTAATTAATTTTAGTGATTTTTCGAATAATCCATTAACCGGTTAACCGCCTATGTCGAATAATTGGAAACACTAGTAATAACACAACCAAAATCATTTATTTGCTTTTCAAAAATATATTTTAAAAATGGGTTAGAAAATGTCCAAGTTATTACAAATTCCCAGGCTGCTAATGCATGAAAACCACTTTACTATGCAATTCAACGACAACAGTTTTATTTCCTGAGATAAAAATAACCTCATATGTATATCTAGGATTTTGTATATCTAGGATAGCCCTAACCTGTGCCTAGTTATGTCCAAAAATTGTATATTTTTACAGAGCTTTTTTAAAACTCAATTTGCAGTTTTAAGAAAATTTTGGTAAACAAATATTTAGAATTCTAGGATTGCACTTTAAGGTTTTATTAGGAAAATCGTAGCAAATAAATGGCAACTATTTCAGCGAATTTGGAGAAAGTGATATTTTTTTGATAAAATTTGGTCCAAAGGGTAAAAATGTTTACTATTGCTGAATTACAACTACTAGTAGCAAACTTCAAAGAATTTTCACCAAAATCACAAGGTTTATATTATGCAAATTCTACCAAAATCGAACTACGTCCATCATTTTCCACCAAGGTCCAGTACTATCCAGTCAGAAACTGCCAACAGTATAAAATCAATTCACTTGTAGAGCAATCTCTACATACATATAATATAATGAAGTGACACTGACTGACTGACCTCAGCAGCTAGGAAGTCGAAGGTTGGTATGTAGGTTCCTCCTCTGGCGTATACGCTCGATTTTTGGAAATTCCTACCGGAGCGGACAAAAAATTAAAATTCTCCCCCTTAACGACCTGCTAAAACCCTTTTAGCTGGAGAGTACTTGTTCAAAAGGGGCCTGCCGAAACCGTTGAAGCTAAGAAGTTGAAATTTGGTATTAAGGTTCCTTCTCTGTAGTAGATATCCACTAAAACTGGATTTTTGGAGATTCCTTAAAGGAGGGCCAAAAACGGGAATGCCTCCCATGACGGCCTGCCCAAACTGCTGCAACTAGGAAGCTACACACAGAGAAAAAATATGCGATTTTCCAACTGAAATTCGGTTGGTACAACTGAATATTGGTTATCACAACAAAATTTGGTTTATACAACTGAATTTTAGTTGCAAGTTCCTCCTATTTCCTCCTCCTGTGTAGATGCTCACTACAACTGGATTTTTTGAAGTTGCTACCGGGAGTGGCAAAAAGCGGAGAAGTCTCCCCTTGGCGGCTGCCTGAACCCCTTTGGCAAGGAACATAAAATTTATAATATCTGTTCCTTGGAGTGCGGGCTAACTTACCAATAAGGTAGTTTTTGGAACTTTGGACAGGAACGTAATAAAAATGGGGGTTCAAAAGGGGAAAAGTGATCCGCTCTACGCTTGCCCAAACCCTTTTTTCTAGAAACTTTAAATTTGAAGAATGAGTGTGCGTGGAACACAATGGAGAGACGAAATGGAACGTGAAACAAGTGGAATTAAAACACCATATGAGTGGAATGAAAGGGAATAAAATGGGAAACAAGTGGAATTGAATGAAATGCTATAAATGGTGAACAAAATGTAATGGATCTGGGAGTGGAATTGTGTCACCAAAATTGGGAAACGAAATGGAATCTAACGGAAAACGAATGAAATTTAAACGAAATTAAATGAAATTTTAATGCCTTAAATCGCTGGTGCTTAAAATTTGTGGCTCCACCTTTAACATAGACCTCCAGTGAGACAGGATAATATATATTTGGGAATTTTTACAGGGTAGGACAAAAAAGGCTAAGGAAAAGAAACCCACTTTATTTATCTGTGCAAACCTTTTAAGTCACAAATCTGAGACTTAGTATTGAAACATAGGTACTCCACAAAAAGGTTAAACAAATTTATTAGAAGAGAAGAAACCTTAGAAAGAGAATGCAATTTAAAATGTTGGGTTTTAATTTTTATTCAAAAAAAATAAAAATTGTTTTTTCGACCTTTTTATTAATTAATTAGAAATTTATTAATTCAGTTCGAGGCCAATTTCCTCATTATGAATTACCATAATAAGTACTTTTTTCAAAAACTGCTATTTTTCTTCATCAGGATATTCTCCTAACAAATACTTCACAGAGTTTTTGCTTTCAAAAACCTCTAACACTTTCAGGAATGAAAAGACGATCGTTTCGGGGATTTTCCAAGTCCCATTCTTCAGTTTTCTTTAGAAAGTGGTGGCAATAGTGCAATGCAAATTGAAACATCAAAATTTCATATTAAACGTAGTCTACTACATCAACGAAATGAGAATGGAGTAAACAATAAAATATGTTTTCGAAGTCTCTGCAAAGACATAACCAATAATAGAAATATTTAGCGTGTTTTTTAATCACCTGGATTTAGAATTTTTCATACAAAAAATTGATTTATTAAATCCAAAAAAAGCTGGATTTAATAAATCCACAATAAAAGCACAAATATATGAAACAGCCTATTAATTTAATGTCAGAAAAAAAATACGAATGAAAATTAAAAGACAAACAAAAACTTTCATAATATTTCTATTGTTGGTTATGTCTTTGCAGAGACTTCGAAAACATATTTTATTGTTTACTCCATTCTCATTTCGTTGATGTAGTAGACTACGTTTAATATGAAATTTTGATGTTTCAATTTGCATTGCACTATTGCCACCACTTTCTAAAGAAAACTGAAGAAGGGGACTTGGAAAATCCCCGAAACGATCGTCTTTTCATTCCTGAAAGTGTTAGAGGTTTTTGAAAGCAAAAACTCTGTGAAGTATTTGTTAGGAGAATATCCTGATGAAGAAAAATAGCAGTTTTTGAAAAAAGTACTTATTATGGTAATTCATAATAAGGAAATTGGCCTCGAACTGAACTAATAAATTTCTAAAGAATGCAATTTATATATTCCGATACTTAAACCATCCGGTAACTAAGCATCGGGCTTCCAAGTTATCTATTGACAAAGTGGTGGAAGAAACGATGCAATAAACTTTCCAACTGAATTTATCAGGGTCTAATTCCACACAAACTGAAATTAAATAAACTGTAAAGCACGCTAATAATGTATTTTATAAAAATTATGACGTTTGAGGGGTATGTTTTGTTAAAAAATGTTTATAGTCAGACGCTTCCAAGCTGAAAAAAATATTTTTTTTGTTTTTCTAGTTTTAAAAAAAATTAATCTTTTTGTTTGTGGAAAAGCTCCTTTAAGAAAAACTTTCTTTAGTTTTCCCAACGTTGGCATATTAGTTCCAACAAACTTTTTTCCAGTGCTAGCATTTTAGCACAGCTAGTAGTTGTCCAGCTATTACCATACACTTATGTTTTTGCCACCAAGTATTATATGTCTCTTTAGTTCAATTGGTAGCGCTCTCGACTATCAATCTGACGGCCTGATTTCAAATCACGGCAAGACCAAAATACATATGTACTTTTTAAAAATTTTTTTTTGAAAATCTATTTCCAGACTACCTATTTGTTGGTTTTACAAGCTTTTGCCAGCATTTTCATCCTTTTGTCTAATGATGTTATCATTCTGGGAATAGGAAAGCACTTTTTTCCAGTACTTGTTCAACCTGGTAAAGAGGCGTGCCATCACTTTTCTCACTGAGTATATTCAATAACGAAATTAAAATACTAAAAAAAAAAATTTTGAAATTTCATATCAGGAACTTATGTGCACACAAAAAAAATAGCCCAATCGGAACTCTTAAAATTTACTTTCACTTTTTGGACACCCCCTATGGGGAAGGGAGCGGTCCCAGATGACACGCAGTATAGGTCCCAAGAGGGCGGAGACCAGTCGTTGATCGGTCTTTTTATTTGAAAGAAACATATCACTTTAACATGGCGTTGTCATTGGAAATGACTAATTGACACACCTTGTGACACGTAAGGTGGTGTGTCTAAAAATAGCTTCTCAAATAAAATAATAAAAAAATAATTTAACAAAATCTACTTCGCGTCAAAGTAGGGCTCGATAACACAACCTTCTGCTTGTAAGGCAAACGCTCTACCGTCTGCGCTAATGTGGCTTGTGGATGATGACTGGCTGATGTTAAAGTTATATATTTTTCGTTTCTATTCAAATAAAGAAAGAAAAAGAAAAAAAAAACAAACACTACAAGCAAATAAATAAAAATGGAAAAAAAAGAAAGAAAAGGAAACAAAATTAATACACACACAAATATAGCGAAAGTGCCTTGAGTATGCCTCCGATTCACGGGTCATGGGATAGGTCCTTTGATGGTAGTTGACTCGTTTTTTGCGTTGGCCATAATTAAGTTAAAAAATTAATTAAAAATTAGAAAAGTACTTCAAAAACTCTAATAATATAAATAAAAATATAAAAATTCCCCTTAAGTTGAAAAGAAAAGTTAAATGAAATACCAATTGTTAAAATTAAAACAACTTTGCATCAAAGGAATTAAATATGCTAAAAATCCCAAACGTATTTAACAAATTGTGAAAAATAATCCGCTGCAAGCATGTCCCTATCCGGATTTCATTCTTGCCTAAGGAAATCGTCAGGGGACGACGTTTTTAGAATTTCTGGAAATATTTGTTAAGTTAAATTACAAACTCCATGAGAATTTTTTGTTCTCGTCTAGGAGCGTTATTAAACATTTAAAATATCAAAGAAAAAACAAAAACAACAACAGAAAATTTTCCACAATTTGCTTTGTCATCTTCCAATGTAACTTTAATATTAAAAAATCCTTAAAACTATAAAAACTTACAATTTATTAGCAAAAAATTATACACCCAGAAAACAGATTCGGTGCTGACAACCCCATTTGTTGCCAATCGAATGGTTCAGTTGCATCAAAGGAATTTTTCGGTTGTGGCTACCGAATTATTCTTGATACAACTGAAAATCCGTTGTCCCAGCCAAATTAGTCCTGTATCAATTGGTTTTCTGTTGCCACAACTGAAAAATTCGGCTACCACAACCGAACCGTGCGATTGGCTACAAATGCGGTTATCAGAACTGAATCTGTTTTCTGGGTGTAGATATAAAAATATGAGCTAAAATAAGCAAATCGTGAAAAAATAAAGTTCAAAATAAATAAAACAGTAAAATAAAAAAAAAATATTTTTAAAAATATGCCGCGAATTTTGTTTTTTATTTCGGTATCGGTCAAGTTTTTAAAAGCAACAGTGAAAATAACGGATCAGAAAATACTTAGAAAATTAATTCATTCCCTTTTGTTCATATTTGTATTAATTTAGTAATATGACTTCGGTTGACCGGTCACGGGATAGGTCCTTGGAGGGCAATTGACTCCTCATTCCCCGTAGGGCCTCTACTGAACAGTTAGTATGGAAAGTCTCATATGAAAATTCCATTAAACCCGGAGATTATTGCCGCATTACTTATAATAAGTAGCCGAATTATTGTCAATTTTTTTTTTTACAAAACTATCCCACCGTGCAAGGTTTAACTGAAAATAAAGCTCGTGTTATATGAATGTTTTATTTTTAAAACTTGCATACAACCAAATTATATATACAAATGAATATATTAACACTGTTACATTGTTACTTGTTGTTGTTTGTTTATTTCTTTTGAAGACTTTCAAAAACAGCTGAGGTCTAGAGTAAATAACAACGAGGGGGAACCAGCTAAACCAAATGTGGACAAAAATGGGGTAGAATATGCGGAAATATTTCTACAAAATATATATATAAATCCGCTACAGCAAGCAAAACTTTTTAACACTAAAATAAAGTTAATTGGATAGAATATATTCATTACACTCATATAAATAAACCTGTACAAATGGCAGAAAAAGATAATAAAAATTAGTTAAAAAGACCCATGAAAAAAACTGCTAAAATTACAAAAATCTATTTACTGAATATCAGTAAGATAGAGAGAACAGGAAAATATTTCTTAAAGCTACAAGATTTAAGTCACATTTAAGTTATTTCCTAATTTAACCCTTTGACGACCAATGTATGATATATGAGCCATTTTTAATGTTTGCTAAGACTATTTTACCTAAACTATTGGGGTTGAGACTAGAGAGATGTAGCTTTGTAAGAATATCCATAACTTGTAGCCTAATAATCTCAGAGAGGTACAAGGTCAGGTCGAAATTTTTGGTTTTTTAACATTATTTTTTAGTTTTTTGTTTTCAGTTTTTTTAATGTTAAAAATTCAATTTGAGATACACACTGAATTATTTATTATTTTTGGATTGGCCATAGTTTAAAGAAAAATTAAAAACTAATTTAATGTTAACATATTCAGTAGCAATAGTCTATTAAAGTTATGGCTTCAGTTCCATATTTCTCCGACAAGGAGAGCAGTTCAGCGCCCAAAATAGAATAACAATGATTCCCAGCCATAGGTTCATCTCCTCAAAAAGTTTAGTTAGAAAATCTACAGCGGTTCAAGGTAAGTCATCAAAGGGTTAATGAATTGAAAATAAATTTTCCTAATAATTTGCCGAAGCAATTTTAGGTGATTTATTACACAGAACCTGTGCAACTTTATTCACGAATCAGATAGTGTTCATAACCGAGAGTTATGTTTATGTTATGTTTATCACACCTAATTATTTCGCTATATTAATGGAACCGTTCATTCAAACTCCCTTTCCGCAATTTGATCCGCTTCCCAGAATATGACCCTAATCGCAATGTGGTGTAGGGTTTCGTTAAGTCAGCATGCCCAACTTTAAGCTCACTTGGCTCTTACCCTGGTTTATGCCATAAAACTTTTCAATAACCTTAGAAGTTTTATTTAACATTTTATGACAAATAAGAAAATAAATGATTAATTCTTATAAAAGACAATAAATATGAGCCATAAATTTAAAAACATAAATTTTGGAAATTAATGCCGGTAAAGACAGACCATAAAACTTTAAAAAAAAATTAGTTTTTTTTATAAACTTGTTCTCATAAATTCAAAACGAAATCTATAACCATTTTGTTTACAATCTATATGTTACTAGTTACTTTTTTTTTTAGTTTTACAATATGGTCTTTGTCCTTGAAGTTAAATCACAGTATTTTTGTTTTTCGAAAACCTATATTTGATTAATTTAGTTTTATTACCATAAAACAAAACAACCACTTTACAAAACTTTTTCCTAAATAAGAAAAACAAATTTTGTCATTTAAACAACATAAACGATAAACAAAAGTGGTTGTTAACTTTTCATCTTGTTGTTGCCACTCAAATATTTCAAAAATTCCATGGCGGACAATTTCGGTTGGAGCTTATAATGAATAAAAAGTAAAATTGCAAATTGATTATAAAACTTTTGGGATTTTTAGGCCACAATAGAAAAGTTAATAGAGAAAAAACATTAATTTTCAAAAAAAAAAACATAAAAATTTGGTATGAAAAATATCCTTTGTTTTTTTTCTAAAAGGACATAATAAATTATGCAAAACAAAAAACTAAAATAATTGTTGAATAATGTTCCTAAGGCCCTATGCGAGGTGGCTAAATTTGTTCTAAACTAAATACAAATTGACAAAAGATTTTGAAATTTCCTTGAGAATTATTTGAAAAAAAAAGAATTTATATTTCTAAAAAACTTGTAAACCTACATTCAGTTTAGCCACGCAAACCTTAAGTATAAAATCAGTGTGTAATTTAGAATTTTAAAAACAAAACCAAAAGGGGGTTAGTAATTTTACAACAAAAGGCGTATGAGTTATATTAATTAATATAATATATGTATACAAAATATCACTCATACGCACTGTTTAGTATTTTTGTATGCTCAAGTATGAGGCTTTGTATACCAACTGCCGCGCTGTAGGAAAAAGTATATCGCATCACTGTCAAACTTACAGTATTTATTGTCCTATTACTTACGAATAAAATTTCTTTTAAAATTTTCCAAAAGGTGAGCAAGGTGAGCGTGTTTTAAAATTATGTAACTAATTAAGCGCTCGTTCCCAGTGTAGAAACAGTAATGATATATCATTATTTTTGGACTACCACTAATGATACTTTCTAAATTATTTTAAAACATATAATAATGATAAACTAAAAAATAGTTTATTTTTCCATTACTTTTTCTCAAAACTAATAATAATGCGTAAACAGTAATGGCTTATTTTTATAATTATTTTAAATTTTTTTTGCAAATTTTTTAAAAATATATTTTTAGATATATGTAGCAACATATTTTTTTGATTTTTTGTATGTTGGTGCGTAAGCATATTTGTGTACATCAGGTCAATTATGTTTTTATTTATTAAATATAGTTTGACATGTCGAGATAGCTCAGTTGGTAAAGATATCGACTGACAATATGTAGTCCCAAGTTCGATTATTATTTCCTCAAATGAAATCAAAAAAGCCATAAGTTACATTTAAAAAATTTTACAGGAGATGCAAAAAACTTTTTAAAATTGTTTGCGCGTACACTAGGGGCTGTTTATAATTTTGTTAATAAAATTGTCGTGTTTAGTCGTAGGAGTTTAACATTTTGCCGTAATATGTATTTTGACACGACGCATCATAATCCATCAAAAAGTCTTTTTAACTTTCCTGTTAAAAATCGATTATACATGAGCACATATGATTCATGCATGCCCATATGCATCAATATATGATCCATATGTGTGCATGAATGATTCATATATGCTCATATGAATTTCCATATATGTTCATTAGGGTGGGTCGATTTAGCAATCGATATTGCGTACTCGATTTTTCGAAAGCTTTTAGCATGGGGAAAAAAAGCTCCACTACGACATATCAAAAAAATAATTTTCGAGGCTCCCAAATTTAAATTTTTTGCAATTTTCTAATAAATGCTAGATTAGCGCCATCTTGAGGTGGCTTTTTGAAACAACTAATAAAGTTGTAAACAATATAATTTCCAGAAAGGTATTACTTATGAAAATCGGATAAAAAATGTGGCAACTAGAGGTAAAAGTATATAAGTAAAATTATATTCTGCTATTTTTTCTTCATCAGGATATTCTCCTAACAAATACTTCACAGAGTTTTTGCTTTCAGAAACCTCTATACTTTCAGGAATGAAAAGACGATCTTTTCGGGGATTTTCCAGGTCCCCTTCTTCAGTTTTCTTTAGAAAGTGGTGGCAATAGTGCAATGCAAATTGAAACATCAAAATCTCATATTAAATGTAGTCTGCTACATTAACGAAATGAGAATGGAGCAAACAATAAAATATGTTTTCGAAGTATCTGCAAAGACATAACCAACAATAGAAATATTATGAACGTTTTTTGTTTTTGTATTTCGTACCGTCGGTACGAATAAAATACAAATTATATTTTTACCTACTTCTTTGTCAATACAAAAAGAGGCAAAAAACATTTCTCCGTACTCTGAGTGTTGTCAAAATGTTGGTTTTTAATTTTTATTCAAAAAATAAAAATTGTTTTTTCGACCTTTTTATTAAGGTGGTTCACAAGGGGTGTGCTATTTGTTGTATCGTTGTATTGTCCAAACAAAAAACAGAGTTGTTAGAATTTAAATTGAAAAAATACAACATTTGAGAATAGCACGATACAACATTTTTACGTATGTTTAATGCCCCATGTTTGAGTGTGCTAACAGACAGAAAACCCAACAGAAAATCGTTGTTAAAGTCAAGTAAAAATTTTAACAACTCTGTTTTTTGTTAGGACGATACAACGATACAACAGATAGCACACCCCTTGTGAACTACCTAATTGATTAATTAGAAATTTATTAATTCAGTTCGAGGCCAATTTCCTTTTTATGAATTAACATAATAAGTACTTTTTTCAAATACCGCTATTTTTCTTCATCAGTATATTCTCCTAACAAATACTTTACAGAGTTTTTGCTTTCAAAACCCTCTACATTTTCAGGAATGAAAATACGATCGTTTCGGGGATTTTCCAGGTCCCCTTCTTCAGTTTTCTTTAGAATATAATTTTAGACCCATTTTATATATAATTTTAGACCCATTATTTTTGTCAATACTGGTAAGCATAGAAGTAACAATATATTTTTGCGAAAAAGGAGACACGGAGGAGATTAGAAGATAAACAAAAAATCTAAAGTACAATGTTTTTATGTGTCTGTTTGATCACTTCTTAAAGTAAAAAACAATCAAAGAAAGCCGAAAAGGAAAGAAAATTATGAATTAGCTACACTACATTAAAGACCTTACTTGGTTTCGATGCCTAAGCTGCCGAAATTTGCTATAGTTACGTTTGTAAAGTAGGAATGCATGGGTTCAATTCCTTCATCCGACGGGTTATTGAAAAATTATCATATAGAGACAATATGATAATAAAATATAAACAATAATACAATTTAATGGAAAATCACTGATGAAGCCTGTCCATAGAAAAAGGCGGAAGCTATATCTAGTCTGATTTGGAAATGAATGTGTTTATAACAGAGTAGGAAAATAAACTCTAACGAACCGTACTTTAGGGTTGCGTACCGCACATCGCGAACACAGTACACAAGCATATTGGTTGCGTAGAAAACACATACGGTATTCTCTCTAATTAGTGTTTGTGTTTATACACACAACCCGAATTCGGTACGCTAAGTACAGTACATAATTGTAGCGTTTGCGTTCATCAGACAATCGTAGTGTACCCCATTCGATTTATGTACAAACACACGACCGCTAAAACGATAGATACGGTATGTGTTCCTTAGCTGTACCCTACCCTACATGTTGTGTACAGTTTATTTTCCTACTCTGGTTTATAATTTTTAGAGAAAAGGTTTACTCTTCTCTTAACCTCAAATCTACTAAATATATTTTTTGATTTTTCGTATGCTGATGCGTAAGCATAACTCATTATTTTGAGCGACATCGTCATACAAAAGTAATAAGAAATGTAATAAGAAAATAACTAGTTACCATTAAAAGGTATGCACTAGTTACTAGGATATTCAATGAATGAACTCCTTTCAAAAACTTGTTGGAGTAATTTCAATTGGCCAGTTTCGAGTAACGAATTACTCGAGTAATTTTGGTCGATTAATCGAGTAACTCGAGTAAATCTAAAAAGGATTTTTTTTTAATTTATACCAATTTGTTTTTAATTTGCTCACTACTTTCTTATTTTTTTATAAATTTTAAAGTAATGTTTCAGTTACAGTTGGAATTTAAATACTATCATCATTTTCTGAATCATAACCACTGTAAATCAACGATTTGAAATTGAATAAAGTGAGATATGGTTTATAAAAATTTATATTGATTAAATTTTTAAAGAATTTATTTGTAACAATTATTTTAATTTTTGCATTTAAAAATACAAAAATTGTTTTTTCGGACTTTCTATATTTTTATATATTTAGTTAGAATATTCCCGTTGATCCCGTTGATTTTTTGTACCTTATGTAATGTCTCGGTTTGAGTAATAAAGTTATCATTTTCTTATTGCGGACAACTGAAAAGTAGAGTGATGCCTACGAAACAATTGTATTGTCTATCATGAAAATGATCAACCCTTTTTGAAACAACAATAAAAATCTAATATGACAATATCATATTAGAATTTGGACTTGAGGTAGAAGAATATTCTTACTAAATTTATTTGTAAATGAATGTTCTTTTTAGTTTGACTCCAGATCGTAAATTAATATCACTTTATGTTTAAATTATTTTCAAATCAAAGAAAGATGATACAATTTTTGTAGCGAAAGCCGAAAATACGTATTCTGTATTGCTGATCTTATCGAATTCTTTCAAATATATTTTTATTCTTTGTAATTTACTTGTAAAAAATTGTGTCATCTTTCTTTGATTTGAAAATAATTTAAACAGAAAGTGATATTAATTTATGATCTAGAGTCAAACTAAAAAGAACATTCATTTACTTAAAAATAAGAGATCAAATAAATATTCCCCCATTCATCTTAAATTTATTTGTTTTATGATTCGATTCGCTGAAATGATGGAATTTAAATTAATCCAAATAAAAATAATAATAATAATAATAATAATAATAATAATAATAATAAATCCAAAATTTAATCAGAGTTAAAAATATAATTATGGAATTATATTTTTGAAGGTCTGTATTCTCTATATATAAAAGAATAACGTGACTGACTGACTGACTGACTGACTGACTGACTGACTCACTCAACATCGCCCAGCCCAAACCGCTGAAGCTAGGAAGTTGAAATTTGGTATGTAGGTTCCTCTTTCGGGGTAGACGTCCACTAAGACGGGATTTTTGGAAATTCCTACCGGAACGGGCAAAAAGGGGGAAAGTGTCCCCCTTGACGGCCTGCCAAAACCCCTTTGGCTAGAAAGCTGAAATTTAAGATATGTGTTCCTTGGAGTAGGGGCTAACTTTTCTGGAAAGTACTTTCTAGAATTTTGGACAGGGACGTTGCAAAAATGGGGGGAAAAAGGCCCCCCTTGACGGCCTGCCCAAACCGCTGGAGGTAGGAAGTTGAAATTTGGTATAAAGGTTCCTCCACTATCGTAGACATCCGCCAAGACGGGAGTTTTGGAAATTTTTACAGGGACGGGCAAAAAGGGGAAAAAGTCTCCCCCTCTAGGGCCTGCTCAAACTGCTGGAGCTATGATGTTGAAATTTGGTATGTAGATTCCTCGACCGGTGTAGACGTCCGTTGAGACGGCATTTTTGGAAATTCTTATCGGGAGGGGCAAAAAGGGGACAAAAAAAGTACCTTTTTCCAAAAAAGTACCTTTTCCCAAAAAAAGTACCTTTTCCCAAAAAAAGTACCATTTTCCCAAAAAAGTACCTTTTTCCAAAAAAAGTACCTTTTTCAAAAAAAAGTACCTTTTTCCAAAAAAGTACCTTTTCCCAAAAAAAGTACCTTTTTCCAAAAAAAGTACCTTTTTCCAAAAAAAGTACCTTTTTCCGAAAAAAGTACCTTTTTCCAAAAAAAAAGTACCTTTTTCCAAAAAAAGTACCTTATTCCAAAAAAAGTACCTCTTTCCAAAAAAAGTACCTTTTTCCAAAAAAAGTACCTTTTTCCAAAAAAAATTCCTTTTTCCAAAAAAAGTACCTTTTTCCAAAAAATGTACCTTTTTCCAAAAAAAGTACCCTTTTTAAAAAAAGTACCTTTTTCCAAAAAATGTACCTTTTTCTAAAAAAATGTACCTTTTTAAAAAAAAGTACCGTTTCACAAAAAACATACATTTTTCAAAAAAAAAACTTTTTCAAAAAAAGTACCTTTTCCAAAAAAAGTACCTTTTCCCAAAAAAGTACCTTTTTCTAAAAAAATGTTCCTTTTCCCAAAAAACATACATTTTTTCAAAAAAATACCTTTTTCAAAAAAAAGTACCTTTTCTAAAAAAAAGTACCTTTTCCCCAAAAAAAAAGTACCAAAAGAAGTACCTTTGCCAAAAAAGTACCTTTTTCCAAAAAACATACATTTTTCCAAAAAAAAAACACCTTTTAAAAAAAAAATACCTTTTCCAAAAAAGTACAAATAAAGTACTTTGTAAAAACAAAGTATCTTTTTCCAAAAAATTTCGTTTTTCCAAAAAGTACCATTTAAAATAGTATATAATTTCAAAAAAACTACTTTTTTTCCTCCCCCCACGGATATCTCCACTAAAACAAGGTTTCTTGATATTCGGCATAGACGTGCGCTAAGACGGGATTTTTGGAAATTCCAACCGGAACGGGCAAAAAGGGGAAAAGTCTCCCCATAAACAGTCTCACAAATTGGAAAAGTGCCTGCCCAAACCACTGGAGGTAAGAAGTTGAAATTTGGTATAAAGGTTCCTCCACTGTAGTAGACATCGACTAAGTTTGTATTTTTGAAATTCCCTACAGGATATCCCAAAAGGAAACTCGGTATGTGAGTTCCTCCTTCTGTGTAGGCGTCCGCTTAGACGGAATTTTTGAAATTCCTATCGGGAGGGGAAATAAGGTAAAAGTCTCCTCCTCACGGCTTGCCCAATCCCTTTTGGCCAACCTAAAATTTTAAATATGTATTCCTTGGAGTAGGACTAACTCACCGGCAACGTAATTTTTCTATTTTGGAACAGGAACATAGTAAAAATGGTGGTTGAAAGGGAAAAATGTCCCCACTAACGGCCTGCCCAAACCGCTTAGGCAATGCAGTTGAAATTTGGTATGAATGTTCCTCATCCATCGCAGATAGCCGCGAAGATGGAATTTTTGTAAATTCCTAAAGGGAGGGGCAAAAAGAAGAAAAGCCTCACCTTGGGGGCCGGTAAAAACCCCTTCGGCTAGAAACCTGAAGCTTAAAATATGGGTCCCTGGAGTGAGGGCTAACTTATTAGAAAGATACTTTTTTGAATTTTGGACAGGGTCGTTATAAAATGGGGGCTCAAAAAGGGAAAGTTGCCCCTTAACGACCTGTCCAAACTGCTGGAACTAGGAAGCCGAAATTCGGTACTTAAGTTCCTCTCAGCCTGCTCAAACTGCTGGAACTAGGAAGCTGGAATTCCCTGTCGATGGATTTTCGGAAATTCCTACCGAGAGGGGCACAAATAGTAAAAGTTGGCTAGAAACCTGAAATGTAAAACATATGTTACTTGGAGTATGTGCTCACTTACCGAGAAGGTGCTTTTTGGACAGGGACATTGCAAAAATGGGGATTAATGAAGCGAAAAGTGCCGCTTAAAGGCCTGCCCAAACCGCTGGAGGTAGGAAGTTGAAATTTGGTATTAAAGTTCCCTCCTCTATTGTAGACATCCGCTAAGATGAGATTTTTGGAAATTTCTACAGGTAGGGTCAAAAACAGGAAAAGTCTCCCCCTTAACGGCCTGGCCAAACTGCTGGAACAAGGGATCTTAAATTCGGTATTTGGGTTCCTTCTCCAACGTTGACGTCCCCTAAGATGGTATTTTTGTAAATTCATACCGGGAGAGGTAAAAAGGGAAAAAACTTCCCCCTTGACGGCCTGGCCAAACTGCTGGATATAGAGACCTAAAATTATGTATGTAGTAGGTTCCTCCTCCAACGCAGACGTCCTCTAAGACGGAATTTTTGGAAATTCCTACCGGGAGGGGTAAAAACGGAATAATTCTCCCCCTTGATGGCCTAACCGAACCCTTCGGCTAGAAACCTGTAATATATAATATGTTTTCCTTGGAGTATGGGCTAACTTATCGACAAGGCATTTCTAGGACTTTGGACAGGAACGTGGTAAAAATGGTGGTTCAAAAGGGGAAAATTGCCCCCCCCCCCCTTAACGTCTGCATCTTTAGCTAGAAACCTAAAACTTAAAGAACAAGTGTATATGAAACACTAAAATTAAGAAACTAAATAGGAAACGAGTGGGATTGAAACACTACACAAGTGGAATGAAATGGATATAAACGTTGAACGAGTGGAATTGAAATTATAGACATTGCAAATGGATTGGAAGAGGGAATTACCTGTTCAAACACTATCAACGGAATATGAAACTTATGTAGCATTGAAACATACTCTCCAAAAAGTTAAACAAATTTTCTGAAAGAGAAAAAACCTTAGAAAAGGAATGGAACTTATATATTCCGATATTTAAACTTCATGTAACGAAGCACCGGTGGAAGAAACCGACGCAGTAAATTTTCCAACTGAATTTGTGAATTTACTTGAATTGCCAGGTCTACCTTTACATAAACTGGAATTAAAAAAAAAACTTTAAGACACGCTAACAACGTAGCTTTGCCCGCTATTTTTAATATTATAAAATGCTTTTCAACCCTGCTTTACGTTATTTATTTTCATTCAAAACACAAATGAACAAAACTACTTACGGGTCTATCTACCTAAGTTCGCACTTTACCAAATTATCTTGACATACACACGTATATTGCAAATTATTATGGATTCATTACTAACAATCCACTCTCATGAGCAAAAGTGATCAAATATTTATTTATTTTAAACCCATTGTTGTGCAGAATTATTTATTTGTGGTGGCTGGGTGAAGGCTTTAAATAAAAAAACGAATTTAATAAAAATTGTGGGGGGCGCAGCCCCCTTAACCTTTAAGGCACGCTAACAACGTAGCGGGCTGCGCCCGCTAGTTTTAATATATTTGAAGGTAATGTGTAAGAATAATAGAATTCTCAAATCACACCTTTAAAAAAATTTAAGGAAAGTCCTTTAAAAAGCAAAACACCTAACTATATATTTTTAGAAGATCTCTTTAACTTTAAGTAAAAACATTTACCGTGGATCTCATACTGTAGGTTTAAGTTTAACTATAAACAAAAAAAATGTCAAAAAAATGTACACAAAAGAACAAAAATTTTTTGGGTTAACTATTAACTAAAGTTTAAACCTGATGTATGAGACCCACCGCTGGGAACTGTTGATTCTTTGTAATCTCTTATTGTGCAATATTATTGACGAAATACAAAACTTCCAAATTCATGGCTTACTACATACAAAAAGCCCATAACTCTATTTCTTATTTGTTTAGAGGGGTACGAAAAAAAACTTAATAAAATCTAAATAACTTTGAATCTAAAATTTATTTGAATGCATTTTTTATCACTAAAAAATTTCATTCACACATGTTCACAGTTTTTAGATTTTATTTTATTATTTATCTTTCTCCAAAATTTTTTAGCTTTCTAGAGTACTGCGCTACAAATTATTTTCCAATGAGTATTTAACAGACCTCTCTTAAGGCAGATCTACACGAGAGAGAAAATTGCTAGAGGTCGAGCAAAAAACACCTCTAATTAGCTCTATTGTGAATGAATTAAGAGATTTAGAAGTGTTTTTTGCGCTATGTCTAGCAGTTTTCTCTCTCGTGTAGATGTAGATACTTTAATTTAAGGTATTTTTATCCTATATCGATCGCCTTAACTTTAATAAGGAAGTAGTAGTTGTCATATAATAAAAGATCGAGTGGAATATAATTACAAATAAGGGAGATAAAAGAAAAATTAAATGCCAATTTTTTAAAATTAAATTGAACATAGGAGACACATATAAATAAAAAAAAATTTGTTCGGGGACCGATAGAGGATCAAAATATATTTAATTAAAGGTACATATCATTTAAAAACTCCTAATTCTTATTGGCTTTTCTGAGAAAAAATTTAAAAAGTGAGTTTTTCTCGATATAAACAAAAATAAAAATATTTAGAAATTGAAATTCAAAAATCGACCATAATATATTTGTGCAGAAATCTGATATACAAAAAATTATTTTGAAAATCGGTTAAGAATTGTGGCCTGAAACGTTATTTGCTCAAAAAAAATGCTTTTGGATACACTATTCAACGGCCATCTTTGGCTAGATGCCTAAAATTAGAAAAATGTGTGTATTTGGAACTCTAAAAGTGAAAAACGAAATAGAAAAGAAAACGAGTTGAATTAAAACGTGAGATAAGAGGTACGAAATGGAATGTAACGGGGAACTAATGATATTGAAATACTAGGCAATGGGAACAAAATTGGACAGAACGGAGAACGAGTGGAATTGGAACACTAAAGTTGGGAAACGTAATGGAATCGAACGACGAAGGAGTGGAATTGAAACACTAGGCAATTGAAACGAAATGGAATGGGACGGGGAACTAAGCAGCAAAGTAAAAGGTTCATAAGTTTCCTCTAATCATATTTATATATATAATAGTTTACTTATAGGTATAGCTGCAGTTTCATATGTAAAGTAACTCACTGACTGGAGGTGGCTTAAAATTTGGTATGCCGACTTTTTGTTAGATGTAGAAACCCGACAAGGCTGAATTTTTGACTAAAATTCTGAAACATAATTCGGCCACTGCCCTGCTTCGCTGGATACAGCTTTGTAAGGGAATAAATAAAATTAATCCCTTACAAAGCTGCTTACGGAAGGCTTGATTTTTCCATATAAAGGGCCCGCTTGGAAGCACGTTGTTTTGCGCATTATTCGCTGCTGAAAAATTGCAGTAAATTCATGTTTTTCGTAAGTGCATTTAACCGCAAATAAATTCATGCACTTTTTTTGGAAAAAGTGCTTTCTTTGCTGCTGAAAATGCAGTAAATTCATGATTTTCATTGAGCGCATTTAAAAGCGACTTCTTACGAAAATAAATGCATTCATTGGCCGACTTCAAAATGCAGACTCACTCATGTTTATGTGGCGTCTATACATTAAACTCTACTAAAGAAGGGTAAAACACGATTGAGATGTCTCAGATTTCGTGCGCATTAATCTTTGGATAACTTACATTTTCTTTTACTCCCTTACAACCTGCTTTGTCGTAAGGGAATAGCGTAGCACTATAATTTTTTAAATAATTTGCTTACGACTTGCTTCGTTTAAGGCAGTTTTGAAGGGTATACAATCAAATTGCAAAATTTTTTGTGTATTGTATACGCATAAAGTGGCGCAACTCTGTAAAGCAGAATTTGTAGCGCGTTTTTAAGCGCTTCGTATTTTTACTGCTTCCAAAATACTAAAAAATTGTTGCTGGGTGATGTTTTGCTATCGCTTCAGGAAGTTTTAGCATTTTTGCTCAGCTTTGTATTGGAGAAAATTTTTGTTGAACATTTTACATCACAAATATTTTTCGTTTGTTCCAATATTTTTGTTTTATAAATTAGAGACAACTGATTATAGAACAAGTTTTTGAATTTGTGTTAAAAATTGAGATAGACAATATTCAACGAATTCAGCAAACTTAAACTTTTGGAATCGATAAAAAAAATATATTTTTTATAAATAGAAAAATTAAGTAAGCAAAGTAAGTTATCTGTTACACTAACATAAGAATGATTTTATTTTTTTTCTCAATTTCCCGTAAAAAAATATATTGATATGGTCCAATTTCTATAATTTTCCAAATTCTATTAAATTATTATAAATAATGCACTAAAAAGGAGCTTTGAATTTTTCAATATTTTATTCCGCCTACATCGCCTACTTTTTGGAAAAGTTCAAACAAAAATTTTTTACTTTAAATATTATGACAACGAATACTGCTTGACATGGGTATGATGTACATATGAGACATTGTCAAAGATTAAATAAGTATCACCTTGTTTGAATGAAAATTAAATAAACTCATACATATTCACACATTTAAAAATCATCAACATCATGCATGAATTTCATTACGTTTATATATGTATATCCAAAAAAGGCTTCTTCAGAACAACAAAGGATTACTGGGGTATAAAACTATATGAAAAGTATAAAAAAGCATATTGATAAAGAAAACATAATTTCAATATGATGATTGAAAAGTTGTTATATTTTATGTATCTCTCGCAATACGTTACATATTCCTTTTGTTAGAAAATTTACAAAAAAAAAATGTGTACTTTTTTGTTTGTTCCAATTTGAAAAGAAAAATCACTTAACTAATATGTAGCGTTATTAAAAAATATAAAGAAAAATCCATTTTTGAGTATACTCCTAGTGTCAAAGTGTCTGCAAAAAGTCCTATGTGCATTGGAAAATTCTTTTGCCTTTTACTGCCATTTTAACTTTATTCTTTCACTAATACGATTTTTAACTAAGTTCGAAATGATTACCAAACTATGGACCAATTCACGGAATTCAAATTATTTTAGTTCGGGAAATAAATATTAGCTTTAAAATTCCTTATTTTTAAAAACTTTTAAATAACATAAAGGACTTTTTGTAGGCGGATCTATGATACAAAAAATTGTTTGCAAATATAAAAAGATCAATTTTAGGAAGAGGCTGAAAAGTTGTGTGTAAAAGTAAAAGTGTAGAATTTTAACATATTTACAGAAATAAAGCTCAATCTTGAAAGGAGGGGAGAAGTGGAGTGTTGCAATTAAGGTATCTAATTTTTAGAAAAAAAGAATTGAACAACATTTTTAAGTTTTTAAAAGTAAAAAGGCGTAGATTTTTCTTATTAAATAAGTTTACAGGTATTTTGCGCACTAGAAGCACCTTTTTATACCCTACATCAATACGTGGACAGAGTATATTGAACTTGTATTGACGTTTTTAACACCAAAACACATTGGACCTAGACCCAACTTTTAGTATACCGATCGTCTGCCCATGTATTCCCAACAAAAACAAATTTGAAGTAATGCTTTATAAACTACTTCTTTCACTGATTCACGAGTACCCGTTTGTGTATTTTTACTTTTTGATAAGTAATTCTTCTTTCATTTCTTACAAAGTATCCGCTAGTATATTTTTACAGTTTTTTAGAAATACTTCTGAACGACATCTACAAAATCACTTAAGTGTTGCTTCTAAAGCATAATTGCTCTAAAAATGATCCTTAAAAGTGATTTAGGTATCATTTGGTAATTCTAAACATATGATCGCTGGTTCGATTCCTGGAATGACCAATATATTTTTTTATTTTTTTTTTTGTAAAATTTTTTTTTATTTGTTTTTTAATATTTACAATTAATTTGTTTAAATTCAATATTTTTAAAATTTTTAAATTTTTAATAATATATAAAAAAAAATTTTTTAAAATTGCTTTGTATGCGCTTATGAAAATAGTACGGAAAATAATACTGAATTCCTGTGCACCTTTTGCACTTGTTTAATAAGCACATTTATTGAAGAGACTAAAGCACAATATCTCGTAATTGTGTTTTTTTATACCAGTGAACTTTCATATCAAAGAAAAGTTTAGCGGTAGAGAACTTGATTAGCAATTTTTTAACTTTCAATTAATAAAAATTATTTCCTTTGCCCTGGTTCAAAAATTACTGAAAAAATGTTGATTTGGGAGTACTCCTCTCCTGTGATAACTCAATGTTAAAATCATTAGTGTTTCTGTTAAAAAAGAAATACATCTAGAACAATAATTATAGTGCCTTTTCTACTGCTTTGGCATCGCTTTTTTGCTGTGTAACTTAAATCAACACAAGAACGAAGCAACTTGATTTGGGTTAAAGTCGGTTCATGGGGTCCTCTAAAAACGTGTCATCACAATCTGTGAAAAAAGTCTCAGAATTTAAGAAACCAAAAAGTAAGGAAAAAGAATTTTATTTAAAATATATTTTACAATATTTACTTAATTTGATGATATAAAATTTTTTTACATAAGTTATTAAGCTTCGTACTTTTATCTTCACAATTTTTATTCTTACGGATTGTTATTTTTGTTCGGTTTTAATATCAAATATGACAAATATATGCATTTCCTATAAAGCAAGTCTAGATCCAAATCGTACTTTCGGGCGTAAATTTTGTATCCTAAATACTTTATAAAATTCAAAAGATCCGACTTAAGAAATGTTTCTTTAAAAAACTTCGTTATAAAAAATGTCTGTTGGTCTATAATTTTAGGAATTTGTAACAAAAAAAAAGTGTACTTTTTGACGTTTCTAATTTTTTCTCCATTTTTCAGAAAATCTTAAGCTATTTAAAAATTTAGTATTCTCATTTCTAATCCGTATAATATTATACATATTTATGAATTTCCCTACAACATATGCAACGATCTTGGGACTTCTTAAATTACTCTAACTGTTACAAACATTCTACTCTCTCATTACTCCCCAAAGTATGCTCTTCATATTTTCTATTGGATTATCTTTTAAGTACATTTCTTTCATTATAGTAAATTACTTATTTTATCATAGAATTTCACAATTAAATCGTTGGAATGAAAAATCTGTTGAAAATTTTAATTAAACCATGATTGAAATATTTGTCTTGTAACCAGCATGTTCATATAAGAAAAACTTTTTTCCTTAAAGCAAAGTAACTTTCTTTATTTAACATTTTAACTAACGAGTGTAATAAAAACAAAACTAAGGAAATATTTAAGCAAAATTTAACAGTAAAAAACTTTTATAAAGAACAGAATATCACAAATGATGTGGCAATTTTTCGTTATAAAAAATATTGATTTTATCATATCATTACAGCACAAAACTTAAACAACTTTTTATATAAATTTGAAGAAAAAAAAAGAATAACAACAACAAAGCCAATAATCATAGTATTAATCTTGTTCAATACAACTGTATACATATATATAAAAGAGATGGGCCATAATCATTTTTATTGTATTTTCATTACTATCATTTCGTTTTATTCATTACTTTTGTAATAATATAATAAACAAAATTTCATTATTTTTTTTCCCCCGTTATAATAAAATGAAACAAATTATTACTTCTTAAAAAATGCTTTACTTCCAAAACTTATTCAAAAACCCACCAAAAACAGATATTACCAAGTAATTAAGTGAGTAAAGCCTAAACCAGATAAACGCAGTGTCGACTGCAGTGCAACGTTTTGTCGATAACGCTGTTTTGTTGTATCTTCTCTATTTATCACTGCCGAGAAATTAGAAAAGTTTCTAAATAAACAAGAGCTGTTTTTAATCAAAACGCAATAAGAAATTTTTACAAATATTAAATCGTTTTCGCTAAATTGAAGAACAAAGTTTGACAGCACTGCCACTGTCCATTGGCACTTTCACTATGTGGTTTGGGCTTAAGTAGCACACAGACGGTGTCACTATTTACTATTTTCACAATTTTTGCGATATTCGAAAATTCATGGGTGGTTATTACCCTCTCGCTTACGAACAAAACTAAAAATAATGAGTTACCAAAGAATAAATGGATACTCACATATATAACATAGAATAAGTCGTACCCTACATTGTAAAATAATTGATCGTATTGGCAAAATTACTTTTTCGTCTATTCCCAATAAAAAAAAAGTTGAAATTTAATAGAATTGCAAACAGGATAAAAAATGAAAAAAAGTTTCTCTTAAAAAAATAGCAAGATTGTGAATAAATTTACATTTTCATTCACAATGAGTTTGATAAGCTGATAGAAGTGCCACCTTTTTACTATTAGAGTGCTGCCACATTTCTGGGGGTTGTCATCATTTGTTTTCGCCCGTGGTGCTCGCAAATGCTACAAAATTAAGGGTTTTTTTAAATCAATTAAATTATTTTAAATTTCTGAATATTGCGTTTGTCTTATTTAATTACAATATTGTTTATTAAATAATTATATTGTTTATAATTTCATTAGTTGTTTCAAAAAGCCACCGTAAGATGGCGCTAATCTAGCATTTATTATTTATTTTAATGCAAGTCAAAATCTGGAAGCTCGATTTTCACCGTAGTCTAGTGGAACTTTTTTTTCCTCATGCCGAAAGCTATCGAAAAATCGATGGCACAATATCAAAAAATTTTTGTCCATACAAATCGCCCCACTCTAATAATCATAGATGGGATTTTTTAATTGGCATTGAAATTTCATTAGCACTAGGTGACTAATGCTAATGGCAAAAAAAATTCATTACCATTTAATGATACTGAAATTTTCTGGCATTAGAATTTGCCCTACTAATGCTAATGAAATCGCAATAATGCCTTAAAAACTAATTAAAATTGAGCAAAAAAAGCATTTGTTTACTAAAAAAAGGGGATAGTTAGGTTGCTTTACATTTGCTATTTTATAACCTCTCGGAATCCCTCCCGGACCTAGCATATTTGTATTATAGGAGTTACTACAACAAATTTGTCCATTTTGCTCTATGGGGATACGGGCCATTTGAAAAAAATCACCATTTTACAATATGGCCTGTATCTCGAAAACTAAACGAGATAGAGCAAAATAGAGTGTCCAAAACCGTAACCGAAAACCGGTTTAACGGTTTTTTAATTTCAAAAACCGACCGGTTTCGAATAATTTCTAAATTCAAATAAACCGAAAACCGGTTATTACTTGTCGGTTAACCGGTTTTTTAAAAGATATTTTTATCAAAACTATTTTTAAGCTAATCATTCGAAAATTCTATATTTCGACTGCATTTTATTTTTAAAGCCTTAATTTTAAGAAACGAAACTGCAGTTTTGTTCTCCTTTATATAAAAATAATATCTTTTTACGTGTATTCAAACAAATAAGATACGAAAGTCCTATGGGTGACTAATGAATGTTGCTACAAAAATCATAATTACTTTTTTTCTGCGTAATTAATTGATTCCATTTAAGAAAAATATACAATTGGATTTTCATCATCCTGTTAAATCTATTAAAAATTTTGGTTATATTTAAGTAAATTTAAGTTGAATACAAATAACATTCTATCCTGCTAAAACCTGTAGACGTTTTTACTGAATATTAGTAGAGTTAAAATAGCGAATATAAATAGTAAGTACTGCTGTTTTTAGAAGAGCAGATTTTCTTCTCATTAAAAAAAATATTAATTAAATTTTGGAAATGTAATTGTTTTTCTGTGATGTTATTAAATAATTTACTAATATTCGGCATTTTTCTGATTTCAGCAGTGTAAAATGTTATTTGCAATTAACTAAAATTAAAATTTTTGTCTATTTCATTTGATCATGCTATCCTTGGCGCTTTTGTTTGACTCAAAACTCGCATTATTTTCGGTTAGCGTTTTTTATAGAAAGGTGCTAGTTTGACGTTTTAAATTTTTTATTTAGCGCTTTATGGTGAAACCTTTATTTTGAAACAGTTTTATCGAATTTAAATATTTTGTTTATTATTGTCATAATAATGCGATATTAAATTATATTTTAACATAATAATGATTTTCAGCGCTTTTTAAATGTTTGGTCGCATAAATTAGTTGAAAACTACCTATTTTGATCACATTTATAATTAAGCGCTTTTTTGGGCCTGCCTGCGAGTTTTGTTCTTAAAAGGTTGGCAGCACTTCATCTGTTGATGTAAACATAAATAGATTTGCGAAAAAATTTCTTCTGCAATCATATCATCTCATAGGATTATTTGTTTGATTTTTCAGATGTAAAATCAGATGATTTAAATCCTGCTTTAGAAAACAGATTCAGCTGATTTTAGTAGTTGTTTCTGCAGTGCTCTTTTAACTAATTTTTGTTAGCAAATGTACAAATTTATTTTCATTACAAAAAAAACCGAAATCGGTTTTAACAGGTTTTTTAAGGAAACCGCGACCGAAACCGGTTTTTTAAAATAGTAATTTTCGAACAAACCGAAAACCGGTTTTCCGAAATGGCCGATTTTTCAGACACTCTAGAGCAAAAGGGACAAAATTTTTTCAAGTTTCGGAGAGGGAATCCCATAAATCAATTTTTATGAAACAGCCACAGGGTTACCCAATTTTTTCCATTAGTAGGATAATAGAAATGAATACACTAAGAATCGCGGTCGGATTTCCGCATGTTTTTTTTTACAATTATTGCTTTAATTTAAAATTCACTTTTAGTATAAGGTTTCCTAGAAAATATAAAATTTATATATTTTCTTGAAAATATAGAATTTTGTTCCGATATCAATAAGCGCATTTTTTAATCACCTGGATTAAACATGAAACATTTTGATTATTTAATGTCAGAAAAAAATACGAATGAAAGTTAAAAGAGAAACAAAAAAATTGTAAAACTAGAAATTTTTATTTTTTTTTTTTTTCTTAAATATGTTTAGAAAAAAAACTACAATTCTGTAGATACTTATTTTCCATCTTGGACATGGATAAATAGTTGAAATCGAAATGGAAATTTTTCACGCTACTGTAAGTATTTTAATTAAATCCAATTGGTGAATATTAAACATTGCAGTGGAATATTTTAATTGTGTGGAAATATAAATAGAAGTGATCAAACTTAAAAGAAAAACTGTTTCTTGCTGTTTTATATAAAAAACAATAAAGAATTTAAAGTTGCAATAAAATCCTGCATCATTGCATATATTATTAAAAATTAGGGTGAAAGAACGTCGGATAGAAAAATTCTGCTAAAATAGGTGTAAACTAACTCTATCTATTGAACACATTGAGAACTTATTTTTGAATTTAATAAATCCAAGAATTTAATATTTGCAAGAATTTTTTTAAATGAAAATGTCTGGTTAAATGTTTTTCTTTTTTTTTAATAAAAATGTTATGTTAAATATTTGAAAACATGTTCATCAAATAAAAAAAAAAAGTAAACCCATTTTTATTTAGTTAGTAATATATTTGGTCCAAACTTTCCATTTTTTTAATATTGACGCTCAAAATATCTTTTTGCAGTGCACATATTTGCAGTGAATATGAAATCTAATGTCTTTTAAAATATACGGAAGTAGTGGTAGATTTTTATACGTAAATATGTTTGAAAAAATATTCAAGCATTTAAGTCGAAAGTACCAGGCTAAAATGCTTGAATATATTTATTTAAAAATACTTAAAAATTTTTTTAAGTATTTTATTTGAAAATACTTAATCATTTTAGTAAAAAATACTTGAACATGTATGTATGTTATGTATGTATTGAAATTGAAATAAAATCTTACTAATAAAATTTACTTGTAAATTCCTATACTTCGACTTTTCAAGTAAAAATATTTTATACTTATGCTTGCTTGAAAATTTTACCTAAAAATCTTCAAGTAAAGTATTTATCCAAGTTTGCATGTATGTTAAATCAACTGTAGGTAAAATCAACTGCAAATGACACTTTAAATAACTGCATTTGCAGTTAAAAAGGTGTAGTGTACATTTGCATTTAAATCAACAGCAATGTGAAGTTATTTTTAACTGATAAAAGTTAACTGACAAATGTAGTAAAAACAACTACAAATGCAATTAAAACAATATACATGCAAATTATTGTAATACTGTGCATACAACTGCAAATGAAGTTAAAATAATATACACAAAAATTATATTAAAAATTATTAATTTAATGAAAACAAATTTATGTAAATACTCTTAATTTTATTCTACAATAAATTTAAAATTGAGAAAGCAAAATAATTTTCACTATTAAGATATTGTTCTAGATGTTCATCTGTGAGGGATGAAATATTGTTTGGCTTCTTTTTTTCTCCAGGTAGAAAGGGATGAAAATATAAAAGAACTGAAAGAAAATAAATAGAATATTTTTTAATATTCCCGTAAATAAATTTATTTTATAAAACTTACATTATTATTTTAATATTTTAATAAAATATATAACCTCGCTCTTTAGCGTTGTGTTATGACTAAGACAAGAGAAAACATGTTCTTCTCACATTCTTTGACTAGAAATTTCTAAACAAGTGCTTCGTTGTATACGAACCCTTATTTGTCTCGTACACACATACTTGAAAATTGAAGTATTTGTAACAAAATAGAAAATAACTGCATAAAATAAATGTTACTACAATGTAGTAGTTTTTATAGTTTGTTTAAAAAAATAACTATAAAAAGCATTGAAAAACTTTGCTCTAAGTAAATTAACTGCAATTGTAGTTAAAATAACTACAACCGCATTACTACATAAATAACTGTCATGTGGTAACTGCAGAACTTTTCTGAGTGTGTTCAGTAATTAGGGCCACGCGGTATTTGTCTTTTGTATAATATTTTAATTTTAATTAAAAATTTTTTATTTTTCTGGGTTCCTGCAGCTCCCAGTAGTGCAGTACTTGCCAGTTTTTCTTTAATTAGATTTTTTGCTTTGATTACCAAGTCTTCTACAATTTGAAGACTTTTCCGGGTGAAATACAGATCTGTATTAGCTCCACGAGTAAGGAGTTTCCGGTGGTTTGTTAAGTAGGTCTCCCATACTTTGTTAAGGTTAGCAAGTATTTCGTCTGCTGAACCCACAAGAATTTCGTTTTGCTCAACTTTACTTAAAAGCGCTGCAACTTCAGCCTCAAGTTGCTTCTGCGATTTGTAAAGGCTAGCGCGATCAGACATTTTTAGATTGTTTTCATAACTTTTATTTTATAAAATAGAACTGAAAGAAGGTTACTTTCTAAGTACTATCGAAGGAGCAAAATGTATGTAGATATACAGACTACTCGTCTGTTTGAGTGAATGTATAATACAATACTGATTTGTATATTGAAAATAAAAAACCTTATAAACTAAATACAATAATTTTAAAACTAAGGAGTGAGATCATAAAAATATTAACACACATTTTTGCCTATAACTTTGGTTTAAAGCTTCTCATATTTTTTTTTCGGCAGTTTACATTTTAAAAATATGTCAGTTAATAAATTAATTTACATCATGAGTTTTAGTTTGCAATTTTTTACAGAATGGACAATAAAAGAAAAGTGCGTTCAAAAATAATTAAATATTTTCAACAAAACCAAACATGGACATACAAAAAAATTGCCAAAGAAACTAATGTATGCCGCCAAACAGTTTCAAATGTGGTTAAAAGGTATCTGGAACATCTAACAATTGAAAAGAACCCGGGAACAGGAACAACGACTGGTTATCATAACATTGGTAAGGCATATAAAGTTAAAGGCATCCCTAAGAGAGCTCCTAAAACATCTGGCAGGAAACCAGCTTGGTTAGCCCAATGCTCGGACTTTTTTGTACGTAAATGAAACGTAAGGCAGGACTAAAGTCCTACAAAGTTCAAAAAGATCCCGATAGAAAAGCCTTTAAAAATTTGGAGGCCAAAACCAGAGCTCGAAAATTTAAATCAAATTTTATACAAAAATACAACTGTTGTGTCGTCCATTACACTTATGTCCTGGCTGATTTTTCGCAGCTCCCTGGTCAAGAATTTTATGTTTCCGATGTTCGAGGAAATGTTGCGGAAAAATTTAGTTCGAAAAAGCAAACGAAACTCCCTAAAAAAATTCCTAGTCTGGCAAGCCATATGTAGCTGCGGCCAAAGAAGCCAGTCATTTGTGACATCTGGCTCTATAAACAGCGAAATTTATATCAAGGAGTGTTTGCAGAGAGACTTCTTCCATTTTTGAGTCAGCACAATGTATCTACTTACTTTTGGCCCGATTTATCATCTTGTCACTCCAGCAAGAAAGCGCTGGAGTGGTATAATGATAATAATGTGGTTTTTGTACCAAGAGAGGCAAATCCACCAAACTGCCCACAGCTCAGGCCAGTGGAGAGATTTTGGGCTCTTGTTAAAAGAGAATTAAAGGGCACAAAAAAGGTCTCCCAGGACATGCAATATTTCAAACTTAGATTGACCACCTGCCCTAAAAATGTGACAGAAACTACCATAAACCCTCCCATTAGGTTTCCGGAAAAAGTGGATAACTTTATTCATAGTGGTTAGAATTCCATGCGGTTTGTTTGATTTTGTATTAAATTTCATTTAAATTAAATTCAGTGGTTTGTTTTTTATTTAACTTTATGTGTGTTAACATTTTTATGATCTCACTCCTTAAACTAAAACTAATAACTACCTGATGATCGCACACATGCGTATCAGTACTACATTTATGATAAAACCTATATGACACTTGCCAGTTTCTAGATTCTAGTTGTTAGTTGTTTATGTTATTAGTTTGTTAGTTGTTCTCTTCACACATATTATTTCTCACATACGGAAATTCGTGCTCTCTTCTATTTTGGATTATTAATACTGAAACTAGCAAGTGTCATATAGGCTTAACCAATAGTAATCAGTGTTGCCAACAAATTTTCAAAATAAATGACTAGATCAGACTCAAAATCGCTAGAAAAGTGCAAAAATTTAGCGATTCTATTGCTACATTATTGAAAAATGGTACTTAAAGTAGTTTCTTACTCAAAAATTTCTTTAATATGTTCATAAGAAGTATTATAAACCTTTAAATAATGAAAAATTTTACGATTAAGAGATTGGTCGATGGTCGACCAACGACAGCAAAAGTCGTCGCGATTAATTTAACTTCAGCGACAATCGACCGTCGACATTTTTTGAGGTTTATAAAAAAATGAAATATGGTTGTATTTGTTTTGCCACAATTCTTCACCAATTCAATTGGTTTTGCATTAATTCTTGTCCTTTTTCATTTTTTTGTATTTAATTTTGCTTTTTTGCGGTAAGTTATGTATTTTTATTTTCAATTATATTTCTGCCGTCAAAAAAATAAATTTTTTGTAAACAGCGTACGAATTTTTGCAACTCTAATACGAATTTCTGAAACTCTGTTCCCTTAATTAGCTAAAAATATGGCAACAATTTGACAAATATTTTGAGTGTGTGTTAGTGTGTCGTCACGAAAATAGAATAGTTTCTATTATGACGACAAATCGCCGGACGACATGGCGACATTTTGCTTCCCATACAAAATATATGAAAAACCAATTCTCGTCGTCGTTGTCGGCCCAGTTCTGATTAATCTCTAAGCTTCAAATAATGCATCCCGATTTTAAATGAATTGATATTAGTACTGAAAATATTCAATAGAGGGCGTTGTACGGTGAAAAACCCATATTTTATCCAAAAGTATATTTTTTAGAAATAAATCGCCGTTATGGCAACACTGATAGTAATGAACATGCGTTTTGTTACCTGAACTAATAAATGTTAACGTAAACAGTGATAAACATATTTGGGAATTTTCCTATTTCATGTGCAGCTATAGATAATAAAGAAAATGATCCTAAGTAAATACTAATGAGATTTTAATTGCGTTTGTGGAAAATTCAAAATTTAAACTTAAATTATAATGTTTGAACACCTATATGATTTTTTCACTTTATAAATATTGTGAAATATAAAATAAATTTTAACCCTACGTTTTTTCGTAACTCCCCAGTGTATAAAATCATTACCAGATATGTGGTTATGTAACTACATACTTGGTAATGCTAAGTAGTTACTTTTAATATTAAATTTCTTATTACCAACAATTATTTTAATTCTTGCATTAAAAAATACAAAAATTGTTTTTTCGGACTGGTTTATAACTGGTTTTACCAAATCAGACACTTCATATACGAAAGTACAAAATTCTCATCCCGTTGGTTTTTTGTACCTTATGTAATGTCTCGTTTTGAGTAGGAAAGTTATCATTTTCTTAGCGGACAACTGAAGAGTAGAGTGATGTCTACGAAACAATTGTATTGTCTATCATGAAAATGATCAACCCTTTTTGAAACAACAAATAAAAATCTAATATGACAATATCATATTAGAGTTTGGACTTGAGGTAGAAGAATATTCTGACTAAATATTTCTTATTACCTTTATATGGCGATGTCGCGAAAAATAATGATTTATGGTTACACACCAGCATACGAAAAATCAAAAACTATATCGTTACCTATGTGCTTACCAGTACTGACAAAAATAAGGAGTCTAAAAATAGATTTTCAAAAAAAATTAATTATATAAAAAAATATTTTTTATTGTATTTTTTTTTTAATAAAATTTTCTGGTGCGGGAGTCAATAGCTCTACCATCTGAGCTATATCGACATGTAATATTTAATAGATAAAAACATAATTGATCTGCTGCACACAAGTAAGCCTACTCGCCAACATACAAAAAATCAATAAATATGTGATTACATATATCCTTACCAGTGTTTAAAAAATATTGAGTCTAAAAATAGATTTCAAAAAATTAAAAAAAAAAATCTAGAAAATGATTTTCTATTTAAAATAATGATAAAAATAAGTTATTATCAGTAACTCATTATTATACTTCTTAATATAATGGAGAAGGTAAGTGTGTGCCATTACTGGTAGTCCAAAAAATAATGATATGTCATTACCGTTTCTATACTGGGTCTATCCTGTTACGTAAGACGTATATAATGAGTGCTACAATTCAGTATGAAAAATTTTATTTTATTTAAAAGCGAATGGATCAAATACTGTGGGCAGCTTTCTAACTGTTAACAAAAAATCCGTGGCATAAGTATCTGCATTTAGGTTTTATTAGCATTTTAATCAAAACCCTATTCTGTTGTGTAAGCCGTATATATTAGACTGTCCCTTAAAATAGCGATTTGTCGATTTTCGTTCATTACACCACCCAGTTTTATTGGAAATGGTCCCAAATGGAAGAAATCGATTTTTTTTTGGAAAACGTTAACCCGTGCCGATAGTTGGACGAAAATGGCCCATTTTGGAAAAAAAAGTGTATTACTATTAAAAATTCCCAAAATCGAAATTTCGAAAAAAAAAATTTTTTTATTCCATTTATTCATTTAATATAGCCAAAATGATTCAGAAACAGAATTTTGACTTCATCGGATATCACTAACCCACTTTAGCCAGGATTCCAAAATGACCCACGAATTTGATAAAAATGCAAAAACGTGTTTTTTTAAATTAATGTTAAAGATTTTTTAAAATGCCTAATTTGGACATGTCGATTGCTATTTGTACCACATAATAGTTGATATTAAAGAAAAAAAAAATAAATTGGAGAAATGATAACTCGAGTTTGTGTTTGGAGCAGAGATAGGAGTAATTAATTACTTTGTAATGACCATTGCGGGTTTTTATTACCATTAAATCTTTAAAATGAAAATTAAAAAAAAATTCATTACCATTACAAAATGTTAATTTCATTTGTTTTCTTTACATGTAATGAATCGTTTTTATAATTTTCATTACAATACGCAATGGTAGTAAAAACAAAAAATCATTTTCATTTTTTCTACACTAGGTAGACAAATGAAATTTCATTACCATTACTTAACATAATGATGTAAAGAACGTTTTGTTCTTTGTTCTACACTAAAAAATTTACCTTTATGGAAATTTTTTTCGCAATTTTTTTTTGCCAACTAGCCACCAAACTTTGATGTATGTCTCTAGATTATAAATTTAAAAAAAAACCGCACTTAAAAAATAGCAAAATTATGGCGGAACGCGAAAAAAGACTTTATGGCAGAAAAATTCAATTAAAAAACTTAATCAGCGATTAACATTCTTCAAACAAATATACTGATGCAAAAAGTTTCATTTTGGCAAATTTTTTTGCGATTTTCTTTTTTTGCAACTAACCACCAAACTTTGTTATATGAAATAGGCATTAAGTCCCTAGATTATAAATTTGAAAAACCGCACTTAAAAAATTGCAAAATAATGGTGGAACGCGAAAAAAGACTTTATGGTACAAAAACTGAATTAAAAAACCTAATCAGCGATTAACATTCTGCAAACAAATATATTGATGTAAGAAATTTCCTTTTTGCAAATTTTTTTTCTCGATATTTTTTCGCGTTTTTTTTTAACTAGCCACCAAACTTTGTTGTATGAAATGGGCATTATAGTCCTTAGATTACAAATTTTAAGAAACCGCACTTAAAAAATTCAAAAATAATGGTGGGACGCGAAAAAAGGCTTTATGGTAAAAAAATTTAATTAAAACACTTATTCAGCGATTTACATTCTGCAAACAAATCTATTGATATAAGAATTTTCCTTTTTATAAATTTTTTTTCGCGATTTTTTCGCGAGTTTTTTCGCGGTTTTTTTTAACTAGCTCCCAAACTTTCTTGTATGAAACGGGTATTATAGTCACTAGAATATAAATTTTAAGAAACCGCACTTAAAAAACTCCAAAATAATGGCGGGACGCGAAAAAAGACTTTATGGTAAAAGAATTCAATTAAAACACTTAATCAGCGATTTACATTCTGCAAGCAAATATATTAATGCAAAAATTTTCCTTTTTGGATTTTTTTTGTTTGCGATTTTTTTCGCAATTTTCTTTTTTTCAACTAGCCACCAAACTTTGTTGTACGAAATGAGTATTATAGTCCTTAGATTATAAATTAAAAAAAACACCGCACTTACAAAATAATGGCGGATCGCGAAAAAAGACTATGGTACTAGAATTGAATTAAAAAACTTAATCAGCTATTTATGTTCTGCAAACAAATATATTGATGCAAGAAATATATTTATGCAATATATTTATGCAATTTTTTTCGCGATTTTTTTTTGCAACTAGCCACCAAACCTTGGTATCAAATGTGGATACCAAAGGCCTCAGATTATGAACTAAAAAATGCTTTTAGTAATTTGTAAACCTCATATTTTTAAAATAAAAAACTTCGACAAAAACGGCATGTAATTAAATACAAATGGGTGTTTCATTACTATGTAAACATTAGGTAAAAGTAATGAAAATTTAAAAAAGGTTCATTTTAATTTTCAAAACAAATGAAAATTTAAAAAAATATTCATTACCATTTTTTAACGCAATGGTAATGAAAAAAAAGCATTACCATTTCTTCAAAAAATGGTAATGATAAAAAAGCTCCATTACATCAAGTAATGGTAATGAAAATGTAATGGTAATGATTTTAGCCCATCTCTGGTTTGGAGCGACTGCTTTCCAGTACATTTTACAAAAATTGCTCATTTTGTGAAAAATGAAACAAAATTTTAATGTTTTCATCAAATTTTACACAGTTTTCGAAAAAACAACACTTAAATTTGGTTAGACTATAATTATCTTTACCTTTGTTTTCAAAAATTTAACCCTTAGTGGCCTCGGGCCAGAAAAGACCCATGAAACTCAATATTAATTATGACTACGAGATTGTAAAGCCATTAAATTGATAAAAAAAAGATATCAACTGGATAAAAATAATCATTTTATGTAACGTGATCCAGATGGGGTTAATTTTTATACTTTTGGCCAAAAAAGCCCCACTAGGAAATTTACAGAATAACATCTTTCATAATTTTCGGAAAAACTTAAATTTTTTTCTTTTACAATATCCCGTAAAACTTCCTATTATCTTTGAGAAAAAAAAACCGTTATTTTAAAATATCATCCCAGTGTAGAAAATCATTACCAGATATGTGTTTATGTAACTATACAGCTGGTAATGGTAACTAGTTACTTTTCTTATTACATTTCTTATTACGCTTGTCGCGAAAAATAATAAGTTGTGCTTACACACTAGCATACGAAAAATCTAAAAATATGTCGTTAGCTATGTGCTTACTATAGTGAGTTATGCTTACACACTAGCATACCAAAAATCTAAAAATATGTCATTAGCTATGTGCTTACCAGTACTGACAAAAATAATGAGTCTAAAAATAGATGTAAAAAAAAATATTAGGATGTATAAAAAAAATATTTTTTTAATTGTAAAATTTTTTTTAATAAAATTTTTTGTGCGGGAATTGAACCTGCTACTCCAGGTTGGCAGTAAATACCCAACAAAAACTTGGTAATGATGGTTGCCATAATAAATGTGTACGTTAAAGCATTAAAAATCATAGCGATGTCGTAGTCTAATGGTTAGAGTATTTGCCTGACAACCGTGAGGTTCGCTGCTCAATTCGTGTAAGCCCCTATTGTTTTTTAAATTTTATACTTTTTTAAATTTATATTCAACATCTATTTATAGAACATTTGATAAACTACTTACAGAAAACATCATTGTAATGACTTTCCTCCAATGACATCACCATGTTAAAATAAGTAGTTCAGTAATTAAAAGGTAGCTAGTGAACACTTAAAATTTAAATACCTAAAACTCATTACATGGTAATGAAAGGTTTTGCTGGGTTGCTATACCATCTGACCTATCTCGACATGTATTGTTTGATAGATAAAAACATAATTGACCTGCTGCACACAATTCAGCTTACTCGCCAAAGTACAAAAAATCAAAAAATATGTGGTTACCAGTGTTGAAAAAATATTGAGTCTAAAAACAGATTTCAAAAAATTTACAAAAAATCTAAAAGTATATTTTCTATTTGAAATAATCATAAAAATAAGTCATTATTAATAACTCATTATTATATGTTTTAAAATAATGCAGAAAGTAAGTCGGTGTCATTACTGGTAGTCCAAAAAATTATGATACACAGGGAGTTGGGGTCCCAGCTTGTTAAAATTTGCTACTAGCACTGTGTAGTTTTTTACAACTACCAACTATGGCAATAGGTTACGTAATTCATATTACAACCATATATTTTTTCTGCGTGCAGAAAAAAAATTTGATGAACTTTTTTCATGGCAGTTTACCTAATAACTAACTACTCCCAACTCTGATACATACATTAAAAATTTACTGTTGTTATTTGTCATATGTGTGCTTGAAAATTTGTAAATTCAATTATCTATACCTCAATTATGCATGTATATATGTTTTTAATTGCTGAAAAAGTTGTAAAAAAACCAATGTAAAATAAATTATAAATTGTATATCAGGTTGATTGAATAGTTTTACATCAAAGCTCGGGTACACAAAGTTTTTTAATTTTTAGACTTAGGGCCGTTTCCAAATTATGGAAAATGTGGCCTGAATTTATCAAGACTAAGTCTAGTTGTCGCGATAGGTATAATGATTGTAATTTGGTCAACTGGAAAATAAGTTTTTAATACAATAGCCTACAACAGTCGGTTTTGAAGTCATTACTAAAATTTTGTGTATACTTAAATACTAGACTTTTCTCACAATTACCCGGACACCGTCCTTTATCTTAGGGCGTCCGGAGCAGTCCTCCTTCTTTTTCAGTAAGTGTCCGGGGTTGTCCTACTTTTTGAGCTTTTCTCCATAACTTTTTTTGAATTGTTGGCATCGCTGTTATTTCAATTGACTTGGCATCACTTACTTTAATTGCCAAATTTGAAGCTTATAGTTGAATTAAAAAAAATCAACATTGCTTTTAATGATGAAAATTTAGTTAATGAATTCCTTATTCTGAAAAATTATCTAAAAAATGTAAATTCAATTAACATGACTGAAAAACATTCCTGAAACCCTTTACAATTCGTATCAAGAAATTATAGAAATGTACATTCCCGAAAATGTATGCAATGAATTGATTAATCGTTGTTTTTTTTTTTATTTATGTACCACTAATTTAAAGTTCAAAATGATTTTTTTTGCTTTTTGAGAAGTTTTTTTAGTGGGAATAAAAATTGTTTTATTTATAAAATAAATTTTTATTTGTATATTTTATCGCGTTGTTGATTTCTGTAAAATTAATTTAATAAAAAAAAAATGGTCTTCTTCTTTATGGCAAATCTCCTCCTTTTTTGAGGTTAACGTCCTCTTTTTCTCAAAATGGAAATGGCAACCCTAGGTATATGTATATCATTTTGTCATTCAGTTTGTAACTTGTCGAATCATATGTATATCATAAGACATGGTAAAGCATATACATTAGGGTGTCCCTTAAAAATAGATTTGTCATAACACCCCCAATTTTATTGGAAATGGTCCCAAATGGAAGAAATTTTTTTGGAAAACGTTAAACCGTGCCGAAAGTTGGACGAAAATGGCCCATTTTGGAAAAAAATAGTATAACAATTAAAAATTCCCAAAATTCGAAATTTCGAAAAAAAATTATTTTTTATTTCATTTATTCATTTAGTATAGTCAAAATGATTCAGGCATGGAATTCAGACTTCATCGGATATCATTAACCCACTTTAGCCTGGAATCCAAAATGAGCCACGAATTTGATATTAATGCAAAAACGTTTTTTTTTAAATTAATTTTAAAGATTTTTTTGAAATGACTAATTTGGAGATGTCGATTGCTATTTGTACCACATAATAGTTGATATTAAAGAAAAAAAAATAAATTGGAAAAATGATAATTCGAGTTTGTGTTTGGAGCGACTGCTTTCCAGCACATTTTACAAAAATTGCTCAATTTGTCAAAAATTTAACAATATTTGAATGTTTTCATCAAATTTTACATAGTTTTCGGATGAACATTACTTAAATTTTGTTGGACTATAATTATCTTTACACTTGTGTAAAAAAATATTTAAGCCTTAGTGGCATGGGGTCAGAAAAGGCCCATGAAACTTAATATTAATTATGACAACGAGATTGTAAAGCCAGATGTTGAGATGTTATTCTGTAAATTTCCTAGTGGGACTTTTTTAGCCACAGTATAAAAATTAACCCCATCTGGACCACGTTACATAAAATAATTATTTTTATCCAGTTGAGATTGTTTTTTTTTATCAATTTAATCGTTTTACAATCTCGTAGTCATAATTAATATTAAGTTTAATGGGTCTTTTCTGACCCCATTCCACTAAGGGTTAAAGAGTTTTTACACAAATGTAAAGATAATTATAGTCTAACCAAATTTAAGTAATGTTTTGAAGAAAAATTTGATTAAAAAAAATTAAAATTTTTTTTAAATTTTGGTATAAATTTTCATACTCTAATATTGCAAGAAAAGTCTATAAAATTTTTTGTGGAAAAAACTGTTAAAATCAGCACCATCAGTTTGCATAACGGTAAAAAAAATCTGTTAAATTTACAAAATTTTAGCTTTTAGATAACAATTAACCTTGCCGAAATTAGCAACAAATTCTGTTGAATATTGGTAGTACAAAAACATCACAAAAAATTTTTAATTCACAAAGTTTTTTTATTTGTTTTTATTATAAAGAACAACAAAACGTTCTGAAATCGGCACTGTACTACTTTTGAGCAAATATTTTTGTTGACTTTTGCAATATAATTATTATTCGCATTCAATTAAATTTAACTAACATTTTGTAGATATAAAAATTGTCTCCCTATTCTTTGTCTACTAAGATTCATCAACATTTTTTGCTGATGTCAAGAAGTAGAACTAACAGATTTATTCTTGCCGTTTTTATCTTACGAAGAGTATTTAGCAAACAGATTTCGCTGATATCAACAATTTTTCTGCAGGGCCTTTTGTAGCTAAGTGTTTAGCAACCTTTTCTACTCTTTGTACATGCAATTGAAGTATTTTATTATAATTTCATAGTAGCGTTTATCTGGTTTTAAGTTAAAATTGTCTAGACTGAATATGATCGCATGAATCAGTGTTTTACATTACTAAAGAAGTCCTTTTTGTAGAAGAAATAAATCATTTAAATGATTTAAAAAACATTCCCTCATTTCCAGTCTTAAATTTGTTTGGCGTACCTTAGACTGCATAAAGCTGGTGTAAAAAAAATTAAATTTACACTTTCATAACCCTTTAAAAATTTACCACTTACCATATAATATAGTTTATAAGTTATGTATAAATCTACATTCAAATAGTTTATGTAAATAGAAACGTGTATTAAAAGTATTTTAATTTTAATTATAAATAACTTTAAATACAATCATTAAATATTTATAATGGAATTCGGCTTGTAATAATATATTATTTATGCACTATATCAAACAGCGCCATCAAACTAAAAGAGCTTATATGCAAAGTTTAAATTTAAATGTCAATTTTGTGCAAACTTTAAATTTAAGTATCAAGGTTTAAATTTATATACACGTTTCTTTCACACGATTAAAAAATCATCAAACTTTTTTATTTCATTTTCGCCGTGAATTTTTTTGTCTACTGGGGAAACTTATAAAACTACGTACACAGAAAAAACTAAAAACGAAATTTAACAACGAAATTGATTATAGCAATTAAAATTTTAATTGATTTTGCACCTATCACTCAAATAATACTATTGACTACTAAAAATTGTATACGATTAATTGAAACAAATTTCGACTAAAGAAGTAATAATATAAATTAAAACATTAATCGAAAATAAAAAAAAATAATAACATGAAATTGTAAAAAAGTTATGTTTATATATTTGGAGTACTGCATGTGTGTTTGTTTTGTTTGTGAACTGCAAAGGTTTTGGTTCTTAAGCACCGTAAGTTGTTCCAGTTTCAAGTGAAAAAAACTGTTATACTCCATATAAAAAAAATGATTTTTCACAACAATCAGTTTCACGTGAAAAGTGTGTAGAGTTTGTTTTCACGCAAATTTAATGTACAAAACTATTATTTTTCTGGTAAAAAAGCGACATTTTGTGTATATTGTGATTGTATCTTTATTATAAAATTAAAAAATTGCTCATTTTTAGAGTTAGGAACTCTCTCGCATTATAATGATAGAAAAAATCCTTGTAAAAACAGCACACAAAAAACGGTACCCAAAATTAGTTAAAAGGGGCCCTGCACAGATACTTTTTTAAATTAGTAAATCCTTTTTGCTAAATATTAGTAAGATAAAAATGCAACTGTTAAATACACGAAATTTTATTAATATTTGAGTTATATTTTGTTTAACTGAATTGTAAATTTACTTTGCTAATATCGGCAAAGAAATGTTGCTGAATATAAGTAGACAAAAAAGTAAATAAAAGTAAATAAATCAAAAATTAATTTATCTTTAAATTTAATTGAGTTGAATACAAATAACGGTCTCTCCTGCTACAATAAACAAAAATATTTGCTAGAAAATAGTAGACTGATTTCTGCAGGTTAAATAAAAAAAAAAATAAAATTAAATTTTTTTTAATTATTTGTGATGGTTTAGTCAACTAATATCCAGGAACATTTTTGCTGATTTCAGCAAGGTAAATTGCCGTTTTAATTAACTAAAATATAGGTGAAATTTTGTAAATTGAACAGTTTTTTTCTGCTGTTTTTATCTCTCTAATGTTTAGCAGACAGATTCTGCTGATTTTTCAGCAAAAATGTTTAAAGACTTTTATATTAGTGTATGGATAATTTAAAAAATTTATTAAATGAACGAGTGAACTAGAATAATACACTAGTTCAAAAATAAAATTGATTGAAATGTACTGTGAACTGTAATGCCCAATTCCAGTAATTTTTATTCCGATTGCTTGTTTGTACAAAATGTTCCATTTTGTATGGGAGTTTCTGGGTATCCTCATAAAAATAGAGCCAATCTTATCAACTTTAATATCTTTCGGCAAATTAACAAAGTTTTCACGCAGGCAGCAACATGTCGTTGTCAATTCAATTTGATATTTCTAAAACTTTTGGAAGCTCTGATAAGTTATCCCACGATAAAATAGATTGTTTTAAATTTAAAACAGAAATTTTGTTGTAAAGTGACTCGTCTCCGAAATCATATCGTTGCTCCAAGAAAGTAACAGCATTTCTTAAAAACTGATTTGCTTCTCATTTCAAAGTTTTTGTTTCGTGATAGAAATTTTTTTTTTTTTAATAGTTACAACTTTTCTTCCATAAACTTCATCTTTTAACCGATTTTTAAGGCAATCCAAAAAATTATTCATTATACTATTCAGTTCTACTATAGTATAGGAATCACTTTCTAGGGCCAATACTGCTGAATATTAATTTGATTAATAAAAAAAAACAAATTTAATAAAATAATTATTTTTTAAAATTAAAGAAATTCTTTTTTAACTGGACAAATTGTATTTTAGCTGGTAACTGGACAAGACCCAAAATAACTGGACAATCCCGACCATTTCAGGCCGTCTGGCAACCCTAGGTTTCTTCGATCTTAATAAGATTCGGGTTTGTAATGGAGGTGAAAAAAATAATGAACACATATTTTTTAGTGGCCCAATACAATGTTTAGAGTATAAGTGGGGTCAAAAATTACCCATTTTTTCGTTTTTAATGTATTTCCCATAATTCCAAAGTAAAATAGAAAAACTCTATTTGGCCGCTAAAAAAATACAAGTTTATTATTTTTTTCTCCTCCATAACATATGCAAATTTAATTAAAGTCGGAGGGAAACCATTGGGAAAACTTCCCAGATTTTTTTTTGCTAAATACTAGTAAAATAAGAATAGCAAAAATTAAACTGTTGAATTTACAGAATTTTAGTTAAATTAAGTTAATTTTGGTTAACTGAAAATGACAAATTTAACATCTGCAGAAAATTTTTATAAATATTAGTAGACTAAAAATAACAAAAACTAACTGTTATATCTATAAATTTTTTGTAATTGTTAGGCTAAGTTTAGGTGAACGCAAATAGTACACTCAAATAAAAAAGTTTTTAAACAGTTTCCAATCGCACTATATTTTTTTTATACTGATTATTAGTACAATTTTTATATTTAGTTATCATTTTTGCTATTCTCTTATAACGAATTACGGATTTTTTTACTAATTTTCGCTGCTGATTTCAGAAAAACATTTTACTAATTTTTCAAAACCGAGTACTAAATTTAGCAGAAAAATATACTAATTTAAAAATATTTTTTTTTTATTTTTTACAATTCTTGTTTAGTTTATATTTGTTACTATTGATATATACTTAGTTTAGAAATAATACCCAGAAAATGTTATTGCATCTCCAATGCATAAAACGGCAATAACTGGAGAACCGTTTGCAATTTTGACTCCAAATTTCAAGTACGATGAAGTAATTATACACTTGTTACAATCGAAAGAAAAAAATTTTTTTTTTTAGATTTTACATTTTTTTTATTTTTTAGTACAATTTTTTGCTAATTTCAGCAGATTGATTTTAAATTACAGTTTACAGCAATTTACTGGAATTTAGTAGCTGCAACTAATTATTTATACTAATTTCATTGTACTAAAATTATGATATTTAGTAAGTTTTTAAACTGATTTTAGCAAATAGATTTTGAATTGCATTTTACATAAATTTTACTAAAATTTATTAGCGGCTACTAATTTTTTTACTAATTTTATTGTACTACAGATCAGCAGACATGTGTTGCTAAAATTAGCAAAAAATACCGCTGGCCTCAAAACAGTTAAATTTCCCGTAATAACAGCAAAATTTTCAGTAGCCATTACAGACTTTTTTGGTTGAGTGTAGCCTAACCTGCTAAAATCAGCAGAAATATTTGCTAAAAAAATTGTAAATTTCTACTTTCAAAAGGCTTGATTTTAATTTGCATTTAAAAAAAAATTAAAAAAACATCGAAAATTTTAAATTTTTTTGTGATTTTTTAGGCTACTAATTATTTAGCAAACTTTTTTGCTGATTTTACAGGTTAATTAGTTATTTTAACAAAAATTTAACTTAAATATAAATAATATATATAATAATCTAATTTTATTTTTGCTGTTCCTATCTCACTAATATATGGCAAAAATAATCTCCTAATTTTAGCAGTTTTTTCCATAAAATAATTTTTGACTAATTTTTAGTAGTTTTAACTAAATTTTTTACAGACTTTTCTCTGTTAGTGTATGCGCTAATTTTAATTGTTATGAAAAAGGGGAAAATGTGCCCCCTTAACGAACTGCCCAAACCGCTGGAACTACACTCATAAAAAATGTCCGTACAAATAGGTCAAAATTGTGCTGGCGCAAATACATGTATTATTTCCTGTTATTTTAGCAGAATTTTTACCTATTTCTACGGACGTTTTTAGAGAAAATAACAGAAAAATTAGTTCAATTTAATCAGAACGCGTTTAAAAGACTTTTGTACTAACGTTTTTTTATTAGTGTAGGAAGTTGAAATTTGTTATGGCATGACAGCCATACCGTTGACAGCCGCTATGACGGTTTTTTTTGGAAATTCCTGCAGGGAGGTGCGAAAACGGGAAAAGTCTGCCCCTTAACGGCCTACCTAAACCAATGCAACTAGGAAGTTCGAAGCATGGTATACAATAGTAGCCGCACTCATTAAAAAATTAAATTAGTTGTGGCGGTATTAAGAACCATATGTACAAGTAAAATTACAAACACTATTTCAGTTTTTCAAATGACAGAAAAAGAGTAAAGTTACTATACACCCAGAAAACAGATTCAGTTCTGATAACCGCATTTGCAACCAATCGCATGGTTCGGTTGTGGTACTCGAATTTTTCAGTTGTGGCAACAGAAAACCAATTGAGACAGGACTAACTTGACTGTGCCAACGGAATTTCAGTTTTATCAATACTAATTCGGTACTTGCAACCGAAAAATTCATTTGCTGGAACTGAACAATTCGATTGGCAACAAATGGGGTTGTCAGCACCGAATCTGTTTTCTAGGTGTATTATACTACACTCACAATAACTTTACGGTAAAAGTTCAACAGTTATTTAAAAAGTAAATCAGAAAAGTTGTTTTAATTGAATAAGTACCCTACGGGGAATGAGGAGTCAATTGCCCTCCAAGGACCTGTCCCTTGACCGGTCAACCGAAGGCATATTACTAAATTAGTACAAATGTGAACAAAAGAAAATTAATTAATTTTCTAAGTATTTTCTGATTCGTTATTTTCACTGTTGCTTTTAAAAAAACTTGACCGATACCGAAATAAAAAACAAAATTCGCGGCATATTTTTAAAAATATTTTTTTTTTATTTTACTGTTTAATTATTTTGAACTTTATTTTTTCACGATTTGCTTATTTTAGCTCATATTTTTATATCTACACCCAGAAAACAGATTCAGTTCTGATAACCGCATTTGTAGCCAATCGCACGGGTTGGTTGTGGTAGCCGAATTTTTCAGTTGTGGCAACAGAAAACCCATTGATACAGGACTAATTTGGCTGGGACAACGGATTTTCAGTTGTATCAAGAATAATTCGGTAGCCACAACCGAAAAATTCCTTTGATGCAACTGAACCATTCGATTGGCAACAAATGGGGTTGTCAGCACCGAATCTGTTTTCTGGGTGTATAATTTTTTGCTAATAAATTGTAAGTTTTTATAGTTTTAAGGATTTTTTAATATTAAAATTGTTTTAATTTTAACAATTGGTATTTCATTTAACTTTTCTTTTCAACTTACGATTTGCTGATTTTAGCTCTTATTTTAAATTTCTATAATGTTTTGCTAAGAAATTTTAAGTGTTGTATTTTCAACGTTTTTTTAATGTTAAAGCTGTTTTAGTTTTAACAATTGGTATTTCATTTAACTTTTCTTTGTAATTTAAGGGGAATTTTTTAAATTTTTATTTATATTATCAGAGGTTTTGAGGTAATTTTCTAATTTTTAATTGATTTTTTAATTTAATTTTGGCCAACGAAAAAACCAAGTCAACTGCCATTAAGGGACCTATCCCATGACCGGTCAATCGCGGGCATATTCAAGGCACTTCCACCATATTTGTGTGTGTGTTAATGTTGTTTTCTTTTCTATTTTTTTCTTTGCCATGTTTTTTTTATTTGCTGTGTGTGTGTTTGTTTTTTCTTTCTCTTTTTTATTTGAACAGAAACGAAAAACATAACTTAACCATCAGCCAGCCATCACGCATAAGCAACGTTAGCTCAGACGGTAGAGCGTTTGCCTTACAAGCAGAAGGTTGTGTTATCGAGCCCTACTTCGACGCCAAGAAGATTATTTTTAATTCTTAATTTTTTATTAGTTTATTTGAAAAGCTATTTTTAGACACACCACCTTACTGCCACAATGTGTCTAAACTGTGGCAATTGGTCATTTCCAATGACAACGGCATGTTAAAGTGATATGTCTCTTTCAAATAAAAAGACCGATCAACGACCGGTCTCCGGCCCCTTGGGACCTATCCTGCGTGTCATCTGGGACCGGTCCCTTTCCCCGTAGGGTAGTTAAATTGCAAAGAAATATATTTTTTAACTTTTTCTATCAGTCATTCAATAAATAAAATACACAAAATACGGACTTTCGGTAGAAGTTAAAATATTCAATCAAAATTTTCTGTTAAAAACAATTTGTTGTCAGAATACAATTAATTTTAAAATAAACGTTAAATCTATTATTTTTACCGACTTTGCCAGTTAATTACATAACAATTAAAAATAAACGACAAAATACAATTGTTTTAAACGAAAAGTGGTTAGTCCTTTTTTAACTTATTATACCCTACACCACTATGTGGTCAGGGTATTATAAGTTTGTGCTGATGTTTGTAACACCAAAAAATATTGGTCGTAGACCCACCTTATAGTATACCGATCGGTTCAGAATTTTTTTTTATTTCGATTTAACGATGTCCGTCTGTCCGTCCGTCCGTCCGTCCGTCCGTCCGTCCGTCCGTCTGTCTGTCTGTCCATGCAATCTTGTACGCACTCTACAGGTCGCACCTATTAAGATATTTCGATGAAATTTGGTACATAGACCTATGTTGGCCCAAGGACGAACAAGTTTGATTTTTTTGAACATCGGTCCATGTTTAGACCTAGTGCCCATATAAGGGTCCTACCAAAATTATATTGTTTATACGCTGCAGGTCGTAAATATTAAGATATTTTGATGAAATTTGGTACACAGACCTATATTGGCCCAATAACGCAGCCTATTGATTTTGGTGAACATCGGTCCATGTTTAGACCTAGTGCCCATATAAGGGTCCTACCAAAATTATACTGTTTATACGCTGCAGGACGTAAATATTAAGATATTTTGATGAAATTTGGTACACAGACCTATGTTGGCCCAATAACGCAGCCTATTGATTTTGGTGAACATCGGTCCATGTTTAGACCTAGTGCCCATATAAGGGTCCTACCAAAATTATACTGTTTATACGCTGCAGGTCGTAAATATTAAGATATTTTGATAAAATTTGGTATACAGACCTACATTGGCCCAGTAACGCAGCCTATTGATTTTGGTGAACATCGGTCCATGTTTAGACCTAGTGCCCATATAAGGGTCCTACTAAAATTATATGGTTTATACGCTGCAGGTCGCAAATATTAAGATATTTTGATAAAATTTGGTACACAGACCTACGTTGGCCCAAAGACAAAGCCTATTGATTTTGGTGAACATCGGTCCATGTTTAGACCTAGTGCCCATATAAGGGTCCTACCAAAATTATATTGTTTATACGCTGCAGGTCGCAAATATTAAGATATTTTGATGAAATTTGGTACACCGACTTATGGCAGCCGAAGGACGAAGCCTATTGATTTTGGTGAACATCGGTCTATGTTTAGACCTAGTGCCCATATAAGGGTCCCCCCAAAATTATATTGTTTATACGATGCACGTCGTAAATATTAAGATATTTTGACGAAATTTGGTACACAGACCTATTTTGGCCCACGGACGAAGCCTATTGATTTTGATGAACATCGGTCCATGTTTAGACCTAGTGACCATATAAGGGTCCTACCAAAATTATACTGTTTATACGCTGCAGGTCGCAAATATTAAGATATTTTGATGAAATTTGGTACACAGACCTATATTGGCCCAATAACGCAGCCTATTGATTTTGGTGACATTAGTTGGCTTTTACCCAGACTGGTGTAGGGTATTCTATAGTCGGCATGCCCGACTTTAACCTTTTTACTCGTTTTCTATTGTTTTAATGTATATATTCGGTTGATTTTAAGGAAAAAATATTGTGAGTGTATGGTTCGGAGGAGAAATCTGCATACCAAATTTAGGATTTTGTTCAGAATTACTTTTAAAAAAAAGCTATAAAAATATTTTTTGATGTTGTTCAGAATTACTTCTAAAAAAGAGGTAAAATTACACTTACGGATACTTTTGAAGCAATGAAGTAAATGGTTTTTAAAACATGACTTCCAATTTGTTTTGCTGCCATCAGATTATTTTATTGTTTTTATATCAACAAATTAACTTTATCCACACTGAGAGAATCATCTGCATGATATTGATGAATTTTTGCATAAAACCAATGAAGATTCACTGGAACTCGCCCATTGAAACTTTTCATTTAATTAATGCAATTTTTCATGAAACGTAAAATATTTTACTTTATTTATTTAAAGTTTCATACACTCAATGAAAAACTTTCATTAAAACTAGATTCATAAAATATGTGATTCTCTTTCATGAAATTTAAGCAATTTTTCATTTACTTTGTGAAGAAAACTTCATTAGTTTACTGAAAATTTTCATTAAAACTCGTCCAGTAAAATACTCTCTGTTCAGTAAAAGAATAAAACCCTTTAAAAGTACTGGGATGAAAAAGGAACATTTCATACAAAATGAGTTAATATCAAATTTACACCCCAAACGGAAGGATTCGATGAGACTTTAAGTAAATTACATTGAGGATATTAAATAAAAATATATTAAATTTTTGTTTATGTAGACTTAATCTGTTATTTTTTATTCTTACCGATACGCATACCATTGTGCTTATTTTTCCCTTTACGTTATGTATTTTTACATTTAAATAATTTTTTCATGTTTTTTCTGCACTGGCCTATAAATATTTACTTGCCTGAATAAACAGAATTTACTTATTTCAACAGAATATGCATATTTCATTTACTGTAAATATCAGGAAATTAAATTTTATGTGTCTTCTTCTTACGATTCTGTACAAACAGTTGAAATAAACATGTATTTACTTGTCAATATATTGTACATAGTATTTCATACAATTTTGAGGGTGTTTAAAAATAATTATTACAACAAATTTGTATTTGGGAAATAAAATTTAAGTTTGTATGGATTTAAAAGTTTGTATGAATTCAATATTTAATATGGTGGTAAATAAGTAGTATTAAAGTTTATTTAATATCAATTAAAATTATAATATTTCAATAGTTAAAAAAATTTATTAAATATTTACTTGGAAGGATTTTAAGTAGTATTGGTTGCCCTTCCATCTGCAATCCCATTTACATAAAACCATTCCTAGTTTATGGCTTTTGTTGTTACCTACGTAACCGATCTTAACAGGCAATCTGCAACTTACAATGTTCGTTGTTATTGGTAGTTATGATACGCAAACCGAGTACACGAGATTTAAGCCAATTGTGAATAAGTACGAAATTAACCCTTAAACACATTTAAAGTTTCGACTTCTTTCTGGCATTGAAGTTAAATTTTCAACTTTGATTTCTTTAGAGACTTATAGAATAGAATTTCATGACAAATATTTTTGCGGAACATTTTAACCCTCTAACTCTTCCACTTACGGGTCGTTTGGGTCCCTTTTTAAAAAAGACCCTTTAATTCAAGAGTAAGAGGATTAAAATATTTCCTCGTAGTGTTTTACATAAGTTCGCTGAACACATCCTATACCTAAAATGGGAAGATTCACATGGTTGCCTATGCCGATTCACAATAAATATTTGCAAAAGGGAGGAAAATTTTTAAAACGCCAACACACGTATATATAATTTTTTGTTCTGGTACCCTCTTCCACAATCAACTGTCAGAATCTTGTTATTTTGGAAAAAAAATTGATTTTATTGTACAATGTTTTAAGGTATTGTTATCGATATCAACATCTTTCACTTTCCATAATATAGCAAATAATTTTAACTCCTTAAACAACAAGTTAATTCAATTTATTATGCACAATCAAATTAGTACAAATATTAAATTACTTAAGCAATTAGTGCAAGCACACTTTAAGGCATTATTATTTCATAAGATCAAAGTATGATTCTAGGCAAAATATTGACAAAGCATATTGCACTCAATTTTTCATTATACACTTAAAACTACTTTTACATCAAATATACATATTAAAGTTAAACATTTAAAAATATTAGCAAATGTAAATAATGAAATTGCCCAATCAAATATAGAATGGAACTAAACTATTATTTTACAATCCTGAATACTAATTACACTATGGAACATTTTTGGGATTATTGTCTGGGGGGTGAGAAATTCCAAGTCAGGGTGATGGTACTAGGTCAGTATAGTAAAACCCTCAAAGGGTTTGGCGTTCGTATGTGACCTTTTAAATTTTTTCCTTATCTTGATGTTTTTTCGCTTAGTTGTAACATTTTGGCAAAAACGTAGTTTAACATAACTCGAGAACCACTTGTCCGATTTTGATGAAACAAATTTAGAAAAATTTAGAATTACAATTTGTCTAATCTGTTTCTATACCGTTTTCCTATATGTGCAACACTTTCGAAGTTAAAAATGTATGTATGAAGGGAAAAAAGTATTTTTTCCCTAAAAATTTAAATATTTTTTTTTTAAAATTCATAAAAAATCCAAAATGGAAAAAAGTGCCAAAACTAATTACTTTCGCGTAAAGTCACATAACTCATGAGCAAAAAAAGGCATAGATCATGAAAATCGATGCACGCGTTTCTCATTTATTCACAATTAGGTAAATGTATGAATTTCAAAAATTTGCTCCAGATATGCACAACATTATTTGGAGAAAACATTGACACTCACAAGCCGAACTCTCTCATATTTTTCTACTGTACTAAAAGAGAAATATTGATGTGGCAACACTGGTTCTGTAATGTTCACATAAAACATGCATTGTCATTATACTTCTTCTCTTTCTCACACTGGTTCTGTGATTTTTGTCATTCAACAAGTGCCGACGAACGCGAACAGTAAAAGTGATTTTTCTCCAGTTTTTTAAAAGTGAACAAAAGAGAACAGAATATGGAACTGTGCAAGCCAGATATAAATAGCTTTTGCTACTGCTGTGGTCAATATGTCTCAACACATAAAAAAAGGGGAAATTTCAGTACTGATTTTGTTCAAACATACGAGATGTACTTCAACCAAAATGTTATAGTGAACGAAAATTGGGTACCAAATATAGTGTGTAAAAGCTGCTACAACCGTCTAATGGATTGGAAAAATAGAAGACGTGAAAGTATGCCATTCGGTATCCCAATGACTTGGACTAATCCTGGCGAAGGTCACAATCCATTGAATTGCTATGCATGTGCTAATAAAGGAGCCGCAAAAAGGATAAGAAAATCGTATAATTACGTTGGTGTTGCAAGTGCCGCAACACCATTGCCTCATTCGGACCACATTCCTGTGCCAAAAGCTTCTAGCCCAGATATTTTCTCTTCAACGACTGCTCCGACATATCATGCACGTGATGATTCCCCATATGAGCCATCAGTATCCAATGAGCCAATTTTAATAAATCAAAATAAGCTTGATTCAATTGTTGCCAAGTTGGAATTAACACAGCACACGGTGAACGCTATCATCAAGTTGCTATGCCATTTGAAATGAGGTAATACTGATTTTTTATTTTTTCAAACTCATTTTAATAAAACAAAAACTTACAGATATAGAGGCAAAAAGTCGCCGAGTGCAATAATTGCGGAAATTTGCTGGTGGAGTAAGTTAGTGTGGCAAGATAAGGATGATCTTGATGATAAAGAATTTTCAGGTGATGCAGAAGGGCCAACAGTGGAGTCACACATTGACATTATGTGTGGTTCAGAAACTGATGATAGCGATGAATGCGATGCCACTAGTCCCGAACAACCACCATCGAAAAAGTCTAGGCAATATTTATTAAAATAAATAAAAATAAATAAATAAAATAAAAATAAAAAATTATAAAAATGTTTACTTAATTTTTTTAGTAGTTTATGGCCAGAAGTCTGGAGTTATTGGGGAAAATTTATGAAAAAGGCGATAAATGACACTTTTTTGAATAAAAACAAATATCAATATTCTTGTCAAAATGGGATACCTTCACTTAATTGTAAATAAAAGCAGAACGCGTTAAATTTTGTTTATAGGTTATGTGACTTTACATGAAATTAATAACACTTGATCCTTTTTTCCGTTTTGGATTTTTTATGAATTTAAAAAAAAAATTTTTAATTTTAGGCAAAAAAATATTTTTTTTTCTCCACAAATTTATTTTTACCGGCAAAACTGTTGATTATGAAGAAAAACGTTATATGAACGGATTAAAGAAATTGTAATTCTAAATTTTTCTAAATTTGTTTCATCAAAATCGGACAAGTGGTTCTCGAGTTATGTTAAACTACGTTTTTGCCAAAATGTTACAACTAATCGAAAAAACATCAAGATAAGGAAAAAATTTAAAAGGTCATAAAAAAAATGACACATACGAACGCCAAACCCTTTGAGGGTTTTACTATACTGACCTAGTACCATCACCCTGACTTGGAATTTCTCACCCCCCAGATTGGCTGTTGTACTGTGTTATCTATATTGAATTTCAGTTTTATTATTAATTTCATCAATAAATTAACTTCTTTGATTATTTAATGCCAAATTTCCATATCAAATTAAAATTAATTTCAATGATAAGGGTCTTTTGCAGTTTACTTCAATTTTCTTCACTTTACTTCCAGATTTTATCTCGTATATTTAATCTCTAACAAACCATGTAAATGTTCTTTTGAGTGAAATAAATTATATTGAAAAAAATATATATGTATATTTATATCCATTTAATTCGATAGGAAGCAAATTCTTATTTTATTTCAACTTTAACATTTCTATTTGATTGCTATTCACAGATAAAAAAAAATTGCAAAAAAATAAAAAATCTGTGTGAATACCAGAAAGATATACGATTTTATAACGAGAGACACATTTAGCAAATAAATGTCCATTGAATTCAAGTACCACTGACTATCTCAATGAATGAAGTGTATAAAAGTAAGTTGTTCGTTTGTTTATTCTGTCAATGTTGTTCAATATGTTATGGCCACTTAACCTGTAGTTAATGGAATATAGCGAGTATATTATTCTGAACCATACAAATAAAATGCCAAATGTGGCAGATATATTGTAATAAATCTTGGTTAAAAAACGATAAAACATGAATTTTTATAAATCTTTTGTAAAAATCTAATGTTTTATAAATTTACATAGAGATTTGTAATGCACATACTTGTCATTTCTATTTTTATTAACCTTCTGATTTATTTGAACTTTTTACCTGTAATCCCCTGAAATATACCTAATTTAATCTTTCAAGATGACTATGCCTAACAGTATGCTCTTAAATTATCAGTTTATATCTTGTAGTTAAATATCTTTGTTTGCAATACACACATTTAACTAATTACTTAAGCCTAACAATATATCTTAATTGAATAGAATAATAATACCAACAAAATTGAATTTGCAGAAAGTAGGAAACATTCTAAATACATTGCTCGTGTATTAGTTTATTCTGGCTCTTCTGATTACAAAACACATTGTATAGGCTGTGATTGACAAAACTTCAATGATTTAAAACCCGTAAAATATTTCGATATCTTGACTAAAATCGTGAATAAAAAAATTAGAGTTTCTAAATCTGCAACTTTTTCAAAAATTATTTAAAAATGTGTTGATGCGAAAGAACGAAATTTTATTCTTGTGTTAAAAGCGAAAGAATAAAAAGCTACTAAAAATTGGTTAAAAATTACTTTAGAGAAAAACTGCTGAAATTGGTAGATTTTTTTTTGGTAAATACTACTAAGGTGGAAACAACAAAAATATAACTGTTAAATTTACAAAATCTTTATTTTATTTGTGTTAGCTTTTAATTTAAAATGACAAATCACCTTTCCAGAATCTACCAGAATTTTTAAAATTCTAAACTAATTAATTTTCGTAACAATATTTTTGGATTTTAGACTTCGGTGTTATTTTCATACCTTTTTTATACTCTACACCACTACGTGGACAGTGGAGCAACCATAAAGTATATGGAATTTGCAAAAGTGTTATTTTTTCACTTTGACTTTAACCACTTCAATTACAATGACGCGTCATTGATACGTCAAAAATGTGTAGGAGAAAAATGCTAGCCCCATTATTGCCTGTAGATATGATTATTTAGTATTTTTCTGTAAAACCTTAATTTTAAGAGTTATAACGCAAATAAACTTTGAACTAATTTTAGTCCATAAAATAAAAGTCGCGGGTAACTGGCCGGTTTTAATCCGTGAGGATCAATTTTCGCGGGGATATTTTTCCTACCGGAAAGTGCGTCGGAAGGTGAAAAAATAACACTTTTGCACATATGGGTACTCTTTGAGCGCCAATCTGAATAAGCACGAAATTAACTCTTAACCCCTTAATGTCAAATGTTGCTTATAGGCAACAGTGTATATTTTCGGTCATAGTTCCTATAGTTTTTGTTATTTTTGCAAACGGTTTTTTTCCAACTGAAATTAATATGTGTAAGCATTCGTTTACGAAGTTACATTTTTAAAAGCTTTACAAGTGTTCATTTGCGAGCTGTTTTTCATACTGTCCCCACACATATTTTCTCACATTAAAGTTTAAGGCAAAATAAAATTTTTGTTTCAATTAGTCTCAAAAATTATGTTTTGAATAAAATTCAAAAACTCCAAAATGTTATGTAGCATTAAGTTATGGAAATAATATAAAAATAAAATTTTTAAAAAATTTTAACCCGTTCGGAACCGGCAGCATGTTAACGTGAAATGGTTAAACACATTTTAAGTTCCGATTTATTTCTGGCATTGAACCTCAATTTTAAACTTTAATGTCTTAAGAGACTTATTGTAGAATTTTATGACAAATATTTTTGCGGAACATTTTAACCCTCAAACTTCTCAACTTACGGGTCGTTTGGAAACCTTTTTAAAAAGGGGAAAAAAGAGTTTAATTGAAGAGTTAGAGGGTTTAAATGTTCTACAAAAATATTTGTCATGAAATTCTACTATAATCAGAGACTTGAAAATTTAAGTTCAATGCCAGAAATAAGTCACTTCGGGGTTACGTGCTATGGGGACACCGAAGGTGGACGCTACGCTATGTATAAGGGATAGAAAAATCATACATATTATTTTTCCAAATTGATGTTGCGGTCGCTGGGGATAGAACCCCCAATCTTGTGTAACAGTTCAATGCGCCAAAATTAGTTGGTTTGAAGACTGGTGTAGGGAATAATATAGTTGACATGACCGATTTAAACCTACAGTTGTAGTGAATTTATTGTTTTATTTTTTCAAAGAAATACGAAATATAGTCAGTCTGTTTAAACGCTTAATGAAATTTCTATTTCTACACTACCTTTTTACTACACTTAAAATAATACGTCTGTAATTTAACAAAGCTTTCTCTATTAATTTTTATTTCTCACATTGTGTATTAAAAATTTGTAGGTTTACTAATTTTTTACACAAAATATTGTTAATTTCAACAAATTTTATTTTATACCAAAAATAAACAGTAGTGTTAAATTACATAAGTTTTTTTTTAGTGTACATTTGATTCCATTTTTACCAAAGCGGCAAAACAATAGAATTTTTCTCATTAATTGCTTGTTTTTATTGTTAAATCTTCTTAAAATTTTTGTTTACAAATACAATTGCAGGAATTGCTTTAAAATGTTTTTATTTTTATTCATTCATTCCTTCGTTCATTTTGGACTTAATTTAACTTTGTAAAATTTACAACACACAGAAAGTAGAGAAAAGAATGAACATTAAAACCCATTAAGTGATTAAATAATAATAGAAATTGCATATTTATTATTATATTCGTATGTGAATGGATATTGTATCGATGGTTATAAGTTGATATCTCGTAATGGAGAGTTAATTTCTTAGTTAAGTTCAGCTTGCCAAACGACTGCTTTATCATATTGAAGTCATTTGGTATTCTTTGTTTTTAACTGTCAACTTATGACCATTAATATGTATTTTTCTGTAAATTAAAATTTAATTATTTAAATGGTTAAACCTAAAAGCAACCATACATATTTATTTTAAATCAAAGTTATTCCGGGAATTAAATTTTGTTAAATATTAAATACTTCCTTCTAGAAATAAAATTAAAAAAATATAAAAGAAGTCTTAAGAATTCAGTTGCCTAACCTTTTTCTTTCAATCTTAAAAGCTTCCATTTGGACTATTATATAAAGTTTATAATAGAAAATAATTCAATCAACTATTAACCAACTTTTTCTATTTTCAAAATAATTTGTTCTTTTTTAGAAGATATTAAAAACCCATAAACACACATTATTCCCAGACTGAAATAACACCACATCAAATGCACAAGTAAAAAACTTTACTCTAAGGATAAAAACCAACCCTTCAGATAGTAAATAACCCATAAATAAATAAGTCTTTTTACACCATATACCATATTGTGGTATATGTTTGGTGTTTATAAAACTCAAATAAAGGAAATGTTACAACAAATTTCAGCAATTGAAATTTAAAAAAACTTCATACGTTTGGCTTTGATGAAAGTATCCCACAATTCCCAAAAAAAATTACTTTGAAAAATTTCTGAATGTGCGATTTTGTTAGAATTTTCTTTGGTTTACCACATTTGAAGTGCGGAGTTAAGTGGTTAACATGTAATAAAATATTATTATACATCAAAACAGGCACCCGCGAGTTTTCAAAAATTAATATTTTTCAATTACTAATACCATTTAATTAGCCAACTGGATAAAACGGAAATTGTATGCAAACAAATAAAAGCATTAGGTAAGGCTTTTCCCAATTTTTCTTTTTATAACCTGCACACGGTTTTTGTTATACTTATAAAAAAAAGTTAATACAAATGTCTGTCAACTGCGTTCTAATTAAATTAAAGTAATTTTTATGTTATTATTCCTTGAAATTTAGGATTAAGCTAATATTTTTTGTAATTTAAAGTATCTCTTATTGTGTTTCTACCATAGTCTTGAACCAGAGTTGCACTTGCCATTTATATGTATTGGTGACATCACACGATAGGATGTCACATACATGGCATTTAGCAAATTTATTAAAAATAATTAACTTTTACTTTTGTTTTTCTTAATTTCGAACAAAAATATTACAATTTCCTGAGAAACCATTTCAATTTCAAACAATTTATTGGAAAGAGAATTGTTCAATTGAACCAGTTCGTTTATTAACGATACAACTCTATTATACACCAGAGATCAGCAATGAGTAGTAAAAAAGTGAGTAGAGTTGAATCATGATTCATGATTTATTGTACTTATACGCATTAATACGTAATGAAATGTTGTCGAACCTCATACTTCCTTTTAAGTTTAATGTACTCATCATACGTATACCTAACAACATTTATGACGTTGCTGATTTCGACTCTGCTTCACTTAATGTGTATGCACGATGCAAAATGAGTATGACTCGAATACGAACATAAAAATACTATACATGTGTTTACTATATACATGTGTTTACTATATATGTGTTTACTATAATATACTATAGATGTGTTTATAGATGGATGAGTTGAATGAGCTAAATGAGTTAAGTCAATAGTGAGTATTATATGTAAGTATTTTTCTAAAATTATGAATCTATATGAGTAGATTGATGAGTCAAATAGACTTGCGATGTTATGAGTATGATGTCGACGTGGGATTCATATTTATTGCAACTCAAAATTCTAAATCAACTTCATTGTGAGTATGAGTACGTCAGAGAGGTTGAATTTCACTGATTTTTACTCACTTATATTTTAAATTTCATGCGTGACTATGAATAGCAAAAAATCGATTCATTGCTGATCTCTGTTATACACACTAAAGAGTTGCCGTTTTAAATGACTTTCCTTGCAGTTACTTCAGGGCGCTTGCTTTTTGCTTTGCATAACGAGTGAGTATGTGCCAATAACAATACGAGATATAGAGATAACATAACAAATGAAAGTGAATAACAATGACAACAAGACATAAAGACATAAACAATAAAAAACGAGTAAATAACAGGTTACGATAGCGAACCAGTTGTGCCAGATGTCACGATTTTACGTCATTTTGACGATTTTTTTAATCAAAATCTTACTGATGACGATTGACGATTTTTGAATAAAAACTTCATATGTTTTGACGATTTAGGAAAATTACTAACTTTTAAACGAATTTTAAGCAAAACTATAACAAAAGCGTTTAAAAAACCGCTAATGGTTCTTTCGAGACTTGTTTTTAGAATTCGCAATACTCGTCGTATCTGAGTTGAAAAATATGTTCGTGGTTGAAAACAATTAACAAACAAAAATTGGAACTAGGTTAATTTTTAATTTACACAGCTTCACAAAATGTGTTTTTTGCAGGGACGACATTTTTAGAGATTGAGACAAGCTGAAATTTATTTTTCAAATGTCTCAATCATGTCACATTTTTTAGAAAATCACGGTTAAAAACACCGAAATACGCCGTGTTTGGCTTTGTTGTAAATTAAAGAACAATTATGACGTGACTGAATGTTTTAAAAACAGAGTTCGGAATCATGAACTTAAAGTCTATATAAATTATTTATAAGAATTTAAACCACATACCGCATAATGAGGTGTTTTAGCTCTAACTAATAGTAGCATAAATACCACATTTTCACAGATAAAGTATAAAATGATGTCCAGTTGTAAAAAATTCGAAGTTATAAAATCTGTGAATTATCTTAAGAGCGGTAATATAGACAAGCACTTATAATTAATTGGATTCGAATTCAAAAATATATGAGACTTGTGTTTTTATGGTATTTAACTAATGACGAATTCTTGACGATTTTTCATTAAATTGCTCATGATTTTGACGATTTATTTTTACTTTTTTTAGGATTTTTGACAAAAAAGTCTGGCACCACTGTAACGAACGATTAAACTAACACACATTCGTTTTTTTGTTTTCATGTCTAATACTTATGTTATGTCCAGTTTATGTTTTTATCAGTTGTCGAGTTCAACTCTTCAACTTACGGATCTTTTCTGTCCCCTTTTAGAATGGGGCCATAAAAGTCTCTTTAGTTGAAGCGTTAGAAGGTTAAAATGTTCACAAAAATATTCCACGTAGTGTTTTACATAAGTTCGCTGAACACAACCTATACCTAAAATGGAAGATTCACAAGGTTTCTATAAACTAGCCTTTAAACCCCAAAAAACATAAAACGCCGATAAACGTGTAATTCCTTTGGTCCCATCTGCCAGAGTAGTTGTCAGAACTTTGCAGTTTTTTGTGTTGTACAGTATTGCAAGCACAATTTCAATTAAAAGTTTAATTGTATTTACAAATAATTTTTATCTGTATATGTTTAGCTGCACAAATATGTATGTTTATTATTTTCATATATTTAGTTAGAATATTCTTCCACCTCAAGTCCAAATTCTAATATGATATTGTCATATTAGATTTTTATTTGTTGTTTCAAAAAGGGTTGATCATTTTCATGATAGACAATACAATTGTTTCGTAGACATCACTCTACTCTTCAGTTGTCCGCAAATGTATTGACAACAGACATACATATAAATAGTACCCAAAGGGTAATTTTATGTAATTGTTGCTTTCAAAAAGGAGTTGATTTATAACTGGTTTTACCAAATCAGACAGTTCATATACGAAAGTACAAAATTCTCATCCCGTTGGTTTTTTGTACCTTATGTAATGTCTCGGTTTGAGTAGGAAAGTTATCATTTTCTTATTGCGGACAACTGAAGAGTAGAGTGATGTCTACGAAACAATTGTATTGTCTATCATGAAAATGATCAACCCTTTTTGAAACAACAAATAAAAATCTAATATGACAATATCATATTAGAATTTGGACTTGAGGTGGAAGAATATTCTAACTAAATACATATATGAAAATATAGAAAGTCCGAAAAAACAATTTTTGTATTTTTTAATGCAAAAATTAGGATAATTATGTTTATTATTAATATAAGGTTTGCATTCCACAAATATATTATGACCCAATATATAATAACATTGTAATGGTTGCCTGGAAAAAATAAAATAATTGGAAGCATCCTCAAACATATATATGGATGATGTCAAAAAATGTGATAAAAACCGTGTAACCAGCTAATTTATAATGCATGGATTACATTTGATTTATATATTTCGATATATATCAGCGCACTGTCATCTGTTTTTCAAAATTTATAACAATCTGACCAATTTTTGGTTAATACATTAAATTTGTGACCAATTTTATAGGCCAAATGTAAACTTCGTAACCAGTTACTTACAAGGTTTTTTAATTTTAATATCTTATATTTTAATAACACGTGAAGCTAAACACTAACTGTAAGAATTTTTATGAAGAGGAAAAGTAACGCTTTTAACAAAAATTAATAGATTTTACAAACTTTATTGTATATCTCTGCTAACACGACTTCAAATCTGCAACGACTTTTCGTCATAATTTTTGATAAAAATGCACACACCAGAATTTTGGAATTATCTATTAATTATATGGCGAAAAGTATAATGTTATGTATACTCAAATGATCGTTGGACTGTGAGTAATCATCTAGTATAACAGACTTGAAGTTTTCCTGCAGCATGTAACATTCTGGAGAAGAAAAAGGATGTCTTTAATAAGATTTGATAAAAGAAAATTCTGACAAAGCGTTTCTGAAAGAAAACGAAAAAGTAACCAAATGTAAACTCAGTTACTGTAAACTCCGTAACCTAAATTGTTTGCATCAGATTGCATTCAAAAAATGTACGTAAATGTTTAAAATATTTTAAAATAAACCTAAACAGAGATGATTTCAACTAATATTTATGCGTCAAAAGATGATTCAACTAATAATTTTGCATCAAATCAAAAAAAGTTATCAGTTTTTTGCTCTAAATTAGGTTTATAATGACTAAACTTACTGATTCCATTAAGAAAAAACCAAGATATTAACACTTTTTGCTTCTCACAAATTTGGCCCAAAAACTTATCACATTTTTTGATTTCACCCATATAATAGTTTGTAAAAGAATATATAATTTTTTTTGCGTGTGGTGTAGCCGCTTAAGGGTGATCCAATTTTTTGAGGTGACACAACCGAAATTAGTTTTTGAGGATTCACATGAGCTGACCATATTGAGGACTGCCTCTTTTAACATAACATAACCTTCAAAAGACATTGTCTTAAATTGTGTACATATTTTGATGAATATTAGTATGTATTTAATATTAGTACCATAGGGTACTACAGGGCACTGCAAATTCGTTCTAATTGTAAAAATATACAATACCTAAAAAGTTTTTTGTTCTCTTTAGTAGATTATATAAAAGATCCCCGTAAAACTTTACTGATAGATAAAGAAAATCAATCAAATAAAAAAATCTTCATATACACAACCAAGAAATTATGAAAAAAAAAACAAGTAAAACATTATAGTCAGTCAAGTTCGATTATGAGATATACTACATCATAATACAAATAGGGTCATATAATGAAAAGTGAAATAAATTCCAGAAAGGGATCCGATCCCTATAATATGGTCGGAAAAATAAACGAGTTATAAACATTTTATAGTGAAAAATTCTAATGCAATTGCAAAAAAAGTGTATCAAAGTTATTATGTCGTTATTATTAAGGATTGGTCCTAATTTATATAAATTTGAAGGCATAATTTATGAGGAATAAGTGCATTGACAACCCAAATAAAAACCATATATCAGTGATTTGCTGTGCTTAATACCATTTAAGCACAGCTTAGGTTTCAACCATTATCAATGGGATTAAACCTATTAAGTCCATTTTTTGGTAGTTACAAGTAACAGCACAATCTTATTACAATCTCTCTCCATGTAGTGGTGTTGGGTGTAATAAATTTGTTCCCATTACAATTTACTCATTTTCTGACCACAACAAAAAGTTTTAAAAGTCATAGAGAGAAAAAAAACAGGAAATCTTTCTTGTTTGGAAAATAGGACATTGATATAATTTTAAAAAGTTTTCTTAAGTTTTTCTATTTATTTCTGCTTTTACTACTTGTTAAAGTAAAATTATGTCTTTTTGTATAACTAATACTGTTAATGATAAGGACAAATTTAAATCTATGGTTAATAGCAATCAGTGATAAAAAACTTTAGGCCCGCTGGCTATTTTAAGGGTATTTACAAAGGTATGGTTTTGCTAGCAAAGTTCAGAAAGGAAATTATATTATAAAATGTATTAAACTTTTGTAAAGGAAAAATATAAAGAGCATATTTTAAGGAGCAATTCAACAGGTTTAAGAAAAATATTTAAAAATTTTAAACATATTTAAAAGATCTTAATAAAAAAAAAAATACTGCATAATTTTAGGATGCGAAAATTATACAGAATTCAAAGCAGACTTGGGGAAAAATAATTAAGGCATTAGCATTTATATGAAAAAAGTTGAGGTATTACTTTTTATCAGAGACCCAAAATAACTGTTATATTTCTAAAAAAGTCACCACCCAAATTTATTTAATTATAATATTTCAATAATGCACTATATTTTATAAATCATATTGCACAAAAAAATCACAAAGTTTGGCAAAGATTTTAATTTTTTCAATTTTTATATTTTACTCTATAAATTTCTGTTGTTTTTTGATTTTTATTTTAAAACTTTTTATAAAAGTTACAGAATGATTTTTTTGAAAAAATTAAGCACTAACTTTTTTATTTGATAATAAAATAAAAATTAAAAATTGACCTAAATTGAATGCCGGAAGTTGCTGGAATATACATATTTACTCACTTTAAATCATTGTTCAATCTTTTATTAACACTAGTTGACATCATCAGGATATTATAATTGGTGAAGTCATTGGTTCCATGGCTATTGATTTATATTCTTAATTGTTATTTTTTGATAAAGAAAAAAAATCACAAAATAACTTTTATTATTTTTGAAAAAATAAAAATCGTGTTTGGATTGTTTTTGTTTGAATTAAAAATATAAATCAAACAGAGCAAATAAACAGAAAATTAAAAATACTCAAACAGGAAATAATTGTAAAACAATCACTTTTTTGAATAAAAGTTATAACTGTTACGTCCCTGCTTTTTATTCTTTTTTTACTTTTTTCCCCCCCAAATTAAATTCAATTAACAATTTATCTGCAATGCAAGAAACCAAAATTTTTCAATATAAATGGTGTCATATATTGGCAATCTCAGAATACTTTTGCGTTTGCCCATTTATAAAGCTGTGTTACTTCCATATTATGCCCTCACTTATTTAAATCCTTGAAATATTCTTAAACAGAATTGTGGCCTTACTTTGCGTTATATTTGTTTGTGACAGTATTTGTTAAGTTGATACGTATAAATTTATCATCACAAATTGTTTATTTGTTCTTGACAATATTTAATGGCCAAAATGAAAATTGATTGCCACGTAGATTTGCTATCTTTTCTAAAAAAAAAAAAAAAAAAATAAAAAGACAAAATATAAGTGGACAAATCAATATAAAATTTTTATTTATTCATAGGGAAAGTTTTTTAATATAATGATAATATTTAAGCACGCATTTTGTTATGTTTCAAATTAAATTTAAGTGAACAATGATTATGTTATGTATGACAGACAGTACATTAGAAGTGTCAAAAAAGTTAAAATGACTTTTAAAAGTTTCGATTTCGCCCGGCCTGCAAAATTTCACATGTATTTTTTAATAGATTTTCAGGAGAGCGAAAAAATTGTTACAAAATCTATTTTTAAGATATTTTATTAGCATCATTTGCCTTATTGATTCACGACCTCATTTAGTGAAATCATCACTAAGCCATATGATGCCAATAAAATATCTTAAAAGTAGATTTTGTAACAGTTTTTTCGCTCTCCTGAAAATCTATTAAAAAACACATGTGACATTTTGCAGGCCGGTCGACGATATTAAGAATTTTCAGTATTTTAGTTGTTTCAGAAATAAATACAAATTCTTTTTCATTTTGAAAATAAATAAAATAAAAAAATATTTAAAATTGCAAACAGTGGAAACTGAGTGAGAAAATTCCCAAAAACTGGGTAAGTACGGAAATGTCAAATATTTTTTTGAAGTAACTCTACTCTGCATTGTGAACAGTTAACATTTTAATCTGTGCTGCAGAGTAGAGGCACTTTACCATTGTGAAAGCGCCTTTAAGCTTCATTTTGAAAATTCTTCATATATCGCCGAAAACATCTAGTGTATACACAACAAATTTCAAACTCCAAGCTGCAGCGGTTTGGGCATAGTGATGTTGAATCACTCACTCAATTAGTCATGTTATACCCTTTTATATATAAAACTACTACAGCGCATTTTGTTCAACCGTATTCTGTTGTGGCAACCAAATTATTGAGTTGTGGCAACCACTTCCATTTCGTTCGCTGTGTTTATTGTTTCAGTTCACCTCGGGGGCACATTTAAATATTTTTTATAATATTTTGTTTTCTTACCTCTTTTTAAATGCAGTATTTTTGGCAATACGGGTAAGCATACAGGTAACCACATATTTTTTGATTTCCCGTATACTGGTGCGTAAGAGCAACTCAATATTTAGCGCTACATCCCCTTATAAATGCAATAAGAAATGTAATAAGAAAAGTAGCTATAAGTTATATAACCACATATCTGGTAATGATGTTTTACACTGGGATATAGAGAAGGTAAATGCAATAAAAAATTAGTATAGGTCAAAAATTTTTCGTAGTAAACAAATCCGCGTAAAGTCAATATACCTTATACCGCGTTGTATTGGGTATAATTCCATAAAAATATGCTCAAAAAGTTCAAATCCTAATTTCACCGATATCGGAACGGTGTCTGATCTATGTGCAATTTGGTAGATCAGATATTGTGGTATTCGAATTGATATGTTTGGTAAAAATCGGCTCGACTGAATATTCGATCGTAAATTTTTCGAGTATTTTGAAGTCTTGAAATTCTACTGGTCGGAATTTTGGCTTTCTAGCCGGGTGAGGCATCTAAAGATTATTCTATGTGTTAGGCCTCAAGTTCTACATTCCGAATTGGAGAATCAGATGGACCTGGATAAAAAGTCCTTATCAAACTTGGCGAAAAAACCCAATGTAATCACTCAAAATAGTTTTGGTTCGATAATACTATTTCAGTTCATTCCCAGCAAAATAGCAGTAAGCAGCAGAATTAGGGTCTATTAAAGGGTTCTTCAATAAGAGTGCTACAAAAGTTTTTTTAAATAAAACAAAAACGGTTTTGGATATCAATGAAATTCTTTATTCCTGTGAAAGTACTTTCGATGCCATTATGTATGGAAATCGATCTCTTTTGCATGGCCACCACGGGCACGCTTGCAGAAGTCCAGACGCTGAAACCAATTTTCGACAGTTTTCAAGCATAAATCGGCCGATATTCGTACGAAGTTCATCAATCGTCGCTGCCTTGTTGGCATAGACCAACGATGGGCAAATGCGGCCCTTTGTCGATTTTTCTGCGGCCCTTATTGAAATTTATTGGCTTAATTTTGTAAATCACATGCGTTCATCACATCACTTACACTTCCCTTCACTCACCTAACGCGGGGAATAAAAAATGTTATTTTATAAATCACTACGTATTCGTGATTGATATTTACGTTATCACTTGAATTGTCAAATACCTACATTTAAGAGTTGCCATCTTTCTGCAAAAATAGACAAATTTTAACCATTTTTTGGTGGAATTCATATAATTTATTATTGGTATCCCTTAAAATAGAATAAAAATCTAAACAAAAAAGAAAAATGTGCAAAATATCTTAAAAAAATGGTAGAAAAAATTTATCAAAACTTCAATCAGCGATTAACAAACCAATTTAATGATGCAAAAAATTTCCACTTTCCAAAATTTTTTTTCCGATTGTTTTTGGTTTTTTTTTTGCAAACTAAGCATCAAACTTTGGCGTATGAAATTGGTAATATAGTCCCTATATTATGAATTTAAAAAAACCACACTTAAAAATTGTAAAATAATCGCGGAACGCGAAAAAAAGCTACAAAAAATTAATTAAAAAACTTAATCAGCGATTTACATTCTGCAAACAAATATATTGATGGAAAAATTTTCCTTTTTGCAAATTTTTTTCGCAAATTTTTTTCCCCGGATTTTTTTCTTTTTTTGACACTAGCCGCCGAAGTTTGTTATATGAAATGGGTATTATAGTCCCTAGATAATAAATTTAAAAAAACCGCACTTAAAAAATTGCAAAATAATAGCGGAACACGAAAAAAGACTTTATGGTACAAAAAATGTACTGAAAAACCTTATCAGCGATTTTCATTCTGCAAACATATACAGTGATGTAAGAATTTTCCCTTTTTGCAAATTTTTTTCCGCGACTTTTTTCCCGTTTTTTTTGCAATTATGCACCAAACTTTGTTATATGAAATGGGTATTATAGTCTCTACATTACATATTTAACAAAACCGCACCTAAAAAATAGCGAAATTTTGGCGGAACGCGAAAAAAGACTTTACGGTACAAAAATTGCATTGAAAAACCTTATCAGCGATTTTTATTCTGCAAACAAATATACTGATGTAAGAATTTTCCTTTTTGCAAATTTTTTTCCGCGACTTTTTTTTGCAAACTAAGCACCACAATTTCGTCTATTAAATCGGTATTATAGTCCCTAGACCATGAATTTAAAAAAACCATACTTAAAAATTTGCAAAATAATCGCGGAACGCGAGAAAAGGCTTTATGGTACAAAAAATTAATTAAAACACTTAATCAACGAAAAAACGTAAATTTTTCTATCAATATATTTGTTTGCGGAATGTAATTCGCTGTTTAAGTTTTTTAATTCATTTTTTGTACCATAAAGCCATTTTTCGCGTTGCGAGATTATTTTGCAATTTTTTAAGTGGTTTTTTTAAATTCATAAACTAGGGACTATAATACCAGTTTCATACACCAAAGTTTGGTGCTTAATTTGCAAAAAAAAAATCGCAAAAAAATTTTTACACAATTGAAAATTTTTGCATCATTATATTTGTTTGTAGAATGTTAATCGCTGATTGTGTGTTTTAATTAATTTTTTCTACCATAAAGTCTTTTTTCGCGTTCCGCTATTATTTCGCCAATTTTTTAAGGGCGGTTTTTTTAAATTTGTTTTCTAGGGACTACAATACCCATTTCATACAACAAAGTTTGGCGGCTAGTTGCAAAAAAAATCGCGAAACAAAAATTGCAAATAGGAAAATTATTCCATCAACATATTTGTTTGCAGAATGTAAATCGCTGATTAAATTTTTAAATTAATTTTTAGTGCCGTAAAGCCTTTTTTCGCGTGCCGCCAGTATTTTGAAATTTTTTAAGTGCGATTTTTTTAAATTTACACACAGAGAATAGATTCGTTGTGGCAACCGAATTTGTTGCCAACCGAATTTTGGTAGTTACATGTACTATCACATTATGCGGTTGTAGTTCTTATTTTATTTTATTGTGTATACCAAATTTTCAGTTATATCTACTGAATTCGAAAACCTTATATTGGGAACACCAACCGAATTTACATTTTCGGTAGATTCAACCGAATTTATTTATGAATTCCCACCAAATTAAATACAATAACATATTTTTTATATGTTTATTTTTAATTTCAATAATTTGGAAAAAATATTAACATGAATAAAAAAAATTAAATATTATAATACATACAAGATGTCTTCCTATTATATTTCATCATGAAAAACCTTAAGTTAAAATGCCCAGAATTTTTATTCTGAATCTGATTTTCAGCAGCCAATCACCAATCTAAAAAAAAATTAAGAAAGCAATTCAGTATGTAATTTAAAAAAAAAAAATTAAATTTACCATAAATTTTGTACACAAATACACCATTGAGTCCGCTTAAATAATGATTTTAATTTTAATATTTACCGTATTTGATTTTTTTTAAAACATTTCCAAAATTTCGTATTATTTACAATATTTTCTTTTATTACTGACGTTTGAAAATTTATATAACCAATGTATCGGTTACAATTTCCAAATTGTTTAAATTTGTGTTTTTTTATCAGTTGTGGTCACTAATGTTGTTTCAACAATTTTATTTTGGGTGTTATAACTGAAAATCGAGCAAGATACTTTCGATGTATTATAAACATTGGTCAATGTGGCCAACATTCAATACAAAATTGCTAGTAAAGAACTAATAAAAACAAAACAAGTTGCAATTTGATTATTACAACCAAGTTTTAATTTCAAAAGCTAACTAATGGCAAAAACTGTACTAAAAAGAATTCTTGAAATAATTGGCACTATCGAATAGATGTAAAACATTTTATTTTGGCCACAATTGGTTGGAAAGCCCGAATTTTTTAGAAAAAATAATATTTAATCAGTTGTATTTTCTAATTTTCTCTTATTAACGAAAACTTTTTATTAACACAATTGATATTATTTAATTGCTAATAAAATTATATTATAGTGGTAAAATCATGGTACCTCTATTCAATTTCTAACTGATTTATTCTCTGTGTGTATAATCTAGGGACTATAATACCCATTTCATACAACAAAGTTTGGTGGTGAGTTGCAAAAAGAATTCGCGAAAAAAAATTGTCGAAAAAGAAAAATTTTTTAAGTAATATATTTGGTTGCAGAATGTTAATCGCTGATTAGGTTTCTTACTTCATTTTCTGCATTGTACTTTTGCAATAAAATTTTTGAAAAATAAAGTCGTGTTATAATTGTTTTATTCCACTGGATTATCTTATCCATATGTTTTTCAGCGTAATTATCGTTAATTATTTTTTTCTAGTGTTTTTTTTTCTAAGTTTTTGGTGATTTATTGCATTATTTTTCATCCAATACCTAAAAAATGCAAGTGATAATATTTGACAATTCAAGTGATCAAAATAACAGTCTGGTGATTTACAAAATTAGCTTTTTCATATAATTTTGTTTAAGAACTACGTAAGTCAGCACGGACGATCACCGCGTTCATCACCGGGATTTACAAAATACGAAATAACTAGGTGAAGTGAAGTGTAGTGTTTTAAGAAATTAGGCTATAAATTTCGATTTGTTTTTCATTTCAAACATTTATTTAATGTTATATTTCTCAATTATTTTAGGTTTTTTATTTCGAAAAATTTCTGATAAAAAATTAGGACCAGATTTATAGTCAGAACTAAGATCGATTTGAAAATTTCTTACTTAGGAGATATTTAAAGGAACAAACAATCTTACCCTTAGGGCCAGTTTAGAAATTTGTTCCTTAAGAAGTATTTAAGACAAAAATCGTTCTTAGTGCTGAATATAAAACTGGCCCTTAATTCTTTATAAAATGAATTCAACGTTTTATGAAACAGTCTAGAAATTCATGAGAAACTTTTATTTCATAAATATAAAAAAAATATCGTTTTGCATCAAAATAGTTAAATTTCCAGTAATAACATCAAGATTTTCAGTAACGGAAAATTTAACTGCTTTGAACGCAGCGGTATTTTTTGGTAATTTTAGCAACACATGTCTGCTGAACAAAATTAGTAGAAAAATTTAGAGCCGCTACTAAATTTTATCAAAATTGTTGTAAACTGCAATTCAAAATCGATTTGCTAAAATCGTTTAAAAAGTTTACTAAATATCAATGAAATTAGTATAAATAATTAGTACACGCTACTAAATTTCAGTAAATTGTTGTGAACTGTAATTTAAAATCAATCTGCTGAAATTAGCAAAAAAGTGTACTAAAAAATAAAAAACTGTAAAATCTAAAAAAAAAAAATTAAAATCAAATTAAATAAAAAAATATATTTTTTTTAATTGTAAAAATGAATAATTACTTCAACATACTTGAAATTTGGAGTACAAATTGCAAACGGTTCTCCAGTTATTACCTTTTTATGCATTGGAGATACAATAAAATTTTCTGAGTTTTATATCCAAACTCAGAATATATCAATAATAACAAATATAAACTAAACAAGAATTCTTATAAATAAAATTTCTTTAAAGTACCTACTTGTAAAATTAGTATATTTTTTGTTAAGTTTAGCACTCGGATTTACAAAATTAGTAAAATGTTTTGCTGAAATCAGCATCGAAAATTAGTAAACAAATCCGTAATTTGTAATAAGAGGATAGCAAAAATTATTATTAAAAAATAAAAGTGTACTAAAAATCAGCAGTAAAGTGCGATTGATAACTGTTTAAAATTTTTTTACTAACTTTTTTATCTGAGGGTGCCGAATTTTATAGTCGGCACAAAGCACGATTATAAATTCAAATTTTACTTTATTAAGGACTTTAATTTGAAAATTTCTTACTCAAATAAAGTTTTACTAAAATTCGTACTTAGTGCTGACTATAATACTGCTCCGCATTGGTCATAAATTTAGAACTGTGTTAAAAAGTCGGCGTTTTAACTCATCAAAAAGTAGTAAAATTACTGTTTAAATCATTGCGCAACGAAATTATTAAATAAAAATTCGAATCCAGAAGGCTATGATTTGTTATACTTGTTTTTGTTGTCGGAGTAGTATTAGATCTCTTACAACTAGTTGAGTTTTCAAATTTTTTTTGCCCGATTCCGCAACACAGCGGAGCAATGCAAAAAATATTAAAAAGTATTCCAATAGTTTTTAATTCTACTTATATAATTTAAAAATACCAAAAACAGATTCAAAACAAATTGAGTTTGCAATGAGTTCTTGTGGAACCAGTTTTGGAATAGATGGATTTGAGAACCAATTTGTTTCTTACAAAAAAAAATTAAAACGTTAGTTCAATCTGCTTTCATTTGAGTAAAAAATGTGTCGTAATACTTTTTTTAAATCAGGTGCGGCCCTGTATAATTTATGAAAAACCACAATATGGCCCTCGATGACAAATCCGTGCCCACCCTTGGCATAGACCATAGATTTGACGTAGCCCCACAGGAAATATTCCAACGGCGTCAAATCACAAGACCGAGGCGGCCAATCGACTGGACCATTTCGTGAGATAACACGTTCTCCAAACTTGGTTTGCAATAAATTGATTGTGACATTCGCTGTGTGGCTTGTGGGCCAAAAATATTCGGTTAGCATTGAACGGTAGCGATTCCCATTCACAGTAACGTGCCGGTCTTGATCATCACGGAAGAATTACGGCCCAATGACGCCACCGGCCCATAAACCGCACCAAACCCTAATTTTTTCGGGATGCAATGATGACTCATGGAGTACGTGTGGATTGCTGTCTGACCAATAACGCATATTTTGTTTATTGACGAAGCCATTCATTATGACGACCATAAATTGGACGTAGCGCTCTTAACGTTGAGGCCACTGACTCCGAATTTCGGTAGTAAACTTTAATAATTTCGACTCATTGTTGGCTCGTATATCTTTCCATCATGAAATGGCAAACCTTACTGAAGAGAAGAGTCAAAAGAGCGGCAAGAAATATGGCGTCGTTTGCTGTCCCTGTCTTTCTACTTTTCTAGCGTCCCTGTTGAAGAACCCTTTACATATAACTCAGTGTCAAAACTCATTATTTTTATTCGACAAGGTCGTTTTTGTAAGTAGTTGCCCATATTCACTGCATTACAAAAATACAAAAAAAAAATGTAGTCAGGAAAATATGCTAATAAGCAGTTAAAAAATAATTAGTTACAAGTTGCTAAACAATAAGGCTTACTCATATACTTATTAATGGTTAAAATATAAGTAACTGCCAATATCACATTATTTTTGTAATTAGGTAAGCAGTCGCGCGTAATCCAGACTGGTAAAAATAACTTCGTCTAACAAAAATAACTAGTACTGACGCCAATTATAAGTAGTAAAGATTTTGAGTTTTATTATATAAGCACTTATTGGTAATAAAAGATTTTTCTGGGTTACATTTAAGCTCAGAAAGTACCTTTCTATGATGACTAGTTCAAAATATATATCGATTTTAACCATTTTCTCTAGGATTCGACACTGCGGCTATGCAAACTTATATACTAAATTTCGTCCCTATGTCTTTGAAATTGCAATCTCTAGTTTGATTACAAAGATACATAAAGAAATTTCAGCAAAACAAAAATGTATCATTTTAATTATAATTATTGTAACAATTTAACCCTACCAGAATAGGATTTCAATGTGTTAAGTGAGCGCTCAACAATCAAGTCGTTCAACAGGAAGTTGTACAACTGTATGGAATTGTTTTGTTTAAATTTCCATCTGCTAAACGCACACAATGTTCATATCCACGTATACACTTAATTTTATAAAATGTCAAAAACACTTAATTTAACAACGGATTTTATTTAACAAACAACTTTAAGCGATTTTTATTAAATTTTAACATTTTTTAAGTTAATATTTGTTTAAGCATCATTTTTGTTCTGTGATGTTTTATATTTTTTTTTAGGAGATTACAACCCACTTAAAATATTTATATGTGTTAAAGTTTTAAACACATACGAGGACATATTCATTAGAGTTACACTTATTTTTGGATTTTTAATTTCAAAGCAAAAAAAGTTCAAAATTTACTTCCAAAATCAGTAGCATAAGTAAAGGGTGCTATTATTTTGTTAAAATTTTGATATAAGATTAAGGGTTCGATCCCTAGCGACTGCAACATTAATTTGGAATAAATAATATGCATGATTTTTCTATCCCTCATACGTATTGCAGCGTTATCCTCCGCTATTTCCATAGCACTTAACCCCACAGAAGTAAAATAATATAACAGGGCTATGAACGAAATAGTTTCAACAAAATTCGCCAACCCTCTATCAGGGCGTGCAACAACTGTTCTAAGTTTCGACATCTCGCGCAATTACATATAGTGTTGCCATATTTGAAGCCCTTCATCTTTCAGCACATTTTATCTCTTTTCAAAGAAATCAATAGGTTAATTAATAGGAAGAATTTCCTAAGTGTTGCTTATCTTTTTATAAAAACAAAAAACTTCGCTTGATTGTTTTTGTATGATAGTGGTTATTGTAATAGTATTTGTAAAACATACAGCTACGTAATAGGACAATTATATGGAGTTAATTATAGGAAAAAGTATGAATTTAATCTCTTTCATAATCATGATCATTTGCACTGTTTATTTTGACATAGATGAAGATTATAATTGTCTCTTAATATTATATTTGACATATATGAACACCAATTAGCAGTTTTCGGCATTAAAAAATGCAAAGCCACTTCAAATTCAGCGTTTTTTATATTTTGAAGTTGGTAACATTGAAAATAGATACAAATAAAGTTCCATCGTATAGTAAAAAAAAATTAGAGCTTTACATAAAAATATTGCACATTTTAACCGGATAATCATATATCTGCCAGATTATTGAATTTTTTTTTTGTAAGTAATCCCACCAATTGGATCAGCCATAATCTTGTTTACCAGAAACAACTTATAAGGATCCTCCTAATATTTGTTATAAACATGAGTATATTTTAATATGGAGCATTAATTTAGTTTCCTTTTTTATGGGGATTCTTATAATGATAGCTCTGATTCACAAATTCGCTAAAGTACACATTTGTGTACTAAAATACAGTATGTGGTGTTAATGAATATGAATATACACCAATTCCTTGACTAACGAGGTTTCATATAACGCAGTTTATAAATAATTTCCCTCTATTAGAACTTTTCGCGCATAATCTCCACAGTTTTTGAACACATGGAATAAAATTCATATAGGGCTGTTTTCTGCAACGCGTTATTTTGTGGAACGAATTAATCGCGTTATACCAGGAAATGGTTTACAACAATACAATACAATTCCCTGGTTACTACCATTTATATTTTGAATTATATAATACCATAAGGACTATTTTTTTAATAATCTCTAATAATTATACAAAAATTGTTAACCTATTTTTTACCAACGTGTCTATCATACTAAGTTGCACTTTAGCTGTTCAACTGTGAATTCCTTTATTATTGTTTTTTTTTTTAAACATTTTACAAAAACACTTCAAGCAACTAGTATTGTTTAAATTTCTGGAATAAGCGTGGTATCTTTTCATGCCAATTTTGCAATTGTTCATGCCAATTTTGCTGATTTTTCGTGCCTTTTTGCATGCCTATTTATTTTCTACTATTTTTGTGCCATTTTAAACATGCCCTGCTAATAACAAAGATATGTGACAACGATAAAGTTTTAAAGAAACTATAAATGTCGCTAAAATGTAGGAAATTTCATCAAGGCAGAATTTTTTTTTTTTCATGCATGAATTATTAACCCATTACGAACCGTATCATTATTTTAAATGTAAATTTTTTCAAATTGGATTCGTTCTAGGGTGAAAATTTTACTATTTTTCAAAACAAATCGAAATATGCTTTAGGTACCTATTCCTAATTGTGGCTCATTGTGACCGTTGTAACGACGAGTATTCCTCCGTTAGTTGGGGTAAGCTCGCGGGAGGTAGGGATTATCAGAGAAATTTATTTGATTCAGTGACAGAGAGTGAAAGGCGTTGTATTAAAATGTTATAAAATTCAATTTATTCATACAATTATATCTAATTACAAGAACACCTAAGCTAAAATTTATGAAGAAAAAAGAGAGAGGCGCGGTCCACCTGTGGTTGAATTTAATATTGGCGGATGCACGGGGATTCTAAGCCCTTCCTATGAACGGCACGCTTCCTAGATGCAAACGATGTTCAAGGACCTTCGCAGGATATGGTAGGATATTCAAAAGGATACGGCAGGAAGTGACCAACGAACGGCACGCTGCCTGGATGCAAACTGATGTTCAAGGACCTTCCCAGGATATTCGAAGGATATAGCACGGCACTCGCAGGATATTCAAAAAGATACGCCAGGATATTCAAAGAATCTCGAAGGATTTTTAAAGGATACTTACAGGAGCTCAAAAGATGTGACCCACGCACGGAATACGTCCTTGTCAAGATAAGTCCTTAAGATCTAGAAAGAGAGATTGGTAGAAATTACCCTGTTGTCAAGTTCACGCCTGCTGGCAACTGACCCAGATTTCTGTGATGCTGCGCTTTATATACCCTTGCGTGTGTCGAAGACCGTTTGATAATTATTAGGAAAAACTACGAGGGGTGCTGGTAAATACCTAGAGTAAATTGCAACGTTTGTAGACAGAAACGAGCGCACGTTCTTTTAAGACTGAGAGTCTTAACTTTTCATTCAAAAAATTCAAATTTTATTTGTCAATGTTATGATTGTGTCGATACCAAGTCTTAATTTTTTTGAATTTTTCAAACAAAAATTTTAATAAATATAATTTATTGTGACTTTGCAACAACAAATACTTGGGGAATACAGTCACAACTAAGAGCCACACACTAAGAATAAGAACTTTAATTTCGTAAAAAACAAACTAACATTATTTCTTTAGTGATAAAAAAAAAGTTACACATAAACCAACATCACAGTTGGAACACTCTGTCCGAACAGTCAATTTGATATCCCCGCCTGCAGATTGTTTTCGCCTATCGTTGTTGGTTTTTTCTAGGAAGGGAGCTATTCGATCATAATGTGAGGTATCTACTACGGGAGGACTATTTTCTTGCTTATCTTTGTAGAACCGAGTCAGAGGAGAGGTACGAAGCTTCAAATCTTGTCCAAGACAGTCCAAAATTACTATATTAAAAATAAATACAAATTAAAATTTTGTACACTTGGTACACATATTCTCCAAACGTCGTCATATGACGACATCCAAAATCATTCATTGCACTTCCCCTCAATATTAAGCAAATTTAGTTGACGTTTAAAAAAACCAAACAAGAAATATATATTACTGTAATAAATTTAGGTTTTTTCCCTGTTTGTTGAAAGAAATCATAATTTTTTCAGTCTTGGAATTTTCATGATTTTTTTCCATTCACTGTGGCCAGAAACAGCAAAGAAATTGGATGAAATAAATGCAGAATGAATGTTTGACAGCTTTTGTTTACAAAACACTTCATAGTTTTCTTTCCATGTTAAAAGTAATGGCATTAACATGGAAAGATTTAAAAAGACGGCTTTTGATGTCGTCTTATGACGACGCTAGTCTACCATAGAGTCTTTTTCCGCGTTCCACCATAATTTTGCAATTTTTTAAGTGCGGTTTTTTTAAATTTATAATCTGGGGACGTTAACACCCATTTCATACAACAAAGTTTGGTGGTTTGTTGCAAAAAAGAAAAATTAAATTTTTTGAACCACAAAGCATATTTGCACATTGTACGTGTGGGTTTCTAAAATTCAAAATCTAGGGACTATAATACTGCTGGATATAGTGTAACTAAGTTACCGTTTTTGTTTTTTATAATAAGTAACTTATTTAATGGGAGCGAGCGTTTTTAGCGGCTCGATTTCAAAAAACTCAATTAAATTTCTTTAAAGAGCTGCTCGATAAAAAAGCTCTATGAAATTTTTTATACGAGCTGCTCGATTTAAAAAACTCTATTCAGTTTTGTAAACGAGCTCTTTAAATTTTGGCTTCCGAGCTTTTTAAAAAAATTTATATAATTTTGGCTCGCTCCGAGCTTTCTTTCCATCCCTGATTTAAAGTATTAAACCCTTTTTATTTATCCTTTAAATACTTTTTAAATGCAAAGAACTTGACTGTTGATATTAACGCTTAGTAAAAAGTTAATTTATACGTTTTTTTTAGTTCAGTCCCAAAATTGTTTCTCTTATAAACGTGAAATTATTTATTGTTTTTTTTTATCATCATGGTTATTTTGACATTAACTTTTTTGGGATTTTTTTCTTCATCCTAACGTCGCTGAAAAAAATTTGCTGATAGATGATAAATTATTGAACGTAAAATAAAACGAAACAAAAAGCAATTGTCAACTGTCAAAAAGGAGATATAATATTTCCAAAGGATTTTTTTGTTGCTGTTAAATTCAGTTTGGTTTTAATGGAATTGTTTCGTTACATTGTGTGATAATGTGTATTGGTTTATGACTTTTTTGTAAAACACGGTCAAGTTTAATTCATCAATCATTGCTATTGATATAATGTTGTTTATTGTTGCTGGTGCTATTTGTGTTATGTATATTTTTCTAATAGGTTTGGATTTTATATTAAAACAACAATTAATGAGGTATACAAAAACACAAAGTTCAGATTTTTAATCAAACAAAATTTCTATGATAAAGACAATTGGGAAAAAATATTGTTTCAATTATCTCTTTGTTATGAGGATTAATGATTGTAGATTTTAGATAGAATTCACAATCAAAATTTTTAAAAATTTTCTATTAAAGCTATTGAAATTGAAATTATACAAGGGATTACTCTGAAAATTAGGAAAATATTTACAATTAAAAATCAAATAAGAAATTGTCTTGAACTGAAGTTTTCCTTTTTAGGCCGGATTACTGAATGTGTGAACATTTGTTGCTGTTTCCCACATAAACTTTAAATACAACTGTCAGCTAAATTTTAACTGTACATTGAGTAATCGGGCTTTAATGCGCAAAATTAAACTAGCTAACTCATTCGAAATTTATTTCCAGCCATGTACATTTGTCAAATTTCCTTCCGTTTTATAAACTTTAGAACTTTGATTATAATCTATATATATATTAGAGTTCGTTAGAAATATATAAAATTTCTTTGATTTTGGGATATCATCATTTTTTTTTTAGTTTTTGCATCAAAAAAAAGATTGGGTTTTTTTATTTTTTTATTTGAACTTCTTCCACTGGCGCAAGTTTTGGCTTTTTAAATTTTTTTTAATTGGATTTTTACTATATAGCAAAACACTGGTCTCCTCGGGGCAAAAAAATCGATATATCACACTTCAAAATCCGATTTTAAATGCCAAAGCTATAACAAAAAATTAAAAATGGCGACCACTACGGTCGGCAAAAAAAAATTTTTTTTTTTGAAATCGCCTTCCAAAAATACATCATATTGGAGGGTATACGGCGAACTTTTTTTTTGAGTAACGGTCTAATGTATATATTCGGTAGATTTTAATAAAAAAATATTGTGAGTTTATTTTTTGAATTCTCGTCCATAGGATTACAAAAGATTTAGCTAAAAAGTAATTTAAATGTTCAGCTAGAAGCAATGCAGAAAAGTGAAGTAAAAGAAGGCAGAGTTGGAGCATTTTTGTTCACAATGTCCCATTTAAAAGTAATAAATTACAACAAAAATACAACAACATCAAAAACCCTGCCTTATTTTAATACATTTTTGGAAGAGAGATATTATCAATTGAGAACTCTAAGGAAGATTTTAGAGAATTTTCGCAAAATTTTATTATTAATATTTATTGAAATTTATACAAGTTAGGTAGAAATACTATTCTACTAAAAAAAAATCTGGCATATTTCTGTTCATTTTAGCAGGATAGACTGCTATTTCCATTCAACTAAATTTAGCTTAAAAATAACAAAAATTTATAGATATAATAATTTGTTTTTGCTATTTTCAGTCTACCAATTTTTAGCAAAATTTTTTACAGATAATTTGTCATTTTCAAGTTAACTAACACAAATGTAATCAGAAATCTGTGTATTGAACAGTTTTATTTTTGCTGTTCTTTTCTTATTAATATTTAGCAAAATCTGCTAATTTCAGTAGTTTCAGTATTTTTTAGTAGCTTTTTCTGCTATTTTTACGGGTTTGTTTCTATGAGTGTAATATCTCACATTTATAGTGCCATACTTTTGTAAACAAAATGGTTTTGAAATACTTTTTTATAATTTATTTACTAGGCTATTTTGTTGATAATCTAATTATATTCCAAGTTTTTTAAATTATGTAACAAAGCGTCGCGGGCCATCAAAAATTGTCTCGCCAGAGTTTTCCCACTCCTGATAAAAAAAATATATTTTTATGAGTTTTCTACAAATCCATATTTTATCAAGACATTATGTTGCCATTATAATACTTTTTCACATAAATACTTTATTGCTTATAAAACAAAATAAATTTTATTTGCATTATAACAACATTTATGTTAAAACAAAATGATGAACAAAAAAAAAACAGTTAACTGAAAATCTCTGACAACCAAAAGACGAAGTTAAAAACATAAAAACACCTTTAGCAAAATAATTGAAATAAATTTTGTAGTATACAACAAGGCTGTCGCCATGGCTGGTTGGTTGGCTTAAAAATGTTGAGGTTTTTTAACACAAATAAATGCAAAAGCATATTTAGTGTTTGGTTATGTAAACATTTAAATCTTTAATTTTTACAAATCTTTATTGTTATTAAATAATTTCCCTTGCTTGCCTGGGTTTTAAATCTCTAAAGTATACCTGAATAATATAAAATTAATATACATACTTTTTGTTTTTGTGGTCTACTCTAGGGCATAAAAAGTTGGAAATATTTTAAATATTTTTGAAATATTTCTTCCTCGCTGTTTTGGTTTATTTAGAATTTTTTTACGAAACTTTTTTTGATGATTTAACTAGTAGTAAAAGAAGTGATTTATATTTGTTACTGTTTTATGTTTCTTTTTGTTTTTATTTTTTTTGTGAATAAAATAAGTAATTTAACTTTATTTTGAAATACGACTGTTGAAAGTTTTCAAGCATCATGTAATAAAATTGCAAAAATAAACAAAATAAAAAAATTTGATTGCATACTTTTAAGGATTGTACCAAGGAAATACAAAATTAGCTTTTTGAAAAAAAATTATGTCTGTGTTAACTTAAATAACTTAAAAGAAAATTTTTATTGTCTGCCAAGGCAATTTTTGTTGTATGTTATTTATATTTTTTTTTTATAATTTTAGCTATTAAACATATTGGCCTTTACTATGAAAAAGTATTTTAAATTTAAAGTCGACTTTGTATGTTGTGCATTTTTTCATACGAAAACCCTACAAAAATATTTATATTAGGGGTTTTCATATAAACTCGTATTCTACTCTTAAACGGTATAAACCTGGTATATTTATGAGTTAAATGACAAACTCCATACATAAAAAATATGTTTTGTATTTACACAAAGTTTACAAGGAATTTACGAGTTTACATGAAAACTCCTGTCATATTTTCAAAGACTTTAATTGGCTGAAAACAAATTAAGCTATTTGAATACTTAAAACGCCAACCAAATCAAAGCACACTACGACTCCAAATTTTAAAAATTTTAAATAAATTAAATAAACATTATAAACCTTTATTTAGCAGAGATTAAAACAACCACTTTTATAATTTATATTTGTATATCCCAACAACTCTCTGCTTGTTACATCGATTTAGATATTTCATTAAAGTTTAATAAACAAAATTAACCGCAAACATGTTTAAATTGTTTTAACCACAAACCATTTTCAATGTTGGTGTAAACAATAAAAAAAAAAACGTTTTGATTACACTTAGAAAAACAAAATTAAAGAAAAAAATATAATTAAAAAAAAATGTATTTACCCAACAAAAAATAGAATTTGATTTCAGAAGCATAGCAAAACACAAAACAAAAAACACATATTTTACTGCTACTCTCTTGTTTTCCTTTCAAAAGTGCAATAAAAGAAGGCAGAGTTTGTTTTTGTATTTTTATTGTAATTTATTGTTTCTAAGCTGGCCATTAGGGTCCTTTAAAATCGTATGTGGAAATTAGACTTAGTCCGATTTTTGTTCCTCAAGGCCGGATCGTGGTGAATAGACTGCGGCAACATCTGTACCACATTTGAGAGAAATTAGAACACGTTTAGAGGTCCCTTAAAATCGCAGGTGTTTCTAACCTTTGGCATGGAGATTTACATATAAATTTAAAAAAAAGTTTAAATCAATTTCTCCATAAATTTTCAATCTCAATTTTATATGCTTTGGGAATTCCATCAATTTCTTTTCATTTAATAAATATAGAAATACTATAACACATTAACGACAACGCAGGAACTTTGAGCGTAATATTTACAACACTCAAGCCTTGCAAATCTAACACCCTAACAAATAAATTGAACAAATATTAGAGATATGTGCGAAAAATGTTAGAGATCTGTGCAGATGAAGGTGAAGAATGACGAAGCCAGCATCTTGACTCTATTAGAATAGAAATGAACTTGTTATGTAATTCAGAATTTGCTGCAAATAATTATAAAGTTCATTTACAGGAAGAAGAAGGAAACACCGGGCTGCCGCGAATTCGTCTCACCCAAAGACTCGTCAGTGGTTAGTTTATATGCCAATAAAATCTTTATATTCTCGCTGTACAAAAAAGTTTCTCTGCATGCCATTACCCATGATCTGAAGTCGAACCGGCAACCCTCTATATAGGCTATGACTCGTAGCATCACCCCTTAACCATACAAACTACAATCGGCTGAGCAATGAGTGTGGCTAATTGAAGTTTTGTCAATCACACAATATATCTTTTGTAATCAGAAGAGATAGAATTAACTAATACATGAGCAATTTGTTTCTCAGTTAGAATGTTTCCTCTTCTTAATTCTATTGTTATCACCTTTTTCAGTAATTAATTATCACATTATGGTGCGCTTTTTTCATTTACATCGATTAATACAGTGGTAGAAGGAAACGAAGTAGTTAACTTTCCATCAGAATTTTTAAATTAGCTCCAAATATACTTCATTTAAAAATTTGGTTCACCAATGATTTATGTATAACTAGCAGGCGCAGCCCGCTACGTTGTTAGCGTGCCTTGAAGTTAGCGTGCCATAAAGTTTTTAAATTCGTTTTTTTATTTAAAGTACAGTTTTTATAATAAAAGCCTTCACCCAGCCACCACAAATAAATAATTCTACACAACAATGGGTCTAAAATAAATAAATATTTGATCAGCTCTTTCCAAGATTCCATTTCGTTCACCATTCCATTGCATTTCGCTCCCATTATCTGTTATTCCAATTCCACTCGTTCCCCGTTTCATTCCATTTCGTTCCTTCTGTCTTGTGTATCGATATTGATATCAGTCGCTTCTCTTTCCATTTCATTTCTTTGCACTTGCCCCGTTCCATTCCTCTTTTAACTGCAGTGTTTCAATTCCACTCGTTCCCCATTCTATGCCATCTCGCTCCTCATTCCATTTCGTTCTATAGTCCATTCCTCTTCCAATCCATTTCCATTATCTATAATTTCAATTCCACTCGTTCAACGTTTATATCCATTTCATTCCACTTGTGTAGTGTTTCAATCCCACTCGTTTCCTATTTAGTTTCTTAATTTTAGTGTTTCATATACACTTGTTCTTTAAGTTTTAGGTTTCTAGCTAAAGACGCAGACGTTAAGGGGGGGGGGGGGGCGATTTTCCCCTTTTGAGCCACCATTTTTTTCATGTTCCTGTCCAAAGTCCTAAAAATGCCTTTTCGATAAGTTAGCCCATAGTCCAAGGAAAACATATTATAGAATACGGGTTTCTAGCCGAAGGGTTCGGTTAGGCCATCAAGGGGGAGAATTATTCCGTTTCCCTCCCGGTAGGAATTTCCAAAAATTCCGAGAACGTCTGCATTGGAGGAGGAACCTACTACATACATAATTTTAGGTTTCTATATCCAGCAGTTTGCCCAACTCGGCAAGGGGGAAGTTTTTTCACTTTTTACCCCTCCCGGTATGAGTACGTCTACGTTGGAGAAGGAACCCAAATACCGAATTTAAGCAGTTTGGCCAGGCCGTTAAGGGGAGACTTCCTGTTTTTGACCCTACCTGTGGAAATTTCCAAAAATCTCATCTTAGCGGATGTCTACAATAGAGAAGGAACTTAAGTACCAAATTTCAACTTCCTACCTCCAGCAGTTGGGCAGGCCTTTAAGCGGCACTTTTCGCTTCATTAATTCCCATTTTTGCAATGTCCCTGTCCAAAATTCCACAAAGCACCTTCCCGATAAGTGAGCCCATACTCCAAGGAACATATGTTTTACATTTCAGGATTCTAGCCAACTTTTACTATTTGTGCCCCTCTGGGTAGGAATTTCCGAAAATCCATCGACAGGGAATTTCAGCTTCCTAGTTCCAGCAGTTTGAGCAGGCTGTCAAGTGGGACACTATTTCTGTTTTTTTGTCCCTCCCGGTTGGAATTAGGCTGGAAGAGGAACCTAAGTACCAAATTTCAGCTTTCTAGTTCCAGCAGTTTGGTCAGGTCGTTAAGGGGCCACTTTCTTTTTTATAACGACCCTGTCCAAAATTCAAAATACTATCTTTCTAATAAGTTAGCCCTTACTCCAGGGACCCACATTTTAAATTTCATGTTTCTAGCCGAAGGGGCTTTTACAGGCCACCAAGGGGAGGCTTTCTTCTTTTTGCCCCTCCCTTTAGGAATTTACAAAAATTCTATCTTCGCGGCTGTCTACGATGGATGAGGAACGTTCATACCAAATTTCAACTTCATTGCCTCAGCGGTTTGGGCAGGCCATTATTGGGGACATTTTTCCCTTTCAACCCACATTTTTACTATGTTTCTGTTCCAAATAGAAAAATTACGCTGCCGGTGAGTTAGTCCTACTCCAGGGAATACATATTTAAAATTTTAGGTTGGCCAGAAGGGATTGGGCAGGCCGTCAAGGAGAATACTTTTCCCCTTAACTCCCTCCCGATAGGAATTTCAAAAATTCCGTCTAAGCGGACGCCTACACAGAAGAAGGAACTCACATACCGAATTTGGGCTACATAGTTTCAGCAGTATGGGCAGGCCGTCAAGGGGGAAACATCCCCCTTTTGGGATATCCTGTAGAGAATTCCAAAAATACAAACTTAGTCGATGTCTACTACAGTGGAGGAATCTTTAGGCCAAATTTCAACTTCTTATCTCCAATAGTTTGGGCAGGCAGTTATTGGGGACACTTTTCCAATTTGTGAGACCGTCTATGAGGACGTCTATGCCGGAATTTCCAAAAATCCCGTCTTAGCGGACGTCTATGCCGAATATCAAGAAACCTTGTTTTAGTGGAGATATCCGTGGGGGGAGGAAAAAAAGTACTTTTATATGTTTTTAAATGGAATTTTTTGAAAAAGCGAAATTTTTTGGAGAAAGATACTTTATTTTTACAAAGTACTTTATGGAAGAAGGTACTTTTTTTAAACAGTTATTTTTAGGAAAAATTTATTTTTTTTTTGGGAAACGGTCCTTTTTTGGAAAATGTATTTTTTTGGAAAAAGGTATTTTTTTGGAAAAATTAATTTTTTTTGGAAAAAGGTACATTTTTTGGATAAGGTACTTTTTTTTTGGAAAAAGGTACTTTTTTTGGAAAAAGGTACTTTTTTGGAAAAAGGTACTTTTTTTGAAAAAAGGTACTTTTTTCGAAAAAGGTACTTTTTTTGGAAAAAGATACTTTTTTTGGAAAAAGGTACTTTTTTTTGGAAAAAGGTACTTTTTTTGGAAAAAGGTACTTTTTTGGAAAATGTACTTTTTTTGTCCCCTTTTTGCCCCTCCCGATAAGAATTTCCAAAAATTCCGTCTCAACGGATGTCTACACCGGTCGAGGAACCTACATACCAAATTTCAACTTCATAGCTCCAGCAGTTTGAGCAGGCCGTCAAGGGGGAGACTTTCCCCCTTTTTGCCCGTTCCGGTAAGAGTTTCCAAAAATCCCGTCTTAGCGGACGTCTACGCCGAAAGAGGAACCTACATACCAAATTTCAACTTCCTAGCTTCAGCGGTTTGGGCTGGGCGATGTTGAGTCAGTCAGTCACGTTATTCTTTTATATATAGAGAATGATACATGATTGACAATTGTCAAAGTTTTCATTGATAGGATTGAGTCCACAATTATTAATCGCACAATTGTCACAACAATTATCACATTATTAACTTTTTTGATTTTACATTAACAACAACTATTTTGTAGTTAAGTGTTTGTAACAGTCGCATAGGACAATCGTAATTAATATTAGAATTAATTACTAACGAAGTTTTTACTAGAGCTGATTTATATGGAGAAGAAAACATTGTTTTATTTTCATCAAAATATTTCTTATCCAAAATAAATTATATTTTCAACCTTAAGGCATGCTAACCACGTAGCGGAGTTGCCACTAGTATTATTTAAAATTATAAAAAATTAGACTTTTATATTTTGGACTAATATTTTGATGACAAAAGAAGAAATTTTATTCTTGTGCTAATAATTAGTTCGCCAATTGTATATAATTTTTCAAAATCTGGCTGCCCAAAGCAATCTGACTGATTTTTCAAAAACGCAAAGTCAAAAATTTATTGCCTTTTCATTCAAAACATAAATAATGGATCGCTTCTATTGAAATATCGCCAAAATCACCATATTTAAAAAAAAAAGAGACAAAAAAATAATAAATTTTAACTACCCGTGTAAAAAAGTTTAGATCTGATCAGATCTTTTTGGATCTATATAGATATGATTGAATCTAATTAGACCCTGTACCAGATCTCATCAAATATGATCAGATATGGCATATGTGATAATACCTTGTGGCAGGATCGGATCAGTTCTATTGCCAAATCTGTTCAAATCTAAAGTGATCTGTACAACTGTGCCAGATATGCCTATATCTGACACAATTTGAGATCTAATTAGATCTGGAAAGATCTACTAAGATCTGGCCAGATATGCCTAGAACTGATCAGATCTAATTAGATCTCAAATTTGTCCCCAATGTTGAGATCTAATTAGAACTGGTAAGATCTACTGAGATCTGGCCAGATCTGATCTTTTTTACTTTCAATTATACAAAATTAAAAGTTTTTAAATATCTTAAACCATTTAAGATTTATATCAAAATTTTAATTTTAGTTGCCAATATTTCCACTATAGCGCCCTATATGGCAAAAAATGTATAAACATTTCTTGATGAAGCATTGTTTTCTATATGTGAAATATTAAAATTTTTCTAAGTCTACACTAATTGAAATAAACCTGGTAAAATAACAAAATAAGTTACTAAAAATTAGCTAAAAATGACCTTGCGAAATAAACTGCTAAAAATTAATATATTTTCTTGCTAAATACTATTAAAATAGGAATAGGAATAGAAAAAATAAAATTGTTAAATTTACGGAATTTTATTTAATTTGAGTTAACTTTTAGTTAATTTAAAATGACATTATAAAATCTGCGGAAAGTTTTGCTAAATATTAATAGACTAAAAATAGCAAAAACAAAGTGTTATATCTACAAAATTTGTATTATTTTCAAGCAAAATTTAGCTGAGTGGAAGTAGCAGTCCCTTCTACTAAAATAAACAGTAATATTTGCTAAATAAAAATAATAAACTGCTGATTTCAGAGGGCGACATTTTTGTTTCATTTAAAAAAAAATCGGAAATAGGAAATGTTAATTTTTTGTGATTTTTAGTCTATTAAATACTTAACAATTTTTTTTGCTGATTTTAGCAAGTTAAGCTGTTATTTTGTATTAATTAAAATTTACCTAAAATACAATTAAAATTTTCTATATTTAACAATTCCTTTTCTGTTATTCTTAACCTACTAAAATTTAGCAAAGATAATTCGTTAATTTAAGCAGAATTTTCTGCAAAGTAAGTTTTAACTACACTCAGATAAAAAAGTTTGTAAAAAAATTTGTAAACAGTTTCCAATCGCACTATACTATTTTTATACTGATTATTAGTACAATTTTTATTTTAAGTAATCATTTTTGCTATTCTCTTATTACAAATTACGGATTTTTTTACTAATTTTAGCTGCTGATTTCAGAAAAACATTTTACTAATTTTTCAAAACCGAGTGCTAAATTTAGCAGAAAAATATACTAATTTAAAAATATTTTATTTTTTATTTTTTACAATTCTTGTTTAGTTTATATTTGTTACTATTGATATATTCTTAGTTTAGAAATAACACCCAGAAAATTGTATTGCATCTCCGCTGAAGTAATTATACGCTTGTTACAATCGAAAGAAAAAAAAATTTTTTTTTAGATTTTACAGTTTTTTTATTTTTTAGTACAATTTTTTGCTAATTTCAGCAGATTGATTTTAAATTACAGTTTACAGCAATTTACTGGAATTTAGTAGCTGCAACTAATTATTTATACTAATTTCATTGTACTAACATTATGATATTTAGTAAGTTTTTTAACTGATTTTAGCAAATCGATTTTGAATTGCATTTTACATAAATTTTACTAAAATTTAGTAGCGGCTACTAATTTTTTCTACTAATTTTATTGTACTACAGATCAGCAGAAATGTGTTGCTAAAATTAGCAAAAAATACAAAAATCAAAACAGTTAAATTTCCCGTAATAACAGCAAAATTTTCAGTAGCCAATACAGACTTTTTTGGTTGAGTGTAGGTTTCAATAAATTTCTAATACATCAATTAAAAAGGTCGAAAAAACAATTTTAATTTTTATACTGAATTTAGACTTAGCAAAATCTACCTAGTTTTTGTACAAAACTATCCAGCGTAGAAACGGTAATGACATATCATTATTTTTTGGACTACCAGTACTGACACTTACTTACCTTCTGCATTATTTTAAAACATATAATAATGAGTTACTGATAATGACTTATTTTTATCATTATTTCAAATAGAAAATAATTTTCTAGATTTTTTGAAAATTTTTTGAAATCTATTTTTAGACTCAATATTTTTTAAACACTGGTAAGGATATATGTAACCACATATTTTTTGATTTTTGGTATGTTGGCGAGTAAGCTTACTTGTGTGCAGCAGGTCAATTATGTTTTTATCTATTAAATATTACATGTCGATATAGCTCAGATGGTAGAGCTATTGACTGGCAATCTGTAGATCCAGGTTCGATTCCCGCACCAGGAAATTTTATTTAAAAAAAATACAATAAAATTATTTTTTTATATTATTTATTTTTTTGAAAATTTATTTTTAGACTCATTATTTTTGTCAGTAGTGGTAAGCAGATAGGTAACGATATATTTTTTGATTTTTCGTATGCTGGTGTGTAACCATAACTCATTATTTTTCGCGACATCGCCATATAAAGGTAATAAGAAATGTAATAACAAATTTAACTAGTTACCATTACCAAGTATGTAGTTACATAACCACATATCTGGTAATGATTTTCTACACTGGGTAGTTTTTGTTTGTTTTTTATGTATGTGTTTTGACAAGTAAAAACTTGTCTAAATGTAGTATTAAATAAAAATTTGAGGTTTTAGTAGTTTTAACTAAAAATTTTATAGACGTTTTTCTATTAGTGTAGAATTAGCTTACATAAACAGCAGTGCTATTAGATATGGATTTATCTATGAAAGCCATATGCAAATAAAATTTGATTTAATTTCAATGAATTTACTTTAAATATATGTATATACCGTAAAATATGGTTAAAACTTATAAAGAAAACGTTTTTTATGAAAATTTTTAAATTACTTGGTACACATAAAAAATTTTTTAAATAGATTTATTGAAACAAATGTTAGCTATAACCGCAGTATTTATGTAAAGCTTTGGGAGGAAAAGCATTTTCGTTTGCTATAGACATACCTTACTGTATTGACTAGTAGTTTACAGAAATAAATTAATTTTGACATTATGATTTATTACATGCATATTGTATTAAAATAAAAATCTTTTCTTAAAGATTTTTAAAATTAAATGGGTTAACCATAAAATGTTGGTTTTACTTGCGGTAAAAACAGTTTAAAATAACAAAAAGAATATAGAATATTTCAGCTGGCTAACTAATGAAATTATTTAATCACTTTAATTTAATATATACAATAGAATTTATGTTAGGTTTAAAAAAAGCCAGTCTTTAATTTTATTGGAAATTTAAATACAATTTAATGCATATTTTGAATATTGAAAGAGTTTTTAAAACCCCTTTAATTTTCATATGGATTTTACACATTTCCACTTACAACTCAGACTAAATAGATAACAATTATTTTTTGGCGAGTTTTTTTTTTTTATAACCAACCTCAATTTAAACAAACTGCCACTTGCTGCACAATCTCCTTTCTGGCACCATTTTTTATTGACTTAAGCTAAATGCTTTCAAAAATAAGCTGCAATTACAAAATGCCATGAACACTTAATAAATGTTACTATCGTCAAACCATTATAACCATACTCTCATTAAAATTGTATAACAAAAAGAATATGCATTTTAATCGCAAAAAAATATATGTTTTTTATTAACAAAGTATGAAATTATTAAATGAAAAATTATATGCTTTCACACGTAGCTTCAATAAAAAAAAATAAGCAAAAACGAGCAAGAACATGACAACTACATAATCCTTTATGAGAAATTACCAAAGAAATTAAAACAAAATGCGAAAAAAATATTATAAAAACTAACTCCTAAATTCATAAACACTTTGTAAAATTATAGGAGGTTTAATGAACAAATTTTGTATGAAAATGACGTTTTGTAAACCTGCTATAACTTTACAAAGAATTTATGAATTGAGGGGTAAGTATATATTTCCTTTTATATGACCAACAAAAAGCTTTTGAATTAAAATTTTGCAAAATACTTTAAAGGTTAGTGCGAGATTTTTTCAAAGGCAATTAGAAGCATGATTTATAGAAAGCATTTAAATTTAAAATTTGCAAATTAAATTGAATTCCATGAGACACCACTGCGTATACGTAATTATACAATTTTACATATAAGTTAATATTACGCATACGCAACATTGCCCATAGAACTGTGATATTTATTAAATTTCTATTATTTTCTTTACCGAAATTTAAACATTTTTAGCTTTTCTTTAATACCGCATTTATACCTGAGCAAAAACTACCTGGTTTTTGTCTCATGTAGTTTTTAACTTGTCAAAACGCATACAAAAACACAAGCATACGCAAACGCATACAAAAAACCACCTACAAAAACTAGGTGGTTTTTCCTCCAGTATAAATGTAGTATTAAATAAAATTTATGAAAACTTGTTTATCATTTCTTCATACACCCCACAAAAACAATACCAATAATAAAAAATGCAAAAAGTTAAACCGTGCCATCATATTTTTTCAACCTAATTTTTTTTATCTCTTTTGTTGTTTAACTTTCATGTCAATTTGTATTTGTCATCATCATCGCACACATAAATTATTTCACATATACAAAAAGGGACTGAGATGAAATTTCATTAAATATTCCACTATATTTGCAGTATCTCTACTACACAAACTTTTTGTTTTTGGCAAACAACATTGAATTATATGTATGAACGTAAAGTTGGAATTTTTGGAATATTGTTACACATTCTCGAAAACTAATATTTTGAAAATTTAAGCAAAACTGGGTAAGGTTAACGTTTATGAATTTTAGAACAAATCAAAAAAAAATAGTAAAGTCTTGTGAAACATCGTTACAAATAAAATTTAGTTTCACCCAGAAAACAGTCTCAGTTGTGGCCACCGAATTTGTCGGAAATCCGGCGTACTAGGCCAACTCTCTACCGACTACACCACAAACACTTATTAATTTTGAAGTCTAATTTTGAATTTATATGTTTTGCTTGGAAAACAAATATAGTAAAAAATTCGTTAACCAATACCAATCAATAGTTTTGTGTGTTATCAATACAATCCACAATTCGGTTGGTTTTACAAAAACTCGACTTTAAGGTCATATTTGATTAGGATGCCCTTATTTGTAGTTACCACTTTCGAATATTGAAATTTTTTTTAATAAAGGTTATTGACAACACCAATTTTTTGTATCTTCACAAAATAAATGGCTGCTTCTACTGCATAGAAATACTAAACTGATACTAATTTTAAAATTGATTGGAGATACCAATAATTTGTTAAAAGGATTATTTTTTAGTGCATTTTCCCTATTTTTAATACCTAGTAAAATATTTTTGGAGTAGTATTCAATTATAGGTAACTGCAAATAAAATAACGTCCTGGCAAATTCATTTTAATGGTTTTGATCTAATTCCAACCAATCTTTTTCCTAGGTGTTGCTGTACATAAGTATAAAAACATTTTTCAAATCTCCCGAACTAATTTCTTTGTATCGTGAAAATTTCGCTTAAAATTGAAATTATATCTAAACTTAATAATATTTTTTTAATTTATTTTTCTAATATATTAAAACTACACCCAAATAAAAAAAGACATGTTTAGTAGGTTTGAGGTTAAGAAGCAGAATAAACCTTCCTCAAAAGTTATAAACACATTAAATTTGCAAATCAGACTAGATCTAGTTTCTGCCTTTTTATGGACAGGATTCATCAGTGATTTTCCATTAAATTGTATTATTGTTTATATTTTTATTGTCAGATTGTCTCTATATGAATAATTTCAGAAGTGATCAAACAGACATATGCAAACATTCTAATTCAGATTTTCTCTGTTTGTCTTCTTATTTCCTCCGTGTCACCTTTTCACAAATATTGCCATATTGGCATGTGGTTTGTACATACAAGTGCAGGCAATTTGTGTATATTGGAGACGGACAGCCAACAGGCCATTTTTATTTTTTTATAGTAAAGTGTTGTTTTTTCAAACGCGTCGTATAGACCAAATACAATTAACATTGTCATTAATATATATTTTTATTAATTCTAATTTAGTAGGTTTGAGGTTAAGAAGAAGAATAAACCTTCCTCAAAAGTTATAAACACATTAAATTTGCAAATCAGACTAGATCTAGTTTCTGCCTTTTTATGGACAGGCTTCATCAGTGATCTTCCATTAAATATAAACAATAATACAATTTATCATACTTTAAGTAAATGCCAAAGACAAAAAAAATTTTTGTTTCGCAAAAATATTTATCATGAAATTCTACCATATCGAAACTTAAGAGACATTATAAGACATCAAAGTTTAAAATTTATGTTCAATGCTAGAAATAAGTCAAACCTTAAAATGTGTTTAAGATTTAATTTCGTGCTTATTCAATTTTGGCGCCCAATAGAGCACCCCCAATATGCAAAAGTGTTATTTTCTCACTTCCCCATGCACTTTCCAGTAGATTGGGCATTAAAACTAATATCCCCATGAAAATTGATCCTCTCGGATTAAAACTGGCCAGTCACCTGTGGCTTTTAGCCCTAAAAATGGACTAATATTAGTTCAAATTTTATTTCAGCAATACCTCATAATTTAAGGTTTTACAGAAAAATACTAAATAGGCATACCTACAGGCAATGAAGTGGCTAACATTTTTCTCATATACACTTTTGACGAAACAATGACGCGTCATGCTGATTTAAGTGGTTAATAGCAAAGTGATTTAAATGTTTAAACACAAATCTTTATTTTAACCATTTAAATCACCATGACGCATCAAGCCACTTCATTGCCTGTAGATATGCCTATTTAGTATTTTTCTGTAAAACCTTTAATTTAAGAGTTATAGCACCAATAAACTTTGAACTAGTTTTATTTTGTTTTTAGAGCTAAACGCCGCGGGTGACTGGCCTGTTTTAATTTACTGGCATATTATTTTTTAAACCCAATCTACCCGAAAATACGTGGGGTGGTGAAAAAATAAAACTTTTGCATACTTAATGGGTGCTCTAATGTATATGTCTTTAAAAATGTCATCGAAATATAAAGATCGAATTTCATAAAATAGGAGATAAGCGATTTTTTGGAACGAAGAAATTTTCGTTCCAAAAATCGGTTATAGAACAACTGCTTTTCCTCTGTAACCCATTCAATTGCCAATTTTAACACCGATGAAATTGTGCCAAGAACAACCACTTCTATTGATTTAGGGTCATATGCATAATCATTTTTTAAATTTAGAAATGGATTATAAAACAAATTTTTCATACAAAATTCATTTTATAAGCGTGTTATAAGGTTTTCAAATTATTATGCATAAGCACTTTAAGGTATAACCGATTGTCCTAGAATTAGTTCTGGAACATGTTCTTGAAATGATTCTTCGTCAGCTATAACTTTTATTTTAATTCCGGGGAACGGCTTCTGTGGAATCATTTCTAGTGGAACAATTTGCAGAATTGTTGTGGTTGGGAACCGATTATAAGATTTTTCCCGAGATTTTATTTAGAGTTTTAGATTCTTTTTTTTTAATTTCTTTAATATTATATGTTCTATCTTTCACAAACAAATGTAAGTCGGCTTCTGTATTTGTAAGATTGTATGTGGTTTATCTATATGTAAGAGTGCAATTGTGTTTGTGTGTGTATGTGTGTATCAAGATATATGCGTGCAGGTGGGTTTATCTAAATCACTTACAAATCCTTATGTGTAGTTTGTGATTTTATGTATCATAAGTACACTTAACTACAACTTTTATGTGGGTTTCTACAAGTTCGAGTATGTCTTTACAAAGTGTATCAATTTAGATGCCAACACGAAGTTTGTATGTGTGTGTGTATGTTTCCGGATATAGATATGAAGATGTGTTAGCATTGATATGTTATTCTAAGTAAGTGTGAGTGTCTATGCAATTGTATTTATAAAGTTAAAAAAAAAACAAAATCTTTCATTCCGTATCAGTTAAAGTGAAATCGAGCATAAAAATGTTTTACTCGTGTGTATTTGTTCTGGTATTTTCATTCTTTTTGAGAATTTTATTTCGTTTTGAAAATACACATACACGTGTATTGAATTTGACTAGTCCTTGATTGTTGTTTGTATAAATGTAAACTTTTATATTCATGTTTACTGAAATTTTTTCCTAGCACAGTTCTTTATGTATTTACGAATCGGTTTTGAGATTGCATAAAAAATTCCAAATTCTCAACAGAGATTTAAATTGATTTGCATTGTATTGGAATTTATAAGATTTTAGCTAAACTCAGTACAATAAATTAAATAAGATATTTTATTCGACCTGTCTGATGTATACTACCACACAACCCATAATTGGAAATTAAACAATAAAGTATTCCCAAATCTAATAATAATTACCCAGTAGAAATGCAAAATCGCAACAGCAGGTTACATTTATATTCCATTATCATATGTTCTAATCTATTGTCTACAACCGTTTTCTCTTTGAAACGAATTTGTCCTGTTATCAATATACTAAGAGGATTATTAACTGGAACCAGGTTTAGAACTGGTTATTCTGTAGTCCTCGTATGAGGTAAAAAAAATCTATCTCGGAATAGATTCAGACCAAACCGTTTGTAGAAATTTCGCTGGGTACTATTTAGTCTAGCATTCTTTATAGTTTTATCACACTCTTATACCACTTTTGCTTAATTTACCTTAACAGATTTCTTTGTTAAATTAATTCCTTTCTTTTTAGTTTTTTTTCAAGTTTTTTTTTTTTTTTTTTTTTGTTAAAACAAATCTCATTGTTTTATATTAATTTTTGATTTTTCTTTGCATTGCAAGCAACTTCATTAAATCATTCGTAATTGAATGGAGTGAAAATTAATTAAATAACGCTTGAAGCATTTTCCAGCGATTAAGTACTAAAGTTTAATGATAACAGTAAAATGAATAAATAAACCTCTTAGTCTTCTGTTCATATTGTGGTGAAAGAGAAAAACAAATAAATTTTTCAATTGAAATAATATAACACTGATTTAGAATTGGTAGAATAAAGTTTGGTATTTTTAGGATACCTAATATTGAATATAATCGCTGCTTCTAAGAAAATATCTATTGGTTTTCAAAAATTATTTATGGGATACCCCAATAACGTCAACGTCTTATTCCTCAGCTAGGATTTTTGGAAGTAATTCTTTTATAAGTATTTTACAATATCTACATATTGTTAGATGTAAAACAAAAATACCCGATCAAAAAAATTTATATATAGTCGTATATAGTATTATCTTGTTTTATCTTATAATATGTGAGTATATATGTTGTCATGAATAGCCATATATAATAATATATTTCTTATGTGGTACATTATATAACCATATATTTTTATATATTGTCTTTTATAAAATTAGATATCAACCATATATGCTATACATAATGAGATATGACAGATCTGTTGTCATATATAATTATAAATGATCATATATAACATAATATATGATCACATATGATGGCATATAAGCCATATATTTTGAGATATAGTATATATGCCATCTTATAAAATTTTTTTGGTTGTATGATGTAAGATATTTTTATATATGATTATATATTACATTAAATGATATAAGATATGATTATATATTATTCCATATATGGTGCAAGATTAACAATATAATTTTAGATATGATTAAATATGGTCCCACGTCAGTAATATTTTCTATGTGTTTAATATATAATTATATATAGTCACATATTACCTGAGAGACCCTACTATCGAATCCCAGCTCGGGCACAAAAAAAAATTTTTTTTTAATTTTTTGTGTTATTTTTAAATTTTTTAAAATTTAAAGAATTCCAAATATATCATAGGATAAATTTTGATCTCAAATTATCGAATTCGATCTGCCAAAATTAGCTTATCCGTTTGCATCTAATTGGATGTAAATTAATCCCATGGGATATTTTGGGATCTATCAGGATCTTAATTTGATATTATGGGATATTATTGGATCTCCCAATTTTGAGATCTATTTGGATCTTATTTAATCCTGTAATATATTTGAGGGATCTGATTGGATATTACTGGATACCCCAATTTTGAGATGAACTTGGATAAGATCATATGTCGATCTATATCAAATGAGATATGACTACATATGCTACATATAATGTTTTTTTGATCGGGTAGTTTCAAAAAATGTCGGGATGAAATATTGTTTTTTTTTTGTATATATTTACAAATTTTTTTATATATAGCTTTTTTGGCGCAGCGGCGATATATTTCTTCTTTTCAAAACAGGACTAACATCCAGATAGTTTCCTTAAAAATATATATAAATTCATGGGTTTTAAGTTTCACTGTTATTTCATTAGAAAGCCTTCATAGTCTAAGAATTATTGTACTACATTTTTCGACTTTTTTAAACCATTTTTCGAGCAAAAAATAAACGCGATTTATTTCTTAACCTCTAAGGGCCATTAACAATAAACAAATTAACCGAAAGCTTCAGCTAATTTTCAGTTTGTGTTAACTTTAGGTTATTTGTTTATTGTTAATGGGGTTAAGTCGTATAAAATTGTATATAATATCCCGTTTAGATAGAAAAGTTAAACTCTCAAAAGTCGGATTATCTGCTTAACCAAGCAATAAACAAGTAAATTAAACCTAGTTTTTTTGATTAAGAGGCAGAGACCCAAAATAACTGTTATATTTCTAAAAAAGTCACCACCCAAATTTATTTAATTATAATATTTCAATAATGCACTATATTTTATAAATCATATTGCACAAAAAAATCACAAAGTTTGGCAAAGATTTTAATTTTTTCAATTTTTATATTTTACTCTATAAATTGCTGTTGTTTTTTGATTTTTATTTTAAAACTTTTTATAAAAGTTACAGAATGATTTTTTTGAAAAAATTAAGCACTAACTTTTTTATTTGATAATAAAATAAAAATTAAAAATTGACCTAAATTGAATGCCGGAAGTTGCTGGAATATACATATTTACTCACTTTAAATCACTGTTCAATCTTTTATTAACACTAGTTGACATCATCAGGATATTATAATTGGTGAAGTCATTGGTTCCATGGCTTTTGATTTATATTCTTAATTGTTATTTTTTGATAAAGAAAAAAAATCACAAAATAACTTTTATTATTTTTGAAAAAATAAAAATCGTGTTTGGATTGTTTTTGTTTGAATTAAAAATATAAATCAAACAGAGCAAATAAACAGAAAATTAAAAATACTCAAACAGGAAATAATTGTAAAACAATCACTTTTTTGAATAAAAGTTATAACTGTTACGTCCCTGTAAGAGGTAATCCAACCTTTGATCTGGTTAGGTTTCTTAATAAAGAACTCGAAAATGCGATTTGAAATAATTTTTTTTTTTTTCATTTCATATTTTTGTGAAGGAGGCGAAAATATTTCGAACAAATTTTAGAGGAAGTCTGTGCAAAAAAAGACGATATTTGTTGTTGGGCCTCCATTGTATATTTATTTTATTATCGCTATTTTCTATATTACGTATATTGTTAAATTCTGATCTTATTTTTCATTAATTTTTTTTTTTCTTCATTTCTTTTTTCTTGATTGTTTTAAAATTAATGAAGGGCCGCATAAAATTGGTTGACGGGCCTCATTTGCTCATATATTGTTACGAAATTAGATTAGTCTAATATAAAAAACTGTGGAATTTTCTTTAAGAAAATATACCTAGAAACGGGATTTACTAAACACGTCAATCTGGTAACGTAACACTACATTTAAATATACACCTCAGCATATGTTATAGGCAGAGAAGACAGAAAAAACAAAAAAATATTGTAAAAAAAGCAAAGTAAAAAAACTTGGAAAAACTAATTTTTTTTTTTTTTTTAATTCAAAGTTAGAGAAAAAATATTTTTTTGTGAGCACAAAAGTATTTTCGGGCAAAAAGTCTTAAAAAGCAATTCAAAGCTCATAAAATGTAAAATAGCATTTTATGAGCTTTGAATTGCTTTTTTAAAAAACGGAAAATCCAAAAAAAAGCAAAGAGAAGCAAATATGAGTAAAACAAGCTATAAAAACCATAAAAAGTAAAAACAGAAATTTTGTCTTCTCTGGTTATAAGGTTAAATGGCATAATGTTAAGTAGTTGGGCTCTGTTATGTATAACATACGTGTTATAATTTTAGTAGGGCTGGAGTTTTCTGCTATGTTCTACATTCACGACTGTTAAGCTATAAAATAGAGTTGTGAAATTTCGATACTTTTTGAGTACTCAATACTACTCAATAATTTTCAATTCAGTGCTCAATACTTTTAACGGTTTTTTTTTTAATTTAAAAATTAAACTGTTATTAATTCGTATTTAATAGGAAAAATAATAACAATTCACATACACGTGTTAAATAATTATTTTTACTTACATTTTAATTAATTTAAAACATTTTAAATAAATTAATTAAATAATTTTTCCTAAAAATTCGTTACAAATTTTTTTGCTTCACAAATAGAGTTGTATTTTTAGAGTAATATTTTTAGAGTTGTATTTTCATACGAAAAATACACATTTCTATGGAAAATTGCATCTTTAAAAGTATTGAGTAGTACCGTTTTAGTACTGAGTACTCAAAAAAACAGTATTGAGTACTCAGTACCGGAATACTCAATACTTTTACAACTCTACTATAAAAGACCGAACGTTACGAAGGAAGAGGAAATTGCGCATTAACATTTATGGAGTAATGTTCTACATTTGTGCAGTTAAGTTGCGTACTACACTGAGAGTATTATCTGCATGATATTAACCCTCTAATGCCAAAGACCACCAAAAGGCGGTCTTCAGATTTTAAATATTTTTTGGCTAATAAACAAGTTGTATTATGTCTATAGAAAACTTAATTACCCACTTTTGTGCCTTCAAACTTTTTTTGTAAAAGGAATGGTTTTCAAGCTAGAAGCATGTAAAGTGAAAATTTAGTAAATTTGGAAAAATTAACTTTTTAAAAAAGAAAAAATATTTGAAAAATAGCAAAAATACATTTACGATCTGGCGTACATTAACGATAATAACAAAACTAGTTTAGAGTTTCTAATTTTAAAATCAGTTAAAAATTTTTCTCCAGGACTAACAGTTTCAAGTAACGTCTTCAACCATTTATGTGCTATATCGCCAAAATAAGGCGATAAATTAAAATTTTAACATTTGTTCCATAGCAGATTTTTAACGCCAAATATATAGTTTAAATATTATCGCAATCAAAAAATAGAGTATTAGAGGTTAAAAGAATTTTTGCATAAAACCTATGAAGTTCACTGGAACTCGTCCATTGAAACTTCATAAAATTTTGTCAAAAAAATCATTTTATTTATTAAAAGTTTCATACACTCCATGAAAAAGTTTCATTAAAACTAGATTCATAAAGTATATGAAGCTTTTTCAGCAGCGAATTTATTAAATTTTTCATTAACGTTGCGAAGAAAACTTCATTAATTTACAGAAAAATTTCATTAAAACTCGTCAAGCAAAATTCTCTCTGTGTAGAGTTTGTTAATTGCGTATTAGCATTGTACAGTCAATTGATTATTAAAGTTTTTGTGTGTGCTATATTGTTGTATTTATAGTAATACAGTTTTAAATAAATAAGTGTTAAACTAAATCAAACTAAAGCGAGCGTGTTATTTTTATTTACTAAGAGCACTAACCTGGTTTATCTAAAGGAAATAAACGTACGTTTTAGAAAGTAAACCTAAAAATTTGTGTCAGCGGTGGGATTGGTTATTTTGATTGCAATATAAAAGAACCCGGTTTATTTAAAGGAAATAAACCAACAGTTTTAAAATATAAAAACGTAACAATACTATCTTCTTCATATGTAAAAGAGTGACTTACTGACTGACCTGGAATTTGCTATGTAGATTTCTTTGGAGATGTAGACATTCGACGAGGTGGAATTTTTATCTGGAGACCTTAAATTTTAAACTATGAATTTAATCTCCGGAGTTTGAGCTAATTTACTGATAAGGTACTTTCTGAAATTTGCTTCAAGAATATGATAAATATGGGTGTTCACATATTCACTGAAGAAAATTTGCTTGGAATTTCAAATGAGAAAGTGCTAAAAACTTTGTTTAAAAGGGAAAATGGCTCACCACCAGAAATTTCAAAATGCTATAATTTTGTTTACCATAACTTCAACAAATTGAGCACACATAAAAGGATTTTAATTCATCTAAACAAAGGCGATGAATTGACAGGAGAAAATTTAATAGGTGCGAATATGAACCTGCACACAGAAAACAGATTCGTATTTCCAACCGAGTTTTTCGCCAACTGAATTTTTGTAGTTCCAGGTACAATTACTTTTTAATACCGGTGTAGTTACCGAAATTTATTTACACTTTTTGAATTTCTGTTGTATTAACTGATTGCTTTAATGTTTATGGATTATAAATTCTATAAATAGAATAACACGTTCCACTAAATTTATTTAAGCATTAAACATTTTTCATGTCGCGAACTGGAATGGAACCGGCGATCTTCCGCTTGTCAGTCCATTGCTTTACAATTTTTTTTTTCTTCTTGAAAATGTTAACCCGTGCAGGAAGTTGGCCAAAAATTGGCTATTTTTTACATTTAGGAAATCAAAACTTAAAATACTCACCGATAGAGAGCGCTGAAATTTAGTATGAGCAACTATTTAGTATCAGCTGAGCTTATATTTAAAATCTCAAAAACTGCTTAAAAATGCTCAAAAAAAGGAAAGCGCAGAATATGTTCAAATAATAAATTTTGAGATATACGTTTGTTTTTTTCCTTTGTTGTGTTTTATAATTTAAATTTAAATAAGAAAAAGAAAATTGTAAATTTTTTTTAACAAAGTGCCATCTACTGATGACGTTGTTATGTTGTTATAACTTATTTTTGTGGTGATGCCATACTCCTTGTAAAGCTTCTAAATTGATTTAAAAAAAATCTTCTTGATCAATATATGATTAAATTGATCAATATATGGTTAATTTTTACACTCTTGGCCAAAAAAATGACCCACTAGGAAATTTAGAGAATAATATCTTTAATTTTATAACTTACATTTTGTTAGAAAATAATTATATTTACTTTTACTCAAAAAGTCTTGGACGAATAGGGATGTCAAATGCGATTTTTGGTATTATTCACAATCGGATAGACTTTATCTAACATTAAATTATTTTATTTAAGTTTTTACATAAATAATTGTTTTACTTTGGTTGTTATATCTTTTATAGGTCTAAATTATTTAGAACCTCACGTATCAGCTGCTTTATAGGTGCGTCTATACGTGTGATCATGCTCGGTTCCAGCAATTAATATAAGGGGAAAAATCATACGCCACCGTAGACAAATACATTGAGTTGGACACTGAGGCGTATGATTTTTCCCCTTATATTAATTGCTGAAACCGCGCATGCTTGTGATACTCAGTGTACAATAAAAATATGAAAATATAGCGACATCTCTATGCGATATTGATAGCAGAGACACAAAAATGTAATCATTTGAGAATAATTGTGGTTTAAATTAGGTGAAAAATTAAAATCAATAACCGCAAATTACTAAAAATTAGCAGGCAAATGAAAATACCAGAAAAATTAGTTCAATTGAAACAGAAAACTTTCAACAGACTTTTGTACTAACTTATTGTTATGAATGTAGTCAATTGATCCACATGAAAGTTGTACACAATAAATGCAACCTCTGAAACACCTCACAGAATGAATTTGCAAAATTAAAATTAAATTATTGACCCCTCAATTCATAAATGTTTTGTAAAGTTATAGCAGGTTTACAAAACGTCATTCCTATAATTTTACAAAGCGTTTATGAATTTAGGGGTAAAAACTTTCTCATACCGTTTTTGTAAATACAAAAGAAAAATTTTAAATCCATAAAAAATTTTTGTTATTTATTTGTAACTCTTAATTTTAATTTTTAAGTAGGGCATACACGTTCAATATTATTGATTAATTTTTCAAGAATCAACCAATCAGAACATTTTACTTTGAAATACTTTGTTCTGATTGGTTGATTATAAAAACATTGATCAATAATATTGAACGTGTATGTTTGCCTTTAAACTATTTTTATATGAAAAATAACAAAACATATCCAACAAAATATTTTTTGGAAATAAAATTTCAATTATAAAAAAATCGGTTTGTTTTTACAAATTCCATTCTTGGTGCCTACTTTTCTGTCTGTGCTAAATCTAAATCAAAATTTTGTTACAAATTCAAATATGTTTTCTTATACAATAGAAAATTTACTTGTAAATATCTTCACTTTAATATCATATCAATAAGGGTGTTAACTAAAATCTTCTTTGCACTTTTAAATTTAAATTGGTATTTGTGTCAATTAAATATTTTGATATTTTAAGACAACATTCATATCTAACAATTTAGATGTTGCTACGTGTATTGAAACAAAAAATTAAATCCTTTACCCACAAATTCACACTAAATCATTTGAATACTGAGCAAACAAAAATTATTATCTAGAATATCAAAACATATTTATACATCTTCTAAAGCCATAAAATCAAATCAATATTTGATATATTCAATACAAGTGAAAATATTTCCTACCATTTGCATGCTGAGATAATAATAAATTTCTGCACTGAGAGAAATTTTTTAATGGCATTAATGAATATTTTTTTATAAAATCGATAAAAAAAAAATTTGCAAAGTTTGTGAACAATTTAATGTTAGTCTTAATTCTATAAAGAATTAAAAAAATTCACCGTTTATTTGCTTGCCTGCTGTAGTTGTAAACGAGCATGGTTTTTGTAGTTTAAGCCATACCAAATTGTCAAAACTCATGATTTTTATAAATATAGCACGTTAATACGGGATTCAAATATACGTGTTTAACTCGATTATACCTGTTTAAGCGTTAAACACTGTTTAACTAAGATATTTTACAGTACATTTCCTGCCCTTAAATACGCTAAATTATCATGTTTAATTTCTGAACACGTTGTTAAACGCGATAAGTGCAATGATATCAATTGGTGTTGAATGGCAAGTTTGAAGACATCAACAAGAAAAATAAAAAATTAAAATAGTTTAAAGTGAACTAAATTTAAATAAAAGCCAGTTTAAATGTGTTTTTTTTCTTAATAAAGTGATAGACAAACAAAACAATTAATTAAATTTTGATTCCGGTGAACGAAAAATCTAAAAAAAAGCCATGAAGTTGTCCCTGAACTATAAATTTAAATATCTTATTTCCGATTTGGTGGACAATGCTGTTTCACTTTTTATAGCAATAACAATGTTGGATAATGCCAAAAATTATTAATTCTTGTCTTTTTCTTACAAAACTTTTTTAACTTTGATATGTTTAACTTTTACATTAACATGTTTAATACTAGATTTATACTTGCTTGTTTTTTCTTTATATCCATTTTGGCAAGTTAAAAACTAAAAGAGCTAAAAACCAGGTAGTTTTTGCTCAGGTATAAATGTAGTATAAGAATCATACTGTGAACAGTGTGTAATACTTAAATTGTGGATTCCTTAATTTTTTCTGTGTATGTCAGTAACTATACTGATTTCTAGAGAAATACTTTAATTCAAAAATATTTTCATCTTATAAAACAGCATTATAAAATTGTATAGAAGAATAATGGCATTTAAGATTGAGTAAAATGTATTAGGGAGTCATAACCGGCCTCGTATATCATGTATATCATATATGAGACTAATTAATTATTTGAACAAATGAATTGATGATTTCATTAGCATTAACTTGCGACTAATGGTAATGGAATTTTCGGCATTATCATTACTTCGACTAATGCTAATGCTTTTAAATATATCGATATCATTTTTAATGCCAATTGTTTAGCAAATTCATTACGATTACTAATGCCTCCATTATAGGAAAGAGTTGGTATTAGTAAATCTAACTTTACAGCTTTCGTTATTATTGCCGAGCTTGCAAATGGCCATTTTAAGAAATTGCTAGCATCTCGAAAACTAAGCGAGTTATTTCAAAATGTACAAAGGTTTTCTTTTTGACAATTTTGATGATAATACAAATTAACCCACTACCATGACAGATTGAAATGGCACACTTTTCGCACGGAAGGAAATGGAATTAAACGGGGAACAAAATTCGTATTCGAATTACCAGAGTGCATTAATTACTATCCTGCAGATAAGCCAAGTGGCTGTGCGGGGCTAGAATTAGAGAACATATTTGAAGTCAATAAATATTTAAATTATTTAAAAAAAAAAAGATAAAAAAGTTAGTAAAAACATTTGTTAACATTTTTCAATCGCACTTTACTATTTTTGTACTGATTTTTAGTACATTTTAGCAATAATTTTTGCTATTCTCTTACTACACGTTACGGATTTTTTACTAATTTTCGTTGCTGACTTCAGCAAAATATTTTACTAATTTTTCAAAATCGATTGCTAAACTTAGCAAAAATATACTATATGAGTTAGCGTGATGGCTACGAAACAATTGTATTGTCTATCCGGAAAATGATTAACCTTTTTTGAAACAACAAATAAAATCTAATATGACAATATCATATTAGAATTTGGACTTGAGGTAGAAGAATATTCTAACTAAATACTTATATGAAAATATAGAAAGTCCGAAAAAACAATTTTTGTATTTTTAATGCAAAAATTAAGATAATTGTTAAAAATATACTAATTTAACAAGAAGTGGGTACTTAAGGAAATTTTATTTACAAGAATTCGTTAATATTTTAGAATTCTTGTTATTATTGGAAATAAAACTTAAAAATTTTTATTGCGTCTCCAATGGATAAAAAGGTAATAACTGGAGAACCGTTTACAATTTTTACTCCAAATTTCAAGTATGATGAAGTAATTATACATTTTTTACAATCGCAAGAAAAAAATTTTTTTTTATTATATTTGATTTTAATATTTTTTTCTTTTTTTCTAGATTTCACAGTTTAGTTTTTGTAGTACACTTTTGTGCTAATTTCAGAAGATTTATTTTAAATTGCAATTTACAATAATTTTGCTAAAATTTAGTAGCGGCTACTAATTTGTTATACTAAATTTATTCTATTATTAAAAAATATCGCTGGGCTCAAAATAGTTAAATTTCCCATAATAACAGCAACATTTTCAGTAGCCATTACAGACTTTTTGGTTGAGTGTATTAGCACATAAATTGAAAAAAATGAATCACCCTGTGGCTGTTTCATAAAAATTGACTCTCGGACCTCTCAGACCTACCTCACCTGAATAGTAGGAGCGTATGGGAGCGTGAACATTCCTTAGCTTGTAGAAATTTTATTCGTTTTGCTTCATCTCACAAAGTTCATGAGATACATGCCATTTAGTAAAATGGCTATTTTAAAGATCAAAAACTAAGTCAAATAGCGCAAAACGGACAAAATTTTTGGTCCTTCGGAGTAACTATTAACACACAATAGTGTGTTAATAGTTACTGCAGAGCTGCCGAGGGATCCATTTTTATACAACAATCACAGGGTGACATTTTTAATTTTTGTTTTTGACAATTTGTTGATAAAATAAATTAACACACTCCTATAATGGATCGGATCATTGGCGCAAATTGAAACGATATGGAATGAAATGGAGAACGAGTGAAATTGAATACGTGCCACAGGGAACGAAATTGAATGAATCATGGAAGAAAATTCGTATTAGTATTATCTTAGTGTATTTCTATTAACACATAAATTGAAAAAATGGGTCACCCTGTGGCTGTTTCATAAACATCCCTTGGGATACCTCTTGGACGTACCTCACCTGAATAATAGAAGTGTAAACATTGTCGAGCTTGCAAAAATGTTGGCCGTTTTGGGTTATCTCGAAAACTAAGCGAGATGGAGAACAACGTACAACATTTTTACTCCATTGAAGTATTAACACACTCCGATAATACAAATAGACCATTTCATTTCGTTATTGAAATTTCAGGTTTCTAACCAAAGAGGTTTGGGCAGGTTTTTAAGGGAAAACTCTCTACTTTATTCCCAATTCGGTTACTTTTGAATACTTGATACTACTCGATATTTTCAATTTGAATACTCGATACAACTCGATATTTTTAACGGTTTTAAATTTTTTAATAAAATTCTTTGAAAATGTTTACGTTGATTAAATTTTTTAATTAATAAACATATTTTTAAACTTTTTTAACTATTCATTACCTTTTCATAGTTTCTTAGCATACACTTTTAAGTATGTATTTTTCTTTCGGTTTTTTCTATTAGCAGAGTTGTTGTTTTGTGATAAATATTTTAGCTGAGCCACATTTTTGTTGTACATATTTTAGCGGAGTCACATTTTTATATATGTTTTCCATCCAAAATGCAACTATGAAAATATCAATTAGTAGTTTTAAGTATAGTGTACCCAAAAAAACAGATAAATACTCGATACTCAGTACTATTATTCATATTTTTACCAGCACTAGTTCCTTGAGTAAATCCGAAAAGTGGATAAATAAATACTCCAGGCAACACAATTTCAGTTTTCTTTGCAAAAGCGTTTAGACATTCTGTATAGGGGGAGGTTTTTATAATGTTTTTCCCCCTTCCTTGTAGGAATTTCAAAAAATCCCGTCCTTGCCGTTGTCAACTCCGAAAGGGGAACCTTCATATCAAATGTCAACTAAATAGTTACAGCAGTATGAGCAAAGACTATTTAAGTAATTAAAAGACTTCCCAACTGTCTCAAACTCGGTTATAATTCGATACAAATTTTTAATCTTCGAAAGAAATTGACGAAGACTGCCTGGTATGAGCACGTCGTCAAGGGAGTGACTTTTTCCCTTTGTGATCCATCACGGAGGAATTTAAAAAATCTCTTTTTTATGTTTTCCTTTATAGCTCGTATAGATTCCGAAATTAATCTACTTGATTAAAACTAATCCAACTTTTTAAAGTTGAACTCTGTCAGTTTGAAATACCGAGATGGAGCCGATATAGATATGGCACATGATCAATATGGAAAATTTCGGCGTTAGCAACGTATTTGTCTACAGCGCCAACATATTTTTGCGGCAGCATCTTAACTTTAATTATACCCTACACCACTATGTGGTCATTATACCCTACACCACTATGTGGTCAGGGTATTATAAGTTTGTGCTGATGTTTGTAACACCAAAAAATATTGGTCCTAGACCCACCTTATAGTATACCGATCGGCTCAGAATTTTTTTTTTATTTCGATTTAACGATGTCCGTCTGTCCGTCCGTCCGTCTGTCTGTCTGTCCATGCATTCTTGTGCGCACTCTACAGGTCACAAATATTAAGATATTTTGATGAAACTTGGTACACCGACTTATATCGCCCCAAGGACGACGCCTATTGATTTTGATTAAAATCGGTCCATGTTTAGACCTAGTGCCCATATAAGGGTCCTACCAAAATTATACTGTTTATACGCTGCAGGTCGCAAATATTAAGATATTTTGATGAAATTTGGTACACCGACCTATGTCAGCCCAAGGATGGAGCCTTTTGATTTTGGTTAACACCGGTCCATGTTTAGACCTAGTGCCCATATATGGGTCCCCCCAAAATTATATTGTTTATACGCTGCAGGTCGCAAATATGAAGATATTTTGATGAAATTTGGAATACAGACCTATGTTGGCCCAAGGACGAAGCCTATTGATTTTGGTGAACATCGGTCCATGTTTAGACCTAGTGCCCATATAAGGGTCCCCCAAAATTGGGTTGGTTACAAACTGCAGGTCGCAAATATTAAGATATTTTCATGAAATTTGGTGCGCTAACTCACATTATAGAAAATTTTGACACAAGCCCCATTTTAACCCATTCGAATTTCGGATCCAAACATTAGTTGGCTTTTAACCAGACTGGTGTAGGGTATTGTATAGTCGGCATGCCCGACTTTAACCTTTTTACTCGTTTTTATTTGAGTTTGTGTGTGTTTCTCAATCATGCCAACCAGTGTTGTCAGATAATAGGATTTCGCCCCAAATTGGGGATTTCACCTTCGGTTTAGGGTCAGATTTTCGTGGGGAGGGATTTGGGGATTTCACAAAATTTTGGGAATTTTACCCATGTTCTTAAGTATTTTGGGGATTTCTGTTTTAGTCTTTTGTTTTGTATATTGTGTATTTCTTCTTAATTTAAAATATATATTTTTTCTGATGTACATTATTTTGTTAAACTACTTTTTAAAGTTGGCAATAATAGAAATTTTAAAGAAATGACAGCCATATTAGAAGCTGCCTGATTTAAATAACTGAACGGTTATTAAACAGACTAGTCTGCATATTCCCTAAATCGTGTGTTAACATTAATTTTATGACTCGTGGAGACGTCAAGTAAACCAAAATATAGTTTGTAGATCACTCTAAGCATGGTGCCTTCTACAAAGCATGCAAAGACCACTCTCAACGAAGGACTTTTGGTTTTTTTTTTGGTTCCCGTGATTTAACTATTTTTTTATGATTTATTGAAAAAAAGCTTACATCAAAAAAATGGCTTTTAAACAAGGTAAAGGTAACAGTATTTAAGACTGTACACCGTTATCGAAACAGCAATATCGGTACGTACGGGTATTATAAATTATGTTAAAAACAAGTTAAAACTTAACATATATTTCAGTTTACGTTTTACAAATACAGACTATAAGATTTAACTTCAATGCTTGTAGGTTTAATAACTAAAATTATTATCCATACATTTTTTGGAATTTCTAGAAAATAAAAACGGCATTTTTTAAGAGGGATGTAGTTCCAGGGTGAAAAATATAATTAAAACAGAAATCCAAAGGTCAGATTTTGTCGTGGAATGGTCGATATATATTTTTTTTCATAGTAAAAATAAATTTGAAAAGTTTTTTCTAAACCAACTAAAATAATGCATACTTGATCTTACTGAATGTGTTAATTTTAATGTTTTTATATTAGTTTAATATTAATACTTTCTTACGATTTTTGTTAATTTTTTTGTGCAAGAAAGTTATTTTAGTAATGTTTTTGTTTTGTTTTTCTAAAGGATTGAAAATCATTATCTCTAAAATTAACAAATAAAATTTAATTTTCAATAAAAATGGGTTTTTATTTAAAATTCGTATTAAAAACAATATTGGGGAAATATTTCGAAATTTGTTTTGGGGATTTTTGGGGATTTCAACTTGTCAAATGGGGATATGAGCACAATCTTTTCTGGCAACGCTGATGCCAAACTTAATAATAATAATAAAAAAACAACGTTGCATATAAATCAGTGATGCGCAAAATTGATTTGCATTTGTATTAGTGAGCAAGAGAGAGAACTGCACTGGGAAAAAATTTAGCGAATTAAAAAATATGTCTTTTTACATATTTATCAATCTCCATATTGTTTATACCATCTTAATGAAATTCTCTGCAACATATTTTTATAGATTTTAAACAAAGTGTTCTATATTAATAATTTTATGGCAATTTTTTTATATTTTGTTATTTTTTTAATTCTCTTAAAGATCTACTATGAAAGATATTACAATGGAAATAATCATAATATCTTTTAATAACATATTCCCTAGATTCCTTAAATGTTTTATAACGTATCAAAAACATTTTTCATCATATATTTTCTGAATGTCAAAAATATTTGTTTTCAGTGCACTTGAAAAAAATATCAAAACATCCGCTAAGCATGTGCACTCGTCGCTGTCTCATTGACGACTAAATTAAAGAGCATAAGAATATGTGTGAATAAGTAAATTCACAATTGTGCTAAGAAAAGCGGACCACTGATATAAATAGTAGTATGAATACAGTCGTTTTGAAATAGTAATCAGATTAAAAGTTGGATTAAATGTTAATCACAAAGATTAAAATATGGTTTACTCGACTCGTTTAGTGCTTGATTAAACACTTAATCCGACTTAAAAGATATTAACTTTTCTATCTAAACGGGGTGCTATATATCATACATGGGACTAATTAGGTGGACTAATTAATTGATGATTTCATTACCATTGCATTGATATCAATTGTAATGAAATTCTTTTCATTACCATTTTTTTAATTAATGGTAATGATTCGAAAATTTAATTTCATTGATTAATGACAATGATTTTAAATTTCATTACCATTGACAATGAATAAATTAAAAAAATAATTGCTATTGACAGAAAAACGTAAAAATGGAGTAAAACTCGCTGAAATTGAAGATAGAATATGGTCATTCAGGCTTATGCTCATTTGAAATTAAATATTACTTTCCATTCCATTGTTATCTGTATCCAGGTAAAGTTTAACGGAATGGAATGGATCCTCCCTAAAAAATTATGTTTTATAACTTCCCCGCCCAACCCCGTTGTTCGTTTTCATTTGTCTGAATTTTTTGTAAACAAATGGTTTTTAATCAATTGTAATTAGTTTTTTTATACATTAGTGTAATTTCATTAAAATTAGTAATGATTTTTCTAATGAAAAATATTTCATTACCATTAAATGGTAATAAAATTTTTTTCATTGTCATTAGTATGAACTAATGGTAATGAAATTTTAATGGTAATGAAAAATTCCCATGTATGCTATATATAGAAAACTAATTTTGTATTTAAAAAATTACGATTTAACTTCATGGCGTTCAGTAAAAAAATTTTAAGTCATGTTTTACAAACCATTTTATGCATTTGCTTTCAAAATATCCATTAGCGTATTTTTACTGCTTTTATTTATACATACATATTTGATAATTAATTATGAACAACATACAAAAAATTACTTCTTTCATTATTTCCGAAGGGGAGATAAGATTATCCAGAATTTGGACTTGAGGTAGAACAAGTCTAAATTCTAACCCCTAAATTCATAAACGCTTTGTAAAATTATTGGAGGTTTATTGAACAAATTTTGTATGAAAATTTCGTTTTGTAAACCTCCTATAACTTTACAAAGCGTTTATGAATTGAGGGATAAATATATTATCCAGTTATTTTTAAACAGGAAAAAATTTGCAAAAAATGGGCATTGTATTTAAGAAAAGTGACTATACATTTAATTTAAGACGCAGAAGAAAATTTTTAATAAAGCTCTATTCCCAATAATGGAGTACTCCACTCTGTAGTTTGAATTTTTTCCTTTCTTCTTAGCACTTTTATATTTTTTGCATCATTCTACCTCAATTTTCTTTTTTAATCCAAGCTACAGACTGCATAACTCAATTATTGTGAATGGAGCCAAAGTATGCAGAGTATATATCGATTATTGCACATGGAAACTCTAAAACTGTTATTTTTTTTTAATATTTACGACAAATTAAGTCATCCGTCATAATTATCATTAGAAATGTTAGTTACAGGTTTTCAATGTATAACCATCGACATAATTTTATTAGTTGAATTTTTATCTCTTCTTTTTCTTTTGTTTTTCTATTTTTTTCTTTGCTAATTTTGCTTCAAAATTTCTTTGATTCTCCGATTTTTCTATATGAGCTGTTACTTTGCGAGCCTCTGATAAATTCATAGGCACTGGGGAACATTTAAAACTAACAGGACCTGCTCGTTCTAAGCGTATAAAACGATTTCCTACACCATAGTATTGAGGCAGGCAAGCTCCAGGACGTAGACGAGATTTAGACCAGTCTTTAAAATATAAATCTTTTTGTAGAACTTTATCCATTTTCGCACCTTCAAGATCACGCCAATAATTAATCGCATGTTTAGATTCCAGTGAGGGTGCTTTCCATGTTTTATTGGGTGTATGACAATAACGGCTCCAACCATCGGGAATTTCCCAATACATTTCGGGGTCTGGATTTGGATAAAAGCGCATTTTTATATATTAATTTTAAAATATAGTTTTAAATTTTTTACGAAATACTAATTTGAATTATTTACAAAAAAAAAGTGAATAAAAATTACAAAGAAAATTTCAAACTATCCAAGCAAACATGGCAATACGGCATTAATAACATTTGCATTACGGAGGTTTCTTCCATTGAGAGAAACTCTTACCCCTCAATTCATAAATGCTTTGTAAAGTTATAGCAGGTTTACAAAACGTCATTTTCATACAAAATTTGTTCATTAAACCTCCTATAATTTTACAAAGCATTTATGAATTTAGGGGTTACCCTAGAAGATAAATCCGCGATAGATTGCAAATAAACATATTTTAATTTTTTACATTCGCTGTCAGTAGAAGTAAATAATGGGAGAAACCATATCAAGCCTTAAAAAAACCCCTCAAAACAAACCTTACGCTCAAGAAAATTGTGAAATTAAAAATTGAAAAAGAAGGTTAAATAAACGACAAAAACTTAATATTTTCATCTAAAAAATCCATATGAATATCATTGTAAAGAATATACTTTCACCTTTAAAAGGAAATCGAAAACTAAACTGTATCTTGCAAAGTTCAAAAGTTGTAACCGCTTTTGTAAAGGCTCATTTAAACGGGATACAAAACTGGATAGATTTTATGAAAATGCAGTTCTGTATAAGTCTACGAAATTTAATCATCAGGCTATTGTTGAATCGGTGGGGGAGGGGGTGAATCAGAATGGCATGATGGTTTGACGTGTATTCTCCGTAATGAAAATGTCTTGGACATACGTCTTATATGAAGAAATGTGTTTGTTGTTAATAGAATAAGAGGAGTAAGATATCTATGTAATCTATGCCTTCAATTTTGTTAAGTCCTTACATATTCATAGATATTTATTCATCATAACTATCACATTTTGTCATTAGCAAGTTAGAGAAGTACTCCCCTCTACACCCAGAAAACAGATTCAGTTGTGATAACCCCATTTGTAGTCAAACGCATGGTTCGGTTGTGGTAGCCGAATTTTTCAGTTGTGGCAATAGAAAATCAATTGAGACCGGACTAATTTGACTCTGACAACGGAATTTCAGTTGTATGAAGAATAATTCGGTAGCCGCAAACGAAAAATTCATTTGGTGCAACTGAACTATTCGATTGGCAACAAATGGGGTTGTCAGCACCGAATCTGTTTTCTGGTGTACTTTTTATATTTTTAAATTATAGTTTTTCTTCAGTGCATTTAAAAAAGTTTAAAATATACAAATATTTTTCATTACCTTTCATAAATATTTCTATCCGCAAAATTATTCGTATTAATTCTTAAAATTGTTCATCTTCACACAATCTTTAATTTCTTTTGCAAAATAAAACAAAAATTCCCAAAAAATGCGTTTCTATCCAAAATCGGACATTGATACATTTTGGGAAATCTTACCAGAATGGTCTTTATATTGTCATAATCCTTATAGAATATGGCATCGGCAAGCTTTACAACCTAAACACACAATTAACTATTGGCAAGATTTAGATGGCAAACGAATGGAATCAATTAAAAATAAGGATTTATGTATTCAAAATTGTCTTAAGACACGGATACATGATGCTGCCTGTTTACCTTGGTACTATTGTGTTGGTAATCGTTTTATTCGCCTGGAAAGAGCTTTTCCAGCTGGTTTCAAATGTGCTACAATGCCTATGAATTTACAAGAAGTAAGAGAATTGAATGAATACCGCAAACAAAGGGCTAAAGTTGTAAGAGCAAAAGCAAGAGAAGCCGCTAAAGAACGAAAAGAAAGAGAAAAATTAGAAAGAGTTAAGAAACAACAAAGGGGAAATAAAAACTAACTAGATATATTTGAACGTGGAATACAGTTTGATTTATTTGGGAATGATTTCATTAGTTTATAATTAAGTTATTTTTATTGCGCCACTATAAAGGGAATCCCCCCATCGCGCACACGCCGATTGGGATGCAATTCACAAATTTAATAAAAAATCCAATTCCAAGATTGACTTCATATAATTCTAGCTTCATCTCCGATATTAAGTTGATAAAAATGTGGCTAGAAAAAAAGGAAAAAAATTTTAGAAACTCGAAAAAATAGGCATAAAATTAACGTACTTGTCAAAAGCATACTTGTTATGTTTTCGCACAGACTTGCGAAGTTGTTGAAAAAAAGTAGCAAAAAATGGAAGGGCTGGACACGGATTTGTCACCGATTTGTTCATAAAATGCGAGAAATTTCATTGTATATATTAACGGTGGGTCTCACACTAGTTTTAACTTCAGCTTAACTCTTAAACAAAAGAAAATGTCAAAAAATTGTATACAAAACAATAACAAATTTTTGGGTTAACTATTGTGTGAGACCCACCGTAAAAGTTTCATACACTCAGGGAAAAGTTTCATTAAAACTGGATTCATAAAATATCTCTATCATAAAATAGCTCTATACATAAGGTTTGGTTTTTTTCGAATTCTATACATACATCTATAACGACTTGTAAAAAACGACTATCCGTACTTACCTGATATTCTTTTATTTTTGTAAACAAACAAAGTTTAAACATTTGGGGTCGCCTTTGTAGCAAACGACTTCGTCGGAACTCGATATGGAGCAATAATATTGTGTGCCCTGCTGTACTTTTACCAACAAACGCATAATTCATTTGTAAAGCCTGAATCAGCCAGACGTAAACGTAAACGTATCTCTGCATAGCTGAATTAATAAGTTAAATAAGAACAGGAGATGTGCTGTGTTTTTTGTTTCATTCTTATGCATTCAATATAGAGCAGACGTAAATACACAACAAAAATCTGTTGTGAATAGATTTTCGTTGTATATTTACGTTTGCTCTATATTGCATGCATAAGAATGAAACAAAAAACACAACACATCTCCTGTTCTTATTTAACTTATTAATTCAGCTATGCAGAGATACGTTTACGTTTACGTCTGGCTGATCCAGGCTTTAGCTTTTGTTGTTTCAGATATTTTATAAAATAAAAAATTCTAAAATTTCAAATATTTTTATGACAAATATTTTTGTTTACATTTGAAAGAGAAAAGCAAAGAATTTTTAAGACTTGGTAGCATTTTTATAACTACTTAATTTTTAAGAAGCTAAATTTATATCTACTTAAAAGTTTTATAAATGCTTAAATTTGTATGGAATATTTATACAAAATTCGAAAAAAAACAAACCTATAATAAAATTTAAGAAATTTTTTATTTACTTTGTGAAGAAAACGTCATTAGTTTACTGAAAATTTTTATTAAAAGTCGTACTGTGTAAATACCTCTGTGCACATTTAAAAATGGTAAAACTACATATATTTAACAAAAATGAAAGCGAACGGAACTAATATTTTTTTAATCATTTCTCAACTTCATCAATTCCAAAACTGGTTTAATAGGAACCGATTGCAAATTAAATTTTTTCAAAATCTATTTTGGCATTTAAAAAAAATACCCGATTAAAAACAATTGATATGGGGCTTTATACAGTCATATGTAATTTAACATGAGTCTTTATATAATTTTATCCGAAAAATATAATTTCATAAGTTTGCATCAATTCAGTTATAATTGGATAATATCAGATATAAATATATCCGAATAATGACGCGATATAATTTGATCAGACTTTATATAGTGGTATAAAATTATTATTATTATTTTGATTTACCTAAAGATAGTTTTAAGTATATTATTCAGGCTATATCACCTAAACTTTAGCTGCGATTAGTCTGTAAGGATTTTTTGTATTTCCAGACTTAATAAAGATAAAAATAATAATTATAAATTTCACTGAAATCCTAAATGTTTACAGAAATAATTACCTGAGAGTTTGTCAGACCTAAAACTTCATGAAAGCTATTAAACTTTTTTGGATTTTGACAAAAGGACATTTTACAGGAAAGCACAAACGCCTTTAGTATTGCTTTAAACTGTTTGTATAAATTTTTTAACAATTTCTTTCCATTGCAATGTAATATAAATTATGTCCAAAAGGCGACTGACAAATGTTTTAGTTTGACTCTGAATGGGGTATATATAATTCTATCCAAAACGAAATCGTGTTTTTTTGAAAAATGATATCATATAAAAACATATATTATTTTGGATTATGTACTAAATAGTTATATATAACGTCATATAAAATTGGATTATCTGTATTTAATTGTAAATGCAATATACAATTACGTACTGATCGATATGTAATAAGATGCAACTAAATACATCATATTACAATTTTTTGAGAAAGAAAAAAAGTTTAAAAACTTTAACAAAAATGTATATAAAAACGAGTAAAAAGGTTAAAGTCGGGCATGCCGACTATACAATACCCTACACCAGTCTGGGTAAAAGCCAACTAATGTTTGGATCCGAAATTCGAATGGGTTAAAATGGGGCTCGCGTCAAAATTTTCTATAATGTGAGTCAGCGCACCAAATTTCATTAAAATATCTTAATATTTGCGACCTGCAGTTTGTAACCAAGCCAATTTTGGGGGGACCCTTATATGGGCACTAGGTCTAAACATGGACCGATGTTCACCAAAATCAATAGGCTGCGTTATTGGGCCAACATAGGTCTGTGTACCAAATTTCGTCAAAATATCGCAATATTTACGACCTGCAGCGTATAAACAATATAATTTTGGGGGGACCCTTATATGGGCACTAGGTCTAAACATGCACCGATGTTCACCAAAATCAAACTTGTTCGTCATTGGGCCAACATAGGTCTGCGTACCAAATTTCATCAAAATATCTTAATATTTGCGACCTGTAGAGTGCGCACAAATTGCATGGACAGACAGACAGACGGACGGACGGACGGACAGACGGACATCGTTAAATCGAAATAAAAAATTCTGAACCGATCGGTATACTATAAGGTGGGTCTACGACCAATATTTTTTGGTATTACAAACATCAGCACAAACTTATAATACCCTGACCACATAGTGGTGTAGGGTATAATCATAGTCTCCTTGATTAAAATTTTTGGCAAGTCTACTTTTTAGCTCACCATTCAAAAGAAAAAAAAATATGACCACCTCTAGAATTAAAAAAGAAAATTTTTTTTTCTATATGGTGTTAAGGGGGCCAGGGCACCCGGGAACCGCTAGGTCCCAAAAACCGAAACACGCCCAAAATGGCACACGTGATGACTCAAATTAAAGGAAATTTTCTCACGATTCCAAATATGCATTGTGTTTTAAGATCCGGAAAATATAATTCGGGATAGGTGCATATTTGTCATTTTAGGGGTTAAAAAATACTATTTTGTAGTTGCTATCATTGGTACATAGCGTACATAAGCTTAATTTTGGTAAAAGTTGGTGTTTTTTTTTTGGAACAATTAAAATTTAATGAATGTTTGGGGATGTATTGTTGGACATAGAGCCGCGGTCGAAAAAAAAAATTAATTTTTAATACGTTGTGGTCATGTTTGAATTCTTAAGAAAATTCCGTTGATTTGAGTACCCATTCTTTATAGTTAGTACATTAAGTGGCTATTTTAGACTCCCGGGGGTCTTAAATGAATCTAGTGAGAGCCACACTTTATGGATCATGAAACCAAATGCATTTTTGAAATCTGGAGAAAATTTGCTTTAATTGGAGCCGTCGCACTTGCAGTTTTGGGGGTGTTTCGGTTTTTTGGACATAGCGGGTCCAAGGGACATAGCGGGTCCCCCTTAACTTCAAATAAAAAAAAATTATTTTTTAATTCCAGAGAGTGTGATATACTTTCTTTCTTATTTGAGCCCAATTTTTTCATTTCAGCCAAATTTTTATTTAATAATTTCATTGCGCGGAGCCAAAAAATTACCATCTCTTTAAGGGTTAATTAAATCAATGATTACAAACTTAAAGATTTTGTCAGTATTTTCAGTGCTGTTTACTTAATTAAAACAAAAACTTTTTCACACAGTTCTAAATTTGAGATCAATGAGGGCCAGTGTTATAGTCAGCACTAACAAGGAAGGTATCCCAATGGGTTCTCTCCAATCTTAAAGAGATTCGGATATGTGATGGAGGAGAACAAAATAATGTAGTCGTATTTTTTTATAGCGGCTTAATCTCAGTTGGGTAGTTACAAATTGAGGCCAAAAATTACCCAATTTTTAGTGTTCTTATTTATTTCCTGCAGTTTTAAAGAAAACTGACAAATTGGATATCAAATGAAAGCTTTTCGGGACAAAACTACCGGTATACAAAATATGTACCAATATATCCAAATTTTTTTGTTATTCAGTTTTTATTATTTTTTTTTTTTTTTTTTTTTTGAAAAGCACAGTTTGTATGGGAAATTGTTGTTGGTTTTAGCTCAAATTTACATATAACAATGTCAATTTAATTTAATCTTCCGATATCCGTTTCCGTTCTGTTTTGGGACGACTTTTCCATAGCACCATTTTCATAAATATTTCAAATATTTGAATTAAGCGATAACCCTGAGTCCACAAGACGGGTAATATGGGATTCAATTTTTTCTTTTCTCGAGTACTTTAACACTGTGTACAAATAAATCCAAATTTCGCAAATTTGAGTAATGTTTTTCTGATTAGATTTTTATCCCACTTTTTAACTCTTCAACGTGAAATTGCGCCGCTAAAAAAATACGTATCTTTTATTTGGTTCTCCTCTATCACATATCTGATACACAGTTGTTTAAAACATTTCACTAAAGTTGGAGAGAACCCAATGGGATGTCTTCCATGTAAGTACGTGGTTTTACCAATCGCATTTACATAAGTAAAATTTCGGTATAAAATCGATTAATTTGTTAAATATTTCTTAAGTAAGAATTTTCAAATGGATCTTAATTCTGATTATAAAACTGGCACTTATTTTTTATCAAAAAATTTTAGAAATTTTTTTAAATTTTAATGTGTAAATTCATAAATACTTTATAAAGTTATAGGAGACTTAAAAACAAATTGTTCATACAAAATTTGTTTCATAAGCCTCCTATAACTTCCCGAGTAAAAAAAATTGATCTCGCGCAATATCTAATTATATCCAATTAGATATTGTTTAAGATCTGCTGTAATATCTAGCTGATCCAATTAGATCTCAAAATTGGGTGTATCCAATCATATCGTATTAGATTCCATTGTATATATGGGGATAAAATAAGATCAAGTTATATCTCAAAATTGGGAAGTCCAGTGATATCTTTGGGGATAAACCTAGATCTTTTTTGATCCGAAAATTGGCGGATCCAGCTATATATTTGCGGATATTTTTAGATCTAATTTGATCCGAAAAATGGCGGATCCAATTAGATCCAGCTATATATTTGGGGATAAACTTAGATCTAATTTGATCTCAATTTTGGCAGATCAAATTAGATCCCGCAATATATTTGTGGATAAACGTATATCTAATTTGATCCGAAAAAGTGGCAGATCGAATTAGATGTAGCTATATATTTGGGGATAAACTTAGATCTAATTTGATCCAAAAAATGGCACATCGAATTAGATCCAGCAATATATTTGTGGATAAACTTAGATATAAATTGATCTGAAAAATGGCAAATCAAATTAGATCCAGCAATATATTTGTGGATTAACTTAGATCTAAATTTATCCGAAAAATGGCAGATCGAATTAGATCAAGCAATATTTTTGTGGATAAACTTGGATATAAATTGAATAGAAAATTGGCAGATCAAATAAGATCCAGCAATATATTTGGGGATTAAGTAAGATCTAAATTTATCCAAAAAATTACAGATAAAATTAGATCCAGTAATATACTTCGGGATTGCGTAAGATCTTAACTTTTCCGATAAATTGCAAATCGAATTAAATCCAGTGATATATTTGGGGATTTGGTAGGATCTTAATTTATCCCATAAATTGCAGATCGAATCAGAAACAGCAATATATTTGGAGATTGACATCTAAAACTATCCAGAAAAATGACAGCTAAAATTAGATCCCGCATTATATTTGGGTACTACGTAAGATCTCCATTTATTTGGGATTAAATAAGATCCCAGACAGATATTGACAATAGTTCAAAAAATAATACTAATGGAAGAGCACTGATTTTATAAAAATTACAATATTTTGTTAAAATAATGTTTAAACTCAGAAGGTCTCGAGTTCGATACCTTTCACGGCTATGCATTTTTTTTATAAAAATGCGCATTCTCCTTGCTGGTCTTATCGAAATTTTTTCAATAATTTTTATTCTTTGTAATTTACTTGTAAAAATTGTATCATCTTTCTTTGATTTGAAAATAATTTAAACTGAAAGTGATATTAATTTATGATCTTGAATCAAACTAAAATAACATTTATTTACTTAAAAATAACAGATCAACTAAAAACATTTCCCCCATTCAAAAGAATTTCTTTTTATAAAATTATAATTTTATTTTCTATAAATGTTTTTATAAAATTATATTTTTTTTATTAAATTGAATTTTTTTTTTAAATAATTTGATTTACATATTTTTAACGCTCTACACCATTTCCAATTGTATCAATTGTTTTTAAGATTTATCAATTGTATTTCAGAAATAATCAACTGAATTTCAGTTTTATCAATTGTATTTCAGAACTTATCAATTATTTTTCAGATTTATGAATTGTACTTCAGAACTAGTCAATTGAATTTCAGTTTTATCAATTGTATTTCAGAAATTATTAATTGTATTTCCGAAATTCACAACTGTATTTCAGAAATTATCAAACTGTATTTCAGAAATTATCAATTGTATTTCAGAAATTATGAAATGTAATTTAGAAATTTTTCTCTATTAACTATGATAAACCATCAACAAGTTCTGAAATAGATTTGATTATTTCTGAAATACAATTAATAAATTTCTGAAATACATTCCATAATTTCTAAAATACATTTAAAATTTCTGAAATACAATTAATAGCTTCTGAAATACAGTTAATATTGTAGTTGCTGATGAGTTACCATATATGATGGCACCATATATGACAATATATTGTTTAAATGGCACCAATATGGAGCTTTATATGGTAATATATAACTTAGATTCATCCATATACCATTTGATCCGAAAAATGGCCCGATAAAATTGTATCAGTTCTTATTTGTATCAGTTGTTATCTAATTGCATCAGTTTAGATCTGACCTGATTAAATTATGTGTTAATCAGATGAAATTGTATCAGATTTTTGACCTGATACAATTTTATTGGTTTATATTACATGGTATCAGTTTAGGTCCAAATAGATATATTTGTATACAAAATTATATAGTTATATCCCAATTTTGACCTGATATCAGTTTAAAACTTTGATACAATTATATAAGGTAAATGTCGGATACAATTATATTTTATTTATATAAAATTGAACCAATTACGATCAAACCGATAAAATTGTATCAGATCAAAAATCTGATACAATTTCATCTGATTAACACATAATTGAATCAGGTCAGATCTAAACTGATACATTTAGATAAAAATTGATAAACAATTGATAAAAATATATCGGGCCATTCTTCGGATGAAACTGTATATTTATACAGATATAACTTAATCACATATATGACTAAATGTAACTATTTTTACTCGGGTTGTTTAAATGATACGATATATCAAAGTATATGGTAGCATATATTATCATATCTGCATCTGTATTAAAAATGTCGTTCATCAGGTACCATATATGAGCATATATTGTATTGAAATGGCACCATATATGACAATATATGGTTTAAATGGCACCAAATATGTTAATATCCCGAGTAAAAAAAATTGATCTCGCGCAATATCTAATTATATCCAATTTGATATTGTTTAAGATCTGCTGTAATATCTAGCTGATCCAATTAGATCTCAAAATTGGGTGTATCCAATCATATCGTATTAGATCCCATTGTATATATGGGGATAAACTAAGATCAAGTTATATCTCAAAATTGGGAGGTCCAGTGATATCTTTGGGGATAAACCTAGATCTATTTTGATCCGAAAATTGGCGGATCCAGCTATATATTTGCGGATATTTTTAGATCTAATTTGATCCGAAAAATGGCGGATCCAATTAGATCCAGCTATATATTTGGGGATAAACTTAGATCTAATTTGATCTCAATTTTGGCAGATCAAATTAGATCCGGCAATATATTTGTGGATAAACGTATATCTAATTTGATCCGAAAAAGTGGTAGATCGAATTAGATCTAGCTATATATTTGGGGATAAACTTAGATCTAATTTGATCCGAAAAATGGCACATCGAATTAGATCCAGCAATATATTTGTGGATAAACTTAGATATAAATTGATCTGAAAAATGGCAGATCAAATTAGATCCAGCAATATATTTGGGGATAAACTTGGATCTAAATTTATCAGAAAAATGGCAGATCGAATTAGATCCAGCAATTTATTTCGGTATTAAAATGGCAGATCGAATTAGAAACAGCAATATATTTGGGGATTGACATCTAAAAGTATCCATAAAAATGACAGATAAAATTAGATGCCGCATTATATTTGGGTACTACGTAAGATCTCCATTTATTTGGGATTAATAAGATCCCAGACATATGTATATTGCCAACTGTTCAAAAAATAATAGACTGGCAGAGCACTGATTGTATAAAAATTACAATATTTTGTTAAAATAAGGTTTAAACTCAGAAGGTAACGAGTTCAATATGCATTTCTTTTACAAAATGAATTTCTTTTTATAAAATTAAAATTTTTTTTTCTATAAATTTTTTTCTAAAATTATATACTATTTATTTTTTTATTAAATTGAAATCTTTGAATAAAATAATTTTATTTACATCTTTTTGACGCTCTACACCATTTCCAATTGTATTAATTGTTTTAAGATTTATCAATTGTATTTCAGAAATAATCAATTGAATTTCAGTTTTATCAATTGTGTTTCAGAACTCATCAATTATTTTTCACATTTATGAATTGTATTTCAGAACTAGGCAATTGAAGTTCAGTTTTATCAATTGTGTTTCAGAAATTATTAATTGTATTTCCGAAATTCACAACTGTATTTCAGAAATTATCAAGCTGTATTTCAGAAATTATCAATCGTATTTCCGAAATTATGAAATGTATTTGAGAAATTTTTCTCTATTAGCTATGAAATTCTGAAATAGATTTCATTATTTCTGGACACAACTAAATAAATAAATAATTAAATTTGCGTAATATTGTAGTTTCCGAAGTGCAAAGATTATTTTGTGATATACAATTAAAATTTTCTAAAATACATTTAATAATTTCTGGAATACCTTTTTTCGATGCTTATAAGTTAGCTCGAAATGCTTTTATCATTCATTTAATTTGTAGCTATCACACATCTATAACAAGTCTCGTTAGATTAGAGTGTAGAGGTCTTGGCTGACAATCTGGTGGACTGGGTTAAATTTCATGTTTTTAAAAACAAATATTAAAAAAGTTTTCTCAATTTTTTGAAAAATGTTTTTTGAAATCTATTTTTTTGCCAAGATAGTTAATGCAACGTTCTGCCAACGCATAACCGACCATCGCCAATGGTTTTCCAGCATTGTATATTAACATTAATTAACACTATATTTTTATTTTTAGGAAATACATTTTTATTTTATTATAAGTTAACATTAAATTAAATTTTAGATAATGGCACCAATTTGTAGTTGTAATTATTATATATTAAATCGTATATTCATAAACATTCTATACAGTTAGACGAGGTTTATGGAACTATTTAACTTTATAAAGTGTTTATAAATTATAACTTAAATGTACAAATATATATGTTAAATGTACGTGAACAAATTGTTGATATGGACCCACAAATTGTATCTCAACTGATATTGGAATTATTGTACCATTACCATACATCAATATATATTGAATGATATACATATATTACAATATATGACACTGTGTTATAAATATTGTTAATGAAGTAACATATCTGATAATATTTTTTATAGCGACATACAGTTTTACATTATTCAAATTAAACCATATATCGAATTGTATTCAAAATGTTGATGTGGTACCAAATTTGACCATATATTGTTTAAATTGTGCCATATATGACAATATATTGTTTAAATGATACCATATATATTAATATTGTTTAAATGACACCATATATCAATATATATGGGACTATATATGGTAGCATATATTATCATATCTGCATCTGTATTAAAAATGTCGTTCATCAGGTACCATATATGAGCACATATTGTTGAAATGGCACCATATATGACAATATATGGTTTAAATGGCACCATATATGGTAATATATTGCTTAAATAACACCATATATAAATATATATGGCACTATATATGGTAGCATATATTATCATATGTGGAACTGTATTAAAAATATTGTTCATGAGGTACCATATATGGGAATATATTGTTGAAATTGCACCATATATGATAATATATGGTTTAAATGGTACCATATATGATAATATATGGTTTGAATGGCACCATATATGATAATATATAGCTTAAATAACACCATATATAAATATATATCGAACTATATATAGAACCATATATTATCATATCTGGAACTGAATTAAAGATTTGGTTTATGAGGTACCATATATGACCATATATTGTTTAAATGGCACCATATATGATAACATCTAGTTTAACTGTCACCATATATAATTATATATTGCTTAAATGATACCATATATAATTATATATTGCTAAAATGCCACCATATATATTAAGATATCGTTCTATATATAACTATATATGCAATAAGATCAACCATGTTATGTAATATATAATTATATATGCCATATCTAATCTTATGAAGGCCGATATCTAATTAGATGAAATTATATATGGCATAATATAAGGAAAATTTTTCGGAAAAAACCTCATATATAATTATATATGGATATACATAACCACATGTCTAATTATATATTGTAATATATGCCACATATGATTATATATAATTTTTTTTACTCGGGATATTTCTTAAATAACAGCATATATAAACACATATGGCACTATATAGTAGCATATGTTATCATATCTGGAACTGTATTAAAAATGTTGTTCATGAGGTACCATATATGAGCATATATTGTTGAAATGGCACCATATAAGATAATATATGGTTTAAATGGCACCATATATGGTAATATATTGCTTAAATAACACCATATATAAATATATATGGCACTATATATGGTAGCATATATTATCATATGTGGAACTGTATTAAAAATATTGTTCATGAGGTACCATATATGGGCATATATTGTTGAAATAGCACCATATATGATAATATATGGTTTAAATGGTACCATATATGATAATATATGGTTTGAATGGCACCATATATGATAATATATATCTTAAATAACACCATATATAAATATATATCGCACTATATATAGTACCATATATTATCATATCTGGAAATGAATTAAAGATTTTGTTTATGAGGTACCATATATGACCATATATTGTTTAAATGGCACCATATATGATAATATCTAGTTTAACTGTCACCATATATAATTATATATTGTTTAAATGATACCATATATAATTATATATTGCTAAAATGCCACCATATATATTAAGATATAGTTCTATATATAACTATATATGCAATAAGATCAACCATGTTATGTAATATATAATTATATATGCCATATCTAATATTATGAAGGCCGATATCTAATTAGATGAAATTATATATGGCATAATATAAGGAAAATTATTCAGAAAAAACGTCATATATAATTATATATGGATATATATAACCACATGTCTAATTATATATTGTAATATATGCCACATATGATTATATATAATTTTTTTTACTCGGGTTTACAGAGAATTTTTGAATTTACACATAATTTTCTACTTTTTCTATTCCCGTGTAAAAAATAACAGATCTGACCAGATCTCAGTAGATCTGATCAGGTCTAGGCAGATCTGGCGAACCATATATAATCAGATCTAATTTGATTTTGACTTTAAACTAAAATTAATTCTTCAAACAAAATTTGTTTATACATTTTTATTTTGGTGTCGGCTTAAATGTCTGTCTGTTGTCTGCTAAGTCCTGCTCATCGAAGTCACCCAGTTTTCCATATGTGCTCACATCTGGCCATAAAGTATTTCACATATACCATATATGATCTGATCTGGCATCAGATCAAAATAAATTCAATAATATCAAATTAGATTTAAACAGATCTGCATAGATCTAATATTTTTTACATGGGTTACTAAACTCTACACAAAATCTTTAGAGTTTCAGAATTTTATTAATCACACAATTTTTGAGGCTAAGTAAGAACGTTAGCCCTTATACAACAACATATATTCGGGTTTCTAAATCTTTTTGTAATAATTTGTATTGAAAAATTTACCGTTAGAAATGAGAAATGTACTCTCAAAAAGTGATGTTGCATACAAAGAGTTAAATATGTAGAAACTCTGTCAGTATAAGTTTAATGTACACTAAGGAATCGCCCCTTATTCCTTTAGGTTGCCAGCCATAAATATAAGCTCAGCTGATACCAAACTGATACTAAATATTTAATCAGGTAACATTCAAATTTAGCTCCCACTACTGTTCAGTAGAGCAAGATCTGATGTCTTATCTTAGTATTGTCACACTTTTGTAAATTCTCTTTTGAAAATGACATTTCATATCCTTAACACTGGGAAGTAATAGATATAGATGGACAGTGAAACATTTCACAGTTCATATCCCCAAAACTGGAAAATAGTAGAAAAAGGTCAACGAATAAATGCAGCTTAAATATTTCCTTATTAAGAAAACTAAAAATATACTTGGTTTAATTTGCTCTCTGTACCCCACAAATTAGTGTATTTCATTATTAATTTTGATATATTTAGTTAGAATATTCTTCTAAATATAAAAAAAAAAAAATCAATTTTTGTATTTTTAATGCAAAAATTAAGATAATTATTATTAATTTTGATTAAATTTTAATACGTTTTTACTAAAATAATTTTTTTTTTCTTAATTCTAGTTACACAAAGACTTAAAAACATTAAATTTTTTTTTAAATAAAACAAAAGAGTAAAAAATAAAAAGCACTACAACATGTGACAATAAGTATGAAAGACATTAAGCACTTGTAAAGCTAAATATAATAGAAACACGCAAAAAAACGCACAAATTAGAATGAATGTACTATAAAATAATAACATAAAAGTAAAAAAATAAATAATATTTTAATTTTTTTTTTTTCAACACTAAAATATAACACGAAGTGAACAGAACGACAACCAAATGAACTTTATGATAATTTAAGTGTCTTTTTTTTATATAAATGTATACGAATGAATGTTTGTGTCACTTTGCAAAAGACAAAATAAAACAACAACAACACTATTTTTTCTATAAAAAAAGCAATAACAACAACAAAATCATTTTCTCAACACAAGCACATATTAAAGCACCACCAAATTAAAAACCATTTAAGATTTAAAAATATATTCACCTTATTTCCCTTTAATTCACCACAAACAACAATAGCTAAGAAATTCACCACCACCAATACTTGATATTATTTCACCTCCTGCAACGTATCCATTTTGTCATTTTGATTTTACCTTTTTATATATAAAACGGCAGCACAATTGCACACAATTATTACAATAGATATCCACAACGCTATTACTACCGTATGGAGCGTGGCACCGGCGGTGGTCAACAGCAGCAACAACAACAACCGTATTACCACCATCCACATCATACGTTTATGACCACCTCCGAAGAACATACAGGCAAATCGTCTTTTGATAATCCCGCCACTAAAAAAAAACCTCCCAAACTGAAAGCCATTAATCGTTCTCTCTCCATGGCTATTGATAACTATGAGGGAGCGGTGGGTGGTGGATTAGGTGGCCTAGATGATTCGTCATTGATTGTGGAACAACCAATAATACATAGATCGGCCTCGCCGGTTGCCATACGCTCAGCACCTCCTCCCCAAACCCTTGCACTTCCTCACTCGTTACATGGCCATTCGGCCGGTGGTAGTGGCGCTCTATCACCAGCTTTATCTGCACGTCAACAACACCAGCACCTATACGCATTTCCACATATGGCAGCTCAAGCACGTCAATTTAGTCAACAACAAGCACATTCAAGTTCTACCAGCTCACCCATAGCACATGCTTTAAGTCCGGTTTTAGGGGGTGGTGGTGGCAGTCGAGGCGATCGAGACTCTTATCATCATCAACCGGATATTTTTCTAGTCAGCAGTAGTAGTTTGGGTGAAAATATTTCCGGTCCTTCGGGGTCTAGAGCAGGTGGCGGTTCATCGTCACCTATACAATTTATAGATGACTATATGCTGCCACCTGCTCATCGTCAGTTACAACAGCAACACCACCAGCAACAACAACATGCTGCCACTCACCCTTTAAAAAAATCACAATTTCGTCGTTCTGATACAATTGATGTACATCCGGCTTCTACTTTTCAGATGAAAAAAACGCATTCCTTTCACGCACCTCACGATGCTCAAACTATAATGGATCCTTTATTATTAAGTGCCACCGCTCAGCCGACATCGGCGTCATCATCACGACGCACCAGTTCGGTAAGAGGAAATTTCCTTATGCCTGGTCATGCCTCAACAAAAGATATTAGCCGATCTCCTTCACCGAGTAGGCGTGGTGCAAGATCACATCGTTCTTTGCATGATCCCCATAGACGACCTAGTGCCAAACCAGAATCGGTGGTGGACTCACAGGTACGCCATCCTTCCTTAAACGACGATCTTATAGAACCTTTAGAAGGGAGAACCAATCTATTGGCACCCATTAATCTATCACTAGAAAATGAGCTTTTTATGGAATCTAGATCCCGCAGTAATAGTCATACAAAAATGGAAGATGTTGGCTTAACGGAACGAGGTACGATACGAAAAATTTCCGGATCTTTTGAAGATGCTGCCATGGGTATGGGTCAAACTATTACCTCAACAAGTAGTTTAAAAAAGCGCTCCGATCATTCACACACCTCAAGGCAACATAGTTCTCGTAGTCTAGAATTAGATGGTCGGCCTTCCACCTCGGCCGCAGCAGCAGCTGCTGCGGCTGCTACAGGGGCCACCCATTCCACTATGCATTTACATAGTGCTGCAGCAGCAGCAACGGCAGCATATCATTTTAAACGAGGTACCAAACATGGACGATCTCTTTATCTATCACCCAATAATCTAGAAGAAGTGCAGGTACATCATCGTCCAGCTGTAATGGCAGCTGCTGCTGCATTTGGTGGTACCAATGCCAGCGCGAGTAACATTAAACAGGCAAAAGCTTTGCACAGTGCCAGCATGCGGCTGCGTACCTATCGTGAAACTTTAAGTGCGACGAAAAAATCGAAAAGTTTTATTGGAGACAGTGCCTACCCACCTGCAGTAAGTGTCCCTGGTGAATTTGTTGAACTTACATCACCCCACCGACGTAACAGCGGCCGTGCTCTAGCCAGTTCGACTACCTCAGGAGGAGCTGCTACCATAGATGACATCAAACGTAGTCCACGACCGGTTTCGTTGGGCGCCACATCGACGGCAGCAGCTGCTTCCGCTATATTTGAAGAAAAACGTCCATCATTTGAACGTAAACCATCGCTCACGTATGAACTAGGTGATGCTGCATTTGAACAAGTGCTGAGACCATTTCATCATAAGGCCACCACAGGCTTAGGAACACGTAAATCCTCTTTAGCTAGTACTCACAAGGGTTTGAAAAAGAAATCTCTTTCAGATGAGACGGATGAAGATGAAGAAGCCGATCGGAAACGGAAACGCATTGTCTGTATTGTAATGACGGTATTCCTGTGTCTGGTATGTGCCTCGGTATTTGTGGTCATTATGACATTGACACATTCGTCCGGACAATCACATCCTCACAGTCATCATCACCATTCAGCTGGAAAGAAGATATTCACCTATAATCGAGATGTGCCTGTTCACTATAATGGTAAATGCATCAATGATGAAATAAAAATTATTCTTGTTGTTTTTCTTTTTTTCATTTTCAGTTTTATTTGTCTTTATGACATTTTAAACATTTCCTTCCTGTTTGTGTATTTTATGGTCAAAAGGATTGGAAATGTTGTCAGTTTGTGTATGTGTGATTAAGGAAATTTATGGTTGCAATGGTATAAAGTACTAAAAACTATTTTGATTGATAGCGCTATATATTGAAATTGAAATGGATAAAAGCTGAATAAAAAAAAGTAAAAAGAAAATGTACAGAATGTGAATAAATACAACATCGTGTGGCTTTAACCAAGAAACTTCGATATGAAAATGCCTTACGCTACAAATAAAGTAAACAACAAAGTATTTCCCTTTAAAGTACAGAAAAAATGTTGCAACTCTTAACTACTTCTGATAGTTTTTATCGACTATGGAATTCTATTTCTATAACCTGGTTTTGTTTTTGGCGCATGTAAAGAATATCTATTTCGTGACCCAAACTTGCCCGAAACAATAACGGTGGATCTTATTTTGCAGGATTAACTTTAACTTAAATATTAAATGAAAGAAAATGTCTAAAACCATATGAAACCCTGCGTAAAAGATCCTTAACCCTTCTTTGCATGGAAATTTCCATCATAAATTTATTGAAGAAAAAAATACACACAAGCACGTGATTTGTAATTTTTTTGTTGCTGGCAACAATTTACATCAATTGGAACACAATATTGTTTCAATTGGAACACGTCTGTCAAAAAATTAAAGTAAGCTTCATTATTAATTAGCAGGTTTAAGCTTGTCACCCAATATATTACAGTGATTTTTTTCACAAAAAGAGAAAAAATCATGCAAACAAGGGTTAAGTCCCTAAAGGTCCCTAATCGTAACATCTCTATAACTTCACAAAAATATAAGCACATCTTAGGGTTTAAGGATGCTCATCAGATCTTTTGAAGATCCACAAGTAGAAAATTTATATATACACCACAGATATTCCTAAGAAAATAAAATAATATCCTTAGACAAAAGATAAACAGTGAGGTTGTCTAAGACTATACCCACAAAACAGATTCATGTTGACAACCGAATTTGTTGCACATCGAATGGTTCAGTTGTAGGAACTGAATTTTTCTAATAGTGGCAACCGAATTATTATTGATGTAGGCGAAATTCATAGTCAAATTACCACAAAGGAACAATTCTATTGGCTACAAATTCGGTTGTGGTCACGAATCTGTTTTCTTTGTGTAGGAGCCAGTTTGTTTGTTAGAACTAAGTCCAAAATTTCTTATTTAAGTATTACTTGATACAAAAATCGTTCTTAGTGCTAACTATAAAACTAGCCCTAACGGTGGGTCTCATACTGCAGGTTTAAACTTTAGTTAATAGTTAACCCAAAAATTTGTTGTTGTTTTGTATAAATTTTTTTTGACATTTTCTTTTGTTTATAGTTAAGTTAAAGTTAAACCTACAGTATAAGATCCACCGTAAGTGTCTAAGGGTATTCAATTAATCCACTTTTTCTTTTAATCGTACAATTAATTCTCGGGATTTCTTAACCGATTAATCGAATAAAATTTTAAAATTAATGGATTAGTCGAACAAAATTTTATGTAAAATAATATATAAAGTTTGTTGTATTTTTAATAATTTTTTTTAAAAAAAGCACCAAAAATAATAAAAGTTAAGCCTGGATTTGCCAGACGTAAACGCAGCACCCTTTGTTAATTTATTTAACTTTATTTATAACTTAAAAACTAATTACAATAGATCAAAAAAATAACATATCGAGACACTATATTCAATACTCTATATCTGCAATTTTGGCCAAAATGAGTTTTTGATGGCAAAATCATTGTTGATATTATATCCATCTATGATATCAATTTGGAAGCGAAATACCCATTCTTTGCCACTTTTTTGAACATTTTACATTTTCCCATATCTACAAACAAATTAATTTTCAAATACAGAAGTCTATATCTGCATATGAATTTAAATTATTTGAATTCTATAAGGTATAATTAAAGTTTATTGACAATATGTTTTTTCGGAAATTTTGTTTTTGCAACTAACGACCAAACTTTACTTTAATATTCTGCAAACGGATATACTGATGCAATTTTACTTTTTGCAAAATATTTTCGCGATTTCTTTTTTCAAACTAAGAACTAAACTTTGGTGTGGAAATTGGTATTATATTCCGAAGATTAAAGATTTAAAAAAACCACACTTAAAAAATTGCAAAATAATCGCGGGAAAGGGCTAAAAAGGCTTTATGGTACAAAAAATTAATTTAAAAAATTAATCAGCGATTTACATTCTGCAAACAAATATATTGATTCAAAATTTGTATGTTTTGCAAATTTTATTTTTCGCGATATTTTATTTTTTGCAACTAACCACCAAACTTTGTTTTATGAAATGTGTATTATAGTCCCTAGAATATAGATTTAAAAAACCGCACTCGAAAATTTGCAAAATAATAGCGGAACGCGAGAAAAAGTCTTTATGGTACAAAAATTGTATTAAAAATCTTAGTCAGCGATTTACATTCTGTAAAGAAATATATTAATGCAAAAAAGTTCCTCTTTGTAATTTTTTTCGTAATTTTTTTTTGCAATCCCTAGATTATAAATTTTAAGAAATCACACTTAAAAAATTGCTAGATAACGGCGGAATGCGAAAAAGTGTAGAAAATGACTTAGAAGAGCTAATCAACTTGACATTCTGCAAAGGAATTTTGGAATATTGGTGTAAAATTATCCTTTTCGCAAAATTTTTTTCGCATTTTTTTTTCCAAACTAACCACCAAACTTTGGACCAGATATGGGTGTAATAGTCTTGGATTATGGATGAAAATACACCGCATTGAAAAAAATTCAAAATAATGGCGGATTGTGAATAAAAGGATTTATGCCGCAGAAAATGAATTAAGAAACTTAATTAGTTAGCGATTAACATTTTGCAAACGAATATAATAATGCAAACTTTTTCGTTTTTGTAAAATTTTTTTTCCCATTTTTTTTTCCTAACTAACCATCAATTTTTGGAATAAGATAAGGATATAATAGTTCTTGGATTATTTATTTAAATAAAACTAGACTTTTCCATCCCTGATTAACAATTTTGTGTTCGTTGATGTTTGGAGGCACATAATATTGTTTTTCACAAAAAGTATAGAGAGATTTACATGGTCATTTGTTCCTAATAATGAATATTTTTACTACATATCTGCTAGTATTATCATAAAATTATATAAAAATTTTATTTCAGAACTCTATATCTGCATTAGCGACGTAAGTAACGCAAATAATTTCAAAATAAGTATATATAGGAATAAGTTACCATTTTTAAATACTATTCTAAAAGACAGATTGATTCAAAAAAATCTTATAAGCAAGTGAATTAGTTTTATTGCTCTCCTGAACAATTGTATTTTTGCAGATATAGAGTATTGAATCTATGGTATCGATATATGTAATAAGTTTTAACAAAAGTATAAAGTTCTATATCAACGCCAGAGTTTGATGGCATCGATATAGCATTGCCACGTTCATATAAGGCTTTTGTGGCTCAAAGTTTTTAATCTTTGACTCTGAAAAAATTATTTAAAAAATTACGTTTCTCATAAAGATGGTCAGGCTGATGCGTCATTTGATTTTGTGCAGGAAAATTAGCGTTTAGAAAATCTTCAAAACTTATGAAGTATAATTTAACTGAGAGTGCTGAAACTCGTGCATATCACTTTAGACCATATACATATCGGACGATATTATTGAAAGCGACTTTCAATTTAGTTTCACTTATAGAGTCACAGCTGGCAAAGAGCTCACACCCAGATAATAAAATAGGTACCAAATAAATTTTAGCAAGCAGAATTCTAGTCTTAATAGGTGTACAATTTTGAGATCGCCAAGCTGTTCTAATCATGGAAAAAGTTCGACCACAAGCATATCTAATGTGATGAGACCATGTGAGGGTATCATTACAAAATATTCCGAGATTCGTTGCAGCTTGTACCATTCCTATCTGCTGATTATTAATGGAAATTAGAGAAACAATTGATTTTGGATAGTCGCTTTCGAATGACAAGACACTTGGACTTTTTTGGATTGATCCCCATGCCATTAGCCGTTGCCCACAAATAAATTTGATTATGCTCCCGATTCAAATTACTGACGCATTAATCTAGCCATGATTCTTTGCAACTGATATAAGGTTGAACATTATCAGCATACATTTCAATCTTAGAGGTTGATAACATTTCTGGGATATCATTAGAATATAATGAGAACAAGAGGGGCCCCAAAATAGATCCTTTCTGAACACTTGTTTTAACAATTTGTGATATAGATCTTTTGTTTGTTGTTTCAACATATTGATATCTCTTGTTTAGATAAGTTGACTAAAGACGGGTTGCGATTGGAGAAAAATTAAACAAGCTTCTTCATTTGAAACATAAAATGCCGTGGTCAACGGTATCAAATGCTTTGGAATGATCCAACAGAATTAAAAACGTAACATTACCTCTATTAACCACTTTTCTTATATCTTCCGCAATATCTGTTACTGCTATTATGCAGCTATGCTTCTTCCGAATACCGGATTACCGATTAGTTAACTAATTGTTACACTTAGAAAACATATTCGATGCTGACAACCACATTTGTAGCCAATCGGTTATCGCAGCCGAGTTTGTCAGTTGTGACAACAAAAAACCAATTGAGACAGGACTAATTTGACTGTGACAACTACATTTCAGTTGTATAAAGAATAATTCGGTAGTTGGAACCGAAAAATTCATTTGATACCACTGAATAATTCGATTGGCAAGAAATTGGGTTGTCAGCACCTAATCTGTTTTCTGGATGTAATATCTAAATAGTAGGTAATTTGATTGTGAATCAGCCTTTCGAAAACTTTACAGAAATATGGTAAAATAGCTGTACATTTATAAAAAAAATGTTAGTACAAAAGTCTGTTAAACGCGTTCTGGCGCAAATGAACTGATTTTTTCTGTTAGTTTTTTCTAAAATTTAGGATTGAACTAATATTTTTAAAAATCCCATTTAGCATAACAATTTCTTTCATCCGTATTTGAACTAACTTTGCATCCTAATTTTTAGTAATTTATGTTTCTTAGTTTTAAAAAGTTTTCAGCTAATTTAACCCCCACTTATTTCCCAAAGTTTATATTTTTGTGTCTCTGCTATCAATATTACATAGAGATGGCGCTATATTTTCATAATTTTTTATTGTATAATCACAAAATGGCTTATATCTCGGAAACTAAGCGAGATAGAGCAAAATGGACAAAAATTCGATACTATGAACTTATCAATCTTTGTAAGCCACCTATACTCCCAAAAAGATTCTACTGGAGCAAATCCAGGCGCAATTTCCTGTTATTTTAGCAGAATTTTGAACTATTTGTACGGGCTTTTTTATGATTATAACACTATGCGACAGTCAAAATCGGGATGGGATGAAACCAACGGGAAATGTTATATCGGTCAAAAACAAGTTATACGTGTCCCGGCGTTTCGCTGGGTCACCCCTAGGAATCGAGATATATCTTTTTTTTGACATAACTCGAGAACCACTAGTCCGATTTTGCTCAAACAATTTTAAAAAATTAAAAATTACAATTCCTTTAATCTGTTCATATAACGTTTTTCTATATACTCAACAGTTTGGCCGGTAAAAATAAATGTTTGTTACCGCTACCATAAAAATCAACAACCTTTTGTTTATTACTTTTTTTTAATATTTTAGGCAAAAAATATTTTTTTCTTCATACATTTATTTTTACCGGCAAAACTGTTCAGTATATAGAAAAACGTTATATGAACAGATTAAAGGAATTGTAATTTTTAATTTTTTTTAAATTGTTTGAGCAAAATCGGACTAGTGGTTCTCGAGTTATGTCAAAAAAAAGACCACCAAAGGTCAAATCGATATATCTCGATTCCTAGGGGTGACCCAGCGAAACGCCGGGACACGTATAACTTCGTTTTTACCGATATAACTTTCCCCGGTAGTTTGAACCCTTCCCGATCACTGACCCCTACCATTTGTCTCACAGTGTAATCAGTGCCCAATTTAGGAATCGGTATGATTTTAGCATTTTTCCATTTATTAGAAAAACAGCTAATTGTAATTATCTTGTTAAAAAAAGTGATGTGAGAAATACCTTGTGATAAAAGAATCTTTAAAATTTTGGATGAATTCGATCAACTCCAACAGCATTAGATTTGATCGACAAGAAGCCCGATAAAACGTCAGTTTGGTTCAGGTGCGGTGAAGGAAAAATTTACCATTAAAATAAACATCGTAATACATCGGCTGAAAAGTCAGTAGGATAACCAATAAAAAAACAATTTTTCTTTTGGCAAAATTCGATTTTATTCATCAACATAGTCTCCTTCAAGAGCAATACAATCACTGCAATGCCTTTCTAACATTTCAATACCTTTTTTATAGAATGATTTATCTTTGGCATCAAAATAGGCCTCTGTTTCGGCAATCACCTCTTCATTCGAACCCATTCTCTTTCCAGTGAGCATTTGTTTGAGTCTGAAAACAGGTAAAAATCGCTGGGAGCCAAATCTGGGTGCGGAAGCAATTGGAAGTATAATTCGTGCAATATGGCCATGGTAGTCAACGACTTGTAACACGGCTCATTGTCTTGGTGAAAGCGGACCTTTTCTTCTTAATATGGGGCAGTTTTTTTGCGATTTCTTCCCTGAAACGCACCAGATGGGCCATGCAGCGATCGCTATTAATGTTCTGGCCATTTTTAAGGTAATCAATGTACAAAATTCGAGCATTATCCTAAAATACTGATGCCACAACATTACCAGCTGACTTTTGCGTCTTTGACTTCTTCGAGCGAGGTTCGCCTGGTGCTGTCCACTCAGCCGACCGCTGATTCGACTCTGAAGTGAAGCGGCAGATCCAAGTTTTGTCCATTGTTACATACTGATGCAAAAAGTCTTTTTATCTCGCCAAAACACCTCCAAACAGCTCTCAGAATCATCGAAACAGATTTCTCATGGACAAATGCTCATGCAAAATAAAGCCAACACGTTCGTTCGATATATTTAAGGTATTCAGTAACCTGTCCTAGGATTTGTCTTGTGACATGTCACAAGGGGTCAATTTCCACCTCCTATGACAACGCCATGTAAAAGTGACCAGTCTATTTCATATAAAGGGGCCAGTTCGGTGACAGTTTGTTAAAATTTCCCGTAGGGAACATATAAAATCAACAATTGAAATTTCCGCACTCTATTTGAATTGTATGAAACTTGCTATAACTTGGAATACTTTGTATAGCTAAAATTGGTGTTCAATTTGGGGAAAATTATCAAATTTGCTATAGACTTTCCGTACATATTTGGGTCTAACTTTTGTATTATTTTATATATGTGACTGGTTGATATATCACTTTAAAGCTTCTGAAAGCGTGCCTGAAGTTGGTCTGCAACTCATTCTTTAATTTGATAATTTCTGATTTATTAAAAAACATTTAAATTTTTGAGAATTTTTCTACAATTAATTGTTTCTATCCTTTTATAATTGAAGCCATGATTGAGCCACGTGAATAGTTACTATTTTGAAATGAACTTTAACCATTTATCGTTATCAAAGGTCTAAAGCCATTTTATCTTAATACGCGGTTCGGGATACTTTATCGTAGCCTTTTAATATTTTTGTATTAGTTCTTAGTTTTTTATCAATGACACTGTCAAATATCAGTTTGGTAGTCCTTTTGGTTCCTGAGTTATAGTATAGTATTAAATAAAAAGAAAACAGTTTGATTTTTCAGCATTTGTATGAAAAAAGACCCAATAAGAGTGCCAGTATAAGATTTCGTAAAATAATATAATGAGGAATAAAGTAATGAGGAACAACATAAGCGTGTTCGTTTACTTACTACAAGTTACTACTTTTACTACAGCTGCAAAATTTCAATATAAAAAGTAAACAAAACTTTCCAATTGTAGTAAAAGTAGTAAGAATTTCGACTAATCGAACACACAGCATCGCATATATTTTTTCAGAAATTTTAAAGAACCCATTTTTCGATATACATATGATGATTTAAATCGCGGATTTCATTAAATTAAACTTTGAAAATTTTACGAAAAACGTCGCCGGAGTCTGAAAAGTCCTCAAAATTTGATTGAGATGATTACAAGGATTTAACTCAGAGATTACTTTTTAACAACAATACAAAAAGTTAATATTTCCTGAAAAGTTTTGAAATTATTTTCATTATTTTTATATTCACTTTATTTATTAGAAGCTGATTTTTTATACTTCAGTTATACATTTTAACTAAATACTTCTAATATTTAAAAAATTCTTGTTTTTTAATTATTTTTTCGGAATGTTTCGCAGACCTCCTAGGATGCGATTAGGGACACTCAGGGGTTCGTGATCAACATTTGGAAAACTTTGTATAATTAAATTTTCATATCGGTTTTGGTATAGCTGTGGGAGTCAGATGTCGTTATTAACAAAAAGAATTACTGGCCAATTTTGCTTTGACGCTACACCAACATTCCGTATTTTAAAGTTAAAACACTTTGCAGGTTGGGAGGAAGTGCAGGAGCTAACGCTAGTCCATTACTCGCAGGCAATCAAAAATTGAGTATTTCAAAAGAAATTATTTCAGGAACACAAATATATTCTCTACGATATCAACATGTATACTCAGGATTTCCGAAAGACAGACTGGAATAAGTTCACTACGATCCTTTGGAAAGACCTAAAAAAGAACTCCACCATATCTTTCCGAATGAAGTTTGGAGAATCTCAAGTGAAATTAATTGTGAATTCTATTTGGAATTTGTCAAATTTGATCTTAAATCTGAACAAAAATAACGGTAATTAATTGTTTTCTTACAATATTGATAAAATTTTAAGAGAAATTTAGATTTTTTATTTCGAAATGAGAAAATTCTAAAATATAGTAGCATTTACCACTTCAAATTTAGAAAATTCCATTAGAAGTTCAGTTCTGCAATTTTAATGAAAAAAATTCAAAATAAAATTTAGTCTTTTTCCCAAAAGCATCGTAAGTGGTTTTTCACGTGGAAAAATTTTACTCGAACTTTAATTTTACTAAAATTTTAATTTAAATTATAAAAATGAACAATTTTATATCAAAGACACAATCACAAATTTGCGTGAAAACTGAGTAGAAAACACAATCACAAATATCTACTCAGTTTTCACGTGAAATTTATTGTCGCGGAAAATTATCATTTTTTTTATATGGAGGAATATAACAATTTTTTCACGTGAAATCCGAACAACTTACGGTGCTTTGCTATCAAACAGTATTTTGCTTTTAAAGTCGATTTTATATTTAAACGGCTTTGTTCATTTTGTGTATGAAAATCCTAAAGAAATATTTACATTTTCAAATATTTTAATTGGTTGAAAATAAATTAACCTATCAGAATGCTCCAAAAATAAACTAGGTCAAAATTTTAACTAAAGTCAACAAAAATATACATTTGGAAAATTTAAATAGTAAGGGCGTTTATTTTTAATTAAAAAAATTTTCAATTAAAATTGGAATTTTGTATTAAAAAATGCGAAATTTTAAAATGAAATTTCTTTTTGTCATTTGAAATTAGAAATTGTTTTTTCCTATTTCCCCCCCCCCCCCGCGCATGCACAGAGTTAAGGTACTCCCAAAAACAAAATTTTTCAGACCCATATTTCTACCATCCAAAGCTGCCATCCATTTGATATATTATAAATATAGGTAAAAATATCGCTTCGGGAAAAGTCGTCTTTAATCCAAGTTAGCACGAATATTAAGTGTGTTTGGGTACCCAAAAATTTGTACAAATTCGTACAAATTTGTACAAGTTTTTACTGGAAGGTGTTTGTTTACACAATTACTCAGTAAGGAGAGAGGAAAAATAGAGAGTAAAGTGACAGTTCAATACCAGAGAACTTACAAGTTTTTACTGGATGAATTTTTGCTAGTAAGAATTTGTAAGAAAAAAACATATGATTGTAATCATATGATTGAAAAAACAAAACATTTTTCTAAATAATTTTGAAATAATTTTTTGTAAAAATAAAAAAATATTTAAATGTAAGCTTATTTACGATGGAAGAAGTAAATAAGTGAACATTTTATTAGGTTTTATTTATTAATCCAATAATTTGAATAGGTTTATTTCGCAATCAGCTATTTTAATAACTGTTGCCAATTTAGCTATTTTTTTGGCAAATCTAGCGATATTTCAACTCGTTTAGCGGAATAAAATATAATTTAGCTATTAGCGGGAAAACTAGTGATTTTTTTGAAGATAGTCTTGACATTTCCATAGCATTTTTTTATATTTATTTCCTTGACAGAATTTTTGAATCATTATTAATCAGCGATTTATAGCTAAATTTTTATGGAAAACCTAAAAGTTCGAAAAATTTGGCGATGTATCGATAAATTTTTGAGAAAGTTTGAAGAATATAGCTATTTTTGTGAAATTTTTCAACAGAACCTAAAAACATTGTGAAATTTAGCGATTTATTGCTAACTTTTTTAAGTGTTTTATAATTTAGCTAGTATTTTCTAGTGAGTTTTTAGTTCGATTTAGAGATATTTTTAGGAAAGAAGTTGGCAGCAGTATTTTACTAATTCTTACAATTTTACTGTTTGCGTACATTTTTAGATATTTTTCTTTTTGAGAGTAAATTTTGCCTTACTCTCTGTAAATTTATTACTGAGTAATTTTTACTGGACTTTACTGGAAAAGTAACCAAACACACCTATTAAATGAAACAAAATACCCGGTTACTTAAATTTGATCACGTACAGTATAAGTGCATGCATTTGTTTCCTAAACACATAACTTCTCCATACCACACTCATACAATTCCCACTAACACATTTACATATCTTCCTATAAATAATATAAACTGTGGAGCATTATTGTGCATGTCTGGCATACCACTAGGTTTGTATTTTAAATTCCTTTCACTTGATACCAGTGTTGCCATTTCAGTGCCTTTCGGGTATTTTTTGGTGCTTTTTTCCTTCCCATACTCGGTGATTTTTTACAAATACCCGTTTAAAAAAAGCGGGTATTTACAGTGCTTTTTCAGATTTCTGGCAGTGCTTTTAGTGCTTTTTGTACAGTTTATATTTTTTAAATTTTTATTCAATTTTCTGTCAAAGTTGAAAAAATTATACGAACTATACAAAAAATACATTTTTTCACAATGTTTGTAGTACAATTTTAAACTTAAAAATTTTGAAATATTAATTTGGTGCTTTTTTACCCCTTTTTGGTTATTTTTTGAACCCTTTTTACACAATTTTACAAAGCTTAAATGTGTTTTTAAATTATTGACTTAAATTTTTCAAAAAATTAATATCGTGCTTTTTTACCCCATTTTTGGTAAATTTTTACCCTTTTTACCCGTTTTCACAATGCTCACGGTGCTTTCCTGCCTTCAAGAGATGGCAACACTGCTTGATACCATGAAAGGTAACCGAAACGATGCGGTTATGGGTAAGGGTAACGCTATTTTAGATTGTTTAAGGGTAACGTTATTTCATTTATTTCGGTATCGGTATTTTAAGGATAACGGTATTTCAGTTATTTCTGTAACGGTATTTTAAGGATAACGGTATTTCAGTTATTTCGGTAACGGTATTTTAGGGGTAATGGTAGTCAGTTGAAAGGGTTTTGAATCGATAACGGTATTTTAGCAGTATTGCCTGCCAACCCTGTTTGATACCGATTTGCCCCTTGCTTTCTTAAAAAACTTAAAACTTCTTAAGAAACCCCTTTACATGGTACCTTTTTGCCCCGGTACAAAATTGTATCGAAAGCGGAAAAGTTGGTCATGTTAGAGTTACAAAACAACCAACTGTTACATTTGATTAGTGGTCTATGACGACTACGAAGATGATGATGTTGATGATTGTAGTGAAAATGTTTTAGACATGTTTGAAAGTCATTTTACCCAGTGCTATGAGTAAAGTGTTCCCAACAATATATAAAAACTAATACATACAATGAACAATTCATGAACACAATGCACACATGCAGAAAAAAAAGCAACTGCAACAATAACTGTTTGAAATTCCAAAGTGTACATTAGTTAAAATGAGAAATTGTCAAAAAGAAAATAAATGTTTCATAGCAATATTTCTTCAAGTTCGTACTTTTATCAGGGATGGAATTTTCTAGGAATTATCAGGGATGGAATTTTCTGAGACACAGGTTACCGTTGTGCGACTAAAGTTAAATTTGCAACCTTTTTGACGGTCTTTGACTTTATGTGCGACTTTTTCAAACTGATCTAATTTTTCCACTTTTCCTAACTTTGTGCTACATTTCCCCCCTTTTTTGTAAAATCAGTAATACAAATACATATTATAATCTGATCTGCTACTTTATATAATTATATAGAATGATATTTAATTAGATCTAAACAGATAAGGTCAGATCTAACCTTTTTCACACGTGTAGACTAAATTTTAGCAAGCTGCTAAATATATGGACAATTTAAGTAAAAAATTTAGGTTAAATTCAACAGAAATTTTACTTGGTGTAAAAAATTTATAGTAAAATATCGCTTCAAATGTGAATTTTTTGACGCTCCGGATCCGACCCAAGATATCACCATATTTATTATTGACAGTACAGTTATGTAGATTATAAAGACACGTTTGCACGCGAGAAAAAACTACAGGAGATATAGCAAAATACACTTCGAAATAGCTCCATTGTGAATAATTTAATCAAATTATGGGTGTTTTTTTATGTATCTCTAGCAGTTTTCTCTCGTGGGTAAATGTAGTTTAAGGAGAAATTTATAGCTACGGAGGAACGAATTTTTGGCTACTGTGGTGTATCTCGCTTATCTTCCGAGAAATAAGGTTGATTATGAAACTAAAAATATGGGAAATAGCGCCACCCATATGTGACCCTGATAGCAGAGACATAAAAATATAATGAAGGAATTCACAGTTTAAGTGCTAATGTGCTATCGTTATAAAATAGCAATTTAATCCAAATAGCAATTTAATTGTCAAATTTACTACAAATGCTAATTTAAAACTTAATATAGTGCGCACTGTGAGTTCTATCAATGATTTAAAAACAAATGTGATGTAAATTAATACGAAAAATTTTAAAATTAAAAAATATAAATTACTAAAAATTAGCTTTCAAAATTAGTTCAAATACGAATGAAATTAACAGTTATGCAAAATTAGAATTATAAAAAATATTGGTAAATTTTAAGACAAAATAAACTAAAAATTAGTTCAATGGAATAAGAACTAATTTTAAAAAGACTTTTGCACTAATTTGTTTTAAGTGTAGGTAACCTCACAGCAGCGCGTGTGCGGAAAGAATTTTTTATAAATTGGGATTAATGAAAATTAAATTAACCAATAAGTTAAAAGTTAAAACCTGTGACTCGATGCTATCAACTCCGAATTTGCTAGATACCGAAATAGAAGACTGAGTTCCCCTTAATGAACTTGTACAAAAACACAGAAACAAATTTTCAAAACAATAAATTTTTCGATGGATTTCTTATAATTTTGTTTTTGTTTAAATTCTTAATTTCTTTTCGTTGAATGTGTTTTGTTTAAATAAAAAAACGTTAAAATATAAAAGTGTGCTATTTTTTTTTTTGAAAAACGACTTTTTGTGCGACTTTATCTTGAAAAACGACTTTTGTGCTACTTTTTCAAAATTATCAGCGGTAACCCTGGCCTGAGAAAGCGATTTGAATAAACTATTTCAACAATTTGGGCACGCTTATTTTTAAATATAGTCTTACACCCCGAAAAGAGATTCGTGTTGACAACCAAACAAAATTATGTTGCCACACTAATAGAAAAAATTCTTTAAAAACTTTAGTTAAATCTACCAAAAAGTACTTAAAAATGAGAAAAAAAAACTGCTGAAATTAGCAGATTACTTTTGCCAAATTTTGGTAAGATTGGAACAGAAAAAATTAAACTGTTAAATATAGAGAATTTTAATTACGTTTGAGTTAAATTTTAGTTAATAGAAAATAACTAACAACAAATCAGCAAAAAAAATTTTGTTAAATACGAGTATTTTGTAGACTATAAAAACACAAAAGGATTTTAAATTTTCGAAAAATTTTTTTCGATTTTTTTAATGCAAATAAAAACCCAGTCTCCTGAGATCAGTAGTTTACTATTTAGCAAATATTTCTGTTGATTTTAGCAGGATATACTGCTATTTGTATTCGACTAAATTTAACTTAAAATAACAGAAATTTTGTAGATATAACAATTTGTTCTTGCTATTTTTAGGGTCATATGCATAATCAGTTTTAGAATTCATAAGTGACTTATAAAAAAAATTTTCCATACAAAATTTACAAAATTCATTTTATATAACACATTTATAAGATTTTTAAATTATTATGCATAGGCACTTTAGTCTTTAGATTTTACAGTACATTTTATCATTTTCAATTAAATAAAAGTTATTTCAAATATAACTAAAATTCTGTAAATTTAACAGTTTTATTGCAGCTGTTCTTTTCTTACTAGTATTAAGAAAAGAAATATGCTAAATTCAGCAGATTTTTCTACAAGGTCTTTGGAAACTAATTATCGGTAACTCTTTCTGCTATTTTTACATGTTTATTTCTATAAGTGCACAGTGAAATTACTCTTGCCTCTATCGGTTTTCTGCATTTGCAATTGAAAAATTCGGCTATCATAATGGAACCATTCTCCTGGCTATAAATTCGATAATGGTATGGAATATTGTTGCAAATCGGAACAGTATAGAATGAAACGGGAAACAAGTGAAATTGGGAAACAGTAAAAGAAGTGGAATTAAACGGGGACGAAATATGTAGCTACTACCGGAGTTTGTTATTATTTTTTGTTTTAAGAGAAGCAAAACCCAGGATATTCTTCATAAGAATTATCATGTTGCTTTCTTTGGAAAGGCGATAGAGAAGAGATGTGAGGTGGTGAAAAATTAAGGGCTTCAAATTTGGCAACACTGTAATTGCGCAAGCTGTTGAATCCCAGAACGGTTGTTGCCCGCCATCTGATGAAGAGTTGGCGAACTTTGATAAAGCTTTTTAGTTCATAGCCCTGTTATGTTATTCTACTTTGGTGTTATTAAGTGCTATGGAAACACCGAAGGAGGACTCTACAATATGAATGAGGGATAACAAATTCATACAAATTCAATTCATTCATTCATGTTATTACTGAAAAGTGTTGGTTCGAAGCCAATTTGTGACCAGTCGGATACAATTGGTATTTGTGCCCTCACCTCTGATATTACACATCTTAAAAATCAGTTGATCATATTATATTTCTAAATTGATATTGCCGTCACTGGGGATCGAACACGCTACCTTATGTGTAACAGTACAACGCGGGAACCAATACATCACATTACAACGCCCACTAATTTGTGTTATCACCTGTGGCTGTTTCATAAAAATAAATCCATCGGGATACACGCAGGACAAGTGCTTCAGTAGTTTTACCGCAGTGTAATTTTTATTCGACTTTTACAAAAATGTTGTCCGTTTTTGGCTACCTCCGCTTGTTTTCGTGATACTGATAATTTTGTAAAATACCCATTTTTTTAAATGCCAGTATTTTGAAAACTAAACGTGAACTGAAATAAACAATCCGATAATACGAAAAGATTCGGGAGGGGTCTCGAGGGATCCACTTTTATAAAACCATTAAATAGTTACTTGGTTTATTATGATACACATTAACACCATCTGGTAATACAAATTGTATTCCCTTTTCCATTTCAATTCGTTCCCTGAGAGAATTACATATGCATTGATTTAGTATTCCAATATCACTCGTTCCCCATTGCATTTCGTATCGTTTCCTGTGTTTGGTGGTTTAATTTCACTCGTTCCCCGTTTCATTGTATTTTGTTCCCATGCTATGCGTTAAAATTTCATTCGATTTCCGTTTCATTCAATATCATTCCCATTTGGAACAATGTTAAACTTTATACATTCAATGATATCCTTAAACGAGTAAAAAAGATAAAGTCGGGTAGGGCGACTATATGAAATGCACTACACCAGTCTGGTTGAAAGTCCATTAATGTTTAGATCTGGAATTTGAATGAACTGAGACAATTATCCTTTATGATATTAATGATATAATTTCATAGAATTTTTTTCGTAGAACCAATGAAGAATTCCATTATGTATATAATATTTAATTAATATTATAAAATTTTTCATAAATTTTCTTTCTAAAATTTCATAATTTCATTAAAAAAATTCATTGAATTACATAAATTTAATGAAAATGTTCTTTATATATATAAAATTGTTCAATAGTATTTACTTTTTTTTAATTTTTTTTATAAAATATCGTCATTTCCTGAGAGAATAAACTTTTGAGTGTTAATTTTGTTCGGTTTACGATCAAATATTACAAATTCTAAATAGAATTTACAATTTTTATTTTACAACCAATAGAGAAAAACTTATGAAAAAAAACTTTCCTAGAACCAATGGTTGACAATTAGTGCATTTTCAAGTGACACCGCTCACTATCATCAGATTGTCTTTATGGGGTCCTCTCTAGGCTATAATGTAGATTTTAGTTTTTTGTATATATATGTTCAATTTCAAAGAAATGCATTTTGAGAAGTAAATTCAAACATTTTTACTTATCCATTTTTCATTATTATAACTAACGAAAACCACATGTCTTTAACAAATCTATTATTTTTCCCTATGTTGTAGTTGTGCTTTTTCATTGAAGTTCCTTCAATATGTAAAGCAATGATTCGTGCTTTTTTTTAACATTCAAGCTTTTAATTCTATTTATAGAAATTAGAACTAAAGCAAAGAAACTTTTACACGGTTGTTTTATTTTTGTGTATAACATCCATAAACTTTTATAATTTTTTTTTAATTAATTTTTTATTATGAAATTTATATGATTAATTTAATTTTAATTAATTTTGGAGTATGAAATTTTTTTATAAATCATATTAATTTTTTAGAGACTTTTTTTACGAAACATTTTTATTTAATGAATTCTTTCTTTAGATACATATATTTTGTACATCCGTGAAATATGCTACGATTTTATTACGCCTTTTGCATTTGCTAAGTACTTTTTATTTATCCATTCCAGCTTACCCCCCGTTTCCACATGCAAGTGCAAGTTCGAAAAACTCAATACACTCACACTTTTTCACTAATACTATCACACTTACACGACTTGCGGCTGAACTAGCAAGTAAATTTTGAAGACAGTGGATTTTTGATACTTGCGGCAAGTGAAATGTCAGAATAAAGAAAACAGTGTTGCCTAGTGTTGTTTTATATTAATTTACTAGTATTTGGTAAAATAAAAGTTGTAATGCAACTGATTTTGTATTTATTTGTAAAAAATAGTAAAAAAGAACACAACGGCACATCTTATTGGTAATTTAAAATATTATTTTTCAAAATTTTTTAAAAAAAAATTCTTAAGAACAAATTTTTTCCCAGCTTTGTTAGAATATTGATTACTTGGCAATACTGGAGTGCTATTTAGTGACAACCTATGCCTTCGACGACATTTTAAAAATTAACTTGCAGCAAGTAGTGTGGACACATGTAAAATTTTCATGTTTTTTCGGTTATTTTCGAAATTTTCGGTGATAATACGTATTCTCAACTTGCAACCATTTACTTGCACGTGGAAACGGGGGGTTAGCAACGACAACAACCAACTATCTTCTTCTATATATAAAAGAATAACGTGACTGACTGACTGACTGACTCAACATCGCCCAGCCCAAACCGCTGAAGCTAGGAAGTTGAAATTTGGTATGTAGGTTCCTCTTTCAGCGTAGACGTCCGGTAAGACGGGATTTTTGGAAATTCCTACCGGAACGGGCAAAAAGGGGAAAAGTCTCCCCCTTGGCGGCCTGCCAAAACCCCTTTGGCTAGAAAGCTGAAATTTAAGATATGTGTTCCTTGGAGTATGGGCTAACTTTTCTGGAAAGTACTTTCTGGAATTTTGGACAGGGACGTTGTAAAAATGGGGGTTAAAAAGGGAAAAAATGCCCCCCTTGACGGCCTGCCCAAACCGCTGGAGGTAGGAAGTTGAAATTTGGTATAAAGGTTCCTCCACTATCGTATATATCCACCAAGACGGGAGTTTTGGAAATTTTTACAGGGACGGGCAAAAAGGCGAAAATGTCTCCCCCTTGACGGCCTGCTCAAACTGCTGGAGCTATGAAGTTGAAACTTGGTATGTAGGTTCCTCGACCGGTGTAGACGTCCGTTGAGACGGCATTTTTGGAAATTCTTATCGGGAGGGGCAAAAAGGGGACAAAAAAAGTACCTTTTCCAAAAAAGTACCTTTTCCCAAAAAAAGTACCTTTTCCCAAAAAAAGTACCTTTTTCCCAAAAAAGTACCTTTTCCAAAAAAAGTACCTTTTTCCAAAAAAAGTACCTTTTTCCAAAAAAAATTCCTTTTTCCAAAAAAAGTACCTTTTTCCAAAAAAAAGTGCCTTTTTCCAAAAAAACTACCCTTTTCCAAAAAAAGTACCTTTTTCCAAAAAAAGTAACCTTTTCCAAAAAAAAGTACCTTTTTCCAAAAAAAGTACCTTTTTCCAAAAAAAGTACCTTTTTCCCAAAAAAGTACCTTTTTCCAAAAAAAGTACCTTTTTCCAAAAAAGGTACCTTTTTCCAAAAAAAGTACCTTTTTCCAAAAAAAGTACCTTTTTCCAAAAAAAGTACCTTTTTCCAAAAAAAGTACCTTTTTCCAAAAAAAGTACCTTTTTCCAAAAAAAAGTACCTTTTTCCTGAAAAAGTACCTTTTTCCAAAAAAAGTACTCTTTTCCAAAAAAAAGTACCTTTTTCCAAAAAAAGTACCTTTTTCCAAAAAAGTACCTTTTTTCAAAAAAAGTACCTTTTCCAAAAAAAGTACCTTTTTCCAAAAAAAGTACCTTTTTCTAAAAAAAGTACCTTTTTCCAAAAAAAGTACCTTTTTCCAAAAAAAGTACCTTTTTCCGAAAAAAGTACCTTTTTCCAAAAAAAGTACCTTTTTCCAAAAAAAATACCTTTTTCCAAAAAAAAATTCCTTTTTCCAAAAAAAGTACGTTTTTCCAAAAAAAAGTACCTTTTTCCAGAAAAAGTACCTTTTTCCAAAAAAAGTACCCTTTTCCAAAAAAAAGTACCTTTTTCCAAAAAAAGTACCTTTTTCCAAAAAAAGTACCTTTTTCCCAAAAAAGTACCTTTTTCCAAAAAAAGTACCTTTTTCCAAAAAAAGTACCTTTTTCCAAAAAAGTACCTTTTTCCAAAAAAAGTACATTTTTCCAAAAAAAGTACATTTTTCCAAAAAAAGTACCTTTTTTCAAAAAAAAGTACCTTTTTCCAAAAAAAGTACCTTTTTCCAAAAAAAGTACCTTTTTCCAAAAAAAGTACCTTTTTCCAAAAAAAGTACCTTTTTCCAAAAAAAAGTACCTTTTTCCAAAAAAAGTACCTTTTTCCAAAAAAAGTACCTTTTTCCAAAAAAAGTACCTTTTTCCAAAAAAAGTACCTTTTTCCAAAAAAAGTACCTTTAAAAAATAAGTAAAAATAGTACCTTTTTCCAAAAAAAGTACCTTTTTCCAAAAAAAGTACCTTTTTCCAAAAAAGTACCTTTTTTCAAAAAAAGTACCTTTTTCCAAAAAAAAGTACCTTTTCCCAGTGCCTGCCCAAACCACTGGAGGTAAGAAGTTGAAATTTGGTACAAAGGTTCCTCCACTGTAGTAGACATCGACAAAGTTTGTATTTTTGGAATTCCCTACAGGATATCCCAAAAGGAAACTCGGTATGTGAGTTCCTCCTTCTGTGTAGGCGTCCGCTTAGACGGAATTTTTGAAATTCCTATCGGGAGGGGAAATAAGGTAAAAATCTCCTCCTGACGGCTTGCCCAATCCCTTTTGGCCAACCTAAAATTTTAAATATGTATTCCTTGGAGTAGGACTAACTCACCGGCAACGTAATTTTTCTATTTTGGAACAGGAACATAGTAAAAATGGTGATTAAAAAGGAAAAATGTCCCCACTAACGGCCTGCCCAAACCGCTTAGGCAATGCAGTTGAAATTTGGTATGAATGTTCCTCATCCATCGCAGATAGCCGCGAAGATGGAATTTTTGTAAATTCCTAAAGTGAGGGGCAAAAAGAAGAAAAGCCTCACCTTGGGGGCCGGTAAAAACCCCTTCGGCTAGAAACCTGAAGCTTAAAATGTGGGTCCCTGGAGTAAGGGCTAACTTATTAGAAAGATACTTTTTTGAATTTTGGACAGGGTCGTTATAAAATGGGGGCTCAAAAAGGGAAAGTTGCCCCTTGATAGCCTGCTCAAACTGCTGGAACTAGGAAGCTGAAATTCCCTGTCGATGGATTTTCGGAAATTCCTACCGAGAGGGGCACAAATAGTAAAAGTTGGCTAGAAACCTGAAATGTAAAACATATGTGACTTGGAGTATGGGCTCACTTACCGGGAAGGTGCTTTTAATGGGATTAATGAAACGAAAAGTGCCGCTTAAAGCTCTGCCCAAACCGCTGGAGGTAGGAAGTTGAAATTTGGTATTAAAGTTCCTCCTCTATTGTAGACATCCGCTAAGCTGAGATTTTTGGAAATTTCTACAGGTACACTCATACAAATAAGTCCGTAAAAATAGCAGAAAAAGTTACTAAAAATTAGTTAAAAATGATGCTGCAGAAAAAACTGCTAATATTAGCAGAATCAGTTTGCTAAATATTAATAAAATGAAAACAGCAAAAAAAACTTTTAAATTTACAGAATTTTAGTAATATTAGAGCTGAATTTTTGTTAATTGCAAATAACAATTTAACTTGCTGAAATCAGCAAAAAAATTGCTAAATAATAGTAGAATGAAAATAGAAAAAAAAACTGTTAAATTTTTGCTAAAATTTTCTGAAATCAACAAAACTTTTGCAGATTACTAGTGGACTGGAAAAAGGTAAAAAAGGAGCAAATGAAATGAAAATTAATAAATAAAAAATAAATGTGTATTTAAAAACATACTTGGGACCAGTTTATTCAATGTGTCAATTAATTGAAATTTTTTCAATTGGCATTGTTTAATGCCTAAATGCCCATTTATAAATGATGAAAGCAGTATTTGTTTTCATGTTTTAATAAAAGAATAAATTAAGAAAATAAATTAAAAATTCGCGTATTTCTTATATTTTTTTATATTACAATGCTTTTTCTTCAATTATGTGTACATTTCATTACCATTGTTTTCATCAATGCTAATTGAAAAAAATTTCATTGGCATTGAATGGTGATGAAATTTGTTGGCAATGACATTGAGATAAAGTAATGCTAATTATATTTCAATGTCAATGAAAATTTCCCAAGAATGATTTTTTGTAAAAGTGGTAATATTTATAGACAATAATAGGGGTTTTCATATAAACTCGTATTTTACTCGTAAACGGTGTAAACCTGGTATGTTTATGAGTTTAATGTCAAACTCCATACATAAAAAATATGGGTTATATTTATACAAGGTTTACAAGGCATTTACGAGTTTATGTGAAAACCCCTAATATGTTAACCATAACAAAATGTATTTCAGCCCAGCAAAATCTTTCATTACCAAATAAGTGGTTATATAATAGAAATTCATAGCTCCGCACAACTTATTTTTTGGCGTCTAAACTCATTATTTTTGTTTGGCGTGGTCGTTTTTATAAGTAGTCAGGCTTACCCGCTCGCTTGCGAAAAAATGATAAATAAGTAGTTATGAGGTTTTGAATAATAAGTGGTTACACACATGCTTACAAAAAGTTGAATTATAAGTGGTTATCAGATTGCTTACTTGATTCTTAAAAATAAGGAGTTAGGCAAATACTATTAGCTTAAGGAAATAAATTCAGAAAAATTTAAGTTTTAGTTTTAGGACACGTCATACAAATTTAAACATAAAACATATTTACATATAATAAATAAAATTTTAATAAAATTTAACTGTGTAAAAAGTACTTATTTAAACTATTACGAGTAAGTCATTATTTTGTATTTAGAAACAATGAATACAATAGGCCCTTATTAGGAAGTCATTATTTTAAATTATAAAATAATGCAAAAGGTAATGATTCATCATTTTGGGTAATGCAGATAGTAATGAGGTGTCATTACCAATATTTTGCTGGGAGAGACCCTTCTTTTGATTTTTCATTGTTTGCTGATCGGATATGTACTTCCGAATTTATTTGAGTTTCCATTTTCACCTCTAAAGCTCCACCCACAGGAAAGAAGGTGTGGCCGATTAAAAATATCGTATTCTTTACATAAGTTTAAAAAGTACAATATTGGGGGAAAAAATTATGATCATCCCCGTAAACTCCACTTGCTCCCCAGAGATACTTTTAATCACAATTTTCATATTAAAATGGTTGGTCCAAAATAAACCTTGATCTTTGAAAATTAATGTATTACGATAAATAGAAACTTTTCTCATAAATTTCAATAATTTAGATATTTTATGAGTAGGACAAATTTTCAACCATTTCAATTTAGCTTTATTTAAAATTTTGCATTATTTTTGTCGAGTTAAAAATATGCAGTCATTTTTATGAGTCATTTAACGCTCCAAAATTGGTGGTTCAGTTTACAAAAAATTTGTAAAATTAGCAAATCTTCTGTTAAAAATTAGTAAGTATAATTCAGAAAAATACTGTAAAGTTAACAAATTTATTGTTAAAAATTAGTAATTAAATTCAGCAAAAAAAAATAGCAAAAAAGTTTGTAAGTTTGTAATGTGGAGGTAGCAAAAAAATTAACTAAAAATTAGTTAAAAATTTGTTAAGTTGAAGTACTAACAGTTTTACTAACTTTTCTACAAACTTTTTTCTATGAGTGTAGGGTCAAAAACAGGAAAAGTCTCCCCCTTAACGGCCTGGCCAAACTGCTGGAACAAGGGATCTTAAATTGGGTTCCTTCTCCAACGTTGACGTCCCCTAAGATGGTATTTTTGGAAATTCATACCGGGAGGGGTAAAAAGGGAAAAAACTTCCCCCTTGACGGCCTGGCCAAACTGCTGGATATAGAGACCTAAAATTATGTATGTAGTAGGTTCCTCCTCCAACGCAGACGTCCTCTAAGACGGAATTTTTGGAAATTCCTACCGGGAGGGGTAAAAACGGAATAATTCTCCCCCGTGATGGCCTAACCGAACCCTTCGGCTAGAAACCTGTAATATATAATATGTTTTCCTTGGAGTATGGGCTAACTTATCGACAAGGCATTTCTAGGACTTTGGACAGGAACGTGGTAAAAATGGTGGTTCAAAAGGGGAAAATTGCCCCCCCCCCCTTAACGTCTGCGTCTTTAGCTAGAAACCTAAAACTTAAAGAACAAGTGTATATGAAACACTAAAATTAAGAAACTAAATAGGAAACGAGTGGAATTGAAACACTACACAAGTGGAATGAAATGGATATAAACGTTGAACGAGTGGAATTGAAATTATAGACAATGCAAATGGATTGGAAGAGGGAATTACCTGTTCAAACACTATCCGCGGAATATGAAACTTATGTAGCATTGAAACAACTCTCCAAAAAGTTAAACAAATTTTCTAAAAGAGAAAAAACCTTAGAAAAGGAATGGAACTTATATATTCCGATATTTAAACTTCATGTAACGAAGCACCGGTGGAAGAAACCGTCGCAGTAAATTTTCCAACTGAATTTGTGAATTTACTTGAATTGCCAGGTCTAACTTTATATAAACTGGAATTAAAAAAAAACACTTTAAGACACGCTAACAACGTAGCGGGCTTTGCCCGCTATTTTTAATATTATAAAATGCTTTCCAACTCTGCTTTACGTTATTTATTTTCATTCAAAACACAAATGAACAAAACTACTTACGGGTCTATCTACCTAAGTTCGCACTTTACCAAATTATCTTGACATACACACGTATATTGCAAATTATTATGGATCCATTACTAACAATCCACTTTCATGAGAAAAAGTGATCAAATATTTATTTATTTTAAATCCATTGTTGTGCAGAATTATTTATTTGTGGTGGCTGGGTGAAGGCTTTAAATAAAAAAACTTTAAATAAAAAAACGAATTTAATAAAAATTGAGGGGGCGCAGCCCCCCCCCCCTTAACCTTTAAGGCACGCTAACAACGTAGCGGGCTGCGCCCGCTAGTAATAAATAATAGTAAATGAAATTGCTTCATAGATTTTATGAAGCTCTTCATTGGCTGAATGATTTATTCATTGGATGAGTGGCCTATTAATTCTATGAAGAGTTTCATTAATTTTATGAACTTTTCATAAATAATGACTTTAATGAAATCTGTTTCATAGATTCTATGAAAAGTTTCAATGGACGAGTTCCAGTAACAATTTTCATTGAAACTATGAAGAAATTCATTACTTAAGTGATGATAATTATCTCATTGTGGGTTGAAATACACTTGTCTCAAAATTTGTCAATAAAATACCTTATTAAATTGGTAAAAAATTTTGATATTACCTAACATCAGGTGTATTAAAAAGAAATATCGGAAACACAGTCCATATGGGCAATAGGTCCAAATATGGACCGATTCTATCCAGAATCAACAGCCTTTGTCTTAGGCTCATGTAGGTCATCATACCAAATTTCATCAAACTATCTTAATAGTTGCGACCTGTAACGTGCTCAAAAGAATATATGGAAAGAGAAACAGAGAGACGGACGGACATCGTTAATTAAAATCAAAAAATGATTCTGAATTGTTCGATATACAATACTTAAAGTTGGGTCTAGGTCAAATATTTTGGGTATTACTTACTTCAGAACAAACTCAATATACCCTGTCCACATAGTGGTGTAGGGTATAAAAAAGATGTGTTATAACTTCAGTCAGGGGTATGGCATCACCAAAAACAAAAGTTATAACGACATCGTTATCACTAGATGGCACTTTGTTCAAAAAATTGACAATTTTCTTTTTTTATTTAAATTGAAATAATAACAAACAAAAAAGCAAATAATTTGATTTTTTCTTATTTTGTGCAGTTTTCAGCAATTTTTGAGTTTTTAAATATAGGCTCATCTGATACTAAATAGTTGCTTAGGTGATACTAAATTTCAGCGCCCCCTACCGGTGAGTAGTGTAAGTTTTGATTTCCTATCTCTATAATTAACAGTCTCTGACTTCAGTGACCAAACCCGTTGTATATTTTCATTTGTCTGATTTTTTTTGAAAACAACTGATTTTTTAATCAATTGCAATTAGTGTTGTTATGCATTATCATTAAATGCTGATGAAATTGCAATGGTAATGAATAGGGCAAGGAATTTCATGCACTTAAAAATGGAAAATATTGCGTCGTCCTTGGGCCAGCATAGGTCTGTGTACCAAATTTCATCAAAATATCTTAATATTTGCGACCTGCAGCGTATAAACAATATAATTTTGGGGGGACCCTTATATGGGCACTAGGTCTAAACATGGACCGCTGTTAACTAATATAATAGGCTTCGTCCTTGGGCTGATATAGGTCGGTGTACCAAATTTCATCAAAATATCTTAATATTTGCGACCTGTAGAGTGCGCACAAGAATGCATGGACAGACAGACGGACGGACGGACATCGTTAAATCGAAATAAAAAAAAATTCTGAGCCGATCGGTATACTATAAGGTGGGTCTAGGACCAATATTTTTTGGTGTTACAAACGTCAGCACAAACTTACAATACCCTGACCACGTAGTGGTGTAGGGTATAACAATCTTCTAAATTTGCCATATCAATAAACTATTTAATTGATTCAAGTAAAAATGTGGAAATCGAAATTGAAATTTAACAATAATTTTAGTCACTTAAAATTTGGTGATATTTTCATCTGTGTGGTTTTACAAATTCTTCTGGTTTTTTTTTGCAATTTTTGTTTTATTTAAAATTTTTCTTTTTATTTTCTTATTCCCAAAAAATTTCACATTTCTTTCAAAAAAAGAATAGTTTTTAAAAACAGTTTTCTAACACTTTGTTTGTTTCAAATATATTTTTTTAGTTCACAATTTTTTTAGAGATGCCGCACACTTAAAAAAGAAAACATTTTAACAGTTTTTTTTATTTTTTTGAGAAATTTGTAGTTTTTTGGTTTAATGGTGTGTGGTGGTATTTTCAAAACAAAACAAAAATAGCAGCACTTCATTGCGTTGGTATGTGTTTTTCAGATATTTTAACACATATCCTCCTACCATCCTTAAGTGGGATCACCAATATTAGGTCGACTTTTTCTTACAATATTGGTTCTGTTTGTTTACATTTATAGTAAAAAATAGTAACCATTTAAAATACGAAAGAATTGCCAAAAACTAATTGCTTTTCATGTGGAATGCAAGAATTTTACATCAAAAGTAGTAAATAGAAACAACTGAATTAAAAGTTTAGCGAATTTTGAGTTAAAAAGGAATGTAAGAGAAAAAAATAGTAAAAACTAGCATGTAAACAAACAGAAATATTATAACTTAAGTAAAATGATTATCTTAAAACTATACATATTTTGAATTTCAATAATATATTGTTCCGACAAAACAATTTCGTGAAAGATTTAATATTCTTTTTAAAAATTATGATTTATATTTAATCTTTTTAGGTAATATAAATTGCAATAACAAATTTCGTAAGAGTAGAGAACCTAGTTTGCACTTTTTGTTGTTTACTTCCTCTTTATTTCACATAACGACAAATTATAACTGGTTTTAATTTAGCCGCTAATGGGTTAAACTATCCGGCTTTCCATAGTTGCTGTTGTTTTTTTAACACTTAACTATTTTTCATTTTGTTGTTTTTTTTTTCTATTTTTTAAGTTTATTTTCTGCACATCTGTACGTGTACTGTCAAAAGTAGTTTAGTTTATATTTTTTTTTTTTTGAAATTGTTGACAGTTGTAGTTTTTTCATCATTTTTTAACAATGCAAATGCAAGGGAATACATTGGAATTAGAGTGTTGAATTATTTGATTGAAAAAATGCACTTAAAACCCTTTAAATTTCTTTTTTAAAGTGCACTCCAAAAAAAATCACACCAACTTTCGTCAAGTTTGGCCAGAAGAGCTGATTTAAAATATTTTTGAATCTGCTTGAAGGAGTTTACAAAAATTAAAATTTAGTAGTAACATATTTGCAAAAAATGTTTTTCTTTTTTTATCATATAATAAATAAAATAAATTTTTTTAAAATAAATAGATGAATTCGTATCAGGAAATTTGCAAGGAAATTGTATAAGTCCCAAGCAAAAAAAATTGGATGTCGTGCTTTACAAAGCACGTTTTTACTGCTTCAAAAGCATCGGTTAGTCAATTTTTACTGTTTCTTTAAAAGTAATTGCAAAAAATTTCAAAATGTCACTTCTTTCATTGCTTTCGCAGTAACCGTTAGTATATTTTTACAGTTTTTCTTTAGAAGTAATTCTAAACAACATCCAAAAAATCACTCAGCTATTGCTTCTAAAGCATAATTGCTCTAAAAGTGATCCTAGAAAATTATTTTGAAAAAGTTTGTTTCCAAACAGATGATCGCGGTTTCGACTCCCGGCGGGACCAATGTAATTTTCTTTTTTTATTTTATTTTTCTTAATAATTTGATAAAATAAATATTTTTTTAATGACTGTTTTTTAGTCTGACTCTAGATCATAAATTAATATTACTTTCTGTTTTAAATTATTTTTTTAAATTAAAGAAAGATGATACAATTTGCACAAATAAATTGCAAAGAATAAAAAATATTTAAAAATATATAAAATAAAAATGATAAAAATTGCTTTTTATGCACATGTGAAAATAGTACTGAAATCAATACCGAATTACAGTGCACCTTTTGCACTGGTTTAATAAGTCTTTTCATTGAAGAGAATATAGCACAATATCTCGCAATACTCGTAACAAAGTAGTTTTTTATGCCAGTCAACTATCATATCAAAGAATAGCTCAGCGGTAGAGAGCTGGACTAGCAATCTTGCGGTCGCAAGTTCGATACCAGGTGGCGGCAACAATTTTTTTTTTGTGAAAATAAGAAAAATATATTTTTTTTTGAAAAGATTTTTTTAAACTCTTAATTGATGAAAAATAGTTTCCTTTGCACTCGTTCTAAAAATACTGAAAAAAAGTTGAAGTGGAAGTACCCCTCTCCTATGGCAACTCAATGTTAAAATCATTACGGTGGGTCTCATATTTCAAAACAAAATGTCAAAAAAATGTATGCAAAACAACAACAAATTTTCAGGTTAACTATTAACTAAAGTTTAAACTTGCAGTATGAGACCCACCGTTAGTGATTCTGTTAAAAAATAATTACATCTAGATCATTAATTGTAGTGCTTTTTCTACTGCTTTGGCATCTCTTTTTCTTGCTAGCTATTGAAATGTAAAATTTTAAAGTACCAAACTCTACTCTTCATTTTTGACAATTAACCAGTGTTGCCACTTTTTGAATAATTATTCAAAAACGGGACTGTTTACACATTCGTTGGATAATTTTTGAATAATGACATTTTTGTGTAGTTTTTGTGTAATTTCACTTTTTATAGAAATTTCCGTAAATTAATAAAAATTAGTCGATATTTAGACGAAACGAGTTTGTCAGTGAAACATTTACCACAAATCTTCATTTTCTGGTGAATTACTTTTGTAGATTTTTTCAACAATAAACCCAATTTAGAAGAAATTAAAAATGGTGTTATGTATTTTTTTTTGTATAAAGCACCGCCTTTTGTTTATTTTTTGCGAAAATAATTGTCAAGCTTCTTTTAAAAATTCTCTTGGTTTGCAAGAACATTTAAAAATTCAGCGAAAAAGTGGGAAAGTTTGAGTTTGTTATGATTGTGACTTTCTAATGTCTGAAATTTTTTTGATGTAGTTATCATGATACTGGACTTTGACCAGACAAAAATTTTGCTATCGCAGCGAGTTGGAGCAGAATCAGAATATTTTAGAATACTGTAAATCCAACATGTTTCAGATTTCAACAGAATCGTATGAAATTTTTTTAAAAAATATATTTTTATTTTTTTAAACAAAATTTATTGATACACATACTGCAAAGAAATTTCATGTTAAGGTCTGCCTTGCTACCATTAACATAAAGGCACATCTACACGAAATAGAATATTGCTAGAGATAGAGCAAAAAACACCTCTAAATAGCTTAAATCATTCACAATAGGGCTAATTAGAGGTGTTTTTTGCTCTATATCCAGCAGTTTTGTCTCTCGTGTAGATGTGCCTTAAAAACTAAAGAAAACAGGCAAAATTTTACAAATACGGTATTTTTTAAATTTTTCCTGTCTTGCCGACATTTAAAGCTAGGGTTGAACAGGGCTTATGCCATCACATTACGGACGACTTGGAGCATCTACTCCAGCTTTTTTTTAAATTCCAGCTTTGTACTCAGAGAAAAATTGGTTTAATTTAAAAACCCAGTGTAGAAAATCATTACCAGAATTGTTTATATGTAACTACATACTTGGTAATGGTAACTAGTTACTTTTGTTATTACATTTCTTATTACCTTTATATGGCGACGTCGCGAAAAATAATGATGTTATGGTTACACACCAGCATACGATAAATCAAAAAATATATCGTTACCTATGTGCTTACCAGTACTGACAAAAATAATGAGTCTAAAAATAGATTTTCTAAAAAAAAAAATAATATAAAAAAAATATTTTTTATTGTATTTTTTTTTTTAATAAAATTTGCTGGTGCGTCACTACGTGATTGGGAACGCAGCTTAAAAGCCTCGTTAACCCTTTCGCTACAGAGTTTGTTTGGCTGAACAGTTTTTGATAGAGTATCAAAAAACCGGCCATCAAAAAAGGGCCCTTCAGAAAAAACTACTGAAATTAGCTGAATCTGTTTGTTAAAGCAAGATTTAAAGTATCTGATTTTAAGTCTAATAAATTAATCAAAAAAATCCTGTGAAATAGTGTGATTGTCAAAAAAACTTCAGATGCAGTGATGCCAACTTTTTTAGAACAAAACTTGCGGCCAGGCACTTGAATCCTCCAATTTTAATGCTAACAGACCGATTTGTTCTATTTGGTCTCAAATGTACGAATTTAAAACAAAATTATACAACCCGTGCCAAATCGATTCCAAAGTTCGAGAGCTTTAAATTTGAAAACTAAATTTTAAAAGAATTCTTATTTACTGCCTGTTTTTATAAAAAGAATCTGACGAATTCGTTAAAATACTTGTGTAAAAAAACACAAGCATAAAAACATTTTTCGTTAATATTTTTTAGCTACATCTGTTCTACATAGATCTCATAACAAATTTGTGCAATAATTTTTAAATAAAAATGTTTCCAAATTAGTGTTTTCCACACAAACATTTTATATGAATTCTTCCGAATCTTTTTATTAAAACACCCAGTTAATTTTTCGAGGAGATGGGGAAATTCTGACTTCAGACACAAATTCAGATTTTCAAAAAAGACCTTTTAGAAAGTAAACTTTAGACTTTTGGTCTTAAATTTTGTCATATTTTGATTTTATGTGTATTAAACAAAATTAAAAAATTTAGCATTTCTAAAGGCATATCTACACGGGATAGAACACTCGCGAGGCTTTACGAAAATGCAGCTCAGTATAAGTCTACAAAATGTAATTACTATACCATTGACAATTGATATCATACACAATTTTTCTAATTCGAAACAATTTTTAAAATGTCTTGTAACATTATTAAACATTTTTATTAAATGCATCTTTTGGTATTTTAATAAAAAATTATCCTTTGAAATACAACAATTTTAATAAAAACAAATATTTTACAACTAGAGATGGTACTTGTAAAATATTGCGGTTATAAGTTGCGAGAATTGATGACTAATTTTCAAAGTAAATCTGTATAATTTGGTAGCGTTGTTCATTCGTCAATCTATTCATAATCATTTGCCAGAATATAATGATCATAAATGTCAAAAAGTGAGCGCAGTATGGCAGTTTTGGTAAAAATGTCGAACTTTGAGCTGCGATACAATATGAGCGCTACAAAAGTTTTTTAAATAAAACAAAAACGGTTTTGGATATCAATGAAATTCTTTATTCCTGTGAAAGTACGTTCGATGCCATTATGTATGGAAATCGATCTCTTTTGCATGGCCACCACGGGCACGCTTGCAGAAGTCCAGACGCTGAACCCAAATTTCGACGGTTTTCAAGCATAAATCGGCCGATATTCGTACGAAGTTCATCAATCGTCGCTGGCTTGTTGGCATAGACCATAGATTTGACGTAGCCCCACAGGAAATAGTCCAACGGCGTCAAATCGCAAGACCGAGACGGCCAATCGACTGGACCATTTCGTGAGATAACACGTTCTCCAAATTTGGTTTGCAATAAATTGATTGTGACATTCGATGCGTGGCTTTTGGCGCCGTCCTGTTGGAACCACATGTCCTCCAAGTCCATATCATCCAATTGGGGCCAAAAATATTCGGTTATCATTGAACGGTAGCGATTCCCTTTCACAGTAACGTGCCAGTCAATGATGATCAACATCACGGAAGAAGTACGGCCCAATGATGCCGCCGGCCCATAAACCGCACCAAACCGTAATTTTTTCGGGATGCAATGATAACTCATGGAGTACGTGTGTATTGCTGTCTGACCAATAACGCATATTTTGTTTATTGACGAAGCCATTCAGCCAGAAATGAGCCTCGTCGCTGAAGATGATTTTTCGATGAAAATCCGAATCATTTTAAAGTTGTTGCTCAGCACAATTCACGAACATACGACGCTTCTGGTGGTCAAGCGGCTTCAGTTATTGCATCAATTTGATCTTGTAAGGATGTAGGCCAAGATCTTTTTGCAAAATTCGCCACAACGACGTCACAGAGATGCCCAATGCTTGAGAACGACGTGTGAGAGACACATTTGGGCTTTCTTCAACTGAAGCCTCAGCGGCAGCAATATTCTCAACACTACGGGCACTTCTTTGTCTGGTACGGGAATATTTTGTACTGTGCCTGTGGATTCAAATTTTTCCACTAGACGCTCAATTGTTGATCTGCTAGGACGATTATGACGACCATAAATTGGACGTAGCGCTCTTAACGTTGAGGCCACTGACTCCGAATTTCGGTAGTAAACTTTAATAATTTCGACTCGTTGTTGGCTTGTATATCTTTCCATCATGAAATGGCAAACCTTACTGAAGAGAAATGTCAAAAGAACGGCAAGAAATATGGCGTCGTTTGCTGTCCCTGTCTTTCTACTTTTGTAGCGTCCCTGTTGAAAAACCCTTTACATCTTATTAGGAAAACTATATTATCAGAACATTGAATAGCGATAATATTAATTTGAACAATATCCATGGACATTTCGAAATTTTTTGGAATGACTTTCTTGCTTTCTTAATATTTTTAAAAATATTTGTTGGTCTAAATTATAAAAAAAAAACTGCTGAAATTGGCAAAATTTTTTTTACTAAGTACTAGTAAAATAAGAACAGCAAAAGTAAAACTGCTAAATTTACAGAATTTTAGTTATATTTGAGTTAACTTTTAGTTAGTTGAAAATGACAACTTATACTGTAAAATCTGCAGAAAATTTTGCTAAATATTAGGAGACTCAAAATATCGAAAACAAACTTATATCTACTTATATCTGCAAAGAAATGCAAAACGCAGTCTATCCTGCCTAAATCAACAGAAATAGTTGCTAAGAAATAGTACACTGCTAATTTCAGAAGGCTAGATTTTTATTTGCATTAAAAAAATCAGAACAAAAAAAAACGTTGAAAATATTAAGTTTGTTTGTGTTTTTAGTCTTCTAATTACACTGTGAGACAAATGGTAGGGGTCAGTGATCGGGAAGGGTTCAAACTACCGGGGAAAGTTATATCGGTAAAAAAGAAGTTATACGTGTCCCGGCGTTTCGCTGGGTCAACCCTAGGAATCGAGATATATCGATTTGACCTTTGGTGGTCTTTTTTTTGACATAACTCGAGAACCACTAGTCCGATTTTGCTCAAACAATTTTAAAAAAATTAAAAATTACAATTCCTTTAATCTGTTCATATAACGTTTTTCTATATACTCAACATTTTTGCCGGTAAAAATAAATGTATGAAGCAAAAAATATTTTTTGCCTAAAATATTAAAAAAAAGTAATAAACAAAAGGTTATTGATTTTTTTGGTAGCGGTAACAAACATTTATTTTTACCGGCAAAACTGTTGAGTATATAAAAAAACGTTATATGAACAGATTAAAGGAATTGTAATTTTTAATTTTTTTAAAATTATTTGAGCAAAATCGGACTTAATGGCCAGAAATGTTTGGAATCGCCCTCAATAACTTAGCGGCATTTTGATTTCGGTGTCCTTCCTGTGTTCTTTTGTTTTTCCCGTTCCAGGCATTCTTTCAATTACCAGGTCCTTGTTGAACTGTTTGACCACTGGAAACACATTGCCTGGTCAATAGATTTAATAATATTTTTTGTGCACTTGTTCCTGATTCTCCATTGTAAACTAACAACTCACTCGAATTTTATTGTACAAACCGATGCATTTTGAAATCGGACATATATTTCTCAATGATATTTTGATCAAGCAAAATTATTCTAATTAAAGGTGGAAAAAGTTATTAAGAAAAATGTGTGTTACTTTTTTAACGGCGCTTTTCTCATCAGTTAGATTTAAATTTGCACAAGCACTTCCATATTCCTTATTTCAAATTTATTTTTATCGGGATAAATATTATTTTTTTTTTAATTTTCGGAATTTTTAAATAATTTTCTTAAATCACAAAATATCATTTCGTATTACATATATCATTTTTATTATTTTATGCAAACAACCAGTTTTATTGCATTCGTTTCGAAATTTCGCTAATATTCATAGTAAAAATTTCAAACAATCATGGAAAGGTTAGGAATGCAAAGCTATAGAGAACTTCTACTCTATTATGTTACTTTAACACTCTTCCTTTTAAAAATTGAAAATCTCGTTTTTGTTAAACAAAATTACTAAATCAACCATATCAAAAGTTTAAAACTTATACTCTCAAACAGAAAAACTTTTGTGTTAGCTTAAAAGATTTTATTTTGAACTATTTATACTTTACCATCCCGTATAATACTATGCTCATTAGGGTGGCAGCTACTTGGGAAAATATCGAATTTCAAGATGAACATGCCCACGTTTTTGTACAAAAAAAAGCGGAATATGAATGTTTATGGCCCAAAAGATTTTTGAGAATTTTTTCAGATTTTTTGTTTTAAGCAGGTATGAACTTGCTGCAATAGATTTATTTCAAAAAGTGAGGCTGTGAAACATAACATTTAAATTTTTTTCTCCTGTGTTTTGTTTTCACAAAACCTGATAAATCACTATTCAAGAGATCCAGCATACTAAACAAAATATTCGGGGTAAAAATTATTAGTTTAGGTGGCACTTTGAAGATGCTAAAAGTAGAAGTTCAGTATTTCCTAAATTCAAACCTCAATAACTTGAGAAATAGGCAATGTAGGGCTTGAAATTAAACTCGTTGAATAGGCCCTCGAAATACTATTTTTCTGAAACCCACTTCGATTATCATGAAATTCACGCATTTGCTTAAATTTCATCTGAAATGGAAAACAATGGTTTTGCTTTATTTTTTTTTTTTTTATTTTTTTAGTACTTTTTCTAAAGTGACAAAAGTTAGATTTGAATCAAATGAAAGGTATATTAAGGACCTCTTTAACAAATTTTATTTAGCATTGTCTATTTCTAAAGACATTCAGTTTTGAAATCGGAAAATTCTAAACTTTTACTTATAAGGTAATAAAAATGGATCCTAAACTAAAAATTTGTACCACGAATTACATGTTTCTTTTGTAGGCTGGAACCCTTGAAGAGTAATTTATCTGTTTTTTGGGAAACAAAGTTCGACAGAAAAAAATTTAAAAAACTTATGTTTCCTGACCCATTTTTTTTAAATCCATTTTAGCGGCCCCGTACCACCTTTCAAAAAAATCTTAAAAAATCTCAAAAATCTTTTGGGCCATAAGCATTCATATTCCGCTTGCAAAAACCGAAAAAAATCCTTTTGGTGAAACGCTTTATTATCATCTCAATTTTTAACAATTCGAAAATAAATGCCCCTCTAATCTTCATAGACAATAACAAAGAAAAAGTTTAACTTTTTAAACAAGAGTTTATTATAAACCAACTTTTCTAGATGATTTTAACCACTCAACTGCATAGTCAAATTTAATATATAATCACGTATATGCAGAATCAGTGCACTGCAATTAAAATTTCTGTTCTACACTTAAATGGTTAAAAAAACATTTTAAAATAGGAAAACAATGCTAATTAGTTATAATAAAAGTCATCATATTCATTTCATATATATTTTTTCTGGTTAAACTAAAACAACACAAAACTTAATTGTTTAATTTTGTTATAATGGGCTCTTTGTTTCAGTTGGCAATTTGTGACCAATTATAAAAGTGGCAACAATATGAAACTATTTGTGAGCATAAAAAGTCAAACACAAAACGTCAACTTCTCAAATTGTGTAAATGGAAAAAGGAACATTCATTCAGTTTAACCCCTTGTCGACCGACGGTACTTAAAAGTACCATTACAGTTACGAGCTCATAAAATCTTAAAAAAAAGTTGTTGTATACCTTTGGGCCATAGGTATGTTAGAGTACACTATCATTTTTCCAATAAGATCTTTTTTCGACTATTGGCGACCCCGTCTTCTCAGAATAACGGTAATTCGAAATGTATTTTAGTTTTTTTGGTTAAGATATGGTGGCACTAATTTCGATTAATGGCAAAAAATTATGTTATAATGATAATTAAATTGTTTTTCTTAATACCATGGAATCAATTAATTAAAAAATGCTTTAATACTAATTTATTAAAAGTAAAAAAAAAAAAAAACAATGTTTCTTTCTTAGTTTTTATCCTTGCAGGTCCTTGACAAATTTTAAACTTTGTATATAACTTTAAGAAGGCATATTAATTAAGATTTAGTCAAAAAAAATACAAAGTTTCCAACGCTTTCGAGTCTTGGTCCATAAGGGGTTAAGTGAAAAAACAAATTTCGACGTTGAGACTCATACGAACCATAGTCGAAAGAACGATTTACTATACTATATACTATACAGTTTATCTTCACGATATTAATGAATTGTTTTAAAAAATCAATGAAGTTCCTTTCAAATTGAGCCAATCAAAGTTTTTTATTAAATTTTCAATCAATTTACTAATGTTACATATGAAAATTTTCATATTTTTAATGACAAAAGATCCATTAAAAACACGGCTTGAGCTAAAGTTGTCATCTCATCTGTATATGTCTATGTGTAATCTCTAGACCATTGTCAAGTGATGTCATACATAATTTATTTAATTAGTAACAATTTTTAAAATGTCTTGTAACATTATTGAACATTTCAGATTACTAAATTCACCTTTTGGTAAAAAAATTAATCTTTGAAATACAACAATTTTAATAAAAACAAATACTTGACAACTAGAGATGGTACTTTTACAACAAAAATTAGTGCCAACATTATTAGAGATGAGAAATTTAGCGTAACGAGATTTCTATTTCGTGCACACTTATAGAAATAAATCTGTAAAAGTGACAGAAAAATCAACTAAAAATTAGTTAAAAATTATGCTGCAGAAAAAACTGTTAAATTATCAGATTTTTTTTTTTTTTTTGCTAAATACTAGTAAAATAAAAACAGCAAAAATAAAACTGTTAAATTTACAGAATTTTTATGGTATTTAAGTTAACTTTTAGTTAGTTGAGAATAACAAATTATGCTGTAAAGTCTGCAGAAAATTTTGCTAAATATTAAGCGTTTTTTTTAATCACCTAGATTTAGAATTTTTCATACAAAAAGTGGATTTATTAAGTCCAAAAAACAAGCTGGATTTAATAAACCCACAATAAAAGCACAAATATATGAAACAGCCTATTAATTTAATGTCAGAAAAATACAAATGAAAATTAAAAGAGAAAAAATTTAAAAACTAACAATTAAAAGGTTTTTATTAAATTTTTTATGAAATATGTTTAGAAAAAAACCTACACCTCACCAAATACATATTTTCCATCTTGGCCATGGAGAAATAGCTGAAATAGAAATGGCAATTTTTCACTCTAGTGCAAGTAATTTAATTAAATCCAATTAGTGAATATTAAATATTGCAATGGAATTTTTCAATTGTGTAAAAATATAAATTGAAGTGATAAAACTGAAAAAGCATACTGTTTATCGCTGTTTTATATAAAATATAATTAAAAGTTAAAGTAAAATCCTTCATCATCGAATTCGGTATTAAAATACAGGGTGAAAGAAGTGTCGGACAGAAAATTCTTTTTAAAATAGGGAGAATCTAACCGCATCTGTTGAGCACTTTCAGAACTACTTTTTGAATTTACTAAATCCAAGTGTTTAGAAAAAGCGGCTAATAATTCAAAATTTAGTAAATTTCAGACATGTTTTTGGAGGAAAATAGCTTAGTTTTTGATAACGTATTATATTTTTTTTTTCTCCTCTATCGCATATCGAAATTTTTTATAATTGGAGAGAACCTGTTGGTATATTTCACTTGTTAGCAGAGCTCGAACACGTTTAATATACTAGTGAATGTATCTTCAAAAAACCTTTTGCTGCCTAGCAAAAAGTAATGACCTATCATTACCAAGTAATGATAGGTCATTACCTTTTGCATTACTTTAAAATACAAAATAATGACTGACTGATAATAAGTTATAGAAGTACTTATATATTCTTGCGAAGTAATTACTTACTGGTAATTGATTAAGTAAGTACCGATTAGTCTTTTTTATATTAATATTTTATTTATTAATTTGTTTTGAATTAAATAGGAAATTTTCTAAGGTAAAAAGTTATTTTGCCAATTTGACCAACTATTTCACAATGTAGGGTAATCACTTATATCCTACCTTCTTAGTAACCACTTATTCTTTCCCTATGGGTAACTTATTATTCTTACTTTTTTTGTAAGCGAGAACTTAATGACCGCCCATGACCAGTGAAATCCTTTGCGTGCTACTTATTCGCTTAATTACTTGGTAATGTCTGTTTTTGCTGCGTGGATACCTACATAATTTTTCTATAATTTCTTTAAAATAGAACAAAAGAAACCGAAAAATGTAAAATGGGGCGGTTTTCGATGCCATTTTCTAACAATTTAATATGAGATTGGGCAGCTATAAAGAGCACGTATCTCCTAAAATGTTCTCCTCTACAACGTATTCAAAGTTAATTAAGATCTGCGGTACCGCGTTGGGTGTTGACTTTAAAACTCAACCTTAGTTTTCTTCCAAATACATTTTGTTATTTCAAACTACCGGTAGCGAAGTATTGCCCTTTTAAGCTAGTTTGTTTATTAAATGTTTTTTTTTGTGAACCCCTCCGAAATATTTTCAATCATGCATGGAACCAATTAATTAAGTGGTCTAATTCATTGATGATTGCATTAGCAATGACTTGACTTCAATTCCAGTGCAATTTGTAATTCATTAACAAAAACAAAATAAATAAAACTGAAAGGTAGGTACATACGTTTTCTGAAAAACGTTAAATTGGAGAAAAATTGCTTAAATGAGGGATGGGAAATGCTAGCTCAGCCTAATGTTAATTTCAAAAAATGAGAAAGCCAAAATAAATTTTAGGTTTGTTTTTTTTCGAATTTTATATAAATATTCCATACAAATTTAAGCATTTATAAAAATTTTAAGTAGGTATAAATTTATCTTCTCAAAAATGAAGTAGTTTTAAAAATGATGCCAAGTTTTGAAAATTCTAGGCTTTTCTCTTTTAAATATAAACAAAAATATTTGTCACAGAATTTTTTCAAATTTTAGTATTTTAAAATTGATAAAATTTTAAAAAGAACAAATGAGTTATGTGGTTGTTAGTAAAGGGAGAGCATGCCACTCAAGGTAATTGCTCTATTTCGCGTTCCGGGCAAGGCCATATACGAAAACAGATTTCGTCTAAAGGCGGCTCCAAATCTTAAATTTTATTTTCATACAAAAAATAAATACAAGTCACGTAAGTACGGATAATCGTTTTTTTACAAGTAGTTGTAGATATAGATATAACCCAACAAATAATTCGTTCCGTTTACGCACCGTTTTCGGTCCGTCATAATCCAACGGAATCCAACTCCGTATACGTACCGTTTTCTGGATCCGTATACGGACCAGAAAACGGAACATAAGGAACATCGAAACTGATTCGAATCCGATGAAAATCCGTCAATGGCGGACCGTTTACGGACCGTTATGTCGTGTTAAAAACGGATAAGTCCGTTTAAAGTCCGTCAATGACGGACCGTTATGTCATGTAAAAAACGGACTAGTCCGCTGAAAGTCTGTCAATGCCGGACCGTTTTCGGACCGTTATGTCGTGTGAAAAACTGAGTATTTCCTTGTCCGTATCCTACCGATTTTTTCCACAAAAATAGACCATATGTTTATTATTTAAAATACTCAATACTTTTTTTCCTTTTTTATAAATTCATTAATAATTATTATTTACAATTACTATTAATAAATTTCTAATTAATACAATTACAATATTTAGCCCATCCGGCTCGGTTTACCTATCTATCCAGCGCTTAGGGACCCAGAGTGAAATCTAACATCTATATGGAAAAGAGCCAATAAATTAGTTATGGTTTAATTGACTGTGTACACGATACAAATTCTTACATGTTATACACAAAACAATAAGTTTCATAAATCTTACCTTGTTACTTGATGTTGTTTGATTAATGGTGTCATGGAAAGAATTCCCTCTATTGCATATTCTCCATATATTCCCGTTATAATAATATTTTCACCGACTTTTCAAAAATATAATTTTTTATTTTGTAAACAAACTGCAACCGATGAAATCCGTATTTAAAGGTACGGAAACGGATACACCAAAACGAAGTTAAAACGTATTGTGTTCAAAAATCCATTTATACGGTCCGTTAATGTTCCGTATACGTACAAGCATTGACGGATACGTACTTTACGTACAGTTAACAGTTAAAAAAATAAATTGGAATAAAGAACGAGTGAAATTTGCAGTGACCGAAGCGGATTGACCTACCTCAATTGTATAATCAGAGCGCAAATCTTGCCATTGACATTGCCTTGACCATTTTTAAATTGGCCTGTATTTCGAAAACTTATAGAAATAAGGCAAACATTTTGTCCGCTTTACGCCATTGGAGTACTAACACACTGGGCGCTGTTGTGTAATGGTTAGCGCGTAGGACTATTACACATGGAGTTGCACGTTCGATCCCCAACCAAGGCAACATCATTTATGAAAAAAATAATAATATAAATTAGTTTTTTTGTATCCCTCATACATATCGCAGCGTCCTCCTTCGGTGTTCCCATAGCACTTAACCCCACCGAAGTAAAATAATATAACAGGGCTATGAACTTAAAAGCTTCAACAAAGTTCGCCAACTCACCATCAGATGGCGCGCAACAACTGTTCTAAAATTCAACATCTCGCGCAATTACAGTATTGCCATAGTTGAAGCCCTTCATCTTTCACCACCTTTCACTTCTTCCCTATCCCCTTTCCAAAGGAAGCAACACGTTAATTAATAGGAAGAATTTCCTGAGTGTTGCTTCTCTTTATAAAAAAAAGAGGCCAGTTGCCGATTCCTAGGGCAGAGCTTATGTTCGGAATACTAGCTTATTTAGGAGAGCCCATTCGTTTGTAGTAGATTGCCCCGTGGATCGCCCAACAAATTGTAGAGCGATTCCTTCGTCGGTCGTACAAGAAGTATGTGGAATAAACTCATCGCAGAAATCTTTCCTGACACAATATGTGTAGATAAATTCAATTTAAATGTTTATTGCATTTTCAAACGACTGGCTTAAATATAGTTTTTATAAAATAATTTTTTCGGTTTATTCGAATTATGAATTATTCGAACCATGTTGGCTTTTTGAGACAAAAAAAAACAGTTAACCAGTTTTCAGTCACGATTTTGCACACCCTAGCGTGTAATTAATAATATATATAAATAATTTGAAAAACTAAGCAAGATAGCGCAGAACGAACAACATTTTTGCTCCATTGGATATTAAACACACAAATAGGACCGGTCTGGGAGAAACTCTGAGGGATCCACTTAACGAAGCAGATAACATAAAAACAATTTAAAAACTCCCTTATTTGTAAACAAATCCTTTTTTTGTTCAATTGTAATTAGTTTTTGATTAGCATTAGGAGAACAAATTCTAATGCCAGAAAGTTTCAGTAGCATTACATGGCAGGACATATTTTTGCCATAAATATAAGTTGAATACTAATAAAATTTAAATGGCAATGAAAAAATCCCAAGTATGCTTAACATAATATTGTGTATTTTAGCTTCAAACCAAAATGTATGCTTTTATAAAAAGAGCCATCATAGTTTGTTAAGTTTGAAAATTGAAGCATGCTTTAAAGATTTAGCAAAAATTGTTCATTGTTGCATACTTTTAGGAGAATTAAGTACTTGCTTCGTTTTATCAACAAACAAAAAAACTGAAGCATACTTTTAGGACTTAAAAGAAAAATGTTAAAATGTTGCAAATTTGACTTAAAGAAAACTATTTCACAAATGTGTTTAAGTAAAACGGAAATATAAGGCAAAATTATTTTGTGTATTTTTTTTTTTTAAATTCTTCATTAAAAAATATAATCTTTATTATATGTGTATTAAAAAAGTTCTACAGCTAAATGTACAGCCATTGTAAGTATATAAAAACTACCTCCTGGTAAATTGTATTTAAAGTAAATAGTCTGGATTGATGAATTTCTTAATAAAATATACCATTCATCAACAGGCATTTACTTTGACTACAGTTTTTAACCAAAAGCATCAAAAGTTTAAATAAAAAAAATAATAAATATAAAATGTTCCATTTTTTTAATAAACAACTTTTTTATAAAATTTCGACTATTAAATAAAATTAAAATTAATTTACAAACTTGTTTTTTTATAACCTTTCTTATCTAGTTCGTCAAGAAAATGAGCGTTTGATGAAGGAGACTCTGGAAAGAGCTCGTTTTGGTAAAAATTATACAGAGACTGCATCATCATTATTGGCAGCGACTACCTCATCATTGGCATCAGCTGCAGCAGGGGCTCATCATCAATTACAACAGCTGCAACAGCAACAACAACAACCACTACCGCAGCCACAACAACACCAACAACATCCTTTGCCACATTTACAACAAATTCCATAACAAATGTTAATGTATAAATAACTGCAAATATATTTTAAACTTAAACCGAAAGATTTAGATGAAAAGAAGATGATGATGCTGATAAAAACGATGACGATGATAATGTTGTAGTCATAATATTATATACCTCTACCACATTGACAATGAGCCCTAAAGCTGCCATAATAAAAACAAAAAACAACAAAATATATGAAGACAACAACAAAAAAAAAGGACTTCATAACAAAACAATAACACGTCTACTTTTGATAGTAAAAAAAACACAAAAACAAAACCCCTAACATAAGTGTGAGTTGAAAACAAACAACAGCAACAACAACAATTGGTATAAAACTACTACTACTACTAACACAGCTACTCTTTACTCTATTTTTACACTATTAAATTATAATGAACAACCTGTGGCATTCAATGAATATTTAACACCGCAGGGTTAGCTTTTTTTTATAGTTGTTTGTGTTGAAACATGAAAGTAACATTATTTTTTTTTTTTTAATGAAAGAACAAATTTGTTTACAAAACGCAAAAAACAAGCTAAAATATTAAACACGCACAAAAGCAACCAAATTGTATGAAAACAGTAAAACAAAACTAAATTTTATATAAATTCTCACACTTGTGGCACTTATTTGTACGAGACATTTTTAAGAATTTAAGAAAAACGATCTATTTTATAAAGACTAAAGCGGGGAATACACTAAGGAACATTAGTGAAAAAATTGCCATTTTTTACGAATGTTGATTTGTGTATGTTAATGTTCGTGTTGACATTCGTGCAATTCGTGTTTACAAAATTTGTTGATATTTTATGTTCCCTACTCAATGTTCCTTAATGTATTCGCCTCTTAATATCCGATTACTGAATGTCCGGTTAAAATTTTAAATGCAGATTTTATATGGGAAACAACAATAGACAATGACAGTTAAAGTTCGTATTAGTAGTTAACAGGACATTGTGAAAATGGAACTAAATGTCTTAAATTTTATGAAGAAGCGCTCTTAGTAGGCCTTTGCATTCAAGCCAATACACAAAACTTATTTAAATTTTACACTTCTACTTACCACATAGAAAACAGATTTGTACTGGCTCTTGTCAACTGAATGGTTCTGTTGCAACAACGAAATATTAGATTGCTGGTTAGGTAGGTAACCCAATTGTTTCTTTTCGATTTTAATGAGATTCGTGTATGTGATCAATGTGATAGAGGAGAAAAAAATAATGTACAAGTATTTTGCTAGCGGCCCAATCTCATGTTTAGGGGTTAATAAGTGAGTACAAAAATTATCCAATTTTTTTTTTATTTATTCCTTATAATTTCAAATAGAAATAGTTCTTATAATTTCAAATATCAACTAAAGGATTTTTGGGAGCCGTATTTACCGGTATACAGTTATTATATTTTCGAATAGAATATTTGTATCCGAAATTGTTGTTAGTTTTTGATTTAATTTACACATAATAATGCCTACTTAATTTAATCGAGGGGCTGTCTGAGCTTTTTCGATATTCGCTATCATTCTGCTTCAGAATGACTTTTCCCATAGTGCCCTTTTCACCAATATTTCAAATATTTCAATTAAATGGGTATACAACACGGGCAATATTTATTTTCTGGAGTACTTTAGCAATGTGTACGAACAAATATAAATTTTGTAAATTTCAGACATGTTTTTCTATAAAAATAAGTTAGGTTTTGATCCCTCTTAACCCTTAAACGTGTCTCTTATTTTTTTCTCGACTATAACATATAGGGCATCCAATCGATTAATCGAACAATTTTGCTAAAACATTTTTCGAATAATTTAAAATGCCCAAATTTCCAATAACGAGTAATTTAATACGCTTAATCGAAATTGGAAAAAATTAGAAAAATGATAAAAAAAATATATTTGTTTATTAAAGTAATTAAACAGGCAAAATTCCCCAAACTTATTTAACCCTTTCACATCCCGACTTTTTGTTTGCGGATGTATCGTTATTTTAACTTCAGATTCTTGTTAAGAGTCCTCAAATTAGAAAAAAATATGTAAAATATTTTGCCCTTTCGATTTTTTCAAATTTCTGAGCCCCGTTTTACCCCTTAAACATTCGAGTAGCCAAAAATCCTTTGGTTGGTTTTATTCTCGTCATAAAAAATAAAATTTCAATTATCTATCTTCATTAGTTTAGGAGAAACACCAAAACCCCCTTTTTATGGAGATTATGAAATATTAAAAAAATTAGACTAGATTAACGAATATCGCTATCATATTGCCATATTGAACTGATTATACATATAATGATTTTTATTTGAAGTCCAAGATCCTAAAAGACTTTTTTGCAAAAAGTATAAAGTTTTTTTTGCACTAATAAATTTTATATATTATTTTAAAGATGTGTACACTGTAGTGTACAAGGGTAGTGAAAGAGTTAAGACATTGTAAAAAATAATTTGCTGTAGGCCTGTACTTATATGGATTTCATTATTGTCTAAGGAAATCATCAGGGGACGACTTTTTAGAATATCCCGAAATATTTGTTTCGTTAAACTCAATGAGAAATTCTTATTTTCGTTTGAGAGCGTTATCAAACATCTTATATATCAAAGAAAATACCTGAAAAAAAAATTATCACAGTTTGCTTTGTCATCTTCCAAAGTACCACTCTTTTATTGTGATAGATCTAGCAGTGTGTTGAAATCTATTTACTTATTACAAATTTTTAATAATTTTTTTAAGATCTTGTAATTGTTCATATTTAAGGGCAGCATTAATAACACCGTGCAACAATTTTCAGTTTTTGCTCTCGCCCATTGAAAAATTGATATACACGTGAAAGTAGTGACCACGTATAGTCAAATTGCGTACCCAGTGTTGCTTCATTATGTCGGATGTCCTTTTGAAAGGACTTCAAAATATCAAAGTATACTATAATTTCAACGTATTTTTTTATCTGTTGTATCCAACATGACTATCAACGAAGAGGGGAGAATATCCTAAGTTCAGTTAGAATGTAAATTTCGACAAAAAAGGAAGTTTTTTTTAGTTTTTAATGGCCCTGAAATGGTAAAGTTTTGTCTTTCAAAATACAGAAATTTAATAAACTTTTATGACAATTCCATTTTGAAAGGAAAGACATTTTTTCACTAAAGTGTTGAGTTATTGGTTGTGTAAAGTTATCGGTAATGGTAACGCTATTTTAGATTAGTTCGCTAACGGTATTTTTAGTGTAACGTTATTTCATTTATTTCGGTGTCGGTATTTTAAGATTAACAGTATTTAAGTTACTTCAGTTACGTTATTTTAATAATAACGGCATTTTTGTTGTTGCGGTAATGGTATTTTAAGGTTAATGTTATTTCGGTAACGGTATTTTAAAGGTAACGATGGTAAGTTAATTCGATGCATACCGTTAATTTTTTACAAAAAACAAATGAAAATCAAAGAAAAACAAAATTACCAACTTAGTGCATGTAAAGTTGTCAATAACAACGTGCAATTACCAAAAGCAGAGAATTAAAAATAACGGTAACAGTATTTTAAGAATAACGATATTTCATTTATTTCAAAACAACAAAAACTTTCGTAAAATAAACCATTTTTCGTATATTTTACAAATTTTTTTGTTATTTTGACATTTTTTCGTATTTTTATGCATGGATTATTATGTGTGTATTGTAAGGGTATCGATATTTGATTTATTTCAGTATCGGTATTTTAAGGATAACGGTATTTCAATTATTTCGATAACGGTATTTTTAAGATAACGGTATTTCGGTAACGGTATTTTAGGGTATTGATAGGGTTTTGAATTGATAACGGTATTTTAGCGGTATTGTCTGCCAACCCTGCTTTTATCTGATACCCATATAACCCACACTCGGGGATTCTAGTAAATACACACAAGTATCTCCGAGTACTTTCAAACCCTATACACAAGGTGGCTTTCTTTACCCAGAGTATGGCCGCATTGTATTGGCACATAAGCCAGTATACTTGGTAAGTACACACAAGTTTAGTGGCATGTAAGTTAGACCATACATGGCACTAATTAATTAGGTGGACTAATTAATTGATGATTTCATTACCATTGATAATAAATTTAAAAAAATAATTGCCATTGACAGAAAAACGTAAAAACTCGTTGAAATCGAAGCTGGAATATGCTCATTCAGGCTCAAGCTCATTTGAAATTAAATATAACTTTCCATTCCATTGTTATTTGTATCCAGGCAAAGTTTAACGGAATGGAATGGATCCTCCTTATAAAATTATGTTTTATAACTTCCCCGGCCAAACCCGTTGTTCGTTATCATTTGTCTGAATTTTTTTGTAAACAAATGGTTTTTAATCAATTGTAATTGTTTTTTTTTATACATTAGTGTAATTTCATTACCATTAGTAATGATTTTTCTAATGAAAAATATTTCATTACCATTAAATGGTAATGAAATTTTTTTCATTGTCATTAGTATGAACTAATGGTAATGAAATTTCAATGGTAATTAAAAAATCCCATGTATGAGTTAGACAACATTTTCGGAAAATTTCAAATATTTTAAGTTTCACATATATTTGTTAAACTCCAGTATCCCATATCGTAAGTACACGTATGTGAAGTACGATTACATTGTGTGAACTTACACGTTTTTCTAAAGGGAATTTTTATACCCATATTTCCTTTGATTTGGAAGAAGAGCTACCACCCATTTAAAACATTGGAAATATAGGTGAAAATAGCACTTCAGGATAAATTTACTTAAGCCCAAAAAATTCCAAAAACCCCTAGCTTGTATCAAGTGATGTATAAAATATATAAATTTTATTGAGAGCAAAATTATTGTTCTGGATATTTCTAAGGCGTTGGATCGTATATGCAAGGGAGCCCCTGTATCAAATCTTATTGATTTGGCTGTGAGCAAGAATTTGCACGTTTATTTCAAGCTTTCTTAGCGACCCAGAAATCTAGATGCGGCCTCACCCAACATCTTCAACTGAATTTACAGGGTTCTGTTCTTTCTCTATTTATTTTCTGTCTCGATATCCTTCCTGGCTTTCGTAGATGACAGCAATATTTGCTACTAATTTTTCTTCTTAAGCTAGGCCTTGATTGGGAACAAGCGGCAGATTATGAATCACATACTCAATTGAGATTTTTCTACAATCGAGTGGATTCATTGACTTTAATCCACGCAAGACCCTATGTTGTATGTTAACCCATAGGGCTGTGGGGGTTAGAAATGTAATTTTCCTCTAAACCTTTTCCATCAATTTATATTAATTGTTTATACGTTTATGTTATTATCAGATTGTCTCTATATGATAATTTTTTTCAACAACCCATCGGCTGTAGGATTCGAACATAAGGATTCGAACTATTGCATTAGATTAAAAATGTAACTATACTAAGATGCTGCCGCTTTGCAATGTCGCCCAAGTAAGGCCTTGAATGCAATGTTACTAATTCCTTATTTTTTTCACCTATTGAGCTTTCTGTTATTGTTTTTTACTCAGAAGTGATCAACAGAAACACATACATTCTATTTTTAGATTTTTGTTTTTCATCAAAAATCAACCGTGTTTCCTTTTTCACAAATGTTACCAAATTAACGTGTGGTTTTTATTTTTTATTTTAATTAACTAGTGATGTGGTTAAACAAACAAGTCAGTAGTTGTTTACTCAAAATAAATATCCTCTTCCGTTTTTTTTTAGACAAAATGCTGTTGTCGTACTTCTTTAAAGAAGTTGAAATATAAATGCCAACTAAATGTTTACGCTCATACACACTGCAGACATGCATATATATATATATATATATATATATATATATATATATATATATATCGTCAGCTAAAAGAAAAGAAGCAAAACACCCCAGCAAACAAAGATGATCATTAATGACTCAGAAATGTGCTCCAAAAACATACACATTTTTCCACTTTTTCCGTCCGAAAGAGCCCCCTGTGTACTCAGAAATGACTCAGAAAAAAGAACTTATAAATTCGAAATTTTCCTCATAAATTTAAATAATTTTGGAAACTTCTTTGTGTCCGAAAAATTAACCCTCATTTTGAGACAACTTTTTGGATTGTTTTCTGAGGGTTCACATTTTCTACCAAAAAAAGAGTATTTTCAAAAAATCAATAATCATTTCTATGAGCCATTCAGGAATCCTATTTATGAGCGCTCCGAAATTGCTGGCTGGGACGTAGATAAATATTTAAAACCATTCGTTAAGAAAACCCTAAAATTTTGTGGATAATGTAGTTCGATGCAGTGCTTTATAATCACTCAATCCCACTTAAACTTTTTACGGCAAATAAATACACAGGTTTTTATCGTGAAAATATATGTTTTTCTAGGCATGTAGTTGAGAAAACTGCCGATTTTGAAAATATATGATTACTAACTCAATGAACTATCAAAAGAGAGCTTTTCTATTCAAACACTCAGATTTCGATGACTTTATTTAGAATTCTAAAATGATTTAATAAAATTTAACTATAAAAGCACCCTTTTGATTAAAATTTCTATAGTGCTTAGTACAAGGTGGCGCAAAAGTAATCCTCCTATCAGAAAATGCTATAAATTTTGCGATTGGCCCCTAATGTCAGTTCTGTTTTGACATTTGTGTAGTAAACACATGCGAAATACACGTTAATAAACAATGTTACGCTACACTGCTCCAGAACGCGGAATATTGGTGACTATTTATTTGACCAATAATCGGTCGGTGACTTTGGCACAACGTGAATTTCGTCGCAAATTTCCTAGCCGTCCAACGCCTACTGGTGAAACACTGCGACGTTTAGCCGCTCGCCTCGAAGAGACTGGCACAACACGAGATGCTGCCAGGCGTGGCAGACCCCGGAGTAGCCGTTCTGCAGAGAATATTGCTGCTGTAGCCGAGGATGTCATGGAAGCGCCGTCGACATCGACCAGACGACGTGCCACGCAAATGGGTATCAGTCGACGGTCTTTACAGCGATTTTTGGTACAAGATTTGAAGATGTTTCCGTACAAAATCCAGAAGGTGCATCATTGTTAGCTGCTGACCGCCAATCGCGTCTAACATACGCTCAAGCCATCCTTAATCACCACCAACAGGAAGATGATTTTTCATCAAAAATAATCATGAGTGATGAGGCCCATTTCCATCTTAGCGGGTACGTAAATAAGCAAAATTTACGCTTCTGGGGCACTGAAAATCCGCGTGTAACCCACGAAGAGCCATTACACCCGCTCAAAGTCATGGTGTGCTGTTTTCGCTGGGGGAGTCATCGGACCTTTTTTCTTCGAAGACGTCGCGGGGCAAACGGTTACTGTAAATGGTGAGCGCTACAGAGCAATGATCAACGAGTTCTTTTTGCCGCAACTTGATGAATTGGGATTGGAAAACATGTGGTTCCAACAGGACGGTGCAACGGCACACACTGCACGTGCCACAACCGATATGCTGAAGGATGCATTTCCCGGGCGCCTAATCTCCCGTTTTGGCGATTTGCACTGGCCAGCAAGATCGCCTGATTTGACCGCTCCAGACTTCTTTTTGTGGGGCTTTTTGAAGTCGCGGGTTTATGTCAACAAGCCTCAGACTCTTGCAGCTCTTAAAGACAATATCCGTCAAGAATGTGAGGACCTATCGCCGGAAGTTTTGGCCAAAGTGATGGAAAATGCCATAAAAAGGGCTAAAATGACAATCAACTGTGGCGGCGGCCATTTACATGACATCATATTCTCGACTTGATGTAAAAAAAATTAAAAGACCAAATAAAAATAATCTACAAGAAGAATCAAAGTTTTTAATTTTTTTTTTTAATTACAGCCAAAAAACATCGGAAGGTTATTTTTGCGCCACCTTGTATTTCTATGGGGTTTATTTTCGGTGAAGTGTTTCGTTACTTCTATGGAAATTGTTTTCATTAGAAAAAAAAAAATTTGCATTGAAAGTTCACTCACCTTATCCAAGTGTTTTAAGAAATTAGGTACTACTTATGTGTTTTTATAAAAAAAAACGACAACGACGGAAGCATTTTCTAACAGAGAAGTCGCAGTTATAAAGACCCAACTCACAATAAGTTCTCTCATCCACTTTCGAATCGACTGCACTGAACACCTAGATTGTTCGCCAAAAAGGTACCTTTCAACCAGTATTCATCACCTTCCACTTGTTGACATCTCCAATATTCTATCACAATTAAATTATATTATGTTGTATCCCGGTAACTCCTCTAAGATCTTCTAGAGGTTGGTTTTCCGAATACCACAAATCCATTCGCCACCTGCATTTAATGAAGGCAATCTTATATTTTAGCCGAATCTCAATACGTTTTACCGACAAAATTGTATCGAATGACCTAGTGGATGTGGTTCTAGTGGAGCGCAACATAGGCGCTATATTTTTTGAAGCGGCTTATATTTATGTTTTTTCATATTAATGTCCGGATACGTCAGGATGGGCCTAACTCCGCTTACGTAGAACCAGTATATCATTGTCTAATTTAACCCCATTTGAATCCTACAGCTTCTCTACATTATGATTACTCTTGGGCATTAGTGTTTATGCCTCGATATGTTCTTTCTAGTACAGTTTCCTCTAAATAATTACTCCTACACACTTCACCGTTTCGGAGACTGTAATTGGGTTTGCCTAGGAAATGAGGCTCATCATAACTAATAGTACTTGTCTTTCGATTAAATAGACATATCTTAATATTATCCAGCTTCACGTTAAATGCTCGCTGAATAGTTCAATTGTATGTTGTGTGATACACACCCACTTGGATGTTAATGTGCTGAATTGGGTTGGTTCGGTCAAGTACAGAGGCAAGTCCATGGCACTTAGATTATAAATTGTGCAATGTAACATAGCCAAAAAAAACGAATAATTAACAAGAGGAAAATATAAAAAAGGTAAAAATTAGGGATATGTTTAGAAGAGAAGAAGATAGGAGTCTATAACTTTCCAGTCTTCCCCATGAACCTCAGAAAATCAGGCCATATAGTCTCTGCCCAAAAAGAGCTAACTGATTCTTAAGAAGCGTCCACATCGTCCAGACATAACACACACAATTTGTTATTGATAATGACTTTCTTCGCCATATGACGAGTAAAAGTGTTGTATCCAGTAATCAGACCAGTAAATCTTCATCTGTCAGCTCTACTCAAACTGAGTAGGTATTTTGCTACATTCCCATTGGGGTCGGATTTTCATCGGTCACATTAGGGGCGGATTTTTATCCATCACACTTGGGGACATATTTCCATCCATCACATTGGGGATGGATTTCCATCCACCAAACTTGGGACGGGTTTTCATCCATCACATTGGGGACGGATTTCTATCCATCACACTACACTCATAATAATCCATGCTTAAAAATACGAAAATATTTTTCGTAAATATTTTTTCGTACAATATACAAACCTTTGGTTTATATTACAAATATTTTGTATACAACAAATTTCATAAATTTACAAATTTCGTAAATAATACAAATACGATTTTGTAAATTATTTTTAGTATAAAGTACAAAAAAAATTGTAATACTACAAAATGTTAGTTGATGGTAAAAAATTGATTAAATTTAAGAATTTCGTAAATTATACAAATAAAGTTTAATGAAAAAATGTTTGTATAATGTACAAAAATATCGTAATATTACCAAATACCATTTAGTAAACATACAAAATTTTTTTATTTAACGATTTCGTTTGTATATTATACAAACATTTCGTAAAATATAGTAAACATCTGTCATTAATTCTCACTTGGTCATTGAACGAAATAGTGCTTAAATAATCTCGAATTTTGTGCCAAAAAAAAGCATCATTTGCGAAAAGATTTGCTTTACTTCTTCAATTGAATATGTACCATTGATTTCAACGTGCCAAAGATGGTTTGTGCGGTTCAGAAGTGGTGATTTTGACACGGAAGACAAAGACCGCACAGGTCAGCCAAAAAAGTTGGAAGAAATGAATTGGAGGCATTTCTCGATGAAGATTGTTGTTAAACTCAAAAAGAACTTGCAGAATCAAACGGAGTTTCTCAAGCAGCAATTTCAAATCGTTTTCAAGCAGCAGGGAAAAGGGTATCACAAGCAAGAAAATGGGTACCACACGATCTGAAGACGAGACACATTGAAACACGATTTGCATGTCCGAAATGCTGCTTGAACGCCATAAAAAGAAGTCATTTTTGCATCGAATCATTACTGGCGATGAAAAATGGATCCATTACGACAACCCGAAGCGTAAGAAATCGTATGTGAAGCATGGAAGAAGGGTCTCATCTATTATATATATATATTAGGGTGGGTCGATTTAGCAATCGATATTGCGTACTCGATTTTTCGAAAGCTTTTAGCATAGGGAAAAAAAGTTCCTCTACGATATATCAAAAAAATCGTTTTCGAGGCTCCCAAATTTAAATTTTTTGCAACTTTCTAATAAACGCTGGATTAGCGCCATCTTGAGGTGGCTTTTTGAAAAAACTAATAAAGTTGTAAACAATATAACATTACAACCTTTCCAGAAAGGTATTACTTATGAAAATCGGATAAAAAATGTGGCAACTAGAGGTAAAAGTATATAAGTAAAATTATTTTCTGCTTGATGATGAAATGATGATAATGATGAGAAATGATGATAATGATGTTGATGACAACTAATCTAGATTTATTAGAAAATTGCAAAAAATTTAAATTTGGGAGCCTCGAAAATGATTTTTTTAATATGTCGTAATGGAACTTTTTTTTCCCGATGCTAAAAGCTTTCGAAAAATCGAGTGCGCAATATCAAAAAATGTTTATCCATACAATTTGACCCGCCCTAATATATATATATATATATATATGTTCCCTCGGTTCCTATAAGGAGCATAGGGCTCATCTATTATGAGCTACTGAAATCGGGCGAGACGATCACAGGGGATCTGTACCGAATACGATTGATTCGTTTGAAGCGAGCATTTGCCGAAAAACACCCGGAATATGCGACCAGAAATGAAGATATAATATTGCATAATGACAACCTCAGCCACATGTTGCAAGACCGGTTAAAAACTATTTAGAAAATAGTGGTTGGGTATTTTTATTTCACCCGCCTTATAGTCCAGACCTTGCCCCGTCCGACTACCATTTGTTTCGATCGATGCAGAATGCTCTCACTGGAATACGCTTCACTTCAGAAGAGGGTATCCGAAATTGGATTAATTAGTTCTTGGCCTCAAAAAATGAGCAGTTGTTTTGGCGCGGAATAAATATGTTTCCAGAAAGTTGGGAAAAGATCATAGATAATGATGGTCAATGTTTCACAGTAACATAAACGCCAAAAATTTGCTAAATATATCGCATTTTTATGTTATACATCCAATTTTCTACTAGATACAAAATTATTTTGTATTTAAACCAAATATTTATATCTTTACCAATCTTTTTTTTGTACTTTTATAAAATTTCGTAAAATATACAAATAAAAATTCGATACTAGAAACGAAAAATTATTTGTACATATTACAAAAATATTCGTAATGTCAAAATAACCAAAACTTTCGTAAAATGAACCACATTTTTCGTTTATTTTACCTATGGATAATTATGAGAGTAGGGACGGATTTTCATCCGTCACTATGTTAGCAAGGAGCGAATCTAGAACCCACAGAGAAACTACAATGAGGAACTACAAAGAGAGACACTACAAAGCGAAATCACAAAGAGAGAAACTACAAAGAGAATGACTACGAGGAGAACAACCACAAAACTAAAACTTCAAGCCACAAAATTACAAACACAACAATCATGAGTAACTCAGCTTTAAACTGGCACACAACTGGCAACAACAACCGTTATATATAACCATCAATACCTATTGTGACAACAACCACAGTGGTATTAGTGTGGCACCGTCAACATTTGAGAGAATGTGGTAATTACAAGGCACCGGTAGCCGGAGGACAGTATATAAGGAAGAGTTTTTAAGTAAGAGTCTCTTAGTTCGACAGCCGGCACGCAGTCAACACCTGGAGTGGTAAGAAATCGCAATTGTGAAATTTTATGGAGTTAGATTTCCATCTAGCTAGCTTAGAGACGGATTACATCTGTCGTTCGCTGGATTTAAATCCAGCTAAGAGTTAAGGAGTATAAAGGCAGGGTCTAGTGAGAAGGCTCCCGGTTTCACAACCAGAACGAAGGGGTTGAATATTCATCCGACGCAGGTTTAGTGGCGGATTACCATCCCCCACAGTTAGATTTACATCTGACACTCGGATTACATCTGAATATATAACGATATCAGAAAGAGGCAGGAGTGTTAGGAGTTTCACACATTGCAGCCTGGAGGAGCAGCAAGGAGACGGCTCAGTCGAACTACCACCAAGAGAACGTTAACACGTTTATATTTATTGTACCAGAAATTAGAGAAAGTGCTAAATAAAAACCCAGCGTGAATCCCTGCACTAGCTGATCTATCCGAGTTTCAAATCCGGAGCAACCGGAGGTTCCTTACACATTCTATATATGACAAGCTGGTTCCCAGCCGTGGTTCCGGATTGTTGGTAGTCGAAACCAATGTATAAAGTATCTGTACACATCGTCCAGTTGTCAACCAAATCCAGTTCCGTTAGAGGTACTAAGTAGATCTATTAGTGTAAAAATAAAATATCAGAATAACCCACAAGTAGTTCAGTTGGGTTACCCCAACTCTCACCACTGAGAATGCTAACTCCATACTTTCTACAGAATTCTATATAAGGTGTGATGTTATCTAAAGGCATTCCAAACATCTAGGCATGCTCTGCGCTGCATAAGAGTCTTTTATCATTGCTCTAGTCCACCAGAATATGGATAGATCTTTTACGATAGGTCTGTTAACTGCAAGGTACATCCAGTGTACAGCTGCAGTTTTAATACCCCAAAAGCTTTCCGATACTGCCAGAAAATCCGATGCCTCGGAGACACTTTTAGTTCAATATGACGAGTAATCCGTTTTAATATAGAAATTCTGAGACCCATTTGTTTGGTCTTTCACGTAAACAATACAAGCGTCGACTTTTTCAGTTATCTGTTACCATGCGCGGTTCCAGCAATTAATATAAAGGGAAAAATCATACGCCACAGTAGACAAATACATTGAGTTGGCCACTGAGGCGTATGATTTTTCCCCTTATATTAATTGCTGGAACCGCGCATGTCTGTTACACCAGCTGTCCATTAAGCCCACAACAGCTTTTATTTTTTTTACAAACTTTTCTAAATAACCTTCCGGGTATCAAAGCGCACACTTCATCCGCCTAATCCTGAATGCGAACAGCCAAAACCTGAATCTCTACTGAAACTGAATCGATCATTAAACAACCCCTTGGCGATATCCTCTAATGACCTCAAATGTCACATTTGTTTTCAACGAGATTTCAGCGGTAAACAATTTTTATACAATATTAAGTTAATACATTTAACAAGAGCTGGGTCGAAAGTAGCTTTGTCAAAAGCCACAAAGATTGTGTTCTAAAGTATCATCATCCCTCCAGTAGGCCCCACTAAGATTTAGCCATTTTTGAACACATTTAGCCGAAAAAAATTTATTTAGCCATTAGCCATTATTTTAGCCAGTTTTAGGAAATGTTCCGTTTTTCTATAAAATATAATTTTTATCTGTAAATTTATAGCAAAATTGATGAATTTTGTTCAATCTCCCAAACAAATTTAAAGGTACAAATTTCAAGCACTTACTTTGATTTAAAAAATGACGGAATAAAAATAAATTTCTACACCTTAAAAAAGTTCGTTTGAAGAATAAAGGTGCGTTTACAATGATGGAGTACTCCAATCTGTAGCAAATTTAGTTGTTTTCTCTTTCTTACTAATACATTTTTGTATTTGGCTATCTTTTTTTATTCCACTCCAGAGTTAAATTTGTTTGATTCTGGAGTACAGATTTGTTGCACTCTAGAGTTAACATCACTCTGTTAACTGTTTAACATGACAAATATAACTAAAAAAACACATCACTAATTTGTTCACATCTCTAATTGTCAACAAATTATAAAAAAATATTGAAAAATAAAAGGAAATAGTAAAAATTTGTAATAATATATAGAATAAAAAATTATTTTATAATAATAGCAGTGAAAGCCATGCCACGATATTCGCAAAAACTGCGTAAGTACTGAAACGTCACATATTTTTTTGAAGTAACTCGACTCTGCATTGTGAACAGTTAACATTTGAATCTGTGTTGCAGAGTAGAGCCACTCCACCATTGTGAAAGCACCTTAACTCTTTTTTTATTTAGACAAAATCCAAAAACTGTATTTAAAGCACATTAAGTTGTTTCGATTTCACGGGAAAAAACTGTTATACTCCGTATACAAAAACTATAATTTTTAGAAATTAACTTTTAAAGCCTTTTTCGAGTGAAATTTTTTCGTGTAACAACTAACTTACGGTGCTTAAAAAATGATTTTTCACCATAATAAGTTTCACATAAAAATTGTGTGGACTTTGTTTTCTTTCTAAAAGCCTATTATTTTTCCGATGAAAAAGTGATATTTTGAGTTCGTTGCGATTGTGTCTTTCTTATAAAATAAAAAAAGTTCTTGTGAAATTTTTCCACGTGACATTTAAACCTTTCAATAATGAACAGCATAGGGATGCCAAACGGGAAATCCCGAATCCCGAAATCCCGGAATTTTCGGGATTGGCAAAATCCGGAATCCCGGGATTATTTCTCAAAAATAAACAACGTGAGCAATTTTATATTACCGACGCTTTTTCTTGAATTTCCTCATATTTATAAGAAATTGATGCCAAGATATTGGTAAAATTAGAAATTAAGTATATTATTCGAGTAAACTATGTAAAGACTTTGTAGAAAATTTTGAAAAGTTGATAAACATATTAAGTTTTTGAGTAATTCATGGGAAAAATCAAGTTTGTTTGTTATTTTACCGGTTTATTCTTCCAAGCGAAATTCGACTTCTGAAATATAATTTTGGCTGGGACTGTAAGTTTGAATTCTGCCATGAAAACATTTGATAACGATAACCAAATAACTTTGTTGCTGTAATTATACGATTCGGTGGGCAAGGTTGTCGTAACGAATTTGTTTTTTAAAATTTGCTTACAAAATACTGGCCGCAAGTGTACTTAAGTGCAGGCCTTCATATATTATCCCAGTCAGAAAAATACAAAACGGGAAAGCTATGACAAGTAGAGTTTGCTGTTCGGTTTTATTCGAAACCGAAACCGCGGTTTTTTTAGCCTCAAAACCGAAACCGAAAACCGACAAAAATAAGTCGGTTTTCGGTTTCGGTTTTTAAATTTTTATTAAATACTTTAACAAATTAAAATAATTTAATAAATTGCAAAGATTCATAAAAGAGCTCTAACACCTTCTGATGCAGCCTCCGAATAATGGGAATTATTGGAAAGTTTATAATTTTCTGAGCCATTATGAGTTATTTATTATTAATTTTTATGCACTCATAAATACGAGTCCAATATGATTAATTTATAAATCTAAAATTTGAGCACTCTGAAAAAACATGCTTATTTGTAACTCCAAAATTTGAGTCTTCTACGAGTAAAAATTTCAGAGCGCTCAGTAAAATGTCGGCTGGGATATTATTGAATCTTGAATTTCAAAAAGGGCTCAGCTCCTATTTGACAAAATTTTGTATTTAATTGTAATTAAAATTTTCTACATTAAACATTACTTTAAAGAATTTTTTATTTTTGTTATTACGGATAACATGAGCTGAGGCTTATAATTTTAGAAAAAAAAATTGCACCAAAAAATGAAGTGGTTTAAGAGATATTTAGTTTCACGTATTCAGTTCAGATTTTAACCCTGTATTTTTCAAAAAGTCCTTTTTCGTAGTCTGCGAAATTTATAAATTTTATATTTATATTGTTTTAAATAAATTGCTAAAATTCAAATTTATACTCTTGAAAATACAGATTTAGTTGCGGACAAAAGAATAAAAAAAATATAATTCATAATAGTTTTCCGCGTTTTTTTTTTCTCCCTCAAAGCCCTCGAAACGGCGTTATTGCATATATTTGAGTGAGAAATTCAATTAAATTTTAAGTAATAAGTATATTGTGCGTTTTAAACTATTTACTTTTTATACTTATTTAATTATTTAAAAAAAATTCTAGTATTAGCACAAGAAAACCGAAAATTAACCGAAACCGCGGTTTTTATAATTTTGAAAAACCGAAACCGCGGTTTTCAGATTTTTCGGTTTTTAGCAAACTCTAATGACAAGGTACTTTAACGCTGTTTGTAAACTCTGGCAAAGCGTCCCAAATGAGTGTTCTGCCAGTCATTTATTTTCAACACCACTGTTACCCAGTAGTATTTATTTATTTATTTAGTTAAGTCTATGGATTTTAAATCCTTACAGACTATATTATTTAAATTAATTACAAACAATATTATTTAATTTAATTACAAACAATATTATAAGGCTATGTATTTAAAAACAAGATAATACTACGTTTAATGACACTAACACTCAAAGAAAAGTCAATAAAATTATACATCTCATTAAAATCTCCGCATATTCTATGCAGGTACTTGATTTTTTATACAACTGGCAATTTCTGACTGGGATGTTTCAATATTCATAAAATGTACCACATTATTAATTAACAACTATTAAATAATTATGAAACGCTTTATTCTATAAAAAAATTAGTTACATAACAAAAAAACATTGATAAATAAAGGAAAATTTAAATCCCGGAATCCCGAAAAATCCCAAAATCCCGAAAAATCCCGAAATCCCGGGATCCCGAAAACTCCCGTAGTCCCGAAAATCCAATCCAATCCAATCAAATATCAATCCCGATTGGCATCCCTAGAACAGCAGTCTAAATTTATCCGTTACAGGAAAGTGTCCACTTATGGCAAGTAGTAGTAATAAATTTTTGATGCGAAAAAAAATTACTATATTTTTTATAAAAATATAATAAAATGTTTATATAAATTTCAAAGTCAACTGACTAATAAGTTGGAAGACTTGAACTCAAAAATTCAATAAAATCAATTTTAGAAAATCAAAAAAATCTTAAAATTGTTTTCTATTAACGGTGGGTCTCATACTGTAGGTTTAAACTTTAGTTAATAGTTAAACCAAGAATTTGTTGTTGTTTGTGTACATTTTTTGACATTTTGTTTTGTTTATAGTACAGTATGAGACCCACCATAAATGTTTAACCTAACTCTTGAACAAAAGAAAATGTCAAAAAATTATATACAAAACAACAACAAATTCTTGGGTTAACTAATAGTTAACTCAAGGTTATGGTAGTAAATTTAAATCAAATTGTATTATAGTGTTGTCACGCCTCTTGGCATTTTAGCTAACGTTATATTTTATGCATTCAGGCCACTCACTATGAAATCAAGTGTGACAGGCTAAAAGACAAACAAATGAAGAAAAAATTAAAAGTAAACAATACATGAATACACAACTCATGTGATGTTTTACACATGTTTCACGCACACACGAGCAAGTATTTATTATTCAATTGTTTAAATGGCCGATGATGTTAAATGGTCGAAAATTTTAAAAAAGAAATGTATAGTAGAATGTTTTGAAATTGAAATAGTGTTAACTTTTTATTATTCTGTAGATGAGGGTTGGCAAACTATGACAGTGAGTTTTAGGTGGCACGCGATGTTCTGGTGAATATATTGAAAATATTTACCCCTTAATTCATAAATGCTTTATAAAGTTAGAGGAGATTTATTGAACAAGTTTTGTATGAGAAATTTTTTTGTAAGCCTCGTATAACTTTACAAAGCATTTATGAATTAACCCCTAAATTCATAAACGCTTTGTAAAATTATAGGAGGTTTATTGAAAAAATTTTGTACGAAAATGACGTTTTGTAAACCTGCTATAACTTAACAAAGCATTTATGAATTGAGGGGTAAAACTTTAAATTTTATTAGGGGACCAGCAAAAAATTCTGTTAAATAAATGAAAAAAAAAAATTCTGTTAAATAGTAAACCGCTGATTTTAGAAGGCTAGATTTTTAGTTGCATTAAAAAAATTTTATATTAATTAAAATATAACTAAAATTATGTGTATTTAATAGAAATATAAACAATAACCTTAAAATTCGTGCTTAAGGAAATTTCTCTGCGATTGGTGTATTGGCAAATTAAAAAAAAGCTGAAAATTTTGTGGATAAAGTCTTGAAAAAATTTCTTCGAATTCTAGATTTAACGAAGTTTAAATATTTCGATGAGAATAAGCCTCATAATCGGAGAAATAAAAAAGTGACAGAACCTCAAACAAAAATGGAAAACAACTTGTAGTAAAATCGACTTACTGCTCGACAAAAAAAGAAACTAATATTCGATGCCTGAAGTTGGGTTTTAATGGCATTTCCAAACAAAAATTAAAATCTTCAAAAAACTTTACGGTTTAAGGTGTTTACGTATTTTTTTTTTTTAGATTGTTTATTTTTTTTTTTTTTTTTTGGTTGTTACCCCATTGTGGTAATTTCTTAACGCACAAAAATTGAACTTTTAACGAAAACAAATAATTACCATAAAGAGAATGAAATAACTCCCAAAAAATATGAAAATTAAATATTTTAAGTTGAAGTAAATCGTTGTTAAAGTCAAATGAAAATTTTAAAAATTCTGTTTTTTGTTTATTGTTAATATTTTGAGTGTATCAGTATTTCACTGCTAATTTTAAGCTAGTAAATATGACGTATACGTAATATTTATTCAAATCGTACATATTCATCATACGCCTTAGGTTCGAATCGATTAAGGTCCCAGTGTAGAAACGGTAATGACATATCATTATTTTTTGGAGTACCAGTAATGACACCCAGTTACCTTCTGCATTATTTTAAAACATATAATAATGAGTTACTGATAATGTCTTATTTTTATCATTATTTCAAATAGAAAATAAATTTCTAGATTTTTTTTAAAATTTTTTGAAATCTATTTTTAGACTCAATATTTTTTAAACACTGGTAAGGATGTATGTAACCACATATTTTTTGGTTTTTTGTATGTTGGCGAGTAAGCTTACTTGTGTGCAACAGGTCAATTATGTTTTTATCTATTAAATATTACATGTCGATATAGCTCAGATGGTAGAGCTGTTGATTGGCAATCTGTAGACCCAGGTTCGATTCCCGCACCAAATTTTATTAAAAAAAAAAATACAATAAAAAATATTTTTTTTTATATATTTTTTTTTTGAAAATCTATTTTTAGACTCATTATTTTTGTCAGTACTGGTAAGCACATAGGTAATTATATATTCTTTGATTTTTCGTATGCTGGTGTGTAACGACAACTCATTATTTTTCGCGACATCGCCATATAAAGGTAATGTAGTAACAAAAGTAACTAGTTACCATTACCAAGTATGTAGTTACATAACCACATATCTGGTAATGATTTTCTACACTGGGGTAATAAATGACTCAAAAATGAAGTTATTTGAAAATAGAAAGAAAAATACGAAGGAAATTAGTTCAGCAATGCCTATTCTCTGGTATTAGATTTTGTCCTGGAAATTCTTGTAAAATCATACTAGTGCCTTAAAAAATAATTACAATTGAGCCAAAAATGCATTCGTTTAAAAAAAGTGAACGTTAAAATTGCTTTACATAGGATATTTTACGAGGGCGACCGCAAAAGTAACTGGCCTAACATAAAAAAACCGTTTTTTTGGAATTATTATTATTTATTTTTCAACATAATCTCCTTCCAACTCAATACACTTCATCAAACGTTTTTCAAGTTTTTTAATTCCATCCGAAAAATAAGATTTTTCAAGACCTTCAAAATATGCCTCAGTTTCAGCAATAACCTCGCTATTGGACGAAAATTTTTTGCCACCGAGAAATTTTTTTTAAATTTGGAAACAAGAAATAATCAGAAGGAGCTAAATCTGGACTGGACTATATGGTGGATGCGGAGCAATTTCAAATCGTAATTCGGCCAGTTTTTGTTGAGTTAAAAATGCAGTGTGTGAAGGATTTTTTGGGGCAAAGTCAACAAACGCGGCACCCATCTTGCAGATAGCTTTTTCATGTGGAGTTCATCATGTAAAATACTCCAAACTTATTTTTCGTGTATTTTAACAATATCAGCAAGTTCTCTGAGCTTTATTCGTCTATCTTTAGTCACTTCATTAAATATTTTTCTAATGTTTTCAATAGTAGTAGCAGTTTTCGGTCTTCCAGAGCGTTGTTCATCTTCCGTACTTGAACGACCCATTTTAAATTGTTGAACCCTGGATATCACGGTGGAGTATGATGGTGCATTATCACCATGAACAGAATCCAATTCATCTTTGATTAATTGTGGCGTATAACCTTTCATATAAAAGTGTTTAATTACCGCGCGAAACTCTTTATTTTCCATTTTTCAAAAATTACAAAACTTGTTTACTTCAATCACCTGTAACAAAGAAAATAATCGTTAAATATTTCGGAAATTTTGACAGATGGCTTATAAAAGATTGCTTTAAAAAAAAAAAAAAAAAGTTGCTAGTAAAACAGAAAATGTGCCAGGCCAGTTACTTTTGCGGTCGCCCTCGTATAAAATGGATCCATCAGTATCTCTCTCCTATTTTAATTTTTGAAGTGCCTTAATGCTTCAATAGAGCACACATTTTGCCCGAGTTTGCTCAAAACTGACAAAATTTTCAAAAATCTCAACAAAATCTACACTCCATTTAAAGAAATAAGGTAGCTGCAGGAAGGATGCCAAGGAATCCAATTTAAGGCACTAGAAATATACTTTGATAATACGAATTACGTTCCCCGTGTCATTCCATTTCGTTCCCTGGGCTTAGTGTTCCAATTTCTTTCATTCTCCGTACCATTCAAATTCGGTCCACTTTACATGTATACAAACCAAAATGACATGGAATGGAAATTAATATATATATATTTAACATTTACAAATCTTATTTTGGCTCGCTAATTTCGAAAATGAGCAAGAAACTGACCGATCAGAGAGTGACAACAAATACCTAAAAAAAGTTACTTAAGTATTTACTCATACTTTTCGTTATAGTATGTACCCAAGCACACTACTAATAATGAGTTACCGATAATACTTACTAACACTTATTTGCAATGCAATAATTATATATATACTTTTTACTTACGAAGTGTGCATTAGTATGGAAACGTAGCTAAGATACAATAAGTACTTGTAAAAACTGTGTATAAAATAGCAAAGAAAAAAAATTATTTACAAAAATAACGGAAAATTTAGCATTAATTAAATAAAATTCCTAACGTTCTAAAGCTAAAAGAGCACTCATGTTTGCTGTTGCACAGAAGGTTTTATTTTCGGAAAATATACTCTACCCAGTGTAGAAACGGTAATGACATATTATTTTTTGGACTACTAGTAATGATACCGACTTACCTTCTGCATTATTTTAAAACGTATAATAATGAGTTACTGATAATGACTTATTTTTATCATTATTTCAAATAGATAGTAATTTTATAGATTTTTTTTGTAAATGTTTTGAAATCTATTTTAAACTAAATATTTTTTCAACACCATATATGAAGCCCTTCATCTTTCACCACCTTTCACTTCTTCTCTATCCATAGGAAGAATTTCCTGAGTGTTGCTTCTCTCTTTCAAAAAAAAAAGAAACACTGGTAAGGATATATGTAACCATTTTTTGATATTTTATTGTATGTTGGCGAGTAAGCTGACTTCTGTGCAGCAGGTCAATTATGTTTTTATTTGTCAAATATTACATATCGAGATAGCTCAGATGGTAGAGCTATTGACTGGCAACCTGGAGTCCCAGGTTCGATTCCCGCATTAGAAAATTTTATAAATAAAAATTTTACAATAAAAAAATATTTTTTTTATAAAATTTATTTTTTAAACTATTTTTAGACTCATTCTTTTTGTCAGTACTGGTAAGCATAGAGGTAACGACATATTTTTAGATTTTTCGGATGCTGGGGATTCCCGTAGTCGTAAATTATTTAAAATTTGTAAAAAAAATTACGTTTTTAAAGTGCAAATAAAAGAACATGAATAATTATTGTTACAAATTTAACTCATACTTGTAATAAAGGAAGGAAATGCTTCACTTCTAACCTATTTGTAATCTTTTTAATGTTTTAAGTAACAATAATTGCTGTCGAATAAAACTCGATCACGAGTGCGGTAATTTGCCCCTGGTGTATAAGCATAATTTATTATTTTACACGACATCGCCATACAAAGGTAATAAGAAATGTAATAAGAAAAGTAACTAGTTACCATTACTAGCTATATAGTTACATAACCACATATCTGGTAATGATTTTCTACACTGGGTAACTATACTTAGAGTACTGTATGTAGATACTTATAATTTACTACTTATAAGTATGGGTATGGCAGGTAACATATATAACTTCTATTTACATTGAATGAATATGCGAATACACATCAACTGCCTACACTTGTAGTTGTTTAAGTTGCACTTGGTATGAATATGATGTGTATCTTTAACTTTAATCACTCGTACATATTTGGCTACTGCTACTTTAAGAGTTCTCGAAGTAATAATTTTGCCATTCTCTATGATACATAATGTTCCACTCCTGACTTCATCTATCAATTGTAATTATTTTTTTTAATGAATTATTAATTGCAATGTGATTTAAAACATTTGCCATTGACCAACGAAATTTTGACCTTAAAGTCATTATCATTAATAAAAAATAATTGTAATAAAACATTTTTCAACTACACTTTATATGAAGACAATGCTAATGAAATCATCAATTAATTAGTTCACTCAAGAAACTAGTGGACTTTAATAATTAGTCCCATTTATCCACTACTACACTTAAAATAATACGTCAGTAGAAAAATCTGTCAAACCGGTTTCAAATCGATTTGACTAATTTTTTATTAAATTTTCAATTGAAACACTGATTTAAGCAAAGATTTTAGTTATCTTCATTTAACACAATACTAAAAATCCTCAGTACTTTAACTAATTTGGAGTGTTAATTTTCAAAATTATTTAAAACAAATTTTTAAGAACACATTCGTTAAATTTTACAAAATTTATTGTTAAAATATAATATTTGCATGTTACTGTTACCGATAGAGGGCGCCACATATGTATCCGAAGTTTTAAAAATGGCACTATTTCTTTCTTCCCGAATTTTTAAAATGTCCCATATCTCGAAAACTAAGAGAGATAGAGCAAAATTGATGAACATTTCGACTACCCCTAACCGCACAATACCCCAGCGAAAACAGTTATCTCTGTCCAAAAATGGACCTTGGCGGGGCCTTTGACCTTCGGAAATTTTTAATAAAATTTGCCTAACCTGATCCCTATTAGATTCCCAGCAAAATTGTCGGCTGCAAAGAACCGGTTGTAGAACAATTTTTACTTGCATGCAACCTGTTCTAATTTATGTTTTATCATCGGTGATTTTTGTTTGAGTTTGTCCCAAAAGCAACAGGTTATGTTGCTCCAAATTAGAACAGGTTGCTTTGGAACCGATTCTAGAACCAGTTATACAACCGGTTCTGCGACAGTGAAGGCTTTCATTTTGATTTCCAGGAATCAGTTCTAGAACATGTTCCACGGAACCGGTGGTAAAAACACCTATTCTAGAACAGATTCAAAGGCAACCAGTTCAAAAAAATTTTGCTGGGTATTGTCTAAATTATTAGCCAAAATCACAGTTTTCTCTAAAATTTTCAAATTAAAACGCCGTCACTGCTAAGTTAAAAGAGGGATATGTGTAATTTTCAGTAGGATAATTCTCTGAGGTGTATTTAAAAAAATTCTATACGTTAACCACTTTTTTTAAATTTTGTTGAACAAAATTTTAAAAAACTCAAAATTAAAGTTTTGAAAATTTATAAAATAAAATCCATCTTTGGCCATACCTGGGACTAGGTTAGCACATTCCAAGAGCGACAAAAATGTATATCTAAATATTTGTAGATCTTAGAAATGAAGCTAAGAAAAAATATTTTATTTTTTACGATTTTCTTAATTTATCTAATTTTAACCCTACAATGGTCTGGGGTAATTGCAACTACTTAAATATTTTCCAACCGATTTTGGATTTTTATGCTTTGCTAGAAAGGTAATTCAGTACAGATTACGATTCTATTGACACCTTCCAGAAATACAGATATTTAAGAGTCAGTATTTAAAAAGAAAAAATCCAAAAAAAGTAGTTTTTCCCCTTATAAATCATAGTTCAAACTTCAGGGTCGATGCGGTGAGTGTTCCCGTTACAAGATCACCTTAATTTTTTGAATGATGTATTTTTATACCCAAACGACCATTTCTAGAGGGGGCCCATATAGCCCATATAACGAAGGTAACCCTAATGATGATAGTCCCCATGGGGCTTAAGACCTATGTATTTGTTGTGCGAATATACCCAAAAAAAATATTTGATCATTTGAAGCCGCTGTGCAAAAAACCTTTCCTCGGTGAAGCCGGCTTTGTACATATCGAAAGGAGTATAAAATCCTTAAGCCCGGCCAAAGGCCGACTACGCAGAAAAAGTTCTCTCAGCGAAGCCAGCTTCGGACATTCCATAGAATAAAAACCTCCTAAGCCCATCCAAAGGCCGACTACTCAGAATACCTTCACTCACCGGCCCATAATGGGGATCATACACTAAGAGAATTAACTACAATAGCAATTAAAAAAGTGTACATTGTAAATGCATTTCAAATAAATTGATGTTGCAGTTATTTTAGCTACAGTTGCAATTAAAAGTAACTGCAATTTTAATTAATTAAAATGAAATTTTTATTAATTAAAATGAAATCTATAACTTTTTTGTTTATGAATAAAAATAAGCACTTTGAAAGTAAAAGTTTAAAGAAATTGAAACGCCTTTCTTTTCGTTTGAAAATGATTCGATGTGGTAAAAACAATTTTACATTTCTACAATCGTCTTTAGCAAACCATTAATCCCAGGTTTGAATGGCTCAACTTTTTTTTCGACCTTCCCTTGTGTATTCTATAATTACCCAGGAAAATTGTTTACAATCGGTTGCCAACCACAGCAATTCCACAACAACTCGTTACAGAACTGATTCTAGGGAAACCGGTTACACTTTAGAGCTTTAAGCGGCCCATACATTTGCAATACTTGAAAAGTTATGCCAGCATATTGACCGTGTGTGTATTAAATTGAAGGTTCAACAATATTATGGAGTGAATCAAAGCACATTTAATTTTTATTGGATAACTTAATATATTGTGCTGACAACACTTTACAATTTGAATTTTGCGCTGTTTATGTTTGTGTGCATTTGGCGGTTTTTGTTGAAATCATATATTGCATAAAATATTATGGCGATCTGTTCTTACATATAAGTTGCAATTTATTGTATGGCATGTGGCAAAACGAGAAAAATACGGTGCCATTATATTGTACATAATATTGCAAATGTATGGGGGGCTTTAAAAGAGAATGTTTTTGGGGCAATTTAAAACAATAATCAACGGTCTTACAGCTGACAGTAGAAGGGGTTACAAAAAAAACGTAGCTATTCTAAAGCCAATTCCTTGGAACAGAAAATTTTTATGGGTATGTGAGAATTTGTAACGTTAAGATATGCAAATCTATCATAGCTATGTATATTCAGGACAGGGTTAATCACATAATGTCAAAAATATATATTGGTAAATTTCGTTACATACAATACCATTAAGAAAATTTTATATTATGTGACTATATCAGTCCTAAATATGGACAGAATAAGATAATAACTTAATTGATAATAACTAAATTTTTACACGTAGTAGTTCTTGTCCAAAAACTTATAATTCATAAAATTATGTTGCTCATATTTACTTCAAGTAATAGTAAATTATATTTAAGTTATAAATTTAAGCGTGTAGTTAGAAGTTAAATGAAATCGAGCTTGTTTGTTAATTGTTTTATAGCTAAAAATAATCATTAAATGAAATAAAAACCACAACTTGAATGAACTTAAATCAGAATTATAAAATTGAAATGAAACTGTATGAAAAAATAAATGAAGTACTTTAAAACACAAACACTTTTGTAAATACAATTGTCATTAAGAACACGAACTAAAAACGTTGCATAGTTTTTAAATTTCTAAGCTAAATTGTTAATTTTATATAAAGAGAAAAAACTAAATAGTAAAATTAAATTGAAAAAATATATATAATGCTAAAAAGAAACAGGGTCTTAATTTTGTAAAAAAAAAAAAGAAATGAACTAATACTTATTGTAATAAATAATAATAAAAAACACTTTCATACCTTACAACAAATAAATATGTCAAAAAAGTTTACTACTTTGTTTGACTGAAACTTTGTATAAAAAGGGGCCTAGCAAAACTTGTGACTAAACTTAGTAAAACTTATTGCTACAAAGTAAATAATGTATATTAGTAAATCAACTAAATTTATATTAAAGGAATAAAATATGCTAAAATCCCAAACGTATTTAACAAATAGTGAAAAATAATCCGTTTTAGGCATGTCCCTATCCGGATTTCATTCTTGCCTAAGGAAATCGTCAGGGGACGACGTTTTTAGAATTTCTGGAAATATTTGTTAAGTTAAATTACAAACTCAATGAGAATTTCTTGTTCTCGTCTAGAAGCGTTATTAAACATTTTGTTAAATACGTTTGGGATTTTAGCATATTTAATTCCTTTAATACAACTAATGTAAAATAAAAAACTAATATGCAAGTGCTTGTGCAAATTTAAATGTTACTGACACTTTAGAAAACATTATTTTCCATTGTTGTTTCTACATGAATGGATGTCACTACATTGCTAGATCTGTCAAAACAACAGAGTAGTACATTGGAAGATAACAAAGCAAATTGTGGAAAATTTTCTGTTGTTGTTTTTATTTTTTCTTTGATATTTTAAATGGACATGCCTACAGCGGATTATTTTTCACAATTTGTTAAATACGTTTGGGATTTTAGCATATTTAATTCCTTTAATGCAACTAATATATATCCCGATAAAATAAAATTTAAAAAAAAATTATATTAATTGAGTTTTTGATAAAAACCATTTGTCTCGATTTTAAATTTAGTTGATTTACATATGTTTTGTTGTCTCTTCAAACTTAACCAATATTCAGCAAACGAGTTTTTCCAATTTTAGTAACAATTTGCTATAATCTCTTTTTAAATAAATTGCTATAAAATTACCTAATAATTTTTCAATTTTTTACTAAACTTTTTTAAATGTATTGCTACATTTAAGTTTAATCAATATGAAAAATGTAAAAGTAATAAGAAAATAACAGAAAAGCAACAGAACAAAATTTATTACGATAAATGGTAATTTGTTATAGAAATATTATTAGTGCTACCAATTGAATGTTTTTTAAAGTTAAAAACTCATAGTTTCCAACTAGATATTATTTAGCTATTTTTATATAAAAAAATCAATATTTGTTTAAATGTTAGTTTAATTTCGATTGACAAAACTTGGTGTTAATTTATAAAAATCTTAAAGTTTATTTTTGGAAGTAGAAAAAGTATTTAATATAAAAATATTTTATGTTAAAAACCAAAGATGAATTGGTAAATTTTATGTTTAAATTATAATAAATATGATGAAATCTATCAGTAACAATATGAAAAAATTTCATTTTATCATTAAAAAAAAAAGTTCGAATTCCTATTTTCAGCCATATTTTATATATTTTTTCTGACTAACTGAGAGGATTGCATGCTCTCTTCTTTATAAACTCTTTGTGTTAGAGTCTACACGATTTTATCAATAATCAGTGTGTTCGTTTAACAGAATTTCTTACTACTTTTACTAAGATTGGAAAGTTTTGTTTACTTTTTGTATTGAATTTTTCCAGCTGTACACTCAGATATAAAAGTTAGTAAAAAAATTTGTAAACAGTTTTCAATCGCACTTAACTATTTTTGTACTGGTTTAGTGCAATTTTTTAGTAATAATTTTTGCTATTCTCTTATTACAAATTACGGATTTTTTTTTACTAATTTTCGCTGCTGATTTCAGCAAAACATATTACTAACCGATGCTAAACTTAGCAAAAAAAAAATATACTAATTTAACAACGAGTGGATACTTAAGGATATTTTGTTTACAAGAATTCGTTGATTTTTTAGAATTCTTGTTTAGTTTATATTTGTTATTATTGATATATTCTTAGGTTGAAAATAAGACTTAGAAAAATTTATTGCGTCTGCAATGCATAAAAAGGTAATAACTGGAGAACCATTTGCAATTTTTACTTCAATTTTAAAGTACGATGAAGTAATTATACATTTTTTACAATCGTAAGTAAATTTTTTTTTTCATTAAATTTGATTTTAATTTCTTTTTTTAGATTTTACAGTTTGTTTATTTTTTAGTACACTTTTTCCTAATTTCAGCAGATTGATTTTAAATTGCAGTTTACAACAATTTATTGAAATTTAGTAGCGTCTACTAATTATTTATAATAATTTCATTACACCAATATTAATAATAGCAAAATTTTCAGTAGCCATTACAGACTTTTTTGGTTGAGTGTAGTAAAAGTAGTAACTTGTAGTAAGTAAACGAACAAGCTTAATGTCTTTCAGTGTGTCTTAGAATATAGATTCAATCTTGTGGCTTCGGCTGCGTTTTTTTTTTTTTTGAGTTGAGAAACAAACTTGCGGCTTCTTCTGCTTTTCATATTTTATATGGAGTAGTATCGTAAAGTATCGTGTCAGCTGTTTACTTTTAGTTGAATATACAACTACTTAGTTTGGAAGTACATTTGAGGTAAAGAAAATCTATTGAAAATACACACAGGAAAAAAATTGCCAACCGAATTGCTAAGCCTATTTTGATTGCTACAACCAATAAATTCGGTTGGTGAAACCATATTGGAATGTGATTCCTAAATATTTTGAGTATTGCAACTAATATTCAGTTGTATAAACCGAATTTCGTTGTGATAGCCAATATTCAGTTACACCAACCTATTTTAGTAGATTTAACCGAATTTTAGTTGGAAAATGGCATATTTTTTCTCTGTGTGTAGATTTCTACTTCACGATACCTTATTTCGCCGCACTTTACTTCCAAACTAATTTGAGCTTAACTTCGGATTCCTTCTTATTAAAACCTAATTTAATTTATCTGCGTTTTCTCTCATACTTCCATATTTTCATTCTTACACTGTCTTCAATATTGCCATATTTTCAAAAAATAATCCCCATATTTGGTGATGTTTAGAAATAAAAAAGTTGAAACGATTGAACCTTTACTTTGAAAAATATCCTGGTTTTTTATGTTTGTTACTTGTTTCGAACTCCTTAATTTAATGATCTTTACCGCAGTTAAAATTAAACCTAATTTCCCACCCCTGGTGCTCTCCACACATATACTACATGTATACTAGACCGTACCTCAAAAAAAAGTTCGCCGTACACCCTCCAATATGATGTATTTTTGGAAGGCGATTTCAAAAAAAATTTTTGATTTTGATTTTTTTTTTGCCGACCGTAGGAGTCGCCTTTTTAAATTTTTTGTTATAGCTTTTTCATTTAAAATCGGATTTTAAAGTGTGATATATCGATTTTTTTGCCTCGAGGAGACCAGTGTTTTGCTATATAGTAAAAATCCAATTAAAAAAAATTAAAAAGGCGACCCCTACGTTCGGCAACCAATATATATATAAAAAATTTATACTGGGTTTAGCGAAAAACTTCCTTAGCAAAAGTTTAATGATTTTTTGCGAGCTTTAATTTTCTGACATTAGGGTCTTACATTAGGGTGGTAGCAACTGAGATCTGGTGGGTAACTACTAGAACGGGATACTTGAGGTCAAAATGTCCTTAGAGCTGGTCTCCTCGAGAGAAAAACATCGATGTATCATACTTTAAGATCCGACTGTAAATACCAAAGATATAACGAAAAACGTAAAATGGCGACCCCTACGTTCGGCAAAAAAAAATAAAAAATTTTTTTTTGAAACCTCCTTGCAAAAGTACTTCATATTGGAGGGTGTACGGCGCACTTTTTTTTTTTTTTGCCTGTAAGGTGGTACGCTCTAATTTACACATTAGTGTAGGCCCAGAATAAGAGCGCAGTGATTTTTTCCATACATTTTGACATTTAAAAATCGCTAGGCGTAGCTGTTGTGAGATAGAATCTATTTTATTTTAATGGCGGTTTTTGTTATTTTCCCATTTTTTCTTTCTCATACTTTCACCAATGTTGTCTATTGTTATTTTTGCTGGTGTTCACTACATTTTGTAATATTAAAGAGTACAGCTAACAAAGGCAATCAATGGCTCTTCTGACTCTTTTTCTATTTTTTTGCAAAAAAAAATGAAATTTTTAAATTATTAGAATTTTGTTTTCTTTAACTGAGATTTTGAACATTATTAGTAGAACGTTAGTTCATCGTTTAGTAGTGTATATTATGTTTGCAGGAAACTGAGAGACATATGAGTCGCATAAAGTCTCCTTGTAATATATAGCACATGCTCAATTATGTCGCTACTGCTGTACGTCGTTATTTCGGACGCTTTTTTCTCAGAGCGATAATCGCTAGCCTCTGCGCTGTTATTCTGGGCCGACACTTATATGTAAAGAGAATACATATGTATAAAAACAACCATCACCGCAGCCGCAGTCATTTAATTTGTTTGCTCTAGCCGCAGCGGAATCTGCAGCCGCAAGGTTGTATCTCTACTCTTATACGGAGATTTGACTCTTAAAAACATACTGCGGATTCACTCTAAATTATAACTTAATTTAATTTCTCTGGGTTTTCTCTCATTCTCCCATAATTTCATTTTCACTCTCTTTTAAATGTTGCCATATTTGCAAAAAATAATCCGATTATTTGGTGATGTTCTGAGATCGAAAAGTTGATACCATTGAACTTTTATTTATAAAAATCCCTGTTTTTCATGTTTATTATTAGTTTCGAATGCATTATATAGGGTTTTCCAATAAGAACTTGACCATGTGAGAACGTACGTCGCGTGAAATGGTCCATCGACTTCAATTCTTGAGTCAGCTTGATCTTGTATGGGTGTAAACCAAGATCTTTATGCAAAATTCGCCATAAAGTGGTCTTGGCGATGCCCAGTTCTTGAGAACGCCGCGGAATCGACTGATTTGGATCGTTTGCTACGGACGCCTGAACGGCAGCGATATTTTCGTCACTTCGACCAACCCGTTGTCTTAGTGGCACGGCAGCATCACACAATGAATATGTAGACTCAAATTTTTGCACTAAACTTGTTATTGCTTGTCTACTAGGGCGAGAATAACGACCGAAAATTGGAGTTAACGCTCTTAAAGTTGCGGTCACCGACTACGTATTTCGGTAGTACATTTTGCATACGTTGTCCGTTCGTGTACTTTACCAAGATGAAAATATTGAGTTTACTGAAAAAAGGAAAGTAATAGTTAGATAATCAGTGAAATAGTGCGTTCACAAATTAATTCAAATTTGTCAAGTACCTATTGGAAAACCTTACATATAATTTAAATTTAATAATCTTTACTGAAATTAAAATAAAAAACTGAAATAATATAATTAATAATATATTAAAAAAAAATTATGTTAATTGATTTTCATATTTTTATTTTTTCTCATTAGGAATAGACCTTTCATTATGTGAATGAAATATAAAAAAGAGTCTTTAAAAAAAATATTTTTTTTATAAAAATCAAAAAATTATTTTTTTAAGAACCTTTTTATACCCTACATTACTACGTGGAGAGGGTACATATAATAAGTTTGTGCTGAAGTTTTTAACACCAAAAAATATTGGACCTAGACCCACCTTACAGTATACCGATCGGTTTAGACTCACTTTTTATTTCGATTTAACGATGTCCGTGTGTCTGTCTGTTCGTGTGTCTGTCTGTCCATGCATTCTTGTGCATTTGGTACACCGACTTGGTTAAAATTGGTCCATGTTTAGACCTAGTGCCCATATAATGGTCCCCAGAAAATTGGCTTTTTTACACGCTGGAGGTCGCAAATATTAAGATATTAGTGTAGGCCCAGAATAAGAGCGCAGTGATTTTTTCCATACATTTTGACATTTAAAAATCGCTAGGCGTAGCTGTTGTGAGATAGAATCTATTTTATTTTAATGGCGGTTTTTGTTATTTTCCCATTTTTTCTTTCTCATACTTTCACCAATGTTGTCTATTGTTATTTTTGCTGGTGTTCACTACATTTTGTAATATTAAAGAGTACAGCTAACAAAGGCAATCAATGGCTCTTCTGACTCTTTTTCTATTTTTTTGCAAAAAAAAATGAAATTTTTAAATTATTAGAATTTTGTTTTCTTTAACTGAGATTTTGAACATTATTAGTAGAACGTTAGTTCATCGTTTAGTAGTGTATATTATGTTTGCAGGAAACTGAGAGACATATGAGTCGCATAAAGTCTCCTTGTAATATATAGCACATGCTCAATTATGTCGCTACTGCTGTACGTCGTTATTTCGGACGCTTTTTTCTCAGAGCGATAATCGCTAGCCTCTGCGCTGTTATTCTGGGCCGACACTTATATGTAAAGAGAATACATATGTATAAAAACAACCATCACCGCAGCCGCAGTCATTTAATTTGTTTGCTCTAGCCGCAGCGGAATCTGCAGCCGCAAGGTTGTATCTCTACTCTTATACGGAGATTTGACTCTTAAAAACATACTGCGGATTCACTCTAAATTATAACTTAATTTAATTTCTCTGGGTTTTCTCTCATTCTCCCATAATTTCATTTTCACTCTCTTTTAAATGTTGCCATATTTGCAAAAAATAATCCGATTATTTGGTGATGTTCTGAGATCGAAAAGTTGATACCATTGAACTTTTATTTATAAAAATCCCTGTTTTTCATGTTTATTATTAGTTTCGAATGCATTATATAGGGTTTTCCAATAAGAACTTGACCATGTGAGAACGTACGTCGCGTGAAATGGTCCATCGACTTCAATTCTTGAGTCAGCTTGATCTTGTATGGGTGTAAACCAAGATCTTTATGCAAAATTCGCCATAAAGTGGTCTTGGCGATGCCCAGTTCTTGAGAACGCCGCGGAATCGACTGATTTGGATCGTTTGCTACGGACGCCTGAACGGCAGCGATATTTTCGTCACTTCGACCAACCCGTTGTCTTAGTGGCACGGCAGCATCACACAATGAATATGTAGACTCAAATTTTTGCACTAAACTTGTTATTGCTTGTCTACTAGGGCGAGAATAACGACCGAAAATTGGAGTTAACGCTCTTAAAGTTGCGGTCACCGACTACGTATTTCGGTAGTACATTTTGCATACGTTGTCCGTTCGTGTACTTTACCAAGATGAAAATATTGAGTTTACTGAAAAAAGGAAAGTAATAGTTAGATAATCAGTGAAATAGTGCGTTCACAAATTAATTCAAATTTGTCAAGTACCTATTGGAAAACCTTACATATAATTTAAATTTAATAATCTTTACTGAAATTAAAATAAAAAACTGAAATAATATAATTAATAATATATTAAAAAAAAATTATGTTAATTGATTTTCATATTTTTATTTTTTCTCATTAGGAATAGACCTTTCATTATGTGAATGAAATATAAAAAAGAGTCTTTAAAAAAAATATTTTTTTTATAAAAATCAAAAAATTATTTTTTTAAGAACCTTTTTATACCCTACATTACTACGTGGAGAGGGTACATATAATAAGTTTGTGCTGAAGTTTTTAACACCAAAAAATATTGGACCTAGACCCACCTTACAGTATACCGATCGGTTTAGACTCACTTTTTATTTCGATTTAACGATGTCCGTGTGTCTGTCTGTTCGTGTGTCTGTCTGTCCATGCATTCTTGTGCATTTGGTACACCGACTTGGTTAAAATTGGTCCATGTTTAGACCTAGTGCCCATATAATGGTCCCCAGAAAATTGGCTTTTTTACACGCTGGAGGTCGCAAATATTAAGATATTTTGATAAAATTTGGTACACAGACCTATGCCGGCCCAAAGACGAAGGCTATTGATTTTGGTTAAAATCGGTATATGTTTAAACCTAGTGCCCATATAAGGGTCCCCCCAAAATTGGCTTCTTTACACATTGCAGGTCGCAAATACGAAGATATTTCAATGAAATTTGGTTCGCTGATTCACATGGTCCCAAGGACAAAGCCTATTGATTCTAGATAGGATGGGTCCATATTTGCACCTATCGCCCATATGGGCCATATTTTTGATTTTATCTTCTTTTGTCATTTTATAGAAAATTTTGACACAAGACCGTTTTACATGAGTTGGCTTTTAACCAGACTGGTGTAGGGTATTATATAGTCGGCATGCCCGACTTTAAAGTTTTTTACTCGTTTATATCTCATTCACGTAATAAATGTAGCTTTTTTTAGGGGGTTAAAATGTTGCACAAAAATGTTCCTCGTAGTGTTTCACATGAGTTCGCTGAACACATCCTATACTTAAAATGGAAGATTCCCATGGTATCTCCCTAAAATCCAGGTTTGTGAGACATTTCTCATACTGCAGGTTTAAACTTAGGTTAATAGTTAACCCAAAAATTTGTTGTTGTTTTGTGTACATTTTTTTGACATTTTATTTTGTTTTTAGTTAAGTTAAAGTTAAACCTAGAGTATGAGACGCACCGTTAAACGCCAATTCTGAATAAGTACGAAATTAACCCTTAAACACATTTTAAGTTTTTACTTATTACTGGCACTGAAGTTAAATTTCCAATGCTGATGTCTTAAAAGAACTATAGTAGAATTTCATGACAAATATTTTCCGGAACATTTTAACCCTCTAACTCTTCAACTTACGGGTCGTTTTTGTCCGTTTTAAAAAGGGGCCAAAAAAGTCCCTTTAATTGAAGAGCTAGACGTTTAAAATGTTCCACAAAAATATTCCTCGTAGTGTTTTACATAAGTTCGCTGAACATACCCTATACCTAAAATGGAGGATTCACATGGTTTCTTATCTTAATCCTATTTAATTTTTTAGAGAAATCATTTTAAGCGTTTAAAACGCATTTTTTTATGAGAGGCATTTTTTATTAATGAATCGATTTTATCCAAATTTGGCACAAATATGGCTTGACCTTATATCAATTCACTTGCTAAATTTCATGGCAATCGGATAATTTTTGCAGGTTTTATAAAGAATTTTAGATAAAGGATGTATGGGAGGACTAAAAATTGAAAGGTCAGCTTCTGTGTAAAGGTATATTGGTAAATTGTATAATTTTGAACATAATATTTAACTTCTTTTAAAATATTTTCAAAAGAATATTCGAATTTCAGTTTAGTTGAAATTAGCTGATTTCGTTTGTACATATCCGCATTAACTCAATCTTAGGGCGATCTCTTAAAAGTCCCAAACATTATTTTGCATTTTAATGTTTCAAAATTCAAAATGTTTCAATACATAAATCAGTACGATAAAGATAGATTTTAAAAGCAGAAAAATCAACAAAAAAAAAACTATTTAAAGGGGCATAATAATTTACTATAATTATTGCCATAATTTTAGTTTCAACCAACAGGAAATTCCTGTAAACTGCTACTGGACCTGTATCTATATGTATATTAGACTTGGGCATTCTAAGTCGTCTTGGTGACCGCTCTTTCTAGTTCAATTTATTGTACAGAACTAGTTCGCTCTTCTTGTTCAATCGTTCTTTGACAATTTCGTGCAACCGTTGATAAAACAATTTTACCGATCGTTCGTTTGGGAATTTTCTTAGCTACCTATTCATATTGCTCGTCTTTTGGTTAACAAATTAAGAATTTTAAGAAAGAAAGAAGAATGTCTTGTATAAAAAATGTTTTTAATTAATTAGAATTAAAATATACCCGACAAAAGGTAATAAAATGAACGATTGAACTGAAAGAGCGATTAGGAGTGAACTAAGTCTTTCGATCAATTGAGTGACTAGTTCAATTGAACTACCTCTTTCACGAACGATACAAGTCTACTATATATGAAAAAACTTCTCAGTCGAAAGTGACACCTTGTGATATGTCACCGAACTGTGCCTTTTAGGGAGTTCAGGGACGCGTCTTAGATTAGATCTGTGGCTTAACACAAGGCCTCAAAGCCATAAAATATTGACAGGTTTCTTCATGAGACCGTTTCTGTAGAAGTTTTCATAAATATTTATTAAGGCAGTTTTAATTTTTGAGTAAAGAATTCATTTTAAAATTTATTATAGCGAAGAAATTTATGGAATTTGAAGGGAAACTATACAAAATCACCTTAATTTTAATTATCGGGAAATTTTGCCTAAAGTAATTTATAAAACTTCTTTAGCTCCGAACTTTTTTTTATTTATATGTAGTCATATTTAAGTAGACAATCTCTATAAGCTAAATGAAAAGTGTTTATATATTTTATTGTATAAATTAATTTATTGCAACAAAAGGTTTCAATTAGGCTTGTTTTAAAAACTTAGCAAAAAGTTATTTTATTTATACATTCTGTATAGTTCTACACATTAGATTGACAGCTATTTTGCAAAATATAGAGTTTAAAGGAGTTCAAAATTGTGAAACTTAATTTAACGATTTAACAGTAATTTCATAAGTTAATTTAATTTAAGCGTATAACATATAAATAAAATTGATGTTGTTATAATCATACCTCATTCTAGTGGTTTCCTGAATTTTTGTTAGATTAATTGAGTGTTTTTAATTTCGGAAACAAACAATTACGGCCACATTTCCGTCTTGTACATGTGTTTTGTAGTTGTTTACATAAACAAAATGCTTGCACAGGACGGAAATTTGTGTGTGCTTCGTATTCATAAATTATATGGTTATTTAAATGTGTTGCGCAATTACATTAAGAAAAACACTCGAAATATTTGTACCTATGACTTAACAACATTTGTGCCTCTTGAAAACTGGTTTCCACAGTATACTGGATAGTAGGATAACATGGTTACACTTATCACGCACATGTATTAGTGACAGCAAACGGTTAAACTTTTGACGTTTACAAAATAATTTGTAAAACACCAACAACACGATAACATTTTCTCGCCGTTTCATTCTAACTTATGTCAAACAGCAACAATGTAACAAGAAAAACAGCAACAATGTAACAAGAAAAACAGAAACAATGTAGCAAGAACTTTATCTGTAAATTATCTACGTCCTTGTCCTTGTCCTACCCTAGACATTTGTGCCTCTCGAAAACTAGGTTCATGGTGCCATATCTACATCCGTTTCTGCACTCAAAATAATAGGTCTGTTGCCTGGACAGAGAAATTTGTTACTTTAACAATATTTATTCCTGTTTTTTGGCTTAAAATAAAATTTGTTGATTTTAACAAATTCTTTTGTCAAATTTAATAAATCTAAATTAAAGTAAAAAATTTGTAAAACTACAGTTTTATCTGTAATTATACTGAGTCATAGAATTTATCCAAATTTAGTTTCACGGGACCCTCCCCGGGCCTAGTCCATATCAAGTGAGGGGATATAACGGCACTCCAAAGGAGCAAAAATTTTGTCCGTTTTGCTTATGAAGTGGAAAACTTTTATTAAAAATTTCCGAAGTTCCAAGGCCCCGCCAAGCTCCATTTTTGGATAGAAGTACCCCCTTATACGGTTAGGCGTAGTCGAAATTTTCATCAATTTTGCTCTATCTCTCTTAGTTTTCGAGATATGGGCAATTTTAAAAAATCGGGAGGGAAAGAAATAACGCCATCTTTAAAACTTCGGCGCCATCTATCGGTAACAGTAACATGAAAATATTTTATTTTAACAATAAATTTAACAAATGGTTTCTTAAAAATTTTTTTTAAATACTTTTGAAAATTAACACACAAAATTAGTTAAAATACTGAGGATTTTTAGTATATATTGTGTTAAATGAAAATAACTAAAATCTTTGCTTAAATCAGTGTTTCAACTAAAAATTTGCTAAAAATTAGTCAAATCGATTTGAAACCGGTTTGACAGATTTTTCTACTGACGTGTGAGCTTTACAGTGTTTCAGGACCAATCACGAAACGTTCTATGAAAAGGCTCATTGGGCTAAACTAGGGTTGCCATCCGTCCTCTTTTCCCCGGACACCGTCCTCTTTTTTAGGGCATCCGGGGCAGTTCTCCTTCTTTTTCAGTAGGTGTCCGGGGTTGTCCTACTTTTTGCACTTTTCTCCATAACTTTTTTTATTGCTTCTAAACTTTTCAATTGTTGGCATTGCCACTTTGTCTTAATTAACTTGGCTTCACTTACTTTGATTGCCAAAATGTGAAGCTTATCAGCAGTGAGTCAATTGTTGGATTTTTAAAAAAATTATTGATGAAAATTTATTTAAGGAATTCCTTCTCCTAAAAATTATGTAAAAAACTTAAATTCAATTAACACGACTGATAAAAAGTTTTGGTGCGACTTTTTTTATTAAAAATTATGTTTTCTATGAAATGAAAAAGCTTGTTGAGTTTTATTTTTGCTTACCAGCACATAAGGCCAACGCAAAACCAGAGCTTTGAAGAATTAATTCCTTTTTGAATGAATTCACTACCAATCGAATTCAATTTTCTCTACAATTGAATGAATTCCTTTTCTTAAGTAATTCACTGAATTCGTTCAACTGAACGCGTTCATCAAACAACAAATTCAAACAATTAATTCAATTGCTGTAGTTCTTTTTATTATCGAATTTTTAATTCAGAATTGAAAAATTGAATTAAGGAATTAATTTTTCAAAATTCTGCGTAGAACTTATATTTTCTTTAATTAAGGCACAGTGGACCCCAAAAAGAAATAAATTGAATCCAGAAACTATTTCTGAAATTATTAGATTCAAATATAAATTTGATACGAATTGTCAAGAGTTTTATGAATGTTTGAAGAAATGCGACAGTAATTCGTATCAAGAAATTGTAAAAATGTACATTCTCGAAAATGTATGCAAAAAATTTGTTAATAGTTGTTTTTTTTTTTTTGTTTATTAAATACCACTAATTTAAAGTTCAGAATGATTTTTTTGTGAATTTTTTTTTAGTGGGAATAAAAATTGTTTTATTTATAAAATAAATTTATATTTGTATATTTTACCGCGTTGTTGATTTTTATAAAATTAATTTATTAAATTGTCCTCTTTTTTAAGACTTTTTTAAGTCCTCGTTTTTTGCGGTTGACGTCCTCTTTTTTCAAAATGGAAATGGCAACCCTAGGCTAAACCCAATCATTTTTACTAGAAATTCTATTGGAAATTTAATTTCCTCGATGTTAACGTTGATGCATTCAAAAAATGGCGTTTCAATAAAAATACTGTAAAATATATCGCATTAACAGGCTAGATTTGAGTGTACCAAAATATTTAGATGTGATAGGCTTCTACCCGAATAGCGTCTTCCGGCAGAGTTCTTTCTGCCCCTGGCTGCAGTAAGAGTATTTAGTATCTCGTTACAAAAAACAGGGTTGTATTTTCATAGAGTTTTTTAAGGCAAATGGAGTACTGGTACTTCTAAGTATTGAGAACTCGAAAAATCGATCGGAAATAATGCCATATCTCGTCCATTGGCTTACCTTTTGATATATTCGGTTTGTGTGAAAGGCTTTCGCTCATGACAGAAGGTTGCAAATGTTCAACCAATTCCCAAAAAGGTGCGACTAATAACCGTAATAATTAAGCGTAATCGCAATATGCTTCTCCGCTCTGAAAGATGAGGGTAATGTAGAGCAACGTTTAGTATTCATTTCTCAATGATTGACAGTATGGCTTCTGTAGAAGTCGTTCTACGGAAAACCTATTGGAGTCGGTCTATTAAGGTTTAGTGAGAGCAAAATGGTTGCTCTATAGAGCATCTCCTAATTGTTGATTCAAAGTATAAAAAAATAGTTGCCGTTAATTTTAAATTTGAAATTATCAGTGTTGCAAACTTAAACTTTAGTTGCAGAAAAATTGCCAGCGAATTAGTTTTGAAATGAATTATTAAACTCATTAAAATTTGGACAAATATAATCTACAGAATTAATGTGGGTTGAACCATATTTTGTGTTACTTAATATTTTCTGGAAAAAATGTGCATCTCCACTGCAGGAAATTTTACAAAATAACTATCCACCTAATGTAAATTAATTAAGCTCTACCAAGTCGCCCTGAATTAATTTTACATTAAATGGAAAAGTATGTAAAATGTCAATATAAAATCATTATTTAAAAAAACAAGCAGAATATATTAAATTCGGCGGTGTCGAATCTTTGGATACTCTCCATCTCCGTATTTATTTTAATCAGTGTAAAATTAAAAAAGTGTTGAAATACTAAGCAACGGGACGTAGCGATACATTAAAATACTAAACAACGTGACGTAAAACATCGTAAGAACGTTGTAAAAACAAAAACAACATTGTTCAAATATATTAATGATAATAACAAAAAAATTAAATGTTTTTATTTTGCAAATTTTTATTTGAAATTTTTGAGGTTACTCCGGATTTTAATTTACAACTTTTGATCATAACGACCGATTTTGCTCATTTTGACTAAGAAACTGCTTCTGAAATTAGCAAACATTATAAAAATGAGATTTCGCTTGAGTATTCGAGGCGTAATTGTGATTTCCACATACAGACGGACCGACAGATATCCCTATGTTGGCTCCGCTATTCATACCGATCAAGAATATATATGGTTTATTGGGTCTCCATTTTTTTCGTTGAATACCAAACTTATAAACCCTCCTGCACATTGGGATGGAGTGTGTAACAAGATATAATAAAAAAATAATAACTATAATTGTTGTGAATTTGCAGATATTGTGCCTGTCACCAATTAATTAATAATTAAAACAAACCACTGTATAAATAGGCAATTTTAATCGATAGACATTCAAATTGAATAATGTCAAATTGAATTAATAATTGACAAAAAGACGTAAATAAATTGTACGATAAAAAAATATAAATCATACAAATAAAAAGCTTTAAGAACAAAATTTTTTAAAAAATTTAGTAATAAAAACAAATTAGAATTTTTCAGGAAAAAAGAAATAATTAAGTATAATTAAAAAAAATTGTCAATGTTTACTGTGAGATCAAAAAGTTAATTTAAATTAAGGAAACCAAATAAAAGTAACGATAAAAATAGTAAATTTAAATTTAATAAACTTTGAAAACAAACAGAAAAACATGTAAATTTAAATAACGCTAGTTATTTGTAGTTTAATTCAAAATTCAAAAACAAAACACAACTTTTGTAGTTTTTAAGAAAAATTTAATTGAAATTAAAATTGACGTGAAAATCATAATAAAATTTTTGTTGGTTAATAATACTCAACGACGGGTAAAAGTTTTACTTTTACATTCAATAAAAATAAAATTTACATAAACATAACAAAATTTAAATCAAAGTCATAAACTAGACTTTTGAAATACACAAAAAAATGACAAAATAAATTTTAATTAAGAATGTAAAGAATAAAAAAGTCATTTAAGATGTTGATTGTTGAAAAGAAATAATTTTAAAATAAATCAAATGACATTAATGAAAATAAAAACGATAATGCATTTCAAAATTATTAACATAATATAAAACTAAAAAATAATATTGAACAAAAATTAATAATAACACCTGTGTAGAATCAGTATAAATTAAAAAATAAAACAAAGATTTGTAACTGGTTTAAATAAAAATTGTAAAAAATTAAAAAAAAAAAACACGTGTTGTCATTTAACACAATAGGCGCACTAATAATAAGTGGTCAATTCCTTATAAACCTTGTATAAATCATTGTTGCCAGACCGGCGATTTTCTCGTTAGATCTAGCGATTTTATTTTGCATCTAGCGGGAAAAATTGTCGATTAGCTATTAGCCAAAAATCTAGAGATTTTTTATCAGCCGTAATATAATTTTTAAAAACCAGTTTTACTCGTATGTTTTTATTATAAAAACTTCCTAAAAAAATTATATATTTCGGTAAAATATAAGTATATAGTCTTTTACCTTACAACGCTCTCTATTGGGTATTTAAGGTTTGTTTTTTTTTCCAATTTTGTATAAATCTCTATCTCTATATATAAAAGAATAACGTGACTGACTGACTGACTGACTGATTGACTGACTGACTGACTGACTCAACATCGCCCAGCCCAAACCGCTGAAGCTAGGAAGTTGAAATTTGGTATGTAGGTTCCTCTTTCGGGGTAGACGTCCGCTAAGGAAATTCCTACCGGAACGGGCAAAAAGGGGGAAAGTGCCCCCTTGACGGCCTGCCAAAACCCCTTTGGCTAGAAAGCTGAAATATAAGATATGTGTTCCTTGGAGTAGAGGCTAACTTTTCTGGAAAGTACTTTCTAGAATTTTGGACAGGGACGTTGTAAAAATGGGGGTTAAAAAGGGGAAAAGGCCCCCCTTGACGGCCTTCCCAAACCGCTGGAGGTAGGAAGTTGAAATTTGGTATAAAGGTTCCTCCACTATCGTAGACATCCACCAAGACGTGAGTTTTGGAAATTTTTACAGGGACGGGCAAAAAGGGGAAAAAGTCTCCCCCTTGACGGCCTGCTCAAACTGCTGGAGCTATTAAGTTGAAATTTGGTATGTAGGTTCCTCGACCGGTGTAGACGTCCGTTGAGACGGCATTTTTGGAAATTCTTATCGGGAGGGGCAAAAAGGGGACAAAAAAAGTACCTTTTTCCAAAAAAATACTTTTTCCAAAAAAAAGTACCTTTTCCCAAAAAAGTACCTATTTCCCAAAAAAAGTACCTTTTTCCAAAAAAAGTACCTTTTTCCAAAAAAAGTACCTTTTTCCAAAAAAAGTACCTTTTTCCAAAAAAGTACCTTTTTCCAAAAAAAGTACCCTTTTCCAAAAAAAAGTACCCTTTTCCAAAAAAAAGTACCTTTTTCCAAAAAAAGTAACTTTTTCCAAAAAAGTACCTTATTCCAAAAAAAGTACCTTTTTCCAAAAAAAGTACCTTTTTTCAAAAAACATACATTTTTTCAAAAAAATACCTTTTTCAAAAAAAGTACCTTTTTCAAAAAAAGTACCTTTTCCAAAAAAAGTACCTTTTCCCAAAAAAAAGTACCTTTTACTAAAAAAATGTTCCTTTTCCAAAAGAAGTACCTTTTCCAAAAAAAAGTACCTTTTTCCAAAAAACATACATTTTTCCAAAAAAAACACCTTTTTAAAAAAATACCTTTTCCAAAAAAAGTACAAATAAAGTACTTTGTAAAAACAAAGTATCTTTTTCCAAAAAATTTCTTTTTTCAAAAAGTACCATTTAAAATAATATATAATTTCAAAAAAAATAATTTTTTTCCTCCCCCCACGGATATCTCCACTAAAACAAGGTTTCTTGATATTCGGCATAGACGTGCGCTAAGACGGGATTTTTGGAAATTCCTACCGGAACGGGCAAAAAGGGGAAAAGTCTCACCATAAACAGTCTCACAAATTGGAAAAGTGCCTCCACTGTAGTAGACATCGACTAAGTTTGTATTTTTGGAATTCCCTACAGGATATCCCAAAAGGAAACTCGGTATGTGAGTTCCTCCTTCTGTGTAGGCGTCCGCTTAGACGGAATTTTTGAAATTCCTATCGGGAGGGGAAATAAGGTAAAAGTCTCCTCCTGAAGTCTCCCAATCCCTTTTGGCCAACCTAAAATTTTAAATATGTATTCCTTGGAGTAGGACTAACTCACCGGCAACGTAATTTTTCTATTTTGGAACAGGAACATAGTAAAAATGGTGTTTGAAAGGGAAAAATGTCCCCACTAACGGCCTGCCCAAACCGCTTAGGCAATGCAGTTGAAATTTGGTATGAATGCTCCTCATCCATCGCAGATAGCCGCGAAGATGGAATTTTTGTAAATTCCTAAAAGGAGGGGCAAAAAGAAGAAAAGCCTCAACTTGGGGGCCGGTAAAAACCCCCTCGGCTAGAAACCTTAAATGTGGGTCCCTGGAGTAAGGGCTAACTTATTAGAAAGATACTTTTTTGAATTTTGGACAGGGTCGTTATAAAATGGGGGCTCAAAAAGGGAAAGTTGCCCCTTAACGACCTGTCCAAACTGCTGGAACTAGGAAGCTGAAATTCGGTACTTAGGTTCCTCTTCCAGCCTAATTCCAACCGGGAGGGACAAAAAAAGCAAAAGTGTCCCCCTTGACAGCCTGCTCAAACTGCTGGAACTAGGAAGCTGAAATTCCCTGTCGATGGATTTTCGGAAATTCCTACCGAGAGGGGCACAAATAGTAAAAGTTGGTTAGAAACCTGAAATGTAAAACATATGTTACTTGGAGTATGGGCTCACTTACCGGGAAGGTGCTTTTTGGACAGGGACATTGCAAAAATGGGGATTAATGAAGCGAAAAGTGCCGCTCAAAGGCCTGCCCAAACCGCTGGAGGTAGGAAGTTCAAATTTGGTATTAAAGTTTCTTCTCTATTGTAGATATCCGCTAAGATGAGATTTTTGGGAATTTACACAGGTAGGGTCAAAAACAGGCCTTAACGGCCTGGCCAAACTGCTGGAACTAGGGAGCTTAAATTCGGTATTTGGGTTCCTTCTCCAACGTAGGCGTCCCCTAAGACGGTATTTTTGGAAATTCCTACCGGGAGGGGTAAAAACGGAATAATTCTCCCCCTTGATGGCCTAACCGAACCCTTTGGCTAGCAACCTGTAATCTATAATATGTTTTCTTTGGAGTATGGGTTAACTTATCGACAAGGCATTTTTAGGGTTTTGGATAGGAACGTGGTAAAAATTGTGGTTCAAAAGGGGAAAATTGCCCCCCCTTAACGTCTGCGTCTTTAGCTAGAAACCTAAAACTTAAAGGACAAGTATATATGGAACACTAAAATTAAGAAACTAAATAGGAAACGAGTGGAATTGAAACCCTACACAAGTGGAATAAACGGATATCAACGTTGAACGAGTGGAATTGGAATAACAGATAATGGGAAGGAAATGCAATGGAATGGAAACGAAATGGGATCTGGGATCGAGTTGCATTGGAACACTAAAATTGTTAAACAAAATGGAATGGAATTTGAATGACTCAAACTGCCGGATTTTGGTACTTGAAATTTCGCATGCGATTGAGGCAAGATTATATATATTTGGGATTTTTAGTGGGAGGAACAAAAAGGGGTGAAGAACCCCTTTTAATTACCTGTTCAAACACTATCCAGGGAATATGAAACTTATGTAGTATTGAAACATACTCTCCAAAAAGTTAAACAAATTTTCTAAAAGAGAAAAAACCTTAGAAAAGGAATGGAACTAATATATTCTGATATTTAAACTACAGGTAACGAAGCACCGGTGGAAGAAACCGACGCAGTAAATTTTCCAACTGAATTTGTGAATTTACTTGAATTGCCAGGTCTACCTTTACATAAACTGGAATTATAAAAAACTTTAAGGCATGCTTACAACGTTACCTTTAATCTTTTATTGTCATTCAAAACACAAACGAAGAAAACTACATACTTACGGGTCTATCTACCTAAGTTCGCACTTTACCAAATTATCTTGACATACACACGTATATTGCAGTTTATAATGGATTCATTACTAACAATCCACTTTCATGAGAAAAAGTGATCAAATATTTATTTATTTTAAACCCATTGTTGTGCAGAATTATTTATTTGTGATGGCTGGGTGAAGGCTTTTATTATAAAAACTGTACTTTAAATAAAAAAGCGAATTTAAAAAAATTGTGGGGGCGCAGCCCCCCCCCCCCCTCACCCAACGACGAATACGACCTATCTACGCCGATGGTTGAACAACAGACAATTAGTTGTTACGTGCTCTCGTGTTGGTATACTAAATGATTTATTTATATAAAAATGAAGAGGCAAAAAATAGTGTTTGTACTTAAACATTACAATAAATTTACCTTAACATCTTATCTTAATAACAAATATTGTGTTTTATTTTATCTAAAAGAAATTTAATTCTAAACTTTAAGGCACGCTAACAACGTAGCTAGTATTCCATACAAATTTAAGCATTTATAAAACTCTTAAGTAGGTATAAATTTAGCTTCTTAAAAATTAACCGTGTTATTCAAAAACTTTTAAAATAGGCTAATTACAGATTTTTAGGCTAATTGGCAAAAAGAATATTCACAAATGATTAATTTAAAAAAATTTATTAAACGCTTAAAGCAGGGTATAGCCTAAAATATCTCTTTGATAAAGTTTGGAAAAAGAAAACCACTGTAAAAAACTAAAAAACGTTAATTTACAATGATTAAATGAATTGTTTAAGAGTCATCCACCCAAGAATATATGGAATACAACATTTTGTATCCAACCAAAACAAAAAAAATGCTAAAATTTCAAGACTAAACCCTTTTTCGAAAATTTTCCCAAATTTGCATTAAAATAAAAACAAATTCAATAAAATAGTGATGTATTTATAATAAAACCATACTCGATATTCGAATACTTTCAGTATTCGTAATATAAAAAATTCTTTAACACAATTTGTTCCCATTATTACTTCTCTGTAATATTTAAAAATCGTTTTTTAATATGTTTCGGTTTGTAATAAAACACTTTAATTTCCAAAATTTACAAAACAATATATTTACCTACAATAACCGAGTCAATCGTTCACAAAATTCATGTATCACTAACAATAAAAAGAGAGAATATACAAAGTGTTGACAGAATTAAAAACAAAATTAATAAACTTTGATTGTATGTTTTTGAATACAATTTTTTAATAAAGGTTTAATGGAGATAATGAATGCTTTAGCAAATTCATGTTTTAAAGCTAAATTAAGAAGTTTTTTTTGAATAACAGCGTAAGTAGTTATAAAAATACTACCAAGTCTTAGAAATTCTTGGCTTTTCTCTTTCAAATGTAAACAAAAATATTTGTCATAAAAATATTTCAAATTTTAGAATTTTTTATTTCGTAAAATATCTGAAACAACAAAAGTTAACAAATGAATTATGCGTTTGTTGGTAAATGTACAGCAGGGCACACAAGATTATTGCTCCATTTCGAGTTCCGGCGAAGTCTTTGTACGTAAACAGCTTTTGTACAAATGCGACCCCAAATGTTTTAATTTTGTTTGTTTACAAAAAATAAAAGAAAATCAGGTAAGTACGGATAGTCGTTTTTTTATAAGTCGTTTATAGATATACAGTGAGGAGCAAAAATGTAACAGGGTGCACATTGTTCAGATATTCTGCTTTATATTTTTAACTACGAAACCAAATCAAATAATTTTTTATAAATTTATTTGTTTATTAACCTGTTCTAATTATAAATCAATAACAATATTTAAAGTATTTTAATTAACGAAGAAGATGAAGACATTTTTCTATATTATGACAAGTGTTACACTTTTGTACCGTGTTAAGTTTTGATAAATTTCCTAAGAAATTTTTAATATTAACTTAAAAAATCATAACATTTTTTGGGTTTTTATATGTAGTTGGGAAAATATTCAATTTCTCTGGTGAAAAAGTTAGTATTAAGTAATATTTCCCTATTGTTCAGGTCGCAAGCGGTTTTTAAGGGGTGGCTATGTTTGTCATGCAGACAATTTTCTTAAATCCAAAAGTATTAAATATATTTTATGTCGGGCAATAGCACGGACTATTTTTCATTGAGAAATGTGCTGTTTGGGTTGCTTTTCCTACTAAAAAGTTTTTTTTAGATGACTTTTGAATTTTTTAATTTGGGCACAGTTCTACACATTTCGCAAAACATGTGATAGTTTTCTATGTTAGCTAGTAAGTTCAGTTACTAAATTTTGTGACATTCATTTTCCTTTGATATACCGTCAATATAGAACATCAGATGAAACGCATTTTACTAGGTAGCCCCATATCCTGAAATAGATTGCTACAAATTTCTATGTTTGAAGCCCTCTTTTTGGGAAAATGTCGTAAGGTCGATAAACGAATTAAAATTTTTATATATTTTATTTAAAAATGTGGCAGTAAATAATTTTGTATACAAAATTGGTTCATATTACCAGTTTAGTAATAATTCTGATAACACTACCGTATAGGTAGCCCCAAATCATGAAAGCTGTTGACATGTTCATTATAATTTCAGGCGCCCTAATGAAAATGGGCATCATCCGATGCTTTAAATTGACAGTATATTGAAGAAAAATTAATGGCTTAAAATTAGAGGATTGATTTTACTAGATACCTTAGAAAAATAAGGCATTTTTTGCCAAAAATGCAGAATTTCGGCCAAACTTGCAATATATGTACATAGTCTTCAAAAACATTTTATTTAACCCTTTCGACCCCAACTTTAAATGGCTGGGAATTTTCCGACCAAACTTCTTGTAAATGTAGATCTATGGCAAAGAATAAATTTTTTATTACTTTTATGGCTTTGCAGCACCCCCTAGCGGAGATATTTGGAATTAAAGTGCAAAAATTAATATGCTGCCGGCCCCAAACGTGTTAAGATTTTTTAAAAATTTTAATTTTATATTTTTTCTATTACTAAACTCTACATAAAAATTTTTGATTTTTTGAATTTTATTCATCACACAATTTTTAAGACAAATTTGAACAAAAATTTTATTTTTCCTTAAATTTTGCTGTGAAAAAAATGTGTGTTGACACTATGAAAAATAGCTCGCAAATGAACACTATTAAAGACTGCTATATGAAATTATACACAGGTATTCTAGAACTTCAGTGCTACTGAGTAAAAAAATTTGTTAGAAACAAAAATAAATATAACGGGAGTTATAGGCACAAAACAACGAAGTTGCTTGTAGGCAACTTTGGGGTCGAAAGGGTTAATAGGGAAAGTAACCCAATGGAAAAATGTTTTAATGCCGAATAGTCCATTCTATTGTCTCGTTAAATATTTTTTTTGGCTTTACTAAAAAAATCAACATGGTTAATATTGCCATACCCCAACATGGGCTTGCGACCTGAACAATAAGGAAAATTTTATTCGACACCTAATTTTTGAAGAGATAAATGCAATATTTTGCAACAATTCGCCGAAATGCTAGAAAACCAGCATAAATTTCACGATTTTTAAATTTATATTTAAAATTTTTAAAGAAAATTATCAAAAATTAACTGGGTGCAAAAGTGTAACATTTATCTTTAAAGAGAAAAATTGAATTTTTCCCCAGTTAAATAAAATAGTTAAATTTTTTTATTGTTTTTTAGTTAGAACAAGTTAATAAATAAATAACGCTAGAAATAATTATTGGATTTTCTTTTATGTTAAAAATTTTAAGCAAAATATCTGAACCATGTTAACCCTGTTACAATTTTGCTCCTCACTGTAGGTATAAAATTCGAAAAAACAAACCTTTTAAATACTAATATTAGTTTAATGAAAATCAGGATTCATAACTTGAAGGTTAATCGCAAAACTTTGCATCATTTAAAAGTTTAAAATACTTCTTAAGGCACAAAAAAACACCTCTAAATAGCTCTATTGTGAATGATTTAAGCTATTTAGAGTTGCTTTTTGCTCTATCTGTAGCAGTTTTCTCGCGCGTGTAATTGTGCCCTAATGAACATATCCAAGAAATTTTTGACAAAAAAGACCTGATTATCAGTGGCTTTGATTACCATTTTTCAACAATATAGTGATAAAATCGCTAAATTTTTGCACTACTTATAAATCCAGTGATACAATAATAAAAAAAAACTTTGAAAAAAAATTTTCTTGTAATTTGTTCATTTCTCTACAATAATAAAAAAAATGTTGGAAAAATGTTTGTTTTTGACTGAGTTATGAATTTTTAAAAAAAGGTCTGCTTTTTCTGCCGCGATTGTCATGTAACCCCTTAATTAGTTAAAAATATGGCAACAATTTGACAAATAATTTTAATGTGTGTTAGTGTGTCGTCATGAAAATAAAATAGATTTTATTACGACGACAAATCGCCGGACGACATGGCGACATTTTGCTTCCCATACAAAATATATGCAAAAGCACATATCGTTGTCGTCGACAACCCAGTTCTTATTATTCTCTTATGTTAGTAATTTTTTCAAGCCTTTTTAATGAAAATACTTGTTTATATTTTAATTTACTTTTTTTATCTAACTGTGTTATTCAAAACTTTTAAAATAGCCTAATTACAGATTTTTAATCTAATTTGGCAAAAAGAATATTCACAAATGATTAATAAAAAAAATATATTAAACACTTAAAGCAGGGTATAGCCTAAAATATCTCTTTGGTAAAGTTTGGAAAAAGAAAACCACTGTAAAAAAACTAAAAAACGTGAATTTACAATGATTAAATGAATTGTTTAAGAGTCATCCACCCAAGAATATATGGAATACAACATTTTGTATGTAACAAAAACAAAAAAACTGCAAAAATTTCAAGACTAAACTCTTTCTTCGAAAATTTTCCCAAATTTACATGAAAATAAAATAAAAATAAATTCAATAAAATAGTGATGCATTTATAATAAAACCATACTCGATATTCGAATACTTTCAGTATTCGTAATATAAAAAATTCTTTAACACAATTTGTTCCCATTATTACTTCTCAGTAATGTTTAAAAATTGCTTTCTAATATGTTCTGTTTTGTAATAAAGCATTTTAATTTCCAAAATTTACAAAACAATATATTTATAGTGTATTTAGACTGGGCGAAAACTAGTAGTTTTTGGGCATTTTTAGTTTTTGAGGCGAAAACTACAAAATTTATTTAGTTTTTCCATACAATTTTCACACAAACTGAAAACCAGATTCTACCTGGCTTTTGCCAAAAACCAAATAAAAATATCTGAAATGTGCATTCTTGATACACCCGGTATTATTTATAATTAATTTTCGATAGACCCTGTTGCAACGAATATAGAAGTAAAGCAAGTGTCAAAAAAATATTTTTTAATTTTTTAAAAATAGTTCTGTTTTAATTTGCAATTGTGTGTTGTTATTCTTTTTTAAATGTATTAATAATTTTTTTACATTAATTTGATAATAAAAAAAGAAAGAAAAGTGTGTAATAAAAAAGTGTTGTGACAAAGAAAAACTAAATAACCAGTGTAAATGACTTGGCTTTTGCAATTTAGTTTTGTACTAAAACCAACTGGTTTTTGCTCAGTCTAAATTCAGTATTACATTCATTCAAAATATAAATTTTCTTTTGAGGTAAAGTTCGTTGTTTTTACAAATGTTATTAAGCTTGTTCGTTTACTTACTACAAGTTACTACATTTACTACAGCTGGAAAAATTCAATACAAAAAGTAAACAAAACTTTCCAATTGTAGTAAAAGAAGTAAGAAATTCGGGTAAACGAGACACACTGATTGACAATAAACACACAAACATGCATATAAATAGTACACAAAGGGTACTTTTATATAATTGTTGCTTTCAAAAAGGAGTTGATTTATAGCTGGTTTTACCAAATCAGACAGCTCATATACGAAAGTATAAAATTCTGGTCCCGTTCATTTTTTGTACCTTATGTAATGTCTTGGTTTGTGTAATAAAGGCTGAGTTACCCAACCGTAAACGTAACTGTAACGAATCAGCTATTTCGAAACCATAAGAAGAAGTGTATACGAATGTTTACTAACACGTAAATGTAAACGTACTTGCCGGATCATTCCGTTGAAATCAGAATTTTCTATCCGTCAGCGAAACAACTGAATGGTTTAAGTCAGAAAAAATATAAAATGAATAAGAAAATTGATTCAAACAACAAGTAAGGAATAAAAATTAACAAATAAACGGAAAAATGTAGAATAAAATAAAAAAACACACGAAATAGATGCTAAATAGTAACAACGACTATATAATTAAAAGACTATCCAACTCTCCCTATGAAGAAACGGGTTAGAGGGAGAGGGTTAGTTGTTTGGGGTTAGTGTACATACATTACCGCGTAAATAGTTGTGCTTTCCAAATCATCAAACTATTTCATTTCATATTAAACGTTATAATTCGTACATATGTACATTTATTATATATTTCAATTTACATACGGTTATAGGGTTAAGTTAATATTTAAGATTTCCACAAGATGGCAAATTTAACTTTAGTTTGAATTCACAATTTTATGATTTGGATATAGATGTAGGTTCAGGATGGTTGACACTTGAATTTAAATTCTAGGGTTAAACACTTCAATGGCTGTTTGAGGTTTTATTTTATTTTTGTTGCCGTAGCACACACGAGAGACAAAGGAGATGTTGAGTTGTTTGTTATAGTTCACGAACTGACTTTTTAACCAAACGCAAAGGCCGACAGCTGTTGTGTGGTGGGTTTGGCAGCCGCTTTGCGTTGGTTGGATACACGAAGACGTTAGAGACAGGGTTGGGTAACCTTCATTGTTTACTAAAGTGAACACCCTACCTCTGTTAAATCACTCTCTACTTAATTTATATTGAAAATTCAGCCATAAGAATTACAAATTGTCAATCTTCGAAAGAGAGCGACGAATACCGCCTGATAGTAATGTCGTTTACGGTATTCTATAAGTGTACTTTTTAGCTACGGCACGGTATAGTTACATCACATTTACGTTTACGATCCCATAATCCGCCCTTAAAGCTATTACGAAACAATTGTATTGTGAAAATTCTTCAAAATTATCAACCTTTTGTGAAACAACAAATAAAATCTAATATGACAATATCATATTAGAATTTTGACTTGAGGTAGAACAATATCCTAACTAAATATATGTAAATAGCGGGCGCAGCCCGCTACGTTGTTAGCGTGCCTTAAAGGTTAAGGGGGGGGTGCTGCGCCCCCCCCACAATTTTTATTAAATTGGTTTTTTTATTTAAAGCCTTCACCCAGCCACCACAAATAAATAATTCTGCACAACAATGGGTTTAAAATAAATAAATATTTGATCACTTTTACTCATGAAAGTGGATTGTTAGTAATGAATCCATTATAAACTGCAATATACGTGTGTATGTCAAGATAATTTGGTAAAGTGCGAACTTAGGTAGATAGACCCGTAAGTAGTTTTATTCATTTGTGTTTTAAATTAAAATAAAAAACGTAAATCAGGGTTGGCAAGCGATTTATAATATTAAAGATAGCGCGGGCTGCGCGTTGTTAGCGTGCCTTAAAGTTCCCCCCCCCCCCGACAATTTTTTTTAAATTCGCTTTTTATTTAAAGTACAGTTTTTATAATAAAAGCCTTCACCCAGCCACTACAAATAAATAATTCTGCACAACAATGGGTTTAAAATAAATAAATATTTGATCACTTTTTCTCATGAAAGTGGATTGTTAGTAATGAATCCATAATAAATTGCAATATACGTGTGTATGTTAAGATAATTTGGTAAAGTGCGAACTTAGGTAGATAGACCCGTAAGTAGTTTTGTTCATTTGTGTTTTGAATGAACATAAATAACGTAAAGCAGGGTTGGAAAGCATTTTATAATATTAAAAATAGCGGGCAAAGCTACGTTGTTAGCGTGTCTTAAAGTTTTTTTTTTAATTCCAGTTTATGTAAAGGTAGACCTGGCAATTCAAGTAAATTCACAAATTCAGTTGGAAAATTTACTGCGTCGGTTTCTTCCACCGGTGCTTCGTTACATGAAGTTTAAATATCGGAATATATAAGTTCCATTCTTTTTCTAAGGTTTTTTCTCTTTTAGAAAATTTGTTTAACTTTTTCGAGAGTATGTTTCAATGCTACATAAGTTTCATATTCCGTTGATAGTGTTTGAAGAGGTAATTCCCTCTTCCAATCCATTTGCATTGTCTATAATTTCAATTCCACTCGTTCAACGTTTATATCCATTTCATTCCACTTGTGTAGTGTTTCAATTCCACTCGTTTCCTATTTAGTTTCTTAATTTTAGTGTTTCATATACACTTGTTCTTTAAGTTTTAGGTTTCTAGCTAAAGACGCAGACGTTAAGGGGGGGGGGGGCAATTTTCCCCTTTTGAACCACCATTTTTACCACGTTCCTGTCCAAAGTCCTAGAAATGCCTTGTCGATAAGTTAGCCCATACTCCAAGGAAAACATATTATATATTACAGGTTTCTAGCCGAAGGGTTCGGTTAGGCCATCAAGGGGGAGAATTATTCCGTTTTTACCCCTCCCGGTAGGAATTTCCTAAAATTCCGTCTTAGAGGACGTCTGCGTTGGAGGAGGAACCTACTATATACATAATTTTAGTTCTCTATATCCAGCATTTTGGCCAGGCCGTCAAGGGGGAAGTTTTTTCCCTTTTTACCCCTCCCGGTATGAATTTCCAAAAATACCATCTTAGGGGACGTCAACGTTGGAGAAGGAACCCAATTTAAGATCCCTTGTTCCAGCAGTTTGGCCAGGCCGTTAAGAGGGAGACTTTTCCTGTTTTTGACCCTACCTGTAGAAATTTCCAAAAATCTCATCTTAGCGGATGTCTACAATAGAGGAGGAACTTTAATACCAAATTTCAACTTCCTACCTCCAGCGGTTTGGGCAGGCCTTTAAGCGGCACTTTTCGCTTCATTAATCCCCATTTTTGCAATGTTCCTTTCCAAAAAGCACCTTCCCGGTAAGTGAGCACATACTCCAAGTAACATATGTTTTACATTTCAGGTTTCTAGCCAACTTTTACTATTTGTGCCCCTCTCGGTAGGAATTTCCGAAAATCCATCGACAGGGAATTCCAGCTTCCTAGTTCCAGCAGTTTGAGCAGGCTGAGAGGAACCTAAGTACCGAATTTCAGCTTCCTAGTTCCAGCAGTTTGGACAGGTCGTTAAGGGGCAACTTTCCCTTTTTGAGCCCCCATTTTATAACGACCCTGTCCAAAATTCAAAAAAGTATCTTTCTAATAAGTTAGCCCTTACTCCAGGGACCCACATTTAAGGTTTCTAGCCGAGGGGGTTTTTACCGGCCCCCAAGTTGAGGCTTTTCTTCTTTTTGCCCCTCCCTTTAGGAATTTACAAAAATTCCATCTTCGCGGCTATCTGCGATGGATGAGGAACATTCATACCAAATTTCAACTGCATTGCCTAAGCGGTTTGGGCAGGCCGTTAGTGGGGACATTTTTCCCTTTCAACCACCATTTTTACTATGTTCCTGTTCCAAAATAGAAAAATTACGTTGCCGGTGAGTTAGTCCTACTCCAAGGAATACATATTTAAAATTTTAGGTTGGCCAAAAGGGATTGGGCAAGCCGTCAGGAGAAGACTTTTACCTTATTTGCCCTCCCGATAGGAATTTCAAAAATTCCGTCTAAGCGGACGCCTACACAGAAGGAGGAACTCACATACCGAGTTTCCTTTTGGGATATCCTGTAGGGAATTCCAAAAATACAAACTTAGTCGATGTCTACTACAGTGGAGGCACTTTTCCAATTTGTGAGACTGTTTATAGGGAGACTTTTCCCCTTTTTGCCCGTTCCGGTAGGAATTTCCAAAAATCCCGTCTTAGATCACGTCTATGCCGAATATCAAGAAACCTTGTTTTAGTGGAGATATCCGTGGGGGGAGGAAAAAAAGTAGTTTTTTTTGAAATTATATATTATTTTAAATGGTACTTTTTGGAAAAACGAAATTTTTTGGAAAAAGATACTTTGTTTTTACAAAGTACTTTATTTGTACTTTTTTTGGAAAAGGTATTTTTTTTTTAAAAGCTGTTTTTTTTTGGAAAAATGTATGTTTTTTGGAAAAAGGTACTTTTTTTGGAAAAGGTACTTCTTTTGGAAAAGGAAAATTTTTTTTAGAAAAAGGTCTTTTTTTGGGAAAAGGTACTTTTTTGGAAAAGGTACTTTTTTTGAAAAAGGTATTTTTTTGAAAAAATGTATGTTTTTTGGGAAAAGGAAAATTTTTTTAGAAAAAGGTACTTTTTTTGGAAAAGGTACTTTTTTTGAAAAAGGTATTTTTTTGGAAAAATGTATGTTTTTTGGGAAAAGGTACTTTTTTTGGAAAAGGTACTTTTTTTTGGAAAACGTACATTTTTTTAGAAAAAGGTACATTTTTTGGAAAAAGGTACTTTTTTTAAAAAAGGTACTTTTTTTGGAAAAAGGTACTTTTTTTAAAAAAGGTACTTTTTTTTGAAAAAGGTACTTTTTTTGGAAAAAGGTACTTTTTTTGAAAAAGGAATTTTTTTTGGAAAAAGGTACTTTTTTTGGAAAAAGGTACTTTTTTTGGAAAAAGGTACTTTTTTTGGAAAAAGGTACTTTTTTCGGGAAAAGGTACTTTTTTTTGGAAAAAGGTCCTTTTTTTGGAAAAAGGTACTTTTTTTGGGAAAAGTTACTTTTTTGGAAAAGGGTACTTTTTTTGTCCCCTTTTTGCCCCTCCCGATAAGAATTTCCAAAAATGCCGTCTCAACGGACGTCTACACCGGTCGAGGAACCTACATACCAAATTTCAACTTCATAGCTCCAGCAGTTTGAGCAGGCCGTCAAGGGGGAGACTTTTTCCCCTTTTTGCCCGTCCCTGTAAAAATTTCCAAAACTCCCGTCTTGGTGGATGTCTACGATAGTGGAGGAACTTTTATACCAAATTTCAACTTCCTACCACCAGCGGTTTGGGCAGGCCGTCAAGGGGGGCCTTTTTCCCCTTTTTCACCCCCATTTTTACAACGTCCATGTCCAAAATTCTAGAAAGTACTTTCCAGAAAAGTTAGCCCCTACTCCAAGGAACACATATCTTAAATTTCAGCTTTCTAGCCAAAGGGGTTTTGGCAGGCCGTCAAGGGGGACACTTTCCCCCTTTTTGCCCGTTCCGGTAGAAATTTCCAAAAATTCCGTCTTAGCAGACGTCTACCCCGAAAGAGGAACCTACATACCAAATTTCAACTTCCTAGCTTCAGCGGTTTGGGCTGGGCGATGTTAAGTCAGTCAGTCAGTCAGTCAGTCATTCAGTCAGTCAGTCATTCAGTCAGTCAGTCAGTCACGTTATTCTTTTATATATAGTGATGTTTATATTTTATTAAAAAAAAAAACAAAAAGGATTTATGTTATTCATTTTTAAACTAAAAACGAGTAAAAAGGTTAAAGTCGGGCATGCCGACTATACAATACCCTACACCAGTCTGGGTAAAAGCCAACTAATGTTTGGATCCGAAATCCGAATGGGTTAAAATGGGGCTTGTGTCAAAATTTTCTATTATGTGAGTCAGCGCACCAAATTTCATTAAAATAACTTAATATTTGCGACCTGCAGTTTGTAAGCAAGCCAATTTTGGGGGACCATTATATGGGCACTCGGTCTAAACATGGACCGATGTTCACCAAAATCAATAGGCTTCGTCCTTGGGCCAACATAGTTCTGTGTACCAAATTTCATCAAAATATCTTAATATTTGCGACCTGCAACGTATAAACAATATAATTTTGGTAGGACCCTTATGTGGGCACTAGGTCTAAACATGGACCGGTGTTAACCAAAATCAATAGGCTTCATCCTTGGGCTGACATAGGTCTGTGTACCAAATTTCATCAAAATATCTTAATATTTGCGACCTGCAGCGTATAATTAGTATAATTTTGGTAGGACCCTTATATGGGCACTAGGTCTAAACATTGACCGATGTTCACCAAAATCAATAGGCTTCGTTATTGGGCTAACATAGGTCTGTGTACCAAATTTCATCACCGACCTATATCAGCCCAAGGACGAAGCCTATTGATATTGGTTAAAGTCGGTCCATGTTTAGACCTAGTGCCCATATAAGGGTACCCCCCAAAATTGTCTTTTACACGCTGCAGGTCGCAAATACGACGATATATCAATGAAATTTAGTACACAGATCTACGTAGGCCCAAGGACGAAGCCTATTGATTTTGGTTAAAATCGGTCCATGTTTAGACCTAGTGCCCATATAAGGGTACCCCCCAAAATTGTCTTTTACCCCTGCAGGTCGCAAATACGACGATATTTCAATGAAATTTGGTACACAGACGCGAATAAAAAAAATTAGATTAACTGAATACCCTAACGAATACATAATTTTATTAGCCAAGCCAGATTTGCAATTAACTTAAACATGCAATTTGAATTCTTAACTATTTTCTGAAATGTGCATTTGGGAGATTATGAAATTTCTAAAATTTCCTAATTATCGTAACACTTTTATGGATTTTGTTTACAAAATGCTATTGTAATTATGTATCTTTTGAAAATGCATTTCATTTAGATAATCCATACAGTAGGTAAATACTAGGTAGATCATCACAAACAGTTTTTAATCACTCCATGTTTTATAACACATTTATCTACCTGTTTCGAATAAGGATTCTTCTTATTCTTATAGTTCTAGCGCGGTTTAAGGATTTATTATTCTGTATATAAGTTTCGCATTTTTTTCAAAGATAATTTAGTCTTTAATAACCACACACAACGATCACTTGTGTTTTAGTTGTATACGCGTTAATAAACATTTGGTAGCTATTTTTAAATACGAAATATTTCAACAAGCGAGCAGGACGCTTCATCAATACACTAACGTTTTTGGATTTTCAACCGACATTTCAGTTTTCTAATATAACATTGATAGTACAAATAAGATGTTGGATTATGTTTTAGGAGAAATGCTTGCGCTAGCACAGGAAATGCGCACGCTAACAAAGGAATGGGCAACCCTAAGAAACCACTTGGAAGTTACTTACACTGAAGACATGAGCACCAATTTAGAGAATCTTTTACCTTTAAAAGCTGTAGAACTGGATGATAATGCGACTGATGAAACAAAGATGTTTGCAGAGATTTTAGGGAAAGTGCGTGCGATTAAACACCAAACATTCAGGCGAGCAGAGGAACTGATAACCCTAAAAAAACAGTTAAAAATCAATTTAGTGCCGTATTTACCATCAAGATTTGTCGAACCGGAAGATAACGCGACTGATCGTATAAATAATATGTTGGTAGAGTTGATTTTAGTACAATTGCGTGCGCTTAAATCGGAAATCACCTGGCAAATTGAGGAAGTAATAACCTTAAGAAACCAGGTGAAAATAACAAAAGAAAAAGAAAATATGAATAGGAATACGAATACGAATACACTGCATTGCGCATATATAATTATATTCGCTTTTTGTTATTTGTCTAAAGTTACAAATATTTTTTAAAAGTTATAACTACTTTTAAGAGTTTGACAACTGATCTCTTATTATGCAGAATTCGACAGATTCATCTCATAGCTTTATAAAAGAAATTGTGCATTAATATTTTGTTAGTGTTTCATAACTATATTTATATTTTAAATTAATACATATAAAATTTATTTGTTTCATTGAATTATGAAATTTAACAATTAATGAATTATAAATCCATTATAATATACGATATAAAAAGAATATTATTGTTAACTTTAAGTTAACATAAATTAACGAAAATTTTAATTTTTTTTAAATTATATTTATATGAAAATTGTGAGTATCTTTTAAAGATTTATTAATCAGCTGGCTAACAACTTTAAGTTATGCCATTTATCGGTTAGGCGTTTATTGTGAACATCCGAAAACATAATTAAGCTCAGAATAACTTTGATTTTTTTGCGTTTTACTTCATGTAGGGTTGGTCAATGAGAACGTGAAAAAGCTATATAACTCGACTGCACAAACACAGCCCCAAACCCTTTAGTAGTCGTTGTATTTACTATACACAATTGAAAAAAATGTCAGTAAAGTCAGCAAAAAATTGTTGCGGTGTCAGCAAATTTTTAGTCCAGAGAGTGCTGGTAAAAAAGTTTGTAATTTCAGCAAAAGTAGTAGTTTGCTGAAAACTAGTAATTTCAGCAAAAGTTTTGCTAACATTTCGTCGATTTCAAATGAAAAAACTCCTTGCTAAAATCAATAAAACTCTTTCTGAATATTAGTAGACTGAAAAAAACTCAAAAAATTTGTAGAGAGATTTTACTTTAGTTAATTTATTTGCTGAAAATTTAAGTCTAAAAATTGTTTTTTGTCATTCTTTCGAACATTATTTAGGAAACTTCGTAAAATATAAAAATGTCTACATTAGTAGACAATTCTAAATAACGAAAAAGGAAATACACTATGGCTTTTGTATTGTAAAAACCTTTTTCTTAAAAAAGTGAAAGGGAACACAAAAAAATTACCGAAACTACTGAAAAAAATGTCTGTCCTTGTATTTCACATAGTCAATACACTCATAAAAAAAAGCCCGTACAAATAGTTCAAAATTCTGCTAAAATAACAGGAAATAGTACCTGTATTTGCGCCAGCAGAATTTTCAATGAAGTTGAAAATCATGGTCTGCCAAATTTAGGTAATAGCGAATTTCCATTGTTAAATTTTTCACTAGATTTCGTTTTGAAATTCAATTCGAAATCTATATCGTTTACATTAGAATATTTGACAGATGAATGGGATTTCGATCGACTAACAACAATTTTTTTGTAAACAACCTTAAAAAAATAACCAAAATCAAGAGATTTTCTAAAAACCATTTTATGTAATGGCGAAACACAAAAATCATTTATAAATTGAAAGATACAATGTTATATTTGCTAAGAAATGTGTTTAAGTATAGGGAAGATTAGTAGAAAGCTAAAATATTCAATGTTTCGTCAATGGTTTTGACGGCGCCATCAAATGATTTTTCATGGTTTCTCTTCGTCGGATACAATAAAAAAGCCGTTTTCAACTTTAAATATTTCTTTCAATTAAAAATAACAGACTTTATTATGGTATTCCTTAATTTTTTAAAGTTATTAAAATTTATTATTTATTAATTTTTATGACATAAACAGCTGCTAAATGTTGCCACTTTTCTGCAAACTTCCCTACTTTTCTGCAAATATGAGATTTCATTATTAAAATGGGATTTCATTTCGTATGGGAAATCTATTTGAAATTCCAAATTTTTATTAGATTTCAGTCGAAATCTATCGAAATCTACTTTTCACTCGATTTCGATCATAATGTAAATTCGCTATAAGCTAAATTTTACATACTTCTAAATATATGGACAATTTTAGTTAAATTAGCTAGGAAATTTGCAGGCAAGGAAAAATTCTGAATTTTATTTAAAAATCCATAAATATTTGGAATTTTATTTTTGTTTAAAATAAAATTCCCAAAAACATATGAATTTTAAATTTGGAAACTAAAACTCTCAAAACCTGGTCGTTAAAAAAACCGAGTGCAATAAGTTCTTCTGATAAGTACCAAAGATGACCAAGAATTTTTTTAATGGCTACAGTTGCAATCAACTCATTTACTTCTTCAAAATAATTTAGGTCCTTAAGTAGCTGTAGATCATTTCTTGGAGCACAAATCGCCGAAGAAGTTACAAACCAATAGTTTACGTAAATTCTCACTACAAATATACAAATATCTCGAATTGATGACTCTTCACTATCTGTTAGTTGGAATTCATTTCTAAATAAATAAATCTTCAAACAATACGTGCCCGGTGAACAGCTCCAGGTGCTGTAAAAAATATTCCTATTTCGGGAATACCTCCTAAAAATATTAGAGATAGCTTCAGTAGCAGGGTTTAAAAAAACTGCTGACAGCATCCAAAAATATCCAATATTTGATCATTTTCATGAAAGATATCTAAAAATAGTAAACACGTTGTGATATTTAACAACATGCTAGCTAATATCAACAGAAATAAATATCTAGCATATATAAATTTTTTGATTTATAGCGGCTATCGAAAAATATCCAACGCTTGGATATTAAACAATTTGCTAGATAAAAATAGCTGTCTGTGTACGATATATACGAAAATGATATTTTTGTTGTGTTGTATATTTTTTAGCAGCTTTCTTGCTTGTGTGTACAACAAACGATATTTATTTTATGTAAATATCTAAAAATATCTTGCAATGCTAGATATATCTGTTTAAAAATATCTTGCATTGCCAGATATATCTGTTTAAAAATATCTTGCATTGCTAGATATATCTGTTCAAAAATATCTTACATTGCCAGATATATCTATCTAAAAATATCTTCTTGATTTTGCTGCTATTACCCTACGGGGAATGAGGAGTCAATTGCCCTCCAAGGACCTATCCCGTGACCGGTCAACCGAAGGCATATTACTAAATTAGTACAAATATGAACAAAAGAAAATGAATTAATTTTCTAATTATTTTCTGATCCGTTATTTTCACTGTTGCTTTTAAAAAAACTTGACCAATACCGAAATAAAAACAAAATTCGCGGCATATTTTTAAAAATATTTTTTATTTATTTTACTCTTTTATTTATTTTTAACTTTATTTTTTCACGATTTACTTATTTTAGCTCTTATTTTAAATTTCTATAATGTTTTGCTAAGAAATTTTAAGTTTTGTATTTTCAACGTTTTTTTAATGTTAAAGCTGTTTTAGTTTTAACAATTGGTATTTCATTTAACTTTTCTTTGTAACTTAAGGGGAATTTTTTAAATTTTTATTTATATTATCAGAGGTTTTGAGGTAATTTTCTAATTTTTTAATTTAATTTTGGCCAACGAAAAAACCAAGTCAACTGCCATTAAGGATCTATCCCATGACCGGTCAATCGGGGGCATATTCAAGGCACTTCCACCATATTTGTGTGTGTGTTAATGTTGTTTTATTTTCTATTTTTTCTTTGCCATGTTTTTTTTATTTGCTGTGTGTGTGTTTGTTTTTTCTTTCTCTTTTTTATTTGAACAGAAACGAAAAACATAACTTAACCATCAGCCAGCCAGCATAAGCAACGTTAGCTCAGACGGTAGAGCGTTTGCCGTACAAGCAGAAGGTTGTGTTATCGAGCCATACTTCGACGCCAAGTAGATTATTTTTAATTCTTAATTTTTTATTAGTTTATTTGAAAAGCTATTTTTAGACACACCACCTTACTGCCACAATGTGTCTAAACTGTGGCAATTGGTCATTTCCAATGACAACGCCATGTTAAAGTGATATGTCTCTTTCAAACAAAAAGACCTATCATAGGACCTTGGGACCTATCCTGCGTGTCATCTGGGACCGCTCCCTTTCCCCGTAGGGTAGCTACGAAAATATTCTTGCATATCTAGCTGGTGCGTATTGTTTTTCGGTGGTTGGATTTTTTTTAAGTATTAATTTTTAGTCTAAATAATGCTGCTATTGAAGTGAATTTTAAGTGTGCGTGAATATATCAATAAAAAAAACAAGAGGACTTTAATAATTATTATTAGAAATTAGATTTCCATTTAAAAATTTATAATTTATAGAAATAATAAAAAAATAATGAAAATTCCTTAATAATTATTATAAATTATACTTAATAAAAAAATATTTTTTTGGTAAATTTTATTTAAAATTAGTACGACTAAAGCCTAGGAGAGTTGTGAAAAATCACTTTTTTAACTTTGAAGCGCAATTTTTGAACGTAAGAGCAAATTAAGTTTTTGCTAAGTTCAGATTCAGTATATTCCTACACTAAGAGAATTATGTCGGTAAAATTAACTGCAATTTCATTTAATTTTAAATGCCTTTACAGTTCCCAGTAAAATAGCCCATGAATATCATCGCTGCGCCTAAGAAATTAGATATTGTTAACAAAAACTATTTCTGGTGCACCTAAAGTAGGGCTATATTTTGTCTCTTGGATAAGTTTTATGGAAGTAATTCTTTTATAAATAGAAAGTTTAGAGTTTTGTTTTCATATGTGTAAAAAAATAATTTATAAAAAGTTTCGCGAAAAGCTCAATAAAGGTGTTTTGTTGCTCTCCTCCTTAAAAATTTTACCTGTTTTCTTAGGTTTAGCGACGATATAGTCTATTTGTTGTTATCTTTTATGTTGCCGAATAGCTATATATAATTATATATGTATGCACAGCGCATAGTTCGGGGACATAGCCAAAAATGTGTCCAAACTATGCGGTATATTAGTCAAAAATGTCTTCAAACTATTCGCAAGACCTAGGAAGAATTTGAGGACAGTCCCCAAACTAACCAAATGTCTCCGGACCGGAGAAAACTGTTCCCGTAGCATGCGCTGTGCATACACTCAACCAAAAAAGTCTGTAATGGCTACTGAAAATTTTGCTGTTATTATGGGAAATTTAACTGTTTTGAGGCCAGCGGTATTTTTTTTCCTAATTGTAGCAACACATGTCTGCTGATCTGTAGTACAAAATTAGTAGAAAAAATTAGTAGTCGCTACTAAATTTTAGGAAAATTGTTGTAAACTGAAATTTAAAATCGATTTCTTAAAATCAGTTAAAAAACTTACTAATTATCAATAATTTTAGTACAATGAAATTGGTATAAATAATTAGTTGCAGCTACTAAATTTCAGTAAATTGTTGTAAACTGTAATTCTTTAGGAGCTCTTATGGGGGAAAATATTTTGCTCGTTTAAAAAAATACAAAAATTTCTAGATCTCTTAATTCTCCTAATTTTTAATAATTTGTTTTGTATACATACGTATTTTAATAAAAAAAGCGAAAGAATATTTTTTATCTGTTTAACTTGAGTTTTCAATAGTAAGGAGTGAGATCATAAAAATCTTAACACACATTTTTGCCTATAACTTTGGTTTAAAGCTTCTCATATTTTTTTATATTTTATATTTGATACCATTGACGCAAACTTATGTATTTATATGGGCCAATTTCTCGGATAAAATTTTATAAACCCGGTGAAAAATGCTCATATACGCTCAAACATGTTCATATATGGTTTATGTATGGACACATATGAACAAATATGGATTTTTTATGAACATATATGGAATTATATGTGATATATTTTGTTGAACAAAATTCTAAAAAGCTCTAAACTAAAGTTTTGCAAATTTATAAAAAAAACAAATCCCATTTTTGGCCATACCTGGGACTAGGTTATCATGAGCCAAGAGGGACAAAAATTTATATCTGAATATTAGAAATGAAACTGGAGTATAACATTGTAAATTTTTTAAAGAAATATTTTATTTTTACGATTATCATAATTTATCTAATTTTAACCCTACAATGGTCTGAGGAAATTGCAATTACTAAAACATTTTCCAATCGATTTTGGATTTTTATACATTACAAGAAAGATAATTTAGTCTAGATTATGATTCTATTTACATATTTTTTTCTCTTGTTTAAAACACGACTAAAGACTTATTTCTGAAGATTTTTTTTATTTTTTGTTAATATTCTTCAAGTTATGGTTGTTACGCTTTTTTGACATTGGCTTTTCTGAAACAAAAAGACGTGACAACAACAAAATTTATTAAAATTTATTTTCATAGTATATAAATATTTTAAAATATTTGTTAATTTAATATTTCAAATAATAAAAAAAAACTTTAAAAATATTAAATTTATTAAATATGTATGTAATAATTCATTACATAAAAAGAAACAATAATTCAGTATAGAATGTTAAAAAAAAATATTTAATTTTCAAATGGAATGTTGTCATAAAAGTAATGACAATCTATAGGAAGTAAAGGTTTGAGATGTTCCCATTTCTTCTTCGAAATTTTTAATCTTTGGGTATGTACAGGCGCTCCACACTGAACCAAAAGTCTTAAGTGAAATCAACATAAAAATTTTGTTACTTTTTGATGAAACGAATTGTTAAAACAATATATTTTTTATTCAAATTAATGTGTGTTTTTTTTAAATCAAATACTTTTTTTTAAATGAACATACTTATTTCCGTCAATAACTCTCTACAAAACAATTGTTGTTTTGATAATTTTTTGCCCATTTTTTAACAAAATTTAATTTGTTAACTCTAAAAAATTTTGTAAAAAGGCAGCAACGTAAATTTGATATAATTTTTCTTCAATTTGAAAAAAAGAGTATTAAATCTGTGGAAAAAAGTTTAGTGAGGTTAGTTTTGTCGCATCATTACTCGTGCTAGCATGTGTATTTGTAATTGTCGGAAATATCAATAAATTGACAATAAGTGTTTTTGTTTTTCAAAGTATAGACAATTAACAAATTCAGTGAATTGCTAATTGAAGATTTATTAATTTTAATTTAAATAAATTTATATAATTTTGAACGTTCTCAATTAAATCGTACATTTAAATTTCTGTCATTAATTTTGATATTATCTATCTTTTTGTTATTTTGTTTAAGGCAAACTATTAATGAAAGTTGTAAATATAATGTATTTGAATTATTAATTTAAATAAAGTTATATGTTTTTGTATATAAAATGGTACATGTGTTTTAAATAAAGAGTTTTTAGTATGTGCTATATTATAATTTCAATTTTATATTTCATTATTTTTTATATTTTATCAAATTCATTATAAAAAAAGACATTGTATGTATATTGCTTAAAAAAATTTGAAATTTGTGAAATATAAAAAATAATGAAATATAAGTCTAAAAATTAATAATAAATCGATAAAAAATTAATTAATTAAATAAAATGCATTGTTGAATGTAATAAAATGCATTGGTAAAACAACAAAATCATTATGCAATTTAATTAAATATAATTGTTAAGACAACTAATTTTTGTTAATACATTTGACAATATTTTGTCAAAATAATACCACAGAAAATAGTTAAACGTCAAAATATAAATCTACTAAACAATGCGTTAAATTGATGGACAGGTTTTGTTAGTTGTATAGTGATCACCCATTCATCAATTTAATATGAATTTTAGTTGATTTCACAGCTATTTTTGGTTCAGTGCAGGATTCACTCAAGGGGAAGGGGGGGGGGGGGGGGGGGCTATACATTTTTCGTATCCTATACGGTAGTCCTATTTCTGGATATTTTGGACATAGCCAAAAATGTGTCCAAACTATGCGGTATATCAGTCAAAAATGTCTTCAAACTATTCGCAAGACCTAGGAAGAATTTGTGGACAGTCCCCAAACTAACCAAATGTCTCCGGACCGGAGAAAACTGTTCCCGTAGCATGCGCTGTGAATACACTCAACCAAAAAGTCTGTAATGGCTACTGAAAATTTTAGCAACACATGTCTGCTGATCTGTAGTACAACAAAATTAGTAGAAAAAATTAGTAGCCGCTACTAAATTTTAGCAAAATTGTTGTAAACTGCAATTTAAAATCGATTTCCTAGAATCAGTTAAAAAGCTTACTAATTATCAATAATTTTAGTACAATGAAATTGGTATAAAAAATTAGTAGTCGCTACTAAATTTCAGTAAATTGTTGTAAACTGCAATTTAAAATCAATGTGTTGAAATTACCAAAAAAGTGTACTAAAAAATAAACAAACTCTAAAATCTAAAAAAAAAAATAATAAAAAAAATACTTTTTTTCTTTCGATTGTAACTTCATCGTACTTGAAATTTGGAGTCAAAATTACAAACGGTTCTCCAGTTATTACGTTTTTATGCGTTATTTCCAGACTAAGAATATATCAATACCCAAGTAAAAAAAAAATGTTATGGAGCCATATGAAGTTATATTTAATTATATATCGTCACCTAAAATGCAAAAGGGCGTAACAACAAAAAAATTCAAAATCGAGTTTTTTATTGATTATGATGCACTAGACAAAATTACATGTCCCTACAAAATTTTGAAGTTATATGTAGGGTTTGGGATTTCCCGGACTTTTTTATTTCCCGGGAAACGGGAATGAAAAAATTTGATTCCCGGGAATCCCGGGAATCCCGGGAAATGTTTTTGAACAAAATTGTTAATGAAAACCACCTATATAAATAATTTTTGTTAAAAAAAATACACTATTTCAGTACAAATGCAGTCTGTGTAGTGAGAATTCAAAGTAAAAAATATCAGAATGTTGAACATTTGATTTCACATAAATTAATCGCAGCACTGCCAAATCAATTGCATGATTCCAGCAGAAAGCACCTACTACTGGATTGTCGGAAACAAACCGTTTCATCACACTTGGCCGATTAGATATGGTGGCCAAAATGTTATTTTCCAAAGACAATTAAAACACTTCTAGTCTTATTTCTACAATTCTTCTTATTTCATCAGCATTACATCTTCCTGATATATAAACCAACCCCAGGGTTTAAAATGAATTATTTACGTTTATACTTATGTTCACATATCTCCTTTGTGATATTCTTGTCCATTCATCTAAGATTATAGTAAATCTCCTATTGTGAGAAATATTGCTCAATATTTCTTTGATATCTTTTACATGATTGTAGTAATTTAATATAATGTTCTTTACATCGGTTTCTTTTCAGATTCCACTTTTTTCTTCGGGTACTTTGCTAATTTTAGCTTGTTGTTGTTTTCGTCAAGAGAAGTTGCATGACCATCAATTTTTTTTTTTCTGTGAATCAAATTTAGATGTCGGTTAACCAAATTTAGATACCACCGTTAAACATTAGTCTTTTCTTTTCACATTTATTAATGAAAACGTTACTTATAAAATTATTGACCCTTAATATAAAGGAGTATTTTAAATTTAAAGTCGACTTTATTTTTAATCAAACGGTTTTGTTCATTTTGTGTATGAAAACCTTACAAAAATATTTATATTATCAAATATTTTAATTGGTTGAAAATAAATTAATCAATCAGAAAGCTCCAAAAATAAACTAAGTCAAGGTATACTGCCACCCAATATTTTAACTAAAGTCGACTTTACCTAAATTATACATTTGAAAAATTTAGATAGTAAGGGCGATTATTTGTAAAAAACAAAGCTTTTTTTATATTTCTTTTAAACATTTTACCAAGTTTTTAGGCTTTACTACTTAAATTTTGAATAAGTTATGCGAAAAATCTTTATTAGTTGAAATGCTCCTAATTACTTGGCAAAGATTTTATTTGTATGTCAAATAAATGTATTCCCTTTTAAAAGATTTTAACAATGAAATTTTTGTTTTGGTATTTAAAATGTTTTTTATGACTAAAATTAAAAAATCCTATTCGAAACAAAAACAATTTAATATTTTTAAAATTTCCCGTTTTCCCGGGAAAAATATATTATTTTCCCGGGAATTCCCGGCAAACTTTTCCCGGGATTTCCCGGGAATTCCCGCCCGGGAAATCCCGAACCCCAAACCCTAGTTAATGTCAACAAATAACGATTTTACGAACGAAATTTAAAAGGCCGTAGCAACAAGTGTATAAATTTCAAAAACAAAAAGGCGTAACAACACACTTCTATAATAAAGTAATTCTTTTTATTTTTGAATAACTAAGTTTGCTTAGATTTTTTTTGTCAATTTGTGTTTGTAATTTTTTCGTTTGATGTTAACGAACATATTTCGAGTGAGTGCACTCAAAAAAGTTTGACAGTTACTACATGACAGTTGTTTGTGTAGAATCAGTAGTTGTCGTTACAGTTCTTTTTCTATACAAAAATGCAAAACAACTTTTATGACGGTTATTTAAGAAAACACCTAACGAAAAGTACTGTAATTTCGTAAAAGTTATTTAAATCAGTTATTTTTAATATCATAATAAACAACCACCAAAACAGTATTTTTACAGTAAACAGTAGTTTTTGTTATTTAAAAATAAAAAATTTCGTTGAATTTTAAAAATTCTTGTTTAGTTTATATTTGTAAATTAACAGAAATTAAAAAAAATGTTAGAATTAAGAAAAAAGATTACAAAAAAATATGCATATATCGAAAATAAAAAACTAAGCAAAAATTAGTGATAAAATTTCACTCTGAAAAATTTTTATCTTCAGATATTTCATAAATTATTGCACATTTTTAATTTCTGATATTACCAATATTTTTCTTATTTTTTTCTCATAATTTAGATTTTTTTGCTTCTTTATTCATCTTTAAAATTTTTTGTCTGCGAATATTGCCTTATATTCGTGTGTGCTACCTACCATTGCATCATACCGTAATTGATGCAATTGTACCGATGTCCGGTTCGGACATCTTATACCCTTGTTGCATCTAGTTCATAAAATATCCAGAAATAGGACTACCGTATAGGATACGAAAAATGTATAGCCCCCCCCCCCCCCCTTCCCCTTGAGTGAATCCTGCACTGAACCAAAAATAGCTGTGAAATCAACTAAAATTCATATTAAATTGATGAATGGGTGATCACTATACAACTAACAAAACCTGTCCATCAATTTAACGCATTGTTTAGTAGATTTATATTTTGACGTTTAACTATTTTCTGTGGTATTATTTTGACAAAATATTGTCAAATGTATTAACAAAAATTAGTTGTCTTAACAATTATATTTAATTAAATTGCATAATGATTTTGTTGTTTTACCAATGCATTTTATTACATTCAACAATGCATTTTATTTAATTAATTAATTTTTTATCGATTTATTATTAATTTTTAGACTTATATTTCATTATTTTTTATATTTCACAAATTTCAAATTTTTTTAAGCAATATACATACAATGTCTTTTTTTATAATGAATTTGATAAAATATAAAAAATAATGAAATATAAAATTGAAATTATAATATAGCACATACTAAAAACTCTTTATTTAAAACACATGTACCATTTTATATACAAAAACATATAACTTTATTTAAATTAATAATTCAAATACATTATATTTACAACTTTCATTAATAGTTTGCCTTAAACAAAATAACAAAAAGATAGATAATATCAAAATTAATGACAGAAATTTAAATGTACGATTTAATTGAGAACGTTCAAAATTATATAAATTTATTTAAATTAAAATTAATAAATCTTCAATTAGCAATTCACTGAATTTGTTAATTGTCTATACTTTGAAAAACAAAAACACTTATTGTCAATTTATTGATATTTCCGACAATTACAAATACACATGCTAGCACGAGTAATGATGCGACAAAACTAACCTCACTAAACTTTTTTCCACAGATTTAATACTCTTTTTTTCAAATTGAAGAAAAATTATATCAAATTTACGTTGCTGCCTTTTTACAAAATTTTTTAGAGTTAACAAATTAAATTTTGTTAAAAAATGGGCAAAAAATTATCAAAACAACAATTGTTTTGTAGAGAGTTATTGACGGAAATAAGTATGTTCATTTAAAAAAAAGTATTTGATTTAAAAAAAACACACATTAATTTGAATAAAAAATATATTGTTTTAACAATTCGTTTCATCAAAAAGTAACAAAATTTTTATGTTGATTTCACTTAAGACTTTTGGTTCAGTGTGGAGCGCCTGTACATACCCAAAGATTAAAAATTTCGAAGAAGAAATGGGAACATCTCAAACCTTTACTTCCTATAGATTGTCATTACTTTTATGACAACATTCCATTTGAAAATTAAATATTTTTTTTTAACATTCTATACTGAATTATTGTTTCTTTTTATGTAATGAATTATTACATACATATTTAATAAATTTAATATTTTTAAAGTTTTTTTTTATTATTTGAAATATTAAATTAACAAATATTTTAAAATATTTATATACTATGAAAATAAATTTTAATAAATTTTGTTGTTGTCACGTCTTTTTGTTTCAGAAAAGCCAATGTCAAAAAAGCGTAACAACCATAACTTGAAGAATATTAACAAAAAATAAAAAAAATCTTCAGAAATAAGTCTTTAGTCGTGTTTTAAACAAGAGAAAAAAATATGTAAATAGAATCATAATCTAGACTAAATTATCTTTCTTGTAATGTATAAAAATCCAAAATCGATTGGAAAATGTTTTAGTAATTGCAATTTCCTCAGACCATTGTAGGGTTAAAATTAGATAAATTATGATAATCGTAAAAATAAAATATTTCTTTAAAAAATTTACAATGTTATACTCCAGTTTCATTTCTAATATTCAGATATAAATTTTTGTCCCTCTTGGCTCATGATAACCTAGTCCCAGGTATGGCCAAAAATGGGATTTGTTTTTTTTATAAATTTGCAAAACTTTAGTTTAGAGCTTTTTAGAATTTTGTTCAACAAAATATATCACATATAATTCCATATATGTTCATAAAAAATCCATATTTGTTCATATGTGTCCATACATAAACCATATATGAACATGTTTGAGCGTATATGAGCATTTTTCACCGGGTTTATAAAATTTTATCCGAGAAATTGGCCCATATAAATACATAAGTTTGCGTCAATGGTATCAAATATAAAATATAAAAAAATATGAGAAGCTTTAAACCAAAGTTATAGGCAAAAATGTGTGTTAAGATTTTTATGATCTCACTCCTTACTATTGAAAACTCAAGTTAAACAGATAAAAAATATTCTTTCGCTTTTTTTATTAAAATACGTATGTATACAAAACAAATTATTAAAAATTAGGAGAATTAAGAGATCTAGAAATTTTTGTATTTTTTTAAACGAGCAAAATATTTTCCCCCATAAGAGCTCCTAAAGAATTACAGTTTACAACAATTTACTGAAATTTAGTAGCTGCAACTAATTATTTATACCAATTTCATTGTACTAAAATTATTGATAATTAGTAAGTTTTTTAACTGATTTTAAGAAATCGATTTTAAATTTCAGTTTACAACAATTTTCCTAAAATTTAGTAGCGACTACTAATTTTTTCTACTAATTTTGTACTACAGATCAGCAGACATGTGTTGCTACAATTAGGAAAAAAAATACCGCTGGCCTCAAAACAGTTAAATTTCCCATAATAACAGCAAAATTTTCAGTAGCCATTACAGACTTTTTTGGTTGAGTGTATGCACAGCGCATGCTACGGGAACAGTTTTCTCCGGTCCGGAGACATTTGGTTAGTTTGGGGACTGTCCTCAAATTCTTCCTAGGTCTTGCGAATAGTTTGAAGACATTTTTGACTAATATACCGCATAGTTTGGACACATTTTTGGCTATGTCCCCGAACTATGCGCTGTGCATACATATATAATTATATATAGCTATTCGGCAACATAAAAGATAACAACAAATAGACTATATCGTCGCTAAACCTAAGAAAACAGGTAAAATTTTTAAGGAGGAGAGCAACAAAACACCTTTATTGAGCTTTTCGCGAAACTTTTTATAAATTATTTTTTTACACATATGAAAACAAAACTCTAAACTTTCTATTTATAAAAGAATTACTTCCATAAAACTTATCCAAGAGACAAAATATAGCCCTACTTTAGGTGCACCAGAAATAGTTTTTGTTAACAATATCTAATTTCTTAGGCGCAGCGATGATATTCATGGGCTATTTTACTGGGAACTGTAAAGGCATTTAAAATTAAATGAAATTGCAGTTAATTTTACCGACATAATTCTCTTAGTGTAGGAATATACTGAATCTGAACTTAGCAAAAACTTAATTTGCTCTTACGTTCAAAAATTGCGCTTCAAAGTTAAAAAAAGTGATTTTTCACAACTCTCCTAGGCTTTAGTCGTACTAATTTTAAATAAAATTTACCAAAAAAATATTTTTTTATTAAGTATAATTTATAATAATTATTAAGGAATTTTCATTATTTTTTTATTATTTCTATAAATTATAAATTTTTAAATGGAAATCTAATTTCTAATAATAATTATTAAAGTCCTCTTGTTTTTTTTATTGATATATTCACGCACACTTAAAATTCACTTCAATAGCAGCATTATTTAGACTAAAAATTAATACTTAAAAAAAATCCAACCACCGAAAAACAATACGCACCAGCTAGATATGCAAGAATATTTTCGTAGCTAATAGCAGCAAAATCAACAAGATATTTTTAGATATTTGTATAAAATAAATATCCAACCACCAAAAACCAATACTCACAACCCAGCAAAACCTTGGTAATATGTTGGTATTACAGAACACATTACCTGGTAATACCATACCCCTTACCATTGCATTATTTCATAACTAAAATGTAATGTCTTACGTATAATGTGCTGCATAACTACTGGGTAGTAATAGCAACTTATTACCAATGATATATTTAAACACATCAAAGAAAAGAGTTACTTGTAATACACAACATGAGTTCTAAATAATAGCAGCGACTTATTACAGATGGGATATTTTAAAACCGTAAAATAAGGAGTTACTTTTAATGTGATACGTGATCACTTAATAGAAATATCCACTTATTACCGATGGTGTATTCAAATACCTCAAAATAAGGAGTTATTTGTAATGCGATACATGAGTGTTATTTTCTATTTAAAATATTCGATACAAATAATTTATATGTTTTATATATATTGACTGAAATATCTTTTATGTTTTTTGTTAACTTTATATTAATCTGAGTAAATATTAATTAAATATGAATATGCTTCGTTTTAGCATTTATAAAAAACCAACACGATAACGTCTTATTTTAATTTTTTTTGTAAGAAGTATATAATGTCTTATTTCAGACCTGTTTGTAACACATTTTTTTTGCCTTACTTTAAGCTGTTATGTAAGTAGTATTGTGCTCAGTATCGGTTATGTAAGTGGTTACGTAATTCCTTACATGTAACATTAAAGTAACATGTTCTTATGTTGTTACCTAGCCCTCTTTTGGAAAGTACATACCTCCAATGACATGCCCTTGTTAAAATAATAGCTGTTGGAATAGCAAAGTAAGAGGTTACATACCTTAATTTCTTCTTACAAACCCTATTACCAGGTAATAGAAAGTTTTGCTTGGAAGATAGATATATCTAGCAATGCAAGAATATTTTCACTGCTAATAGCAGCAAAATCAACAAGATATTTTTAGATAGATATATCTGGCAATGCAAGATATTTTTAAACAGATATATCTGGCAATGCAAGATATTTTTAAACAGATATATCTGGCAATGCAAGATATTTTTAAACAGATATATCTGGCAATGCAAGATATTTTTAAACAGATATATCTAGCATTGCAAGATATTTTTAGATATTTACATAAAATAAATATCGTTTGTTGTACACACAAGCAAGAAAGCTGCTAAAAATATACAACACAACAGAAATATCATTTTCGTATATATCGTACACCCTCAGAAAAATTCGGTTGGAACGAGGTTGTCACAACCGAATTGAGGTTATCTCAACAGAAATGAGGTTGTAGTAACCGAAAAGAGGTTGTGGGAACCGAAAAGATGTTGTGGCAACCGAATTTAGTTGCAACTACCGAATTAGGTTGTAACAACCGAAAAGGGTTGTTGCAACCGAATTTCCCACTGATTCGGTTGGAACAACCCCCTAATTCGGTTGGAGTACCCGAATTGACATTATTTCAATAAAATTTTATTTGTAAATAATCATAAAACTTCAAAAATAAAAACAAATTAAGCTTTTTTCTGGAAACCATAAAGGAAAACTTTGCTTTATGCATAAAACCAAAAAAAATTAACGGAAAAGGTGCGTATCAGTAGAATATAAGTCTTTATTATGAAAATATTAAATTGGCTGTTTTAATTTTTGCATACAGAAATAAAAAGATTTCTTAATTTTACTGAAATCGTGTACTTGAAAATTATGCTATCGTGGAAGGCATATACACCCCGGTTTTATATATCTGGCTGAATTTAATTTGAGATATTTAGAAGAAGAAGACATATCCTTAAAAATGTCTCAGATGATTGCTTCAAGAATTAGAATGTTCATCGGTGGAATGATAAACAATTACGTCAATTGTTTATGGAATTATTAAGGTGACTAAAAGAGTTTTTCCAAACTTGTAAGCCTGACAATATTTCTTTCTTTTTACTTTTGGAATGAAGCGCAAAATCGCAGAAAAATTTGAATGATGCAGAGTACAACACATCCTTAAGCTCAATTTGGAGAAAGTGTTTTTTAAAGCACTCTTCTGGATAAGGAGGCTTATTATTAAAATATTTGTCTGAAAATGGACATTTTTATTATATGGAGGTATTCTTTAGAAAAAAGTTAACTTCCTTTAAAATTCTCTCTAGAAAATGAAAGTATGTGGATTTTTCAGTAAGAGCTTGCTAAAGACACACTGTTTCAAAGTTACAATTTCTTACAAAAAAAGGGAGACCTGAATGAGGTACTTTTCGTGCTTAAAAAGAGTACCCTTTGTTTAAAAGAAACATTACTTAAGAAATATAACTCTATATATATAAAAAGTACCCTTTCTTTTAAAGAAAGAGCAATGAATGCCGTTCCTTTTTTCTCAACGATTAATTAAAAAGTCTTTTTTCGAAGAGAAGTGTGAAGAAAGGCTACTTAATAAATTACCATTACTTTCAAAGAAGCAATTCTATACAAAGTACTCTTTCTTTGAAAACGAAATCTGAAAAGAATTACCATTTCCTACAAAGGGAAGAATACAAAAGCCAATACTACCCTTTCTTTACAAGCAAGAATACGAAAAGAAGTACCCTCTCTTTCAAAGTAATGCTAATAATGTTAGATCTTTTTTGTACACTTTCTTTGAAAGAAGGAAGTATTTCCTTAATTACTATTTCATTGAAAGAAGTGGTAATTCCGTTAGTATTCTTTTTTTTTAAAGACAGAGGTTTCTTTTAATTCTTGTAGTACTTATTACTTGAGAGAATTTTTTGTAAGAAAGTGTGCTATTTTAGTATGGTCTCATGAAAAGAAATTGCGCTTCCTTCGAAAAAAAAGTTATTTAATGCTATTTCTTTTGGTACTAAAGAGCTGTTAGAGGATTTTTCATTCTTCCGAAGAGAGAGTATTAACTATAGTCTTCTTTTCTTTAAATAATTTTATATAAGCACTACTATCAGCAACCTCTCTTTGAAGTAAAGGATAGATTTTTAAATATTTCCCCATAAAAAGGAAGAGCACCACTTTTAGTACCTTTCTATTGTAGAAAAAAGTCGAACTTCTTTCAGTAGTCCTTTTTTGGAAAGTATCTTAATACTCTTCGAAAGAGTGCGTTACTTTTATTTGAAAGTAGCTTAAAATCACGATACTTTGTTACCGGTGGTTTTAAGTGCCGGAGTATATTAGGAGGAAACTCGAATTCTGTTCTAAAAAGCTAGTTTTTTTTTTAAAGAGTATTCAAATAATATTCGATTTTCAAAAATAAAAGGTATTAAAAGAGTACTTTTCCTTAAAAAAAGAGAAAGGTGACTTATTTTAGAACTATGCATTTGAAATACAGGGTCCCTCTTTTGATGCTCTTGCTTTGAGAAGAAATTAAATTTATTTTTTAAAAGGTAGGCTGCTTTTATTACTTAGAAGTACAATTTATTTAACAAAGGCAATTAAAAGCAGCACATTTTCTATCTGTGGACGAAAATTTAAACGGTTACCCTTTCTTGGATATATGTATGTAACTATTTTTTAGAGTATTCTCTTACTTAATACCGTATTTACATAAATTATTTATATGACTTTAAATATTAATTAATGTATATTTCTTAATAGTATTTAATTTTATAATAATATATGTACATATGTATTAAAATTAAAAAAGGTGTTATTTTATTGCAGAAATTAATATGATTTTAGCTAAATTAATAGAAAATATCGGTTGAAACAACCTCGTTCCCTCATAAATTCGGTTGCGACAAACTCTCCATAGGGTTGCTACAACCGAATTCGGTTGTCACAACCCCGCAATTCGGTTGCCACAACGTAATTCGGTTGTCATAACCCCATAATTCGGTTGCCACAACCGAATTCAGTTGCCACAACCTCTAAAATTCGGTTGCCACAACCGAATTCGGTTGTAACCACTTCAATATACGGTTGTGACGACCCCATTAATGGGGTTGAGGCAACCTCGTAAATTCGGTTGGAACCTAATTCGGTTGGGACAACAAATTTTTTAGCTGGGTGTACACAGACAGCTATTTTTATCTAGCATATTGTTTAATATCCAAGCGTTGGATATTTTTACGATAGCTGCTAGAAATTAATGAAGTGATATTTGCTAGATATTTATCAATGGCTAAAAATATACAACACAACAGAAATATCACTTTCGTATATATCGTATACAGACAGCTATTTTTATCTAGCGTGTTGTTTAATATCCAAGCTTTGGATATTTTTTCCATAGCCGCTAGAAATCAAAAAACTGATATATGATAGATATTAAATCTGTTTATTACACATTTTATTGCATTTGTAGACACCAGGTTACTAAGCCATAACAATTGGCTAAAACCGTAAAAATCTATATAAAACGCGAACAGAGGTTTTATTATCAAGTTTTGTGCATCAAATATTAACCCTAAATAAGAATACAGGTCCTGCGCTGACATTTGAAAATTTTCATACATAAAAAACTAAATAGGAAACCGCGAAAAATCTACACCTAGATCGAAAAATAAAGAACGCCATTGTAATCAGCATGTCCGACATATATAGAACTGATGGCCAGATCTCTATCAATATTTTTGTGTCGTGCATTGTAATTCAAGCCTTTTTACTTCTTATCTATAGATGATCAATATTGGAAATGAAATATATTGCAAAGCAACAGTACTAGAAACGGACAATGGGCTCGTCACATAAAGCAACTCATATTTCTCGTAAACTATTGGAAGGAGTTTTTAACAGAGAAGCATTATTAAATTCCACAATAAGTGGTCTCCCAGCATGAGCACAAGGGAGAGAACGCCAAAACGTTAAAGTTAACATGCTCAATTTAAGAGCCCGTAATGTCATTATAGGTAAGTCAAAAGTTGCCTTTAAAATAAAAAATGCTATAAAAATAAACATTGTTCTATTTCAGAATTTTCTAAAATATTAAGCTGATAAAAAGGGCTGGATTATATCTTCCACTGAGCAAATTGAAAGAGCCATGTCTCAGAGGATTGGAGAAATAAAACGTTCTGCTAACTAGTTCGCTTTTTTCGATAATACTGCAAACGTAAAGTATTAACAAAATTATTTCAAAAAACATTTATTTTAAATTATTTACATGGCTTAATGTTGAAAAGCCTTTACTCGATTTTTTATTTCTTACCGGCGAAGACCAAAACTTGATAAATTCTGAAACACTTTAGATATAAATCTTTTAATGGAAGTTTTTATTTTCTGTTCCAATTACCCTAGCCAAAATATTTATCAAAAGTTTCCTGAATTTAATTATATTCTTCTTCTCTTAAGAAATAAAAAATCGAGTTGGTTAATACCGTTAATACCGTTAATATATTTTTATTTTATTAACCATCCATATATTTAGTATGTGTAACTATTTTCAAAGTTTTCGTTGTCCTTTTATTGTTATTTATGTTAGTGCTTAAAAATTACTATCTTATTTTTTTTTTTTTGTTAATTTCCTGATTAACTATTTTAAACTATTAATGTTCTTCTATTTTTTATTTATTTATTTTTTTATCCATTATTTTGATTTTTTTTTTTCATTGGGTGCGTTCGGCAGATACAATTTGACAGTCAACAGTTCTACAACAGTTGTGCAACTATCTGCTGAACGACCTGATCACTACCGCTCAGTCTGAGCGCTCAGGTAGCGCTGTCATATTTTGGTAGCGTAAAAAATGTTTGCTACTTTTGATCAAATAGTGATACATTTGTTGTTGTTGATTTTAAAAAATTTTTGTTTTGTATTATTGACAAATAAAAACATTTAAATATAATTCAAAAACAAAAAATTTTAAAAATCAAAGGAAAATTTAGAAAAAATGTGTTTAAAAACAAAACAAAGAAAACATCGTTCAGCAGAGTAAGTAATCACAAAGCGCTACAAGTCACCGGTAACAGTTTAAGGTTTCTCTGCCGAATGCTACCATTTACTCGTATTTACCTGAAATTTATAAAAAAAAATATCGTTTGAAAACGATTGCAATTTTGATGTGCATTTTTATGTTTGAAATGAAATCGTAATAATTTAATTTTTTGATAAATATTTTTTTGAAACAAATGCATTTATGAAAGGAAGCCTTTTTCATGTATTAATTTTTTAAATCAACGTTTTTCATTTAATGTATCTTGTTTAGTTTAATCATAAACATATTTTATTCATTGTACCGTCTAAAGATAAAACAGTACACTGCTGTAAAATTGAACAAATTGCATTCTAAAAATTAAACCTTCAAAAATTTACGTTCAGTATTAATAGATTTCATAGTAAGCACTTAAAAGTTATTCCACAATTTAAATAAGTGAGCTCTCAGTCAACTAAAACCAATTAATCAATATGCTTTTGAATATGGTAATTTCATGTTTTGAAATTACCATATTCATTTTGCAAACTTCTTTTTTTTTTGTGTAAATAAATTTTTAAGAGTTGATTATAAAATCCTACCAAAGAAATATATCAGTAATTTTTTGATTTTCTTTAAAAAGATTCATTTTGTTATAACTAAAACTTTCATGTAAACAATTTTAAAATAATCACAATTTTGACTGAATGTATTTGTGATAAGGAAACTTTGCTATTTTTTAATTTTATAAAATTCACATATAGAGATAAGATTTCAAAATTCCTTATAAATATATTATTTATATTTTAGTTTTTTTATATTTAAACGACTTGATATGAATAAGAATGAAAATAAGCATACATATATGTATTACTATGAATTGAAATAAAACCAATATATTTTTCAAAAATTACCACAATTTTTTTATTTATATAAAAAAGGATTTTATATACATATTTTTTAGATATGGACACATCAAATAATATATAGGTTCATTTATACACTTTTATATAATTTTATATAAAAAGATATAATATGATAAAAGTTGGAGGTAAATATTTACATACAATTGTATCAAATTATGTAGATTTTTATAAAATTTTATGTAATTTAATACAAGTATATATAATTTTATGCAATTGGATGAGGACAAAATTCGGATACAACTGTATCTAATTGTATCAAATTGTACAAAATTGTATCGAATTGTATACAATTGTATAAAATCTGATACAATTAGATACAATTATACATTCTCATTTTTCGGATATAATTATATATCGTTATGTAAACGATTATATATAACTAAATATAAGTTTATATGGCTCCATATAATTTTTTTTTTACTTGGGTTTCGAATATTGAAATTTTTTTTTTATAAAGGTTATAGGTAACACCAATTTTCTTGTATACCCGAGTAAAAAAAATTATATATAATCATATGTGGCATATATTACAATATATAATTAGACATGTTGTTATGTATATCCATATATAATTATATATGACGTCTTTTCCCAAAATTGTTCCTTATATTATGCCATATATAATTTCATCTAATTAGATATCGACCTTTATAATATTAGATATGGTATATATGATTATATATTACATAGCATGGCTGATCTTATTGCATATATAGTTGTATATAGAGCTATATCTTATTATATATGGCGGCATTTTAGGAATATATAATTATATATGGTATCATTTAAACAATATATAACTATATATGGTGCCAGTTAAACTATATATTATCATATATGGTGGCATTTAAACAATATATGGTCATATATGGTACCTCATGAACAAAATCTTTAATACAGTTGCAGATATGATAATATATGCCTCTAAATCTAGTGCCATATATATTTATATATGGTGTTATTTAAGCAATATATGGCCATATATGGTACCTCATGATCAAAATTTTTAATACAGTTCCAGATATGATAATATATGATTCTATATATAGTGCCATATATGTTTATATATGGTGTTATTTAAGTAATATATTACTATATATGGTGCCATTTAAACCATATATTATCATATATGGTGCCATTTCAACAATATATGCTCATCAGTTCCAGATATGATAATATATGCTACCATATATAGTACCTAATACTTTGATATATATGTGATTAAGTTATATCTGTATAAATATACAGTTTTATCCGAAGAATGGCCCGATATATTTTTATCAATTGTTTATCAATTTTTATATAATTGTATCAGTTCAGATCTGACCTGATTAAATAATGTGTTAATCAGATGAAATTATATCTTATTTTTGACCTGATACAATTTTATCGGTTTATATGTAATGGTGTCAGGTTTGATCGTAATTGGTTCAATTTTATGTATATAAATAAAATATAATTGTATCCGACATTTACCTTATACACTTGTATCAAAGTTTTAAACAGATATCAGATCAAAATTGGGATATAACTATATAATTTTGTATAAAAATATATCTATTTGGACCTAAACTGATACCATGTGATATAAACCAATAAAATTGTATCAGGTGAAAAATCTGATACAATTTCATCTGATTAACACATAATTTAATCAGGTCAGATCTAAAATGGTGCAATTAGATAAAAGCTGATAAACAACTGATACAATTTTATCGGGCCATTTTTCGGATCAATTCGTACATGGATGACTCTAAGTTATATATTACCATATAAAGCTCCATATTGTTTTCTTTAATAGGGAACATACCATATATGGTGCAATTTAAACAATATATTGTCATTAGAGTGGGGCGATTTGTATGGACAAAATTTTTTTGATATTGTGCCATTGATTTTTCGATAGCTTTTGGCTAGTTGCCACATTTTTTATCCGATTTTCATAAGTAATAACTTTCTGGAAAGGCTGTAATGTTATATTGTTTACAACTTCATTAGTTGTTTCAAAAAGCCAACGCAAGATGGCGCTAATCTAGCATTTATTTAAAAATTGCAAAATATTGAAATTTGGGCGCCTCGAAAATGATTTTTTTGATATGTCGTAGTGGAATTTTTTTTTTCCTCATGCCAAAAGCTATCGAAAAATCGATGGCACAATATCGATTGCTAAATCGACGCACCCTAATGGTCATATATGGTAACTCATCAGCAACTACAATATTAACTGTATTTCAGAAGCTATTAATTGTATTTCAGAAATTTTAAATGTATTTCAGAAATTATGGAATGTATTTCAGAAATTTATTAATTGTATTTCAGAAATAATCAAATCTATTTCAGAACTTGTTGATTGTTTATCATAGTTAATAGAGAAAAATTTCTAAATTACATTTCATAATTTCTGAAATACAATTGATAATTTCTGGAATACAGTTTGATAATTTCTGAAATACAGTTGTGAATTTCGGAAATACAATTAATAAATTCTGAAATACAATTGATAAAACTGAAATTCAATTGACTAGTTCTGAAATACAATTCATAAATCTGAAAAATAATTGATAAGTTCTGAAATACAATTGATAAAACTGAAATTCAATTGGTTATTTCTGAAATACAATTGATAAATCTTAAAAACAATTGATACAATTGGAAATGGTGTAGAGCATCAAAAAGATGCATTAAATTATTGTTTTTTAAAAATTCAATTTAATAAAAAAAATATAATTTTATAAAAACATTTATAGAAAATAAAATTATAATTTTATAAAAAGAAAATCTTTTTATAAAAAAAAAAAATGCATAGCCGTGAACGGTATCGAACTCGAGACCAGAGAAACAAGCCAGCCGACGTAAGCCGTTTAAGCCGCCGCCGCCGGTCATTTTTACCTCAGCCGCCGCCGCCGATTTTTTTCGGCTCATTTCGGCTGGAAGTATCAATTTTCCAAAATAAAAAAATTAAAGCAAATGTCATTTTTAAAACAAATTTTCTACTTCATCATTTCCTGAACCATCAAGGGTATTTTTTTTTAGTTCAAAAGAAATAAAAGAACCAGTTTTATAGTCAGAGCTAAGAAGGGTTTTTGTCATAAATATTTCTTAAGTTGGAAGTTTTTCTTGAAAACTTCTGACAGATTTCGCTGAAATTTGGATATTTAATAGAGGAGAGAATCCAAATGAACACGTCTTTAGCACCCATAGTTTTGGATATAAATTACACAGTGTTACAAAATAAAAAAAAAATATATATACTTTTCAAATGACCAAGTGTAGATTGTAGGCAGAGCTACGAAAGAATTCATTCAATTTTAGCTTAATTCGCTCAAAACCGAATTCAGCTTTAGAAATTGAATATATATCATTCCATCAAACCATTCCTTTATAATTAATTCATAGGTTTCATTCCCAAAGTTTAATATTAAATAGAATGTATTCTTATGTTAAATACATTCCTTATGAAATTACAATCAATTTAAATAATTAATTTTTTCATTAATTCTAATCTTTTACAAAATGGCTTATTAAAATTGTCATTTTATTCAATCAGTAAAATATCTAAGGTATGAATATACTAATGATTCTGACAACACTTTAGTTTATAATTACAAATTAAATAAAAATGTGGCTTATTTTAGGGATTTAATATTTATATCATATACAAAACCCATAAAAATAATTAAAAACGCAACATTTGTTTTAATCTTTTACAAACCGAATGAAACGTGAAAGATCATTATAAAAAGAATGAATTCATGAAAGAATTCATTTACTATGCATGAAAATTAAAAGAATGAAACCAGTGAATGAATTCATAAGGAATAGTATAAACGAATGATATATTAGTAAATTTTAGTTAAAAGTCCAAAAATGAATTAAAGAGTTAATTCATTCGAATTTATAGATCACATCACATTTTTCAGAAATTTCAGTACACCTGAAATTATTATCAAAAGACACATTTTTAAGACATTGCGGACGAAAAAAATGTTAAGTAAGTTATTTCTCGGTCGACTTATAAAATTGGGGAGATATTTAAGAATTTTAAAAAAATTCTAAAGTGAAACATTCCGAATTTTTTTGCTGTTCCGTGATCCACATCCGAGATATTTTTTTCGATTTATTTCGTGTAGAAAAAGCTTGATGATAGTGAAACGAATATATATTTTTTAACGACAATTATTATATAATAATTTATTTTAAAATTAGTCTATGAATACTAAAATTTGGTAGAAACAACAAATTTTCGAAATTTTTAATTCCGTGTGATTTTACAAATCAACTCTAATTAAAAAGTTTCGGAACTAAGAACAGGGTTGAATATCTGAATTGTTTAACTTTTCTTCTAAGTTTTTCAACTTTGACATCTTTTCGAGCATAATTTTTTTGGAACCATATTTTTTTCTAGTTTATTCTAAAAACACATTTAATTTTGAGTGAAAATAGTGTATTTCTAAGTTCCGAATCCACATAAAAAATTCTAAAGTGAAACATTCTGAATTTTTTTGCTGTTCTGTGATCCACATCCGAAATATTTTCTTCGTTTTATTTCGTGTTGGAAAAGCATGGTGAAAGTAAAATGAATATTTTGTTGCAAAAATAAATGTTAAAATTTATTTTAAAATTTGTCAGTATGCTAAAATTTGTTCGAAACAGTCAATTTCCGACATTTTGGATTTTGTGTGATTTTACAAAACCACTCTAATTAAAAAGTTTCGGAATTCAGAACAGGGGTGATAGTGTCATTGTGGGTGAAATTCAGCAATTTTTCAACCGATTTTGAATCTTTTAACGTTTTTGGAAAGACAAAAAATTTAGCTTTGCAAATATATATAGAATTATTTATTTGTAACTGAAATATGTTGAGTTTTTGTTTTTAAATATTAAAATTAATTTTTTTTTTAATTTCTATACTTTGACGGCTTTTTTACAGTATTAAACAATTCTTTACTATTGTAATTTATTCTGAAAGTGGGTTTAGTTCTTAGTAAAATCAGATTCTTTTGTTGAAATTAATTGAAAATAGAAAAGGTTATCGTAATTTTTCTAAACATTTAATTTCAGCTATTATAAGACAACTCGATGTTCTTGTTTGCACACTCATTAATATTATTTTCAATTTTCTTATAAATACAAAGATTCCATGTTTATAAAAAAAATGTATAACTTTGACAATTTTAAAGCGATTAAATTAGATAAAAATTATTTTTTTTAAAACAAAATATTGCAATTAAAAGCCGTCAAAATTAAACAAAATAAGAAAAAATTAAGAAAATCAGTTTTATTTGAAAATATTTCCACACAATTTTGTTGAATATATAAATATGGAAAGCCCAACTATCTCTACTTGTAGCTCCGTTCAAAAATTAAAAATCCTAAATTTGTAATTTTTATCGATGAATTTAACTTAAAACTATTTTTTATTTGATAATTCCAATTTTTTTGTACAACTTTCTACTGCTATATTTTGGAAAAAACCTTAAACATATTTAAATTACGTGTATAATGTTCTATCAAGCCGATCAAGCCGCCGCCGCCGCCGATTATTTGGTTGCGCCGCCGCCGCCGATTTTTATCCGGCTCAACCTTAATCGCCGCCGCCGCCGCCGATTTTATGCATGCGCCGCCGCCGCCGATTATTTTGATCGGCTTGTTTCCCTGCTCGAGACCTTCTGAGTTTAAACCTTATTTTAACAAAATATTGTAATTTTTATAAAATCAATGCTCCGCCAGTGTATTATTTTTTGAACTGTTGTCAATATCTGTCTGGGATTTTATTTAATCCCAAATAAATGGAGATCTTACGTAGTACCCAAATATAATGCGGTATCTAATTTTATCTGTCATTTTTCTGTTTCATTTTTCATTTTTCAATTTATCGAAAAAGTTAAGATCTTACGCAATCCCGAAATATATTACTGGATCTAATTTTTGATCTGTCATTTTTTGGATATATTTAGATCTTACTTAATCCCCAAATATATTGCTGGATCTAATTCGATCTGCCATTTTTCGGATCAAATTAGATCTAAGTTTATCCACAAATATATTGCTGGATCTAATTCCATCTGCCATTTTTCGGATCAATTTAGATCTAAGTTTATCCCCAAATATATTGCTGGATCTAATTCGATCTGCCACTTTTTCGGATCAAATTTGATCTAAGTTTATCCACAAATATATTGCTAGATCTAATTCGATCTGCCAAAATTGAGATCAAATTAGATCTAAGTTTATCCACAAATATATAGCTCTATCTAATTCGATCCGCCATTTTTCGGATCAAATTAGATCTAAGTTTATCCAAAAATATATAACTGGATCTAATTCGATCCGCCATTTTTCGGATCAAATTAGATCTAGGTTTATCCCCAAAGATATCATTGGACCTCCCAATTTTGAGATATAACTTGATCTTAGTTTATCCCCATATATACAATGGGATCTAATACGATATCATTGGATACACCCAATTTTGAGATCTAATTGGATCAGCTAGATATTACAGCAGAACTTAAACAATATCAAATTGGATATGATTAGATATTGCGCGAGATCAATTTTTTTTACTCGGGTATACACTAAATAAATGGCTGCTTCTACTACATAGAATTACTAAACTGATACTAATTTTAAAATTGATTGGAGATACCAATAATTTGTTAAAAGGATTGTTTTTTAGTTCATTTTCCCTATTTTTAATACCTAGTAAAATATTTTTGGTGTAGTATTCACTTATAGGCAACTGCAAATAAAATACGTCCTGGCAAATTCATTTTAATGGTTTTGATCGAATTCCAACCAATCTTTTTCCTGGGTGTTGTTATTCCACTCCAGAGTAAAACTTGTTTGACTCTGGAGTACAGATTTGCTACACTCTAGAGTTAACATTGGTCTGTTAACTATTTAACATGACAAATATACCCAAAAAACACTTCACTAATTTCAGGGGTATGGCATCACCAAAAAAATAAGTTATAAAAAAATCGTTATCACTAGATGGCACTTTGTAAAAAAAAAAATTGACAATTTTCTTTTTTTATTTAAATTTTAATAATAAAAAACAACAAAGAAAAAATACAAACAAACATTTCAAATTTTATTATTTGAATATATTCCGCGTTTGTTTTTTCCTTATTTTGAGCAGTTTTTGAGTTTTTAAATATAGGCTTAGCTGAAACTAAACTGATAGTGAATATCAGCGCCCTCTATCGGTGAGTAGTTTAAACTTTGATATTCTATCTCTATAATTAATAGTCTCTGACTAATTTGTTCTAAGTGTCAACAAATTAAAAAAAAATAATATCAGAATATATTAAATAAATATAAAATTTATGGTGTTTTCGGTATAATTTGAAATAAAAAAAATATTTAAATTAAAATCGATAAAAATTATGGCAAAAAGTCGCGAAAATATGGAGTAAGTACTAAAATGTCAAATAAGTTTTGAAATAACTCTACTCTGCATTTCGAACAGTTAATCTGTGCTCAGAGTAGAGTCACTCTACCATTGTGAAAGCAACTTTAAACAGCGATAGACAGTCTGTCTTTTCAGTTTTATCACTTCAATTTATATTTTTACACAATTGAAAAATTCCATTGCAATATTTAATATTCACTAATTGGATTTAATTAAATTACTTACAGTACACTCATAAAAAAAAGCCCGTACAAATAGTTAAAAATTCTGCTAAAATAACAGGAAATAGTACCTGAATTTGCGCTAGCAGAAATTTCAATGATGTTGAGAATCACGGTCTGCTAAATTTTGGTGACCTTAATTTTAGGTAAAAAAGTTAGTTCAAATACAATAATTTATAAGAAATGTTGTTTAATGGAAATGAAAATTACTCAGTTGAAATCAGCACATGTTTTCTGTTAAATTTTAGTTGGTTATAAACAGGTAAAAAATTCAGTTAACATTCAAAAATTTAGAAGAATGTTCGTTTAATAGAAATGAAAGTGGGTCAGTTGAAATCTGCAAAACATGCTGCTTAAATTACAATCACTTTTTGTTATTAATTGAAACAAATTAATGTAAATATTGTTAATTTTATTTTCGAATAAATTACAAAATCCAAAAACACTATTTGCACTAAATATCACTTTCATTTTCTTGCCAATATATGTGCCAGCGGAAGTTATATTATTTGGTTCTTTTCTTTCGTCTACCTGTAGGTAGAATTTAGATGAAAATGTTAAAGGGCTGAAATAAAAGAAAAGCAATAACATATTTAATAGTCAGTGTTGCCATAACGGCGATTTTCTCGTCAGATCTATCGATTTTATTTCGCCCCTAGCGGGAAAAATTGTCCTGTAGCTATTAGCCAAAAATCTAGCGATTTTTTATCAGCCGCAATATAATTCTTAAAAATCGATTTTATGTTAAAAAATATTATAAAATTCGCATACTGATATCCTTTTATTACATAAAACAACTTTTTAACCGATTTTACTGAAAAAACTTTCTAAAAATACACATTTCGATAAAATATGGATATGTAGTTTTTCACTGTACAACGCCCTCTATTGAGTATTTTCAATACTAACATCAATTGAATGAAAATCGAGACTCATTATTTGGAGCTTAATCGTAAAATTTTTCATTATTTAAAAGTTTATTTCACTTCTTACCCTATGGGGAATGAGGGGTCAATTGCCCTGAAAGTACCTATCCTCTGAGTGGTTAAATCAAGGCTTATCACAGGATTGGTATAATTTACCATTGCTGTGGGTTAAGCAGTGACAATTATACTTAAAGGACTAGTCCCATGACTGGTGAAACGGTGGCATACCACTTAATCGTCCTCAAAGTACCTATCCCGTGACTGGTAAAAAGAGGACATACCACTAAATTGCCCTCAAAGTACGTATCCCGTGACTGGTTAAAGAAGGACTTGCAGCAGGACTGGTATAATTTACTATTGCTGTGGGTTAAGCAGTGTCAATTATACTTAAAGGACTGGTCTCGTGACTGGTGAAATGATGACATACCACTGAATTGTACTCAAAGTACCTATCCCGTGAGTGGTTAAAGATGGTCTTATCGCAGGACTGGTATAATTTATATTAAGCGCTGTCAATTATACTTAAAGGACTGGCCCCAAGACTGGTACAAAGAGGACATATCACTTAACTGGATAAGTGTGTTATAAAAAAACCTAAAAGTAAGACTTTATTTTTTTTTTAAGAGAAGCAACACTCAGGAAATTCTTTCTATTAATTAACGTGTTGCTTCCTTTGGAAAGGGGATAGAGAAGTGAAAGGTGGTGAAAGATGAAGGGTTTCAAATATGGCAACACTGTAATTGCGCGAGATGTTGAATTTTAGAACATTTGTTTTGCTTTATCTGATGGTGATTTGGCGAACTTTGTTGAAGCTTTTTAGTTCATAGCCCTGTTATATTATTTTACTTCGGTGGGGTTAAGTGCTATGGGAACACCGAAGGAGGACGCTGCGATATGTATGAGGGATAGAAAAACGCATACATATTTATATTTTTCGTGAATTGATGTTGCCTTGGTTGGGGATCGGACCCGCAACCTCACGTGCAACAGTCCAACGTGCTAATCATTACACCACAGCGCCCACAATTGGTCGGTTTCCCAGTACACTAATGGAATTATCGTTCATGATGAACAATTTCATAGAATTTTTTTTCGTAAGTTCAATGAAGAATTTCGTTAAATTTAGTTCTAGTTCTAAGCACTTGGAATTTTCTTTAAATTTTAGCATCAAGAACCCTGAGATTATTGCTAACAACTTCAACTCCAATCTTTTGGAGGATTTTACAGGAATTTTAGAATCGGTAAAAGGTTCGACGCATATATGAATGTATATATCTTATATCTTAAAAGAACATTTAAAAAGGAATATTTCATATTTTATTTCTGTGAAAAAACATACCAAAATTCTTCAAAAAAAAAAAAAAAAAATTTTATATTTTAATTTGTTGACAAATGAAAATATTTGTGCTTTTTATTACATAACAATTTTGTCGAAGTTTTGACAATTTTACTTATAATACCAAAACCATAACAATTTCCATTCACCTCAGTGTTGTCACTGTTTTTGTCAGTTTTAATGGGACTTGTTCTGTATCAGTTCCTTTTAGGTTAGTTGGGTGACTTGTCACAAAATATACAAAGTGTGACTCATTCTTTGACGGATCCTTTTGGGTTAGTTCGGTGACATATCTCTTTAAGTCAGTTAGGCGACATGTCCTTTGGGGCTAGACCTGCGACCAGGGAAACAAGCCGATCAAAATAATCGGCGGCGGCGGCGCAAGCAAAAAATCGGCGGCGGCGGCGGCGATTAAGGTTGAGCCGGATAAAAATCGGCGGCGGCGGCGCAACCAAATAATCGGCGGCGGCGGCGGCTTGATCGGCTTGATAGAACATTATACACGTATTTTAAAGATGTTTAAGGTTTTTTCCAAAATATAGCAGTAGAAAATTGTGCAAAAAATTTGGAATTATCAAATAAAAAATAATTTTAAGTTAAATTCATCGATAAAAATTACAAATTTAGGATTTTTAGTTTTTGAACGGAGCTAGAAGGAGAGATAGTTGGGCTTTCCAAATATATACATATGTTTATATATTCAACAAAATTGTGTGGAAATATTTTCAAATAAAACTGATTTTCTTAATTTTTTCTTATTTTGTTTAATTTTGACGGCTTTTAATTGCAATATTTTGTTTAAAGAAAAACTAATTTTTATCTAATTTATTCTTTATTCAGGGCAAAAGGAAGTTCTATTTTAATCGCTTTAAAATTGTCAAAGTTATACATTTTTTTATAAACATGGAATCTCTGCATTTATAAGAAAATTGAAAATATTAACCTTAATGATTGTGCAAACAAGAATCTCGAGTTGCTGAAATTAAATGTTTAGAAAAATTACGATAACTTTTTCAATTTTCAATTAATTTAAACAAAAGAATCTGATTTTACTAAGAACTAAACCCACTTTCAGAATGAATTACAATAGTAAAGAATTGTTTAATACTGTAAAAAAGCCGTCAAAGTATACAAATTAAAAAAAAAATTAATTTTAATATTTAAAAAAAAAACTGTCAACATATTTCAGTTACAAATAAATAAATCTATATATATTTGGAAAGCTAAATTTTTTGTCTTTCCAAAAACGTTACAATATTGAAAATCGGTTGAAAAATTGCTGAACTTCAAATTGTTAAGTGCTTGAAGGCGCTCAAACACAGAGTTTTGACACTATCACCCCTGTTCTGAATTCCGAAACTTTTTAATTAGAGTGGTTTTGTAAAATCACACAAAATTCAAAATGTCGGAAATTGACTGTTTCAACAAATTTTAAAATAAATTTTAACATATTAATTTTTGCAACAAAATATTCCTTTTACTTTCACCAAGCTTTTCCAACACGAAATAAATCGAAGAAAATAATTCGGATGTGGATCACAGAACAGCAAAAAAATTCGGAATGTTTCACTTTAGAATTTTTTATGTGGATTCGGAACTTAGAAATAAACAAAATCTATTTTCACTCAAAATTAAATGTGTTTTTAGAATAAACTAGAAAAAAATATGGTTCGAAAAAAATTATGCTAGAAAAGATGTCAAAGTTGAAAAACTTAGAAAAAAAGTTAAAAAATTCAGATATTCACCCCTGTTCTTAGTTCCGAAACTTTTTAATTAGAGTTGATTTGTAAAATCACACGGAATTAAAAATTTCGAAAATTTGTTGTTTCTACCAAATTTTAATATTCATAGACTAATTTTAAAATAAATTATTATATTATAATTGTTGTTAAAAAATATATATTCGTTTCACTATCATCAAGCTTTTTCTACACGAAATAAAACGAAAAAAAAATTCGGATGTGGATCACGGAACAGCAAAAAAATTCGGAATGTTTCACTTTAGAATTTTTTTGTGGATGCGGAACTCAGAACAGCGTCGATTATTGTAAATATCTTCGTCCGCAAGTCTTAAAAATGTGTCTTTTGATAATAATTTCAGGTGTACTGAAAGTTCTGAAAAATGTGATGTGATCTACTTAACCAAACCTACGACCATAAATTCGAATGAATTAATTCTTTAATTCATTTTTGGACTTTTAATTAAAATTTACTAATATATCTTACGATTATACCATTCCTTATGAATTCATTCACTGGCTTCATTCTTTTAATTTTCATGGATAGTGAATGAATTCTTTCATGAATTCATTCTTTTTATAATGATCTTTCACGTTTCATTCGGTTTGTAAAAGTTTAAAATAAATGTTGCGTTTTTAATTATTTGTATGGGTTGTGTATATGATATCAATATTAAATCCCTCAAATAAGCCACATTTTTATTTAATTTGTAATTATAAACTAAAGTGTTGTCAGAATCATTAGTATATTCATACCTTAGATCTTTTACTGATTTAATAAAATGACAATTTTGATAAGCCATTTTGTAAAAGATTAGAATTAATGAAAAAATTAATTATTTAAATTGATTGTAATTCTATAAGGAATGTATTCAACATAAGAATGCATTCTATTTAATATTAAAATTTGGGAATGAAACCTATGAATTAATTATAAAGGAAAGTTTTGATGGAATGATATACATATATTCAATTTCTAAAACTGAATGCGGTTTTGTGCGAATTAACCTAAAATTTAATTAATTATTTCGAAGCTCTGCCTACAATCTACACTTGGTCATTTGAAAAGTATATATGTATATTGTTCATTTGGATTCTCTCCTCTATTGCATATCCAAATTTCAGCGAAATCTGTCAGAAGTTTTCAAGCAAAACTTCCAACTTAAGAAATATTTATGACAAAAATCCTTCTTAGCTCTGACTATAAAACTGGTTCTTTTATTTTTTTTAACTAAAAAAAAATACTCTTGATGGTTCAGGAAATGATGAAGTAGAAAATTTGTTTAAAAAATGACATTTGCTTTTAATTTTTTTATTTTGGAAAATTGATACTTCCAGCCGAAATGAGCCGAGAAAAATCGGCGGCGGCGGCTGAAGCAAAAATGACCGGCGGCGGCGGCTTAAACGGCTTACGGCGGCTGGCTTGTTTCTCTGCCTGCGACATGTCGAAAGGTGTCTAATCTGTGGCAATACGTCATTTCCACCCTACGGGGAATGAGGAGTCAATTGCCCTCCAAGGACCTATCCCGTGACCGGTCAACCGAAGGCATATTACTAAATTAGTACAAATATGAACAAAAGAAAATTAATTAATTTTCTAAGTATTTTCTGATCCGATATTTTCAATGTTGCTTTAAAAAAAACTTGACCGATACCGAAATAAAAACAAAATTCGCGGCATATTTTTAAAAATATTTTTTATTTATTTTACTCTTTTATTTATTTTTAACTTTATTTTTTACGATTTGCTTATTTTAGCTCTTATTTTAAATTTCTATAATGTTTTGCTAAGAAATTTTAAGTTTTGTATTTTCAACGTTTTTTTAATGTTAAAGCTGTTTTAGTTTTAACAATTGGTATTTCATTTAACTTTTCTTTGTAACTTAAGGGGAATTTTTTAAATTTTTATTTATATTATCAGAGGTTTTGAGGTAATTTTCTAATTTTTAATTGATTTTTTAATTTAATTTTGGCCAACGAAAAAAACAAGTTAACTGCCATTAAGGGACCTATCCCATGACCGGTCAATCGGGGGCATATTCAAGGCACTTCCACCATATTTGTGTGTGTGTTAATGTTGTTTTCTTTTCTATTTTTTTCTTTGCCATGTTTTTTTATTTGCTGTGTGTGTGTTTGTTTTTTCTTTCTCTTTTTTATTTGAACAGAAACGAAAAACATAACTTAACCATCAGCCAGCCATCACGCATAAGCAACGTTAGCTCAGACGGTAGAGCGTTTGCCTTACAAGCAGAAGGTTGTGTTATCGAGCCCTACTTCGACGCCAAGTAGATTATTTTTAATTCTTAATTTTTTATTAGTTTATTTGAAAAGCTATTTTTAGACACACCACCTTACTGCCACAATGTGCCTAAACTGTGGCAATTGGTCATTTCCAATGACAACGCCATGTTAAAGTGATATGTCTCTTTCAAACAAAAAGACCGATGAGCGACCGGTCTCCGCCCCCTTGGGACCTATCCTGCGTGTCATCTGGGACCGCTCCCTTTCCCCGTAGGGCAATGACAACGCCATGTTAAAGTTATATGTCTCTTTCAAAGAATAAGACCGATGAACGACCTGTCTCTGCCCCCTTGGGACCTATCCTGCGTGTCATCTGGGACCGGTCCCTTTCCCCGTAGGGTATGAACATATTAAAGAAATTTTTGAGTAAAAAACTCCTTTAAGTACCATTTTTCAACAATCTAGCGATAAAATCGCTAAATTTTACACTGTTTATAAATCTAGTGATTTTCTAGTGATTTTTGGGTCTGATATAGCCATTTATTTTAAAAATTTGTTGCAACACTGTTAATAGTATTCCCGTAAATAAATAGTTTATATTATAAAACAAACCTCTATTATTTTATTTTTTAATACAATTTTAACTGCGAAATATTAATGTCCAGTATACCTCCGTTTTCTTTTGCGTTCCTTTGCTGACAACAGAAACAAGAGAAAACATGCTCTTATCATATTATTTTATTTACTAGAACTTTCTTAACAAGCGCCATATTATTTTTATTTGTATTGGTAAGCGTCATCAGTATGACTCATCACACACATTAAAATACACTTACTAGAAATTTTCAAATTTGTATTGGTCGGCAAACTCACCAATACACACTTCACCATCAAGCACCATCAACTACTATACACTAGCGCCCCTATCGTTTTCTTTTGAAAACACAAATATTAAAAAAGTTGCCAACAAATTTATCTATATTAGCTGATACATTGTCAAAATCATTTATAAAAAAATAGCTAAATATCAGGAGGAAAAATTGGTTCAAGTAGAGCAGAAATATGTTTTTGTGGTGAAATTGGATAATAACAACTTTAGCTAAACAACGGATTTAAACATGTCCAAGATGGAAAATATGTATTTGGTGAGGTGCAGTTTTTTTTCTAAACATATTTGATAAACAAAATTTAATAAAAACCTTTTATTTGTTAGTTTTTCAATTTTTTTGTTTCTCTTTTAATTTTTTTTCGTATTTTTTTCTGAAATTAAATTAATAGGCTGTTTCATATATTTGTGCTTTTATTGTGGATTTATTAAATCCAGCTTTTTTATTGGATTCAGTAAATCTCCTTTTTGTATGAAAAATTCTAAATCCAGGTGATTAAAAAAAACACTAAATAATAAATATAGAAAGTCCGAAAAAATAATTTTTTTTATTTTTTAATGCAAAAATTAAAATAATTTTGAAGTAATAAAATTACTTTAAACTTTCAAACAAAAAACTTTAGTTTTTATAAAGTATAGGGTGTATAACTTAAAAATGCTGAGTTTAAAACAGATGGCATATCTTTTACACATAGTTTGTGTCTTTAATAACTTACATATATGGCATTTTGGAGGGTACACATCTGTCATTTATTCTCACTTATTGTTAGTGTGTAGAATCTTCTATAATGGGAGGAGGAAATATAAAACACAACCTTGTGCTTCTTTATGTAGCTGTTCCTCTTTCCAAATTTTCTTTAATTTCGGCAGTATATTCACCATAAAATCTTTCCAATTTCTTATTGAATTTGGAATTATGTTCGTTAATGAAATCAACAACAGCGTCATCATTGTAAAAACGTCTACGTGAGTATTTTTTACGTCTATCAATTTGTTGTTTCAAATCCTTAACCATATTGTTAATAGCGGATGGGGTATCTTTAACCAAACCATGTAAAACCGTATTGGGTCCACCATAGAAAGATTCCCCTAGTTCCGCCTTTTGTTTTTCATATTTAGCCATATCGTGTGTGGGCATATTTTTAACGAGGCGGCTATGTTGACGTGCGGTCTGTGCTTCAAACGTTGAGAAACCTAAATCAGGATTTTTTTTCTTCTTTTTCTTTTCAATTTTGTCTGCATCTATGGCAGAGACTTTCAATAGTTTGAGACGATCGTAATCCTTGCCTTCAGCTTTGGCTTCCTCTCGTGCTTTTTCATCGGCCACCAGCCAATCTGCTTGCCTTTTGCGTGCTTCCCAATTATTGGGCAACTTTTTGCGAGCATCTTCTGCCACGACTTCTTGGTGATTGTGTGTTCGAGCTTCTTGTCTCAATTTATGTAGATTACGAAGACGTTCTTTTCGTTCAGCTATTTTTTGAGCTGGTGTTATTTCTTTTTCCATTATTTCTTTCGATATTTTTAAAAAATTTATTGCGTATTTTTTTCAAAATGTAGAATCTTTTACGATCGGAGAAGGAAAAATAAAACACAACCTGAGTCGTTGATAGTTTGTTCGTAACAACCTCTTTATTTAAAAAGTTACAATTCTTATGTACTAAAATTAAACTAAATATAATAATCTTAAAACTAAACTAATCACTACCTGCTGGTCGCATATGTACATATGTGTCAGTACTAGTTTTATAATAACGAATAGGTTCTGATACCTGAACTAATAAATGTTATCATAAGCCATAGATTACATAGATCTCTTACTCTTTGTAAGAGATCTCTTACTCTTGCTGTCAGTGCACGTAACTCATGAGAATGTGTTGGACATACGTACGCCCAGTCAGAAATCGCCAGTGGTACAAAAAATCAAGCACTGGCATACCACTGGGTAACCATGGTATTAAAAATAAATGACTGGCAGAACACTCATTTGGGACGCTTTGCCAGCGTTTGCGAAAAGTGTTTTACCAGTATTTTTTTTACAAAAATTTCGGTGGTTTATAAAAAAAACCACTGGGAAAGATTTGGCTTAGAGTGATATGCCAAGGTTTGCAACCAGTGGTCATCCAGTGCTACCTAGCCAATGCTACCAGGCGTACAAAAATCAATTCACTGGAAAACCAATGATTTTATAAAAATGCTGACGCTTCGTTAAAAAATGTTTGTAGTCGGAAGGTTCCGAGTTCAAATCCGGTTGCAAGCAAAAAATTTTTTTTGGATTTTTTTTAATTTAAAATTTTTTTTGTTTCATTAAATTAATTTTTTTGTTTGTGGGAAAGCTCCTACAAGACCAACTTTCTTTTTGCCCTCCAAACACTGGCATACTAGTTACTAAAAATTGTTTGCCAGTCCTAGAATTTTAGCACAGCCAGTAGTTGTCCAGCTATTATCACTCATTTATGTGTTTAGCCATTAAATATTATATGTCTCGTTAGCTCAGTGGGTAGAGCAATCGTCTGCCAATCTGACGGCATGGGTTCAAATCACGGCAGGACCAAAAAAATACATATGAACTTTTTAAATTTTATTTTAGAAAATATATTTCCAGACCACCTATTTATTGGTTTTGCCAGCGTTTTGCAAACGTTCAAAAATTTTGTTCCTCCAGTGCTTTTCCGGCGCTTTTTGAACCGCCGGTCCTTTTGTCTAATGATGTTATCATTTTGGGAATGGGAAAGTACTTACTTTTACGTTTGTATTTTTCTGACTGGGCGTTCTATACCTACACAAAAAATATTTCAATGTGTGTGAAAAAAATGTATTTGTTGACAAAAGAAGAAGAAGTGTATTATATCTATGTAATCTATGTCATAAACTGATCAAATTATTCTAGGTAAATAGTAATGATGTTTAAATTGTCCTAGCAGCTGTCTATGGAAAGATATTTATAATCTAACCATATAACAACTTTCTAAAACTGTATTGTTGAAGATTGAACATAGTCATTGAACGAAATAGTGTAAACAACAAAGTTTTTTTTCTTCGAAAATGTCGAATTTTGTGCCAACAAAGCATCATTTGCGGGAAGTTTTGCTTTATTTCTTCAATTTGAAAAAAAGTGCAGCTAAAGCACATCGATTGCTCACCGAAGCTTATCTGTTACAAAATCGAAAATTGAAGTTATATAAAAAATAACAGAATTATTTGAAACACATTCATCATTCCAAATAATTCTTCTTTTAATAAAAAGCCGCATTAAATAATACAATTAAATAAAAATTAATAAACATTTCTAAAGAATTGTTTACAACTAAAAAAACTCCCCAATATAAGTTTGTTTCGTCACCAACTAAAACGGAAACGAAACACACTTATAAAGCTTGCAGACATTTTTATACCCTACATCACTATGTGGTCAGGGTATTATAAGTTTGTGCTGATGTTTGTAACACCAAAAAATATTGGTCGTAGACCCACCTTATAGTATACCGATCGGTTCAGATTTTTTTTTTATTTCGATTTAACGATGTCCGTCTGTCCGTCCGTCTGTCCGTCTGTCTGTCTGTCCATGCAATCTTGTGCGCACTCTACAGGTCGCAAACATTAAGATATTTTGATGAAATTTGGTACGCAGACCTATGTTGGCCCAAGGACGAACAAGTTTGAGTTTGGTGAACATCGGTCCATTTTTAGACCTAGTGCCCATATAAGGGTCCTACCAAAATTATATTGTTTATACGCTGCAGGTCGTAAATATTAAGATATTTTGACGAAATTTGTTACACAGACCTATGTTAGCCCAATAACGCAGCCTATTGATTTTGATGAACATCGGTCCATGTTTAGACCTAGTGCCCATATAAGGGTCCTACCAAAATTATACTGTTTATACGCTGCAGGTCGCAAATATTAAGATATTTTGATGAAATTTGGTACACAGACATACATTGGCCCAATAACGCAGCCTATTGATTTTGGTGAACATCGGTCCATGTTTAGAACTAGTGCCCATATAAGAGTCCCCCCAAAATTGGCTTGGTTACAAACTGCAGGTCGCAAATATTAAGATATTTTAATGAAATTTGGTGCGCTGACTCACATTATAGAAAATTTTGACACAAGCCCCATTTTAACCCATTCGAATTTCGGATCCAAACAATACACCAGACTGGTGTAGGGTATTGTATAGTCGGCATGCCGGACTTTAACCTTTTTACTCGTTAATGATAAAGTTATAACAACCCACCAAGCACAAATGTGTTTTGTTTCCAATTGCAACGGAAACAAAAACACACTTATGCTAACTAAGTAAACCCTGTGGGAAAAGGAACCGGTCACAGGACACGTCACGTGACTGGTTCTTGGGAACGAGGACCGGTCCTGGGACCGGTTCTTTTATATGAAAAGGACCGGTAACTTTAACATGGGCTTGTCCTAGGAGGGGGTCAATTGCCCCTTGTGACGTGTCACAGGACCGACGCAAAAGAACCAGTCACATGACTGAAGTAAAAGAACCTGTCACAGGACTGATACAGAAGAACCTATCACAGGAGTGTTGCAAAAGAACCTGTCACGGGACTGGTGCAGATGAACATGCCACAGAACTGACACAAAAGAAACTGTCGTAGGACTGACACAAAAGAACCTGTCACAGGGCTGAATTATATATTAATTTGTATGAAATTATATGGAAAGTTATATGAAATTACAATAATGTATTTTTAGTTTATTTTATTTTTAGAGTCGAACCATATATAATCATATCGGTCACTACATATATTTTGATTAGTTTTAAATGGCTTATGTAGTTATATATGGAGTCAGATTTGGGGATATGTAATAACATCAATTACCATACAAAAAATTCGTTGAAAAAATAATATCAGATGTACAGTAGTCCCCGCTTAAATGCGCCTTCAAAAATGTAGAGTTTACTGCGCTTTTAAGCGGGGAATAATTTATCCGAAAATTCGGGTAAATGCGGGTAAATTTATCCGAAAATTTGGGTAAATATTATATGTCCAAATGCATTAAAGCGTATTAATCGAAATTAGTTTTCGTTTGATGAAAATTTTTTTACACGATCTACATACTTACAAAAAACTGATTTCTTTTCTTTAAAAGAATCTGTTCCTTAAAATTTTAAGTTTTATATATTTAGATAAAATATTTTTCTACCTCAAGTTTGAGTTTTCCAATCATCATTTTCTTATTGCAGACAACTGCAATCCTTTTGGAACAACAAATAAAATTTTACATGATAATATCATATTCGAATTTCTAACTAAATATATGCAAATATAGAAGGTCGGAAAATTTTTTTTTTGTATTTTGTATAAGAGCAATTCCATTTTATTTCAACGAACATTTTTTCGGTAGTGTCCGATTTTGATAAAACTTGGTGAATGTGTGTAGTAGTGTATGTATGTTCACAAAACGATTTTTAATTTTTTTGTTTTCGAAAACTGTGGCAACCCTGCAGCTTTGAAATACTGAAAATTGCAGGGTAGGCACTACACTTAAAATTTCATAACTTTTGTTGTGAGCAAGATATTGAAAAAATTCTTTTTGCGTGGGATTAGTGAAGTTTTTAGATTTAAGAAATTTATTATTATTTTTTTTTTTTTTAAATTTTTAAAATTTTAAAAAAAAAAAAAAAATTAAAATTTATTTTTTGAAAAAAACCCATTTTTTAAAATTTTTATATTTTTTGCACAAAATGCCACATATGTGTTCTAAACATCCTAAAAATTTCAGAGTGGAATGCCTCCTACTTTTTGAGATATATTAAAAAATGTACTGTTATGTTTAAAAAAAATACTCTCTTTTTTTAATTTGCTTAAAATGCCTTTTGGAAAAGTTTGTTGTAATCCTTTCCGAAAACTCAAGCATAAAACAAACAAAATAAAATGTGTTCGTAAAGTTTCGCAAAGTCTTAGGGAGCGTTTTCCACAATATTTGCATGGTCAATATATCTGTGCTTCATGTAGAATGGCTCTATTAGATCAAGCGAAGTCATTGATAAAGAAAAAGAAAAACGAAAACAATTTCGAAGATTTTGAAATTGACACGGTTGCAGGAACTTCTACATCAGCTTTAAAAGTTGCCAATGCTGATGAAAGTTTGTCTGAAAGTGATATTGGCTCACTTTCGGAAGAAACAACCGAAGAGGCTTTCAATGAAAAGAAGAACACATTTTTTTATTTGAGTGCTTAGAAGCGCTAAATGAATCTCCCATTGAGTTTAAAAATAACTATTCTAAATATAAACAGGAAGAAATTTTAGGCAATATAAATTCCATATTTAGGAAAAACCTTTTTAGTTTAGAAAATATATCCTGCGATGGTGAAGATATTTTAAACCACTTAAAAGAGATTTACAATACTTCTGAAGATGATAAAGATAGACAAATTAAAATATTAATATCTTTGCCACATTCTTGGAGTGTTGGTAAAATAGAAAAAACCTTTTCAACTACAAACTATATGGCTCGTAAAGCTAAAAAACGAATTCAAAATGGCGATTATTATTTTTCTTCGCATCCAAAAAGACGATCCGGCCTCTCGACAGAGACAAAATCTATAGTTGAAGATTTTTATAGAAACGACAAAAACAGTCGCGTTATGCCCGGGAAAAAAGACTATAAGTCTGTTAAGAGTTGTAATGGGGAGAAAGAAAAAAAAACAGAAGAGATTGATGCTTTGTAATCTGAAAGAATTGCATAATTCCTTTCAAGAAGTTTATCCAACAGTAAAAATTGGATTTTCAAAATTTTCAGAGCTGAGACCACAAGAATGTATTTTGATTGGGGGAAGTGGCACTCATACAGTTTGCGTGTGTGCTATTCACCAAAATTCCAAACTTATGTTTATTGGGGGGAAAATCAAGGAATTGGCTGAAGAGGAAGTTATAGGTTTTCCCACTTACAAGCATTGGATTGCTCAATCTATTTGTAATCCAGCAACTGTACAATGCTATATGGGAAATTGTTCACTTTGTCCAGGGGATACTTACCTTAAAGATGCCCTTAAAAACGCATATTCCACTAACAACACAGAAAACATAACATACAAACAATGGGTTCAAGTAGAAACATCCAATCTTTTGACCATAACATCTCCATCTGACGACTTTGTGGACAAACTTTCTGAAGAAATGATAAAATTAATTTTTCATAGTTTTGTGGCAAAAGAACAGAACAAGTTACTTGATGAGGTAAAATCCAATTTAAAAATTGGAGAATTTTTGACTATCGGTGATTTTGCCGAAAATTACACATTTGTTATGCAAGATTGTATACAGAGCTATCATTGGACAAATTCTCAAGCCACTATACACCCCTTTGTGACATATTTCCGAAATGCAGATGGAAAAATAGATCACATAAGCTTTGTTGTCATTTCCGATATTTTGGAGCACAACACAGTCGCTGTTCATTTATTTCAAAGGAAATTTGTACAATTTATAAAAGAACATGTTAATGAAAACATTGACAAAATAATATATTTTTCTGACGGTTGCGCAGCTCAGTATAAAAATCGAAAAAATTTTGTAAATTTACTATACCATAAAACCGATTTTGATTGTGATGCTGAATGGCACTTTTTTGCGACATCACATGGGAAAGGCCCTTGTGATGGAGTTGGAGGTTCACTAAAAAGAGCAGCAGCTCTTGCCAGTCTTCAGCGTCCAATAGAAAATCAAATTGTAAATGCTACAGATTTATTTGAATACGCTAAGGGTTTGCCTAATATCAATGTAACATTCTGCACAAAAAATGAATATGAAGAAGAGGAAATAAAACTAAACACTAGATTTAAAAAATCGGTTGCAATTAAAGGAACACAAAAACTCCATTCATTCGTACCTATTTCAAGAACAGAAATAGCTGCCAAAACCTTTTCAAATTCAGTTGAAACTCCAAAACCTATTAAGATAATAAAATACTTATAAATATTTTTATATTTTTTCTCATATCTCGAAAAGATTCCGCAATTTTCAAGGTATTTAGAACGTACATGTGGCTATTTTTATAAGAAAAACTTTTTTTTTCCAAAAAATGAATTATATATTTGTTTACATTTTTTAATATATCTCAAAAAGTAGGAGGCATTCCACTCTGAAATTTTTAGGATGTTTAGAACACATATGTGGCATTTTGTGCAAAAAATATAAAAATTTAAAAAATGGGTTTTTTTCAAAAAATAAATTTTAATTTTTTAAGTGTAGTGCCTACCCTGCAATTTTCAGTATTTCAAAGCTGCAGGGTTGCCACAGTTTTCGAAAACAAAAAAATTAAAAATCGTTTTGTGAACATACACACACTACTACACACATTCACCAAGTTTTATCAAAATCGGACACTACCCAAAAAATGTTCGTTGAAATAAAATGGAATTGCTCATAACGCAACGCCTTGCGTTGCGTTGTTTTCCATACAAATTGTTTTTGTAACAATAACAATTTACACACAAATCAATGCAACGCAAAAATTCAAATAATTTTTTAAAAAATAAGAAATAGTAAAATTAAAAAACTATATATAAAAAAAATATAGAAATTCAGAAAAAACAATTTTTGCAAAAATTTAAATATTTTTTAAGTTTTACCCAGTGTAGAAAATCATTACCAGATATGTGGTTATGTAACTACATACTTGGTAATGGTAACTAGTTACTTTTGTTATTACATTTCTTATTACCTTTATTGTCGTTACACACCAGCATACGAAAAATCAAAAAATATATCGTTACCTATGTGCTTACCAGTACTGACAAAAATAATGAGTCTAAAAATAGATTTTCTAAAAAATAAATTATATAAAAAAAAATATTTTTTATTGTATTTTTTTTTTTTTAAATAAAATTTGCTGGTGCGGGAATCGAACCTGGGTCTACAGATTGTCAGTCAACAGCTCTACCATCTGAGCTATATCGACATGTAATTTAATAGATAAAAACACAATTGACCTGCTGCACACAAGTAGCTTACAACATACAAAAAATCAAAAAATATGTGGTTACATATATCCTTACAAGTGTTTAAAAAATATTGGGTCCAAAAATAGATTTCAAAAAATTTTCAAAAAAATCTAAAAAATTATTTTCTATTTCAAATAATGATAAAAATAAGTCATTATCAGTAACTCATTATTATATGTTTTAAAATAATACAAATGGTAAGTGGGTGTCATTACTGGTAGTCCAAAAAATAATGATATGTCATTACCGTTTCTAAACTGGGTAATAGTATTTGTGTAACTCCTTATTTTTAAGAATGAAGTAAGCAATCGGATAACCACTTATAATTCAACTTTTTGTAAGGAGGTGTGTAACCACTAATTATTCAAAATCTCATAACTACTTATTTCTCATTTTTTCGTAAGCGAGCGGGTAAGCGTGACTACTTATAAAAACGACCACGCCAAACAAAAATAATGAGTTTAGACGCCAAAAAATAAGTTGTGCGGAGCTATGAATTTCTATTATATAACCACTTATTTGGTAATGAAAGATTTTGCTGGGCTTGGACGTAAGTTGGTGTACCTAATTTCATCAAAATAACTTAATATTTGCGACCTGTAGAGTCCGCACAAGAATGCATGGACAGACAGATAGACGGACGGACATCGTTAAAAAGTGATTCTGAGCCCATCGGTATACTATAAGGTGGGTCTAGGTCCAATACTTTTTGGTGTTAAAAACATCAGCACAAACTTATTATACCCTCTCCACGTAGTGGTGTAGGGTAGAGTTTGCTGTTCGGTTTTAATCGAAACCGAAACCGCGGTTTTCCAAGCCTCAAAACCGAAACCGAAAACCGACAAAAATAAGTCGGTTTTTAACCAATACTTTAACCAATCAAAATAATAAATTAAATTGCATATTATTGTAGTTTAAATTTCGAAAAGTCTCAGCTCCTATTTTACAAGATTTTGTATTTAATTGTAATGAACATTTTCTTCATTAAAAATTGCTTTAAAGAATTTTTTGTTTTTGTTATTACGGATAACATAAACTGAGGCTTATAATTTTAGAAAAAAAATTGCATTAAAAAGTCAAGTGGTTTAAGATAAATAAATTTTAACTTTATATTATTTTAAACAAATTGCTAAGTTTTAAATTTAAACTCTTACAAATACAACTTTAGTTGCCAAAAAAAAGGAAAAAATTTAATTTATAAGGGGTTTCCGCGTTTACTTCTTCTCCCGGAAAGATTTCGAAATGGCATTATTGCGTTTAAATATTCGAGTGAGTAATTCAATCAAATTTGAAAAGATATCTTGGACGTATTAAACCCCATCAGAAATTACTGCTTGCTTGGAAGCAGTTTTGTCAGGGAAAGTTGGGCAATGAAGCGATTGCATTATTGATGATATCATTCCTGATTTCTGTTCGAGATAGCTCGCGTGAAAGCACTTGTTTCGAGATCCAAAAAGGCATGAATTCACAGCTTTTAATTAGTGCTCCTGTTTTTCTTTTAAAATGTCGATAATTCATGCCTTCTCGGAAGTGCATATTATAAAGCTTTTCAACTATTTAAAATCGTGCCTTCTCAAAAGCACAATATTCCTGAATATTTTTCCGTGAAGAGAAAATGCTTTTTTATTAGAAAAACCTCTTATTTTCATTAAAATAACTTTTTTCCGCATTTTAAAAAATTTTGATAAACCGCAAAAATATTTAAGCAATCAAAATGTATTGCTCATTTCATGTCTTTTTGAAAAGCACAGTACAAAGCGATGTAAACAATTAATCAACTTAGGCCTTTCATTAGTGCTGTTTACGAAGCTAAGCTATACATTTCTAGAAGCGGTAAAAGTAGCAGTAAGCAAAATATGCTTCCACATTTTTGCTGGGACTATTTAATTTATATGCATATTTAATTATCATATAGTATTTAGTTAGAATACTTTTATATTTAATTATTTTAAAACAATTCTATTAATATCACAAGAAAACCGAAAAATAACCGAAACCGCGGTTTTTATAATTTTGAAAAACCGAAACCGCGGTTTCCAAATTTTTCGGTTTTTAGCAAACTCTAGTGTAGGGTATAAAAATACTTAAATTTTTTTTGTTAAACACAATATTATCCTAAAAACTAAAATTATTCTTAACTACCCAGTGTAGAAACGGTAATGACATATCATTATTTTTTGGAGTACCAGTAATGACACCCACTTACCTTCTGCATTATTTTAAAACATATAATAATGAGATACTGATAATGACTTATTTTTATCATTATTTCAAATAGAAAATAATTTTTTAGATTTTTTTGAAAATTTTTTGAAATCTATTTTTAGACTCAATATTTTTTAGACACTGGTAAGGATATATGTAACCACATATTTTTTGATTTTTTGTATGTTGACGAGTAAGCTTACTTGTGTGCAGCAGGTCAATTATGTTTTTATCTATTAAATATTACATGTCGATATAGATGGTAGAGCTGTTGACTGGCAATCTGTAGACCCAGGTGCGATTCCCGCACCAGCAAATTTTATTTAAAAAAAAAATACAATAAAAAATATTTTTTTTTTTATATAATTTATTTTTTTGAAAATCTATTTTTAGACTCATTATTTTTGTCAGTACTGGTAAGCACATAGGTAACGATATATTTTTTGGTTTTTCGTATGCTGGTGTGTAACGACAACTCATTATTTTTCGCGACATCGCGATATAAAGGTAATAAGAAATGTAATAACAAAAGTAAGTAGTTACCATTACCAAGTATGTAGTTACATAACCACATATCTGGTAATGATTTTCTACACTGGGTAGTTACACTCATAGAAATAAATCTGTAAAAACAGCAGAAGAAGTTAATAAAAGCTTGTAAAAATGATGCTGCAGAAAAAACTGCCGAAATTAGCAGATTGTTTTGCTAAATACTAGTAGAATATGAACAGCAAAATTAAAAGAATTTTAATATTTAACTTTTACAATAGTTATTTGAAAACAACAAATGGTACTGTAGAATCTGCACAAAATTTTGCTAAATATTAGTAGACTAAAAATAGCAAAAATAAACTGTTATATCTACAAAGTTTTTGTTATTTTTAAGCAAAATTTAGTTAAATGCAAATAGCAGTCTATCCTGCTAAAATCAGTAGAAATATTTGGTAAAGAAAAAGAAAAATATTTGGTAAAGAAAAAAAAAATTGTAAACTGCTGTTTTCGAAAATCTCGATTTTTATTTGCATTTCAAAAAAAAACGAAAAAAAACTTCGAAAATTTTAAATTTTTCTGTGATTTTTTAGGCTACAAATTTATAAAAAATGTTTGCTCATTTTAACAGGCTAATTTGCTATTTTCCATTAACAAAAATTTAACTGAAATCTAACTAAAATTCTGTATATTTAACAGTTTTATTTTTGCTCTTCCTACACTCAAAAAAAAAGTCAGTAAAGTCAGCAAAAAATGTTGCTGTGTCAGCAAATTTTTAGTCAGGACCGTGCTTGCAAAAAAGTTGGTAATTTCAGCAAAAGATTTGCTGAAAATCAGCGAGCTGATTTTTACCACAAAAATAGTAATCTCAGCAAAAGTTTTGCTAAAACTTAGTCGATTGCAAATGAAATAAAACCTTGCTAAAATACTAAACTTTTTGCTAAATATTAGTAGACTGAAAAAAAATCAAAAAACTTGTAGCGAAATTTTATTTTAGTTAATTTATTTGCTGAAAATTTAAATACAGAAATTGTGTAGAGTTGTTTTTTTTTTAATTATCATTTCCGTTATCTATATCCAGACAAGCTGCGACATCTACATCTTGTCTATCTGGTTGACGTCCACGCTTTAAATGCGGTTATCAACACAATTTTTGTAGCAAAATAAATAAGTAAAACATTAGTTCAAATTAGTTTAGTGCTAAAAAATATAACTAAAACTTTTGCTGAAAACGGAATTTCATCAAAAAATTGCTGAAAACTAGTACACTTGATATACAAGACGTTTTACTAATTTTTCTACTAACTTATTTTTTTGAGTGTATATTACTAATATATAGCAAAAATTATCTGCTCATTTTAGCAGTTTTTTCTGCAGCATCATTTATAACTAATTTTTAGTAGTTTTAACTAAATTTTGTACAGACTTTTTTCTATTAGTGTACTAAATTATAAATTTTTTTTTTGAAAAAATCTGTGAAAATTGGAAAAAAGTAAAATCGCGAATTGCGCAAAATCTAGAGCGAATTTGAACAAACTGACTTCACCGTTATTTTTTATTTCTTCGAATATATTAAATAACTCCCTTTTTGAACTTTTTCCCCGGTAGAATATATGCCACTTTCAATTTTTAATTTTATTTCGCTTGCACTGCTCATTTTCACGGAATTGATACAATTTATTAAAAACTCAAAAACTAATTAAGACAATTGTTATTATAATTGGAGCTTTCGAAATCTATTCACGTATATACAATGTGATTACTAACACTGGGATAGACTGAAAATTTACTCGTCAAATGACCTAATAATTTAGGTTGCAGGTCTAGCTGAATGCTTGAGAATTTGCAATATACCAGGGTTGGCAGGCAATACCGCTAAAATACAGTTATCGATTCAAAACCCTTTCAACTGACTACCCTTACCCCTAAAATACCGTTACCGAAATACCCGGAATACCGTTATCCTTAAAATACCGTTACCGAAATAACTGAAACACCGTTATCCTTAAAATAACGATACCGAAATAAATGAAATATCAATACCCTTAAAATACCGTTACCGAAACAAATGAAATATTGTTATCCCTAAAATACCGTTACCGTTATTTTGAATTTTCTGCTTTTGGTAATTTCACGTGGTTATTGAGTATTTTTTGTACATTAAGTAGATAAATTTGTTCTGTTTTTAATCTCGTTTGTTTTTTGTAAAAAAAATTACGGGATGCATCGAAATAACCGACTACAGTTACCCTTAAAATACCGTTACCGATATAACTGAAATACCGTTAACCTTAAAATACCGTTACCGAAAAAACCCAAATATCGTTATCTTTAAAATACCGTTACCGAAATAACTCAAATACCGTTATCCTTAAAATACCGATACCGAAATAAATGAAATAGCTTTACCCTTAAAATACCGTTACCGAAATAACCTAAAATATCGTTACCCTAACGATAACCGCATTCCTTTCGGTTACCATCCATGCAATACAGAGCTTTGAAGAATTAATTCTTTTTTGAATGAATTCACTACCAATCGAATTCAATTTTCTTTAGAATTGAATGAATTCCTTTTCTTAAGTAATTTGCTGAATTCGTTCAGCTGAACGCGTTCATCAAACAATAAATTCAAAGAATTAATTCCATTGCAATAGTTCTCTTTATTAAATCAAATGAATTCACTGGTGAACGCGTTCAATTTTATAAACCGAACGGAAAAAAAAGTGAATTAATTCCTTACTGAATTAATTCACCACTGAATTCATTCAATTTCATTTTCATTCAGTGAATTAAAAAAAATAAAATTACATTCAGTGAATTAAAAAAAAAAATTACATTCAGTGAATTAAAAAAAATTAAATTACTTTCAGTGAATTAAAAAAGAAACAAATACGTTCACTGAATTGAAAAAAAAAATTACGTTCACTTAATTGAAAAACAAAAATTACGTATGCTGAATTAAAAGCCTGTTTTCTGCCGTTCAGTAGAAGAAAACATTGTATTGTAAAAACGTATAAATGGAATACGTCATAGTGAAGCATCTACATTTTACTGGGAAGCATAAGTTTGAAAAATTAATAGTTATATTTTTTCCAAATTCATCTATATCTGTAAAGTTTTTATTTTTAATAGTAAAAGGCTTTATTTTTTTTATCATGTAGGTTGATAAAGTGCATCGGGTTTCTCTAACACTTAATATATATGTAATTTGTTTATTTTCACTAGCAAACGCTGTAAAATTGCTTAGTTGCAAATTTTATTTGTAAATAAATGTTTTTTTCTACTGAACGGCAGAAAACAGGCTTTGAGTTCAATGAACGTATTTTTTTTTTAATTCACTGAACGTAATTTTATTTTTTTTTTAATTCACTGAACATAATTTTACTTTTTTTAATTCACTGAATGTAATTTTATTTTTTTTTTTTAATTCACTGAATGAAAATGAAATTGAATGAATTCAGTGGTGAATTAATTCAGTAAGGAATTAATTCACTTTTTTTTTTTTAATTCAGAATTGAAAATTGAATAAAGGAATTAATTCTTCAAAGCTCTGATGCAATATACCCATTAATTTATTAATAACACCGTTACTTTTTTAGATTCTTGCAAAAATATTGTTTGTGGTACAGCTTAAAAAAAACAGTTTTACTTGAATTAAAGAAAATCGGTTTTTCATTGTTTAGAGAAAGTACAATAACTTTGTCAATTTTTAACCAATTTTAACAAGCGAAGGCTCATTATACTGAGCAAAACACTAACTTTAAGAATGTTATTGTCTTAAAAGTAAATTATTTTCTTTCCTTTTGCACTGTGTAATTTGTTGTTGGCAGTCGATTCGTCCAGTGTAAGCTGATGTTATGACATGGTGAGGCCACATTGGGACATTTTGTTGGTTCCCATTTGGGATTCTACAGAATCCCCAAAATTACCTCGGGTACTGGAAATGTTAGGAAGGTTATTATTTTTTTATTTAGAATATTGATATTTATACTTACCCATGCTTTAAGATTTAATTAATCATACACTAGTTAAGGGATTATTTAATAAAAATTTAATTTATAACGTATTATTTGAAAATTTGCTGGAGTTTTATATATTGAAAGGAGTTATTGTGTGAGTATCGTGGTTCATGGCGTCGTGTTAATTGTACTAGACAGACGGACGACCAAGGCAGGCAGGCCAGTGGGGGCAAACATCTTCTCCCCCTTTCGCGACGTGTTTCCTTGTGTTTTTAAGTTTTTTTTTATTGTGAATTTTAATTGTTCGGACCGATGGGTTAGGGTTTGGCGGGATGAACCGACCTTTGAGTGTTTTTGTGTTCTGTCCGCGTGTTAGCCGGCATTTGCCGCCCTAGCGCCTTTTCGGCACGTAACAAACCGGCAAATTTATACTTTTTACTTTTTTTGTAAATATGGCATTCTTCCACCATAACTAAATACACAAAACTTAAAAATGTTGCAACTCAACTTAATTTTATGAGAAAAATGTTGTATATCGAGTTGGCCCGAGTTCGATTTTTTTTCGAGAGAGTTAAGAGTAGCATAATTACTCTCTATAATATATACTCTTTGATTTAGTAAAATTGTTTTTTATATTGATTTTTTATTTTTTGACGGAAAGTTTTTTAGTCTAAAAATTAGTTTTACTTTATTAGGTTTTTTAATATATGTATAATGAGACATATAATTTCTAATATAAAGTTAATTCTTTCCCACTACGAAAATTCCAAGGAATTCTAAGAAAAACCACTCACGGCCTTAGCTTTTTAACGAACCTAAAAATTTGAGGTCTTTAAGATATTTTCTTTATAAAAATTTTCAAATTACATATTATAAAATATTTTCTAATTTACTTCCCTTGCGGGATCCCGGGAATTCAAAATAAATTTCCCGCTTTCCCGGGAATTCAAAAAGTGCGGGATTTTGCATTCCCTAGTTAAACCTCTACAGCGAAAATATTCTTTTTAATCCTTTAATTCCCAGTGGAACATAGGGCCGCTAGGTTTCAGTAATCATTTCAACTTCGGGGAGAATAAGTGATTGGCCTATAGCTCTCCTAGGCTGGTGCTGGGGCTGCCAGCTAAGCCACCAGCCTGGCTTGGTGAAAGTCAGTAGCAAACTTAGCAAAAATGCCTACTTCCCGAGACGTCACTTTATTTTCCTTAAGTGAACATTCGGAAATGCTACAGACCGTCGCTCGAATTCGCTTCCATCTCAACAGGGGTGGGCCCCAGGGAGTTCCACGAGGAGGCCACTGCCGTAGCAATGGGATCAGCACGCTGACCTACGAGTCGACTGTGCGTGTTGACGTCGTGCAATTCGTGTTTACAAAATTTTTTGATATTTTTTGTTCCCTACTCAATGTTCCTTAATGTATGGGCCGCTTAATAAACAATTTGTTAAATACATACATCGGCTTAAGCCGATTTTGAGTCGCCGGCGATAATATTTTGTTTGGACCGCCGAAAATTATTTTGTGTCAACATGTATCTCTGTTTTTTTATCAAGCAATTAAGCAGCATGCTATCAAACAAAATGCTTCGAATTGTACATTTTATACAATTGTGTTTGTATACAAAGTACTATTTGGTAGAGATGAGTAGAGTTGTGAAATTTCGATACTTTTTGAGTACTCAATACTACTCAATACTTTTCAATTCAGTACTCGATACTACTCAATACTTTTAACGGTTTTTTTGAATTTAAAAATAAAAATGTTATTAATTCGTTTTTAATAGGAAAAATAATAACAATTCACATACACGTGTTAAATAATTATTTTTACTTACATTTTAAATAATTTAAAACATTTTAAATAAACTAATTGAATAATTTTTCCCAAAAATTCGTTACAAATTTCTTTGCTTCACAAATAGAGTTGTATTTTCAGAGTGGTATTTTTAGAGTTGTATTTTCATACGAAAAATACACATTTTTACGGAAAATTGCATCTTAAAAAGTATTGAGAGGTACCGTTTTAGTATTGAGTACTCAAAAAAACAGTCAGTATTGAGTACTCAGTACCGGAATACTCAATACTTTTACAACTCTAGAGATGAGCGATCCGGTGATTTTTGAATAACGCTACTACCAATGATCGTGATTTTCAAATCACCGTTCTTTTAAATAGTGACCGTGATCACGGGTTTGTAATAGAGATGGGCGATCCGGCGATTTTTCAGTAATATTGTTCTCAGTGAAATCGTGAAATGTTCAAATCGTTGTTCTTTTAAACTGTGATCGTGATCACGGTTTTTCTATGGAAAAGACTGCGATTTTCTGATAAATAAACGAAATAATATTTATGGCGAGTTTTTAAGATGTCAGTTAAACTTGGTTTAGTTAAACCGAAAACGAATTTTGTCAGCCATTTCAAAGTTTATTAACAAAAATTTGCCGGAAAAACTTGTTCTCGAGTATAATTTATTTCTTTATTGAAATAAAACAAAATAAACCACATTTTAAAAGCAGTATTCCAGTTACAAACTGCGTTAAACTAAGTTTAAAGATAATCCACTTCCTAAAAACTGGGCCTTAAAAGAAGAATAGTTGCGACCGGCAACAAAGACATGATAGAAGGAGACATTTTATTCAGAAGAGTGTGAAAGCACAATGAAGTTTGCAAGAAAGAATAGTACAAAAATATTAAAAGAACGACATTCCGAGTAACTGCGACTTGAAATATTTGATCATGCCGTTACCAGTGATTTATCAATAACTGTGATTAAATCACAGGTATGGTATGAAAATATCGCTCATCTCTACTATTTGGCCCTGTTACCAGTGTTGCCAAGTTGGGGGTTTTCCTCCTAGATTTAGGGGGTTTTCAACCGCTTAGGGGAATTTTAGCAATTCGTTAGGGGGAAATTTGAGGGGTAAGAAAATCAATTTAGGAGTAGTTTTGGATTAAAGAACATTTAAATTTTAGAGTTCGATGATTGGTTTTGCCAAATTGTCGATAGTTTTTCACATAAATTTTTATTTTCTTTTAGCCTACATATTTTTGAAGTTGAAAATATAACGAAGTTTTTTTATTTTAATAACAAAAAAATCAATTATTTGCAATTATTAAAAATAATTTGAATTAAAAACTTAGAAAACTACTGAATTTTGGGAAAATTTATTTTAGGGGGATGTTTTTAGTCATAGAGCAAATTTAGGGGTTTTTTGGACAACTTGTGGGTGTTTTTTGGACAACTTGGGGGGATTAGTAAAAAATACTTGGCAACACTGCCTGCTACCAATGTTCTGTAGCAGGGTGTTTTACACTTTACAGTTTTTATCAAACGCCCTGTTCGAAGTACAACCCTGTACGAAAGTCTGTCTAAAATAAAATCAAGAGTACCAATGCAATTTGCGCGTTTTTTATTCTATTCCATTTCGGTAATTTCAATGCCAAACGAATGAAAAAAGAAAACAAAACATTAGAAAGAAAAGAGACGAATAGAAGTAGTTGCAAAAAAGCAAAAAAGGCGGTTCAATATGGAATTGAAACACTCCGACACGACGAAAAAATTAAACAACGTTCGATGATGAAAAAAAAATTGCAACTGTGGACTAGAAGAAATATGGATAAGAGCTTATTCACAACTGGGTCGACTAACGATAGCAAATGCAGCCGCGATTCATTTAATTTTAAGCGAGAATCGACAGTCGATATATTTTGTTTTGTCACATATTTTTCAACAATTCAATTAGAGTTGCATTAATTTTTGTTGTTTTTAATTCTACTGTTTTTAATTTTGCTTTTCGGCAGTAAATTCGATATTTTTATTTTCAATTATTTTTCTTCTGTCAGAAATATGTATATATTTTTTGTAAAAAAATAGGAATTTTTGCAACTCTAACTGAAATTCTTGAAACTTTTTCTCTGATAGGCAACTCTAACTCAGTAATAAAAATAGTGGGATAATTTTCTGAAACTATTCCACTATCTATAGAAATTGTTTTTGCTACGAAAACAATGGTAGCATTCGGCAGAGAAACCTTAAACTGACACCAGTGACTTGTAGCGCTCTGTGATTACTTACTCTGTTCAACGATGTTTTCTTTGTTTTAAATACACTTTCTATAGTTTCCTTTTATTTTTCAAAAGTTATGTTTTCGAATTATATTCGCATGTTTTTATTTGTCATTCTTACAAAACAATTTTTATTGTAAATGAACAACAACAAATCAATCACTTATTGATCAAAAGTAGCAAATATTCCTTTCGCTACCAAAAAATGTTAGCAGTACCTGAGCGCTCAGACTGAACCATTAGTGATCAGCAGCAGACAGTTGTACAACTGTTGACTATTAAATTGTATCTGCCGAACGTACCCAGTTACATTGAAAGTTAATTTCACCCAAGGGTTTTAGACAGAGACCAGGCACAGTGTGTCGTCACTAAAAATAGAATAGTTCAATTATGGCAGCAAGTCGACATTTTGCTTCACATACAAAATGTATGAAAAAGTAATCATCGCTGTCGTTGTCGACTCAATTGTGATTGATTTCTAACCGAAAAACTGACGATACAAGAAAAATAAAGAAAAAGACCGACAAAACACAGAGCGTGTGTGTTAATTTATAATTTTTATGTGGTGTTAAAAAAGGCAAGGAATTATTGAAACATTAAATCCAAAGTTATTTCTTTTTTATTTTAATAAAAAAGTTATAACTAAAGGAATAGATTTTATAACAAAAAGGATTTGTCAAATTTTATTGTGAATATTGTAAGTATTGCACAAATTGAAAAATTGTTTTAGTTAAGCAAAAAAAAAAAGAAAATCTTTTATAACGCAAATTAAAAATTCATATGTATATTTTTTTTTCAAATGCTGTGGACTAAATTTTGGATTGCGATTAATCTTAAAATGCATGTTTGTTTGTATATGCGAAAAACAATTGAAAATCTTAAATTTTATATTAAGATAGACATTGAACTTGTAAAGCAGGAAAATTCTTATGTGTGTTTGTGTGCATCTGAAGAACGCTATTCCGATCAAAGCAGATAGATCCACAAATAACAGCAGCAAGAACATCAACTAGTAAAGTTGACAACAAGAAAACGACAGAAATATCGCCATCAGCAACAGACACTGACGCATATACCTATAATACTTATTGAATAGGAGCATCAGAGCCGCATTAACATACGCATTTTTTACACATAATTTTTTCCGATTTTGTATCTTGTTTTTACATTTTGTGAGTTTTGTCCTCCAGCAAATATTTTATAATACACGTACGCAAGGTGCGCGCGGTGACAAGTTTTGGAAGAAACGTCCAAATTTGTAGATTTTGCTACAACTTTGTTGGACAAATTTTTGTTACCTAAAAATTAACACGAAAAAAGGCCCATCAGCCGAAGAAGAAATCTTATAATTACAACTATAAACAAGTTGAACAATGGAAAAGAGGATAGAATTGGAAAGACGCGCTCGTAGAGCTAATCAAGTAAGTTTTATTTAATTCCATTAATTTAATAATTCCGAATTTCGGAAGTTGTTGAAGATATTTTTTTGTATTGTGTAATTTTGTACTTAATATAAAAAAAATGGGTTGTAAAAATACTTTTATCGACATGTTTTACATTTTTATGCATAATGTTGCCAACGGCTTGGCTTATTAATGTGAGAACGTTGCCATTTTAAATACATGTTGAGGTTAGGTTTTTGCAGAAACTAAAATGAATTAAATAATGGACCAAGTTGACTTAGCGGCACCTCAGCAATTTTTCCCCCAGATAGTGTGTTTTGTGATGATTTGACCAAAAACAATTTTTCGAGAAAACGTCGGGAGTTATTTTGAAGCAAATAAAATTAATATTTGTTATATCATTGTCGATTGTAGTCTGATTTGAGTAGGGAACAAAAAATTTTGTAAACACGAATTGCACGATGTCACACACACACACACATTCACAAAAAATGTGCATTTTTTCACGAATGTTTCTTAATGTATGGGCCGCTTTACGACCTGGCGTACTGGATTAGTAATTTTTGCCCTGAATAGAAGAAACGACAAAATTTTTGTCGGAGACCCCTATTTCGGGCGTAATTTCTGTTTAGAGTTGAAACATACACTAGACAAGTGTATATACAGCTATGGACACAAATGACACAAATTTAAATTGCGCATAAATTTAAGTTTTTCCAACTAAATATATTTAAAAATGCAAGTTTTATATCTTCTGATTGTTGTTGAAAAAGATGTTTGTCTTAATAGTGCTCAAAAGTTCCATTATGTTTTGCTTGTTATTTACCGTTATCATTTTTGCGTTAACAATGCTGATTTAAAGTGGAGATATAAATGGCACAATTTACTTAAAATAGGCAGTAGTAGTGTAGATTTAATTCAAAGCAATAAATATTTTTCGTAGTTCAAAAATAAATATAAAAAGTTTAAAAATTTTTAAAATGGGATCAGGAAAATATACCACAGGTGAGGAAAGGCGGATCATATGGAAAATGTATGAAGATGGGAAAAAGAGTAGCGGCAATTGCTGAGATAATGCAAATTTCTTGCAAAAAAGTCTACAATGCAATTAATTCTTGTGTTGAGGATCCCGATATATTGACTAATGGTAAAATTCGGAAGCCAAGGCCACGAAAAACAGATGAGCGTATGGATGCAGCTATGGCACGAATGGTGAAAATTGATCCATTCACGTCATCAAGGCAGATAGCATCGGATAATAATGAAAATTTTAACATGGAAATATCAAGCAGACTTGTCAGAAGAAGACTAAACGATACAAATTTGTTTGGGCGCATTTCCAGAAAAAAAGGCCCTTATCCCAAAAAAAAAAAAAAAAATATTTCAAACCGACTAACCTTCGCCAAAACCCATAAGGAAAATCCCATTAGTTTTTGGAAAAACGTGTTATGGAGTGACGAAACAAAAATTAACAGGATAGGACCAGATGGCAGAATCTTTGTTCGTCGTCCTAAAGGCCAAGAGTTTAATCCTCGGTTTACTCAGAAGACGGTAAAACATGGAGGTGGCAGTATTATGGTTTGGGGTGAATTTTCTTGGCATGGCGTAGGTCCGCTTATAAAAATCAATGGAAAAATGGACAAGTTTCAGTATTTAGATATTTTAAAAAACCATATGGAGTCATATGCCTTCAACTCCATGCCAATAAAATGGAAATTCATGCAAGATAATGACCCCAAACACTCCTCCAAACTAGTAAAAAAATGGTTTTGTGCGGAGAAGATTGATGTTTTGGATTGGCCAGCCCAGAGCCCTGACTTAAATCCAATAGAGAACCTGTGGAACGAAGTCAAGGTTGAAAACGCCAAGAAAAATTACAAAAATATGGACGAACTGTGGTCGGCCGCACAGGAAGCTTGGTATGCCAAAATGCCAAAAACTAGTGGAAAGTATGGGTCGCAGGTGCAAAGCTGTTATCAGAAAAAAGGCCACAGCACTAAATATTAACGGTAAAATATTTGTACATACTAAAAAATTTAACAAATGCAATATTAAAACCATTTCTTCTCTTTTTTTAAGATTGTGCCATTTATGTGTCCAGCTCATTTCAATGGGTTTTTTTTCATAATGATAAGTTTTTATTTTTTTTTTTAATAATAAATACAGCATTTATTTACTTCAAATTACATAACCAAAGCTCTGGGGGCCAATATGATTAATAAAAGCTACTACAAAAAAATAATTTAAATAAAGATAATAAATAATAATAATTATTTATATCAGGGTTGGCAGGCAATACCGCTAAAATACCGTTATCGATTCAAAACCCTTTCAACTGACTACCGTTACCCCTAAAATACCGTTACCGAAATACCCGGAATACCATTATCTTTAAAATACCGTTACCGAAATATCTGAAATACCGTTATCCTTAAAATACCGATACCGAAATAAAAGAAATATCGATATCCTTAAAATACGGTTACCAAAATAAATGAAATAGCATTATCCCTAAAATACCGTTACCGTTATTTTTAGTTTTCTTTTGGTAATTTCACGTGGTTATTGAGTATTTTTTGTATATTAAGTTAATAAATTATGTTTTTAATCTCGTTTGTGTTTGTAAAAAAAATTGCGGTATGCATCGAAATAACTGACTACCGTTACCCTTAAAATACCGTTACCGATATAACTGAAATACCGTTAACCTTAAAATACCGTTACCGAAATAGCCCAAATATCGTTATCTTTAAAATACCGTTACCGAAATAACTCAAATACCGTTATCCTTAAAATATCGATACCGAAATAAATGAAATAGCGTTACCCTTAAAATACCGTTACCGAAATAACATAAAATATCGTTACCCTAACTATAACCGCATTCGTTATTTTTTTTTAATTTAAATTTTTTTTTTTGTTTTACAAAATCAATTTTTACTAGCATTTTGGCACATCAGTACTAGCATTTTGGCACAGCCAGTAGTTGTCCAGCTATTATCACTCATTTATGTGTTAAGCCATCAAATATTACATGTCTCGTTAGCTCAGTGGGTAGAGCAATCGTCTGCCAATCTGACGGCCTGGGTTCAAATCACGGCAGGACCAAAAAAAATACATATGAACTTTTTTTTAATTTTATTTTGGAAAATATATTTCCAGACCACCTATTTATTGGTTTTGCCTGCGTTTTGCCAATGTTTAAAAATTTTGTGCCTCCAGTGCTTTTCCGGCGCTGGAAATGGGAAAGCACTTTTTTCCAGTACTTGTACCACCTGTTAAAGTGCTTTGCCACCGCTTTCCCGTTTGTATTTTTCTGACTGGGAACCTTTGGAAAAAAACAAAAACTTGTTTGTTGTTAATAGTATTTGCAATATAGTAGCATAAGAAAGAATTCATGGTAAAATGTGCCATTTATATGTCCATAGCTGTATATAATGATATTTGGTTTAATTAAAAAAAAAATTTAGTGAGCTTTTTCTAATTTTGTAATACAAACTTCAGTAAAAATCATTTCCCACTAGGGATGCCAATCCCGAAAACCCCAGTCCCGAAATCCTGGGATTATTCAATAAAAATGAGTCCCGAATCCCGAGATTCTTAACCTCGAATCCCGGGTTTTTTGCCATTGCAAAATATGTGGTAATTTTTCCAAAATTGTAACCCTGTTGATATTTATACCCTACACCACCACTGTGTGGTCAGGGTATTATAAGTTTGTGCTGATGTTTGTAACACCAAAAAATATTGGTCGTAGACTCACCTTATAGTATACCGATCGGCTCAGAATTTTTTTTTTATTTCGATTTAACGATGTCCGTCTGTCCGTCCGTCTGTCTGTCTGTCCATGCAATCTTGTGCGCACTCTACAGATCGCAAATATTAAGATATTTTGATGAAATTTGGTACGCAGACCTATGTTGGCCCAAGGACGAACAAGTTTGATTTTGGTGAACATCGGTCCATGTTTAGACCTAGTGTCCATATAAGGGTCCTACCAAAATTATATTGTTTATACGCTGCAGGTCGTAAATATTAAGATATTTTGACGAAATTTGGTACACAGACCTATGTTAGCCCAATAACGCAGCCTATTGATTTTGGTGAATATCGGTCCATGTTTAGACCTAGTGCCCATATAAGGGTCCTACCAAAATTATACTGTTTATATTTTTTTTGTTTTACAAAATCAATTTTTTTGTTTGTGGGAAAGCTCCTTCAAGACCAACTTTTTTTTTGCCCTCCCAACACTGGCATACTAGTTACAAAAAATTGTTTGCCAGTACTAGCATTTTGGCACAGCCAGTAGTTGTCCAGCTATTATCACTCATTTATGTGTTTAGCCATTAAATATTATATGTCTCGTTAGCTCAGTGGGTAGAGCAATCGTCTGCCAATCTGACGGCCTGGGTTCAAATCACGGCAGGACCAAAAAAAATACATATGAACTTTTTTTTAATTTTATTTTGGAAAATATATTTCCAGACCACCTATTTATTGGTTTTGCCAGCGTTTTGCCAATGTTTAAAAATTTTGTGCCTCCAGTGCTTTTCCGGCGCTTTTTGAACAGCCGGTCCTTTTGTCTAATGATGTTATCATTTCCCGAAAACCCCAGTCCCGAAATCCTGGGATTATTCAATAAAAATGAGTCCCGAATCCCGGGATTCTTAACCTCGAATCCCGGGTTTTTTGCCATTGCAAAATATGTGGTAATTTTTCCAAAATTGTAACCCTGTTGATATTTATACCCTACACCACTGTGTGGTCAGGGTATTATAAGTTTGTGCTGATGTTTGTAACACCAAACAATATTGGTCGTAGACCCACCTTATAGTATACCGATCGGCTCAGAATTTTTTTTATTTCGATTTAACGATGTCCGTCTGTCCGTCCGTCCGTCTGTCTGTCTGTCTGTCCATGCAATCTTGTGCGCACTCTACAGATCGCAAATATTAAGATATTTTGATAAAATTTGGTACGCAGACCTATGTTGGCCCAAGGACGAACAAGTTTGATTTTGGTGAACATCGGTCCATGTTTAGACCTAGTGCCCATATAAGGGTCCTACCAAAATTATATTGTTTATACGCTGCAGGTCGTAAATATTAAGATATTTTGACGAAATTTGGTACACAGACCTATGTTAGCCCAATAACGCAGCCTATTGATTTTGGTGAATATCGGTCCATGTTTAGACCTGTGCCCATATAAGGGTCCTACCAAAATTATACTGTTTATACGCTGCAGGTCGTAAATATTAAGATATTTTGATAAAATTTGGTACACAGACCTATATTGGCCCAATAACGCAGCCTATTGATTTTGGTGAACATCGGTCCATGTTTAGACCTAGTACCCATATAAGGGTCCTACCAAAATTATACTGTTTATACGCTGCAGGTCGCAAATATTAAGATATTTTGATGAAATTTGGCACACAGACCTATATTGGCCCAATAACGCAGCCTATTGATTTTGGTGAACATCGGTCCATGTTTAGACCTAGTGCCCATATAAGGGTCCTACCAAAATTATACTGTTTATACGCTGCAGGTCGCAAATATTAAGATATTTTGATGAAATTTGGTACACAGACCTATATTGGCCCAATAACGCAGCCTATTGATTTTGGTGAACATCGGTCCATGTTTAGACCTAGTGCCCATATAAGGGTCCCACCAAAATTATATTGTTTATACGCTGCAGGTCGCAAATATTAAGATATTTTGATGAAATTTGGTACATAGACCTATGTTGGCCCAAGGACGAAGCCTATTGATTTTGGTGAACATCAGTCCATGTTTAGAACTAGTGCCCATATAAGGGTCCCCCCAAAATTGGCTTGGTTACAAACTGCAGGTCGCAAATATTAAGATATTTTAATGAAATTTGGTGCGCTGACTCACATTATAGAAAATTTTGACACAAGCCCCATTTTAACCCATTCGAATTTCGGATCCAAACAATACACCAGACTGGTGTAGGGTATTGTATAGTCGGCATGCCCGACTTTAACCTTTTTACTCGTTTTAAACTGTTGTTGTTAAATATAATTTTATACACAATCTATAATACTGTGCAGTATTTCTTATTAAATTTCGGAAATCATCGATTAAAATTCAGAATAAAAAATTGTATTTCAGAATTTTTCATTTCTACGCTATATGTAGAAAACTATTAAAAAATTCTGAAACTAATTCAAAATTATAAAATTCAATTGACAATTTTAAATTAAAATGATATAAGAATAGTAAATATGAAATTATTATAAACAAAATTAGCACACAACATATCGACGGAGTTAAATTCTTAATTCTTGAGCTTTTTCAATTCTTTCGTTCTTTAGATATAAAGAGGAGTATGTAAAAACCGTATAAAACAGTTATATTTTACAGTGCTCATGCATAATAATTTGAAAACCTTATAACATGTTTACAAAATGAAATTTGTATGAAAAATTTGTTTTATAAATCACTTATAAATTTTAAAAGTGTTTATGCATATGAACCCATATTTCTTTTACAGAAATTTAAAGTTTTTACACATTTTTTTAAATAAAAAAATTCACAAAATGGCAAAAAATCACGAAATCCCGAAAAATCCCGACATAGTTGTTAAAGCAGATGTTAAGAAAACTATTTTATAACATCTCAGTCGATGCCATATTTTTTTACTGCTTAATGGCATCACCAACAAACAAATCTTATAAAAAAAACAAAGAAAATATATGAAAACAGTGTAATTGTGAAGTAATTTGCATTATTAGAACTTAAAATGTAATATTCTTTTTATTTATGAAAGAAAAAATATACAACCAATTAATTACTGTGAAATAAAAGATATTCATTTGCTACTGACTCCGGCAAGAAAAAATTAATAATGAAATTTCTTAACATTAATGTTCTCCACCACAAAAGTATTAGATTTTATTTGTGACTCTCATAACAGCTATCTTAACAGAATCTCATAGCTAATGGAGACACAGAGTAAAGTTGTACAGTTAAATGTACCGTTAAATGGCGCTGTTAACAACAGACATATTGCCAGGTTATAAACACAATGCGTATTGATACGCAATATAAAAAAAACGTGATATTTTTTTTTTATTTATATTATTAATTAAAATTTTAACTCCCGCGAAGCCACATGGTTTATCTGCAACAACAACAGACGCGCAGGAACCACAGCAACACATATACGATCATTGCCTTCACAATGGGGGCTAAGCGTGACGAAGCTCCAATACGCCCTAAAAGGTTTGCATGTGGTTGAACCAACGAGCATATAATTAAAAGAGGTACCAACTCACCTTAAATCACTCTCTTCTTATTTTGTATCGAAAAATGTTACCATATGAATTACACATGTCTGTAAAGGCTAACATTTTTCGATACAAAATTTTAATCTTCGAAAGAGAGCGATGAATACTGCCTGGTTGAACTCCACAGTCTAACGGCATGCTGTAGAGTTGCCAGATATGAAATCGACGAAAAAAAGTACATCGAGGAAAAAAAGGCAGTACAATTAGTGAAAAAGAAGTACACTTTTTTCTTTAAAAATATCATAAAATTCAGTACACAAAAAAGTAACAATTTATGTATTTAGAATTCATAACAAAATATGTCAATCACGTTTTATTAGACATGTATTTCTATTTTATTAATATTTATTTAATATTTCGTTTAAAGTAAATGGATTTCGTTGTTCTAGGATAATACGTAAACTAGAAATATTCGTGATCAATATTTTGTATCACAGTTGCAAATTATTTGTAAATGTCAAAAAGTATTTCAAAAACAATTCGGAATTTCAACCAAAATTAAAATTTTTTATATCAAAAAATGGAGTTTATGATAATGTTGGTAAGTTAATTTTTTAACAATTAAAATCGATTTTTATATAAATTAAATCAAAAAAAATAATAAAATTAAAGTTGATATTTTGATTTGCTTTTAAAATATTTTAGGGCATATCTAATATTTTTGCAACTTTTTTACAAAATAAACATAGTACATTAAAGTGTGTATCTTTATATTAATACAAAACAACGAAATCAATTAACTGTTGTAGTATAAAGCGAAGTATACACGAAGGAACATTGAGTTTGGAAACAAAAAAGAATAAAAAAATTTTGATAACACGAATTGCACGAATGTCAAAACGACACACTAACATGCACAAATGAACATTCGTAAAAAATGGGAATTTTTCACGAATGTTCCTTCGTGTATACTCCACTTAAGGATTAAACCAAAAAATAGAATTTTCTCAATTCTTACAAAATTCAGGAAACATCTTTATTCAAGCATAACTTCTGTTGATTTCAAAAACGTAAAAAAATTGAACCAAAACTGCCGAAAACAGGGGTTTTAATGAAATGTAAATTCGAAAAAATCTGGAAAACTGCTCGCCCCATTCAATTTTTTTTTTGCCAATTTGTGTTTGACGCGTCAATATTATAAACATAATATGTATTGCAAGTGCAGGAAATCCAAAAAAAATAAATTTTCCTAATAGTGTTATCAAATAACGAACATTTTAGTATTATTTAATGTTTTTAACAAAAAAAAAAGTACAAAAAGAAGTACACAGGTTAAAAAAAGTACATTTGGGAGTTAAGGCTTCATTAGTCTAATCGTAAAGTAAAAAAACGTATCTGTAATCAATTTAATGTGACTTCTACTACTTTGAGTTGTAGAAGTCAGTTTGTTTCGATTGGCGATTCTTTTTCATTAATGAAACCAATAACCAGTGGTGTACCTCAGGGGTCTGTTATTGGCCCACTACTGTTCATGATTTACTTGAATGATCTTCTTACATTTGGGAATGGTCTATCATGTCAGTCTTACGTTTATGCGGATGATGTTCAGTTTCTTTGCTATGCCGATTCCCAATTTGTAGATGTCTTGGAAGAGGGTGTAAATTTCATCATACATGAGGTTATATCTTGGTCTTCTGGCAATGGTTTTGTTGTCAATCCAAGAAAGACGAAGTTAATGGGTTTTGGTTTCGATACTGATAATATAATGGTTACTCTCGATTGCATGAGAGTTGAATTTGTGGATAAGATTAAATGTCTTGGAGTTTTAATTGACAATCATTTAAATTTCTCATCGCATATTAATAACGTTTCTTCGAAAATATCATTCTTGTTGAGAAGGTTGTATTCTCTTGACTTATATCTGCCTCTCTCAATTAGGATGCGTGTGGCACATGCCTTGTTGATGCCTCATATATTATATTGTGTCGAGGTATTTTCTGGTACCACAGGCGGTGAATTTAATAGGTTTACCAAGATTTTCAATAGAATTATTAGATATGTTTTTGGGCTAAGACTTCGCTCTCATGTGACTCCGTACGTAATCCAATTTCTTGGGTGCTCTTTTGTTAATTATGTAGGTATGAGGTTATTGATATTTTTTTACAAAGCAATGGTTAATGGGTTTCCGGACTATATAGTTGACAACTTTCTTTTGTCCAACTCGGAAAGAAACCCCCAACTGGTTTATCCAACACATCATACTACTATGTACGAGCGATCATTTCAGATTAGGCTTTCAAGAATATGGAACGATCTACCTCTATACCTGAGAGGTTTTGCTTTTTCACCCCAGGTCTTTAGGCGAAAGCTTAAGGATTATGTAGCTATTCATGAGTTATAGCTTTTTATTTGTGCTACTATTTTTATCTCTCTCGATCTTTTCTTTTTTTATTATCGCTGCACTTAGGAAAATCTGGTGATTGTATTATTTTTTTTTTTAAATATCTATTTATATTATTCAAGATAATGTTTTCAGTATTTTTTTTATATGATAGTTTTACTGTATTTTTTACTTATGTTTTTTATTATTTATTTTTATTATTATTTATTTTTATTATTATTTATTTTTATTATCTTTATTTAAATTATTTTTTTGTAGTAGCTTTTATTAATCATATATGGCCCCAGGGCTTTGGTTATGTAATTTGAAGTAAATAAATGCTGTATTTATTATTAAAAAAAAAAAAAAATAATATAGAAATATATTTTTATCTTTTTTCTATGCATTGAAACTGTTGTCAAGTAAAATCGTAAAAAAGTTCTCTTGAAAATAGAAATTTTATATTTTATTACTTGACATTTAATTCTATGCACAAGAAAAGGATAAAAAATACAATATTTTTATTTTTTATACTCTTTTTATTCATTTAGAGAATGATACGTTACTTTTTTTAAGATACTTCCAAACTAATTTGGGCTTAATGCAGAAAGCAGTACAATCAGTAAAAAAAAAGTACGCGTACTGCTGAAAACAGTACGTCTGGCAAGCCTAGCATGCTGAGACATGCTTTAGAGTATCGCAAAACAAAAACAATTAACCGATGTTTCCTATTAAAAAATTTAATACAGGTCACGAGTAAGGTTGCCAATTAAGCCATTTTCCGGCTAGATCTAGCCATTTTAATTTCATCTAGCCATAAAAAAATGGCTAGATTGGATCTAGCCGGAAGATTTAGCCATTTCATTTTGAACTCGCCATTTTGTCTTTTAATGTTTTACAGTTGATTTCATATGAAAGTGCTTGAATTTTTATGATTTTCATAATTTTAGTACAAAATTTTCAATTTTTGAAACTTTTATTTGGGTTCACAGACGCATGTAATTTTTACATTCGATTTAAAATCATGCTTTTTGTAAAATTTGAATGAAAATATTTTAGAAATTCGGAAAACATTAAAATTTAAAGGCTACTTTCATGACATTCGTGTTAGAACTCTTCATTATTACTGATTTATGTTAAAACGAATAAAAAGGTTAAAGTCAGGTATGCCGACTATACAATATCCTACACCAGTCTGGGTAAAAGCCAACTAATGTTTGGATCCGAAATTCGAATGGGTTAAAATGAGGCTTGTGTCAAAATTTTCTATAATGTGAGTCAGCGCACCAAATTTCATTAAAATATCTTAATATTTGCGACCTGCAGTTTGTAACCAAGCCAATTTTGGTGGGACCCTTATATAAGCACTAGGTCTAAACATGGACCGATGTTCACCAAAATAAATAGGCTTCGTCCTTTGGCTGACATAGGTCGGTGTACCAAATTTCATCAAAATATCTTAATATTTGCGACCTGCAGCGTATAAACAATATAATTTTTGGTGTTACAAACATCAGCACAAACTTATAATACCCTGACCACATAGTGGTGTAGGGTATAATTATTGGATTTTAGCATTATTTTCCAACTTTAGCCATTTCTAGCCATTTTTCCTCGGTAATCTAGCCATTTTTCAGTTCAAGTGTTGGCAACCTTGGTCACGAGATAACCTTCTTCTTCGGCGACTCACGGCCAGTGATGCCAGAAGCTGTTTTGAAAATTCCCTACTTTTGTTATAAAAATTCGCCTTTTTTCCCTTCAATTTTCCCTACTCCATAAATGTATTCAATTTAACAACACAATACCATGTCAGTACATTTTATACAATATTTTTTTTTGTGCAAAGTTGTAATCAATTTCAAGTTTTTGAATAAAATTTGATAGAAATTTTCTGAAATTTCTATGAAAAAGCCTTTTTAAATTATTTCTTACCAATTTTATACGAAATCGATGGTTTCATAAAGCACCTCCTTATAAAGATGTCATAAATCGTGTTCTGCAAATACCAAATACCGAATATTATGACCAGTTTTATATTCAGAACCAAGCACGATTCTTGTCCCAAACACTATTTAAGTAAGAAATTTTGTTTGAAAATATCTTACGTAAGCAAAATTTCAAAAAAAAAACTCATACCTAGTTCTGACTATAAAACTTGCCCTTATTACTAAATTTGAAAATATATATTGAAAATATTGATATTACATCAAAAAAATTTTGAGAAATATATTCGATAATACTAATTTTCTTTGTTTTAAAAAAATAAAAATTAACCGAAAAATTCATAGAATAAACCTATTATGTGGAATTCGACGGAATAATAACAATTTTCTGAATTAAATTTAAAAAAAAAATATGATAATTTTACACAGAAGTGTGAATTTAGTATATTTGTGATATGTGTTTTGCATTTTTTTGTATGAAAATCTTAGTTTATTTAAATTTCCCTACATTTGCCTAAAAATAAAAAATCTGTCATTTTTTCCCTACACGTGAAATTTTGGAAAAAAATCCCTACAGAAAGGGAATTTTCCCTACAAATGGTATTACTGCTCACGGCGAACTGAAAAAAACTGTTTTTATTATCAGCAGTGTTGCCACGAACAAAAATTTTTTGTAACCAAAATATTAAAAAAAAGTAACCAAATGAGAAAAAAATTAAACAAAATTTAAAGTTTTTTAGTTTTTATTTAGTGTTTCCAAACCGGGTATTCGGTTAACCGAAAACCCGGTTTTTTGCTCACATTTCTGTTTTTTTTTTGCAAACCGGTTAACCGAAAATCTTAAATCTCGGTTAACTGAAAACGGTTTCTTTTCAACGGTTAACCGGTTTTTTATTTTTCTATTTTTAGCTTAAAATTCCTTCAAAAATTAAACACACGTGGCGAATTGCTCAAAAATGTTGATCCATACAAATTTAAACCCAAAAACTTGCGGATGTTAAAAATTAATTTTAAAAATTTTGTGTTTTATTCCCAAAATATGTATTTCAATATTCCTTTTCAGAAAAAGAAAATTTTCCGATTTCTTGGCCTTTTCTTACAAAGAAGGTCTGATGTGTGATTCACTCCATTTAAATGAAATTTTGATATGAAAATTACATCTTTTTTCGTTTTTGGATTTTTTTATGTTTTTTTTCCAAAGAATATATCGTCATATGAAATCAAAAAAGCCGTAAGTTACATTTAAAAAATTTTCCAGGAGAAGCAAAAAAGCTTTTTTAAATTGCTTGCGCTTACACTTGGGGCTGTTTGGAATTTTGTAAATAAAATCGTCGTGTTTAGTCGTAGGAATGTAAAATTTTGCAGGAATATTTATTTTAAAACGGTGCATCATAATCGATCAAAAAGTCGATTTTGAGTTTTTTTGCAAGGTTGGTTACCGTTATCGTTATAATACCGTTATCGCTAAAATACCGTTTCAAATTGAATACCGTTACCGTTATCGATACCTCTAAAAAAATTTATAAATACCGTTATCGTTACCTTTACCGTTATTTCTATAGGTAGTTACCGGTATTTTACCGGTATTTATTATTTTATATAAAAATTAAAATTTTTTTATTTTTTATTTTATAATCTTGAGTGTTTTTTTTACAAAAAATGTATAGATAATTTACTTATTAAAACTACCAGTATTGAATTTATAGCTTAAAATATGTATTTTCAGTACTTAAAATTAAAAATATGCCATGTTTTTACTTGTTTTTATATGTGTTTAACATAATTGTTAATACCGGTACTTACCGGTAGTGCTGTTTCGATAACGGTATACCGTTACCGAAACAGTCTTAAATTCCGTTACCTTTACCGTTACCTAAACAAACGAAACGCAGCCCGCTACGTTGTCAGCGTGCCTTAAAGTTTAGGGGGGGGGGGGGGGGCGCAGCCCTCGACAATTTTTTTTAAATTCGCTTTTTATTGAAAGTACAGTTTTTATAATAAAAGCCTTCACCCAGCCACCACAAATAAATAATTCTGTCCAAAGTCCTAGAAATGCCTTGTCGATAAGTTAGCCCATACTCCAAGGAAAACATATATATTACAGGTTTCTAGCCGAAGGGTTCGGTTAGGCCATCAAGGGGGAGAATTATTCCGTTTTTACCCCTCCCGGTAGGAATTTCCAAAAATTCCGTCTTAGAGGACGTCTGCGTTGGAGGAGGAACCTACTACATACATAATTTTAGGTCTCTATATCCAGCAGTTTGGCCAGGCCATCAAGGGGGAAGTTTTTTCCCTTTTTACCCCTCCCGCTATGAATTTCCAAAAATACCGTCTTAGGGGACGTCTACGTTGGAGAAGGAACCCAAATACCGAATTTAAGCACCCTAGATCCATAAGTTTGGCCAGGCCGTTAAGGGGGAGACTTTTCCTGTTTTTGACCCTACCTGTGGAAATTTCCAAAAATCTCATCTTAGCGGATGTCTACAATAGAGGAGGAACTTTAATACCAAATTTCAACTTCCTACCTCCAACGGTTTGGGCAGGCCGTTAGCGGCATTAATCCCCATTTTTGCAATGTCCCTGTCCAAAAGTACCTTCCCGGTAAGTGAGCCCATACTCCAAGTAACATATGTTTTACATTTCAGGTTTCTAGCCAACTTTTACTATTTGTGCCCCTCTCGGTAGGAATTTCCGAAAATCCATCGACAGGGAATTTCAGCTTCCTAGTTCCAGCGGTTTGAGCAGGCTGTCAAGGAGGACACTTTTTCTTTTTTTGTCGCTCCCGGTTGGAATAACCTGGAAGAGGAACCTAAGTACCGAATTTCAGCTTCCTAGTTCCAGCAGTTTGGACAGGTCGTTAAGGGGCCACTTTCCCTTTTTAAGCCCCCATTTTATAACGACGCTGTCCAAAATTCAAAAAAGGATCTTTCTAATAAGTTAGCCCTTACTCCAGGGACCCACATTTTAAATTTCAGGTTTCTAACCGAAGGGGTTTTTACTGGCCACCAAGGGGAGGCTTTTCTTTTTTTTGGCCCCCCTTTAGGAATTTACAAAAATTCCATCTTCGCGGCTATCTGCGATGTATGAGGAACATTCATACCAAATTTCAACTTCATTGCCTCAGCGGTTTGGGCAGGCCGTTATTGGGGACATTTTCCCCTTTCAACCACCATTTTTACTATGTTCCTGTTCCAAAATAGAAAAATTACGTTGCCGGTGAGTTAGTCCTACTCCAAGGAATACATATTTAAAATTTTAGGTTGGCCAAAAGGGCCGTATTACCTTATTTCCCCTCCCGATAGGAATTTCAAAAATTCCGTCTAAGCGGACGCCTGCACAGAAGGAGGAACTCACATACCGAATTTCCTTTTGGGTATTTCCAAAAATACAAACTTAGCCGATGTCTACTACAGTGGAGGAACCTTTATACCAAATTTCAACTTCTTACCTCCAGGGGTTTGGGCAGGCACTTTTCCAATTTGTGAGACTGTTTATGGGGAGACTTTTCCCCTTTTTGCCCGTTCCGGTAGGAATTTCCAAAAATCCCGTCTTAGCGCATGTCTATACCGAATATCAAGAAACCTTGTTTTAGTGGAGATATCCGTGGGGAGAGAAAAAAAGTAATTTTTTTGAAATTATATTTTTTTAAATGGATATTTTTTTAAATGGTCCTTTTTGGAAAAAGCGAAATTTTTTGGAAAAAGCGAAATTTTTGGGAAAAATATACTTTTTTTTACAAAGTACTTTATTTGTACTTTTTTTGAAAAAGGTTTTTTTTTGGAAAAAGGTACTTTTTTTGGAAAAAGGTACTTTTTTTTGGAAAAAGGTACTTTTTTTGGAAAAAGGTACTTTTTTGAAAAAATGTACTTTTTTTGGGAAAAGGCACTTTTTTTTGGAAAAGGGTACTTTTTTTGGAAAAAGGTACTTTTTTGGAAAAAGGTACTTTTTTTGGAAAAAGGTACCCAGTCAGAAAAATACAAACGGGAAAGCGGTGGCAAAGCACTTTAACAGGTGGTACAAGTACTGGCAAAAAGTGCTTTCCCATACCCAAAATGATAACATCATTAGACAAAAGGACCGGCTGTTCAAAAAGCGCCGGAAAAGCACTGGAGGAACAAAATTTTTGAACGTTGGCAAAACCAATAAATAGGTGGTCTGGAAATATATTTTCCAAAATAAAATTAAAAAAAAGTTCATATGTATTTTTTTTTGGTCCTGCCGTGATTTGAACCCAGGCCGTCAGATTGGGAGACGATTGCTCTACACACTGAGCTAACGAGACATATAAAATTTAATGGCTAAACACATAAATGAGTGATAATAGCTGGACAACTACTGGCTGTGCCAAAATGCTAGTACTGGCAAACAATTTTTAGTAACTAGAGGGCAAAACAAAAGTTGGTTTTGAAGGAGCTTTCCCACAAACAAAAAAATTGATTTTATGAAACAAAAAAAATTTTAAATTAAAAAAAATCCAAAAAAAATTTTTTGCTTGCAACCGGATTTGAACTCGGAACCTTCCGACTACAAACATTTTTTAACGAAGAATCAGCATTTTTATAAAATCATTGGTTTTCCAGTGAATTGATTTTTGTACGCCTGGTAGCTTGGCTAGGTAGCACTGGATAACCACTGGTTGCAAACCTTGGCATATCACTCTGAGCCAATTCTTTGCCAGTGGTTTTTTTATAAACCACCGAAATTTTTGTAAAAAAAATACTGGTAAAACGCTTTTCGCAAACGCTGGCAAAGCGTCCCAAATGAGTGTTCTGCCAGTCATTTATTTTTAATACCGTGGTTACCCAGTGGTATGCCAGTGCTTGATTTTTTGTACCACTGGCGATTTCTGACTGGGTACTTTTTTTGGAAAAAGGTACTTTTTTGGAAAAGGGTACTTTTTTTGGAAAAGGGTACTTTTTTTGGAAAAAGGTACTTTTTTTGGAAAAAGGTACTTTTTTTTGGAAAAAGGTACTTTTTTTGGAAAGAGGTAATTTTTTTTTGGAAAAGGTACTTTTTTTGGAAAAAGGTACTTTTTTGGAAAAAGGTACTTTTTTTGGAAAAAGGTACTTTTTTGGAAAAACAAATGTCAATAGATTTGTGCATTATAGTTCGTTTTGGTGAGCGCTCTTTCTAGTTCTTGTTCAATTCGTTGTACAAATCTAGATGGCTTTTCTAGTCAAACCCCTTTTTAAATCAAAAATTTAATAAAAATTTCCTTTTTAGGCATTTCTATTTACAAAAAGGAAAACATAGTTTATTAAATTTGGAAAAGATTTAAAGCTTGGATTTATTTACATGTTTAACTCTTTAACACATTTAAACAAGCGTCTTCACAAAATTTATGGAGTAAAATCACCGATAGGCTTTTGCAACTATTATACTAATCCCAATAAGCACATATGTTTTAAAAATTCAAGTGCTTTAAATTTTGCTTGAAGTAAAGTATATTTCAAATTCTAGCACTTGTTTTTTTTACAAAAATATTTCAAACTTGAATTTTTGTTTCCCTTTTGCTGGAGTATGCTATTGAAATAAAATGTAATAAAAGTTGAATTCAAGCCTTGAAACTGGAAAATAGGGCTGGAATTGAACTTGATTTCAACTTGAATTCCAGTGAAAATGTTTATAGGGAATTTTTGTAAATGATAAACATATTTTCTGAATGAATGAATTGATCGATTGAACTAAAAGAGCTATTAGTTGTGAACTAGGTCTTTGGTTCAAATCAGTGAAGAGTTCAATTGAACTAGTTGTACCCAACTGATGATATAACAGCTGATTAAAACAATTTACCCAAATTTACACGAAAAAAAGTCTGGGCTTTCTCGTGCAAGAAGAACAAGAATATTACTCTCTCATGACAGCTCTCATTTACCCAATTGTGTAGTAAGAAAACGCTTTTTGGTAAAATTGGGATCCCGCGGGATCCCAATGTTGAGTACCCGAACACAGCTATTGTGTGTTAGTTTTGTACAGCTGTGATTTCAGTACTTTGTCAAAATAATAAATACATTGGTGAATTCTTTAATATTTTCGCAGTCTGCTGTAGTTTTTTTGGAAAGGCTAACTTTTACTGTTGTTTATCTTTATTCATAACGAAAAATATAGTAAAAAAAATCAGCGATGGGTCGAAAAAGTCATTGTTCTCCGGAGGATAGAAAAATTGTTTTAAACCTAAGAGAAAGTGGCCAAAGTCTTCGTTCTATAGCAGAAACTATTAATCGGTCGCTATTTTTTGTACAAAATGCTTAAAAGCCTAAAAATCCCGTCGAAACTCGCGGAAGACCCAAAAAACTTCAAAAACGACGAAGGTCCCATTTGTGTCTTCAAGAGCGATTTCAGCAGATATTGGAAATGTAATTTCATCGCGAACGGTTCGTCGTAGACTACAAGAATCTCATTTACCAGGACGAATAGCCAGAATAGTCTCTTTGCTTACACAAAAAAAATTTAAAGGCTAGGTTGACGTTTGCAAGAAGTCCTTCCAATTGGTCCGGGGCAGACGGTGAAAAAAATGGCAAAACATTTTGTGGAGCGATGAAACAAAAATTAATTTATTTGGAAACGACTGTGCCCTGACGCCCTAAGGGTAGAGAATTCCATGTTACTAATTACCGACACTATGACCAGATTCCACTACAAAGATATCTTGGAAAATACGATGTTGACCTTTGCTGATGAAAATATGCCTCGTAGATGGACATTCCAGCAGGATAACGATCCAAAGCAAGAAATCTGCAGGAAGCTTATTGCCAGCAATAATTCAAAATAATGGTGAATATAACGGCTTTTAACGAAACTCAGCTAAAATCACTCAATTTAGCAGAACTTAATTTTTTTACTGTTTTGCTTATTTTAACTAAATGTACTTATTATTTTGTCCAATGTTTTTTGATTAATTACTTACTTTTTGAACAAGACTGAATTTAATTTTTGTTTTTTGTTATTGTTTTAGTATTTATTTTATTTCTAATGTTATAACAAAACAAAATAGTATTTGTTTTTTCTTTAAATTTAAATAAATTTTCGACTATGAGCCTTTAAAAAAATTTTTCAGGCTGTACTTATTATTTTGACCATCAAGTATAAATCAATGCTTGAAATTGGAAAATGTGACTGGAATAACGCTTGATTTCAACTTGAATTCCAGCAAAATTGTTTATTGGGATGCTTATATTTTTTTTTGTACTTTAATCAGTTAAACGTAGATATTCTTTAAATACTTAAAGTTGATATATATATTCCTCTAACTCCCACTGGAGTTGATAGGTATGAACGAAAACACAGTTAATAACGAAAAATATGCAACAAAAACAAAAAATACTTCTTATATTTCCTTTCTATTTTTGGGGCGTGCAACAGAAAATAGTTTTTAGTGAAGGAAAATGTTGTAAACGTCTAGGCAATGTCTAGTAAAAGTGAAAACAAAAAAGTTTGACTTTCAAGAACGGATGTCTTTTTACAAGAGTTTTAAAATTTCCGAATCCGAACAATATTTTTCGATTCCGCTTACGTAATAACCCCCCTGATTGAAGACTAACTAGGTGGCAAATTATCTCATAAAATGGAAAGGTAATCTCTTATTCATAGTGCTCTCTATGAAAACTAAATTACCTACACCACTGGCCGCCCGAAGAAATTTTTTCTACACACACACTCACGTGCCCATCTCTTGTTATAATTGATATTCAGTTTGAAATTTTCACCTCGTATTTTTTAAGAAGTCCTTTACAATAGTCCGCGAAAGTTATAATAATTTTATATTGTTTTAAACAATTTGCCCTTGAAAATATATGTAGCAATTATCTATATTTTCGTATACCTGTTAGCTCATAAAAAAGCTTTAGTCGTTAACTTAAACAATACACTCATAATATTTTATATGTGAAGTCCGCTGCAAATGTATTTCACTTGAAATAAAATTTCAGTTGAAAACCGGAACAATAAAATTTAATTCAATTCAACAGTTATTTCCTTTTGTTTTGTTTTTAACTGTTACTAAAATTGACCACAAATTAGCCAAAACAACTAACAAAAATTACTTACCAAGCATTTATTTCCTTTAATTAAAGAAAAAATAAATAAATAAATGGCTGAATGTAATGAACTCTCAGTATTTTATGTTGTTTTTTTTTAATAACTTCGAATGCAGTTAAAACTTAAATTTCTTCTACAGATGAATGTTATTTTAATTTGAAAAAACAAAAATTGAAATACCACTTACCTCCATTAGCAATAAACAAATAACCTAAAGTTAACACAAACTGAAAGTTAAAAATTTCAAAATTGTATGGAATTTGACATCTACAGCGATGGACATGGAAATAGGACACTTTTATATGTTAAGATACATAATTATTTATTTTGAAAAATAAAATAAAAATAAAATTTTTTATTTCATATACGGGAGGTGTTATTATTGATGATTGTAATTCATTCTTTATTTAAATAAAAGTCCTTCAACTATTTTATATATATTGGTAAATATGTATAAACTAATAAAAATACCTGGGGTCTAATCGCCGCTTTCGATATCGAGTATTCGATATCGATTTTTTTGAATTTGGGATGATGGCGTTCAATAGCGAGAGTATGATCAAACAAAACTGTCACTTTTTCATTCGATACATAATTTATGATCGAAATCATATATTTTTGCATTGTTTTGGAATAAAAAGCATATGAACATTGTTTTAAATCACTTTTTATAAATGAATACATTTCAGGTAAAAATAGTAAAAAAGAAAAAGTTGTGAAAATATAAAAATGTGCTCGAAGCTAAAAATTATAAAAATATTAAACAGACTAAAAAAATTACAAAAACCGGGAAAAATCGCACGCGGAGTGAAACCTTTAGAGCATTTACTTTATAAAACCTTGAAATTATTCACTAGCTTTTTCTATTTTTTTGTTTTTTTGTACTCGAACGAATTTTTTAGTAAAACTAGTAAAAATCCATCAAAAAATCAATGTAGGTAATATATTTTTTCCTTTAGACAATTATGACAATTTTAGGTCTAAAATACTTTATTTCTGCAATTAACAATTTAATTTTTAAATTATATTGCATATTCTGCACATAAAAGTTGTGTTTTAGTTTTATTTAACAAATTCATATACAAAATGTGTTTGTTTACAAATTTTTGTTTTCAACTGTGTACGTTCAGTGAAGTAAATTAGCTTAAAATTTCGATACGATAGCTATCGAATGCCGTGATTAGGCTATTCGATAGGTAACGAATTTTTGTTCGATACGTTAGCTTGTTCGATATCGAAAGCAGCGATTAGACCCCTGGACTTATAAATAGGACACATTTTATATTTTTAGAAACACCCGTACATTTTTTGGGTTTTTAAAACAATTATAGTTTTTTTAGCGTTAATATTACACTAATATTTTGTGCTGTATCCATTATTATCAATAACCGTTTCGCATCTTCTTTGCATACTCTCAACTAATCTCTGGCATCTTTCTTTTGGTATAGAATACCAGGTTTCTTGAATACCAGCCCAAAGTTCGGTGGAATTTTTGTAATTGTTTTGCGAAACTTTTGTTTTTACATCATTCCATAGATTTTCTATTGGATTAAGGTCCGGACTTTGGACTGGCCAGCCCAAAACCTTAATTTGTTCTTGTAAAAACCAATCCTTCACTATGTTCGACGAATGCTTCGGATCATTGTCTTGTATAAATGTCCACTTACTGGCATATTTTCATAGGCAAATGGCTACATAACATTCTTAAGAATGCTCAAATATTGAAACCTGTCCATTTTGTCCTCTACTTTTATGATAGGCCCAACACCACGCCAGGAAAAAGCCCCCCATACCATAATATTTGACCAACATATAAATTGGTTGTGTTCTACTATTAACTTTACATTACGCCGATTATATTCATTGAATCTTTATCTACCTGTTTATATTAAAAAGCGTATTGCACACGCATTGCTGATGTCAAATATGTTGTATTGTGCTGAAGTGTTTACAGGCGTCAAGGGTCGTGTAATGCGTAGATACAACCTTCTTTTCAATCGAATTATTCGATTTATTTACAACCTTAGATACCGTGACCACGTTTCTGATTATGTAGTAGACTTTCTAGGAAGCAATTTTAAAAGTTTTATACACGCGCGGTTGTTAATACATTTTTATAAAGTTTTCAGGGCCAAATGTCCGGAATATTTACTAGAACTTTTTATACTTTCAGGTTCCTTAAGGAACCCTCAATTAAATTATCCTCTTTATAACACATCGATCCTTCAGCGATCATTTCAGTACAGGGTAGCTAAAATTTGGAATTCTTTACCCTTATTACTTAGAAGTTTTGACTTTTCGGTCAATGTATTTAAAGCCAAACTAAAAGAATATGCATACTGTAACAATCTTTAAATTAATTTAATAATTATGTAACGTTTAATTGTTGCATTTGTTAATTTATATCTTATATATTTGAACGCAATATTATACAGGGAATCATATTAGGGAGAAGTAAATATAAAGTGAAAGAATTCTATACACATTTCTATTTTATTTTTATTTTTTTTATTTTTATTTTTTGTAAATTAATTATTGTTACTTTGTTGTTAATTATATATACTTTATTTAGTAGTATTTTTTAGTGAGTTGTATTGTGAGCCATATTTGGCCATATGGGCTTGGTTTGAAATTGTAAATAAAAAAAATTAAATTAAATTAAAAAATTAATATTACCCCCACCGTGTTTCAAGGTCTTCTGAGTGTACTTAATGTTTAAAGCCTGTTTTTTTTTTGGCTGTGTGCAAATGTTCTACCATCTACCACGATTTACCTTCGTTTTATCCCTCATTTCCTTTGTGGGTTTTGGCAAAATCAATACGTTTCTTAATATTTTTTCTTGAAAGAAGAGGCTTCTATCTACTTATTCGTCCAAATAAGTTTGCTTCATTCAGTCTTCTTCTTACTAACCTGTCTGACACTTGAACGTTGAATTTTTCCCTGATTTCATATTTTATTTGACGTTTCTTAATATTTTTTCTTGAAAGAAGAGGCTTCTTTCTACTTATTCGTCCAAATAAGTTTGCTTCATTCAGTCTTCTTCTTACTAACCTGTCTGACACTTGAACGTTGAATTTTTCCCTGATTTCATTATTTATTTGACGGGAGGACATAAAAGGGTTGAGTTTGCTTTTGCGTACTATAGTCCTGTCCATAGATGGGCACAAGTATATTAAGTACAAGTACCATGGTACTTGTACTTAAAAAATTTCAAGTACAAGTACCAAGTTTCAAATGTACTTTGTAATGAGTACCAATTACTAGGGAAGTACTTGATACTTAAGTACCAATACCTTAAAATGTACTTGTTAAGTACCATGGTACTTGCTAAGTACTATGATACTATATTTTTTCTGTTTATGTCTATAAAAAAAATACAAAAAAAATTCAAAATTTTAATAAAAGACTCAGGAAGAACCAGTTAACAAGCCTAAAAAAAATTAGTGGGATTCATGTAGTGTCGTATATTAATGTTATATAGCGTAAACCTTGTATTTACAACAGGGATGGAAAGAAAGCTCGAGCGAGCCATAAATATATAAATTTTTTTAAAAAGCTCGTATAAAAAATTTCATAGATCTTTTTTTATCGAGCAGCTCTTTAACGAAATTTAATTGAGTTTTTTGAAATCGAGCCGCTAAAAAAGCTCACTCCCATTAAAATAATTTAGTTATTATAAAAAACAAAAACGGTAACTTACCCAAGAAACTTTTTTACGGACTCTCCGACACGTACGGAATCATGAATCCGTTCTTTACGGAGCGTTTACGGGCCTTAATATACGTATCCGTCGAAGACCGTATAACCGTTTTTTCGAAAACTATACGTTTTGACTCCGTTTTGCTGTATCCGTTTCCATTCCGTTGAATACTGACTTCACCGTTTTTCATCAGTTTTGATTCGGTAACAAACGGTGTTGTTTATTGTTTTTTTTTTTAAATACAAATACTTAATAAAAAATAATTTAATAAAAGACAGCATTACCATCGCGCGACCCTCCCGTTAATTGTAAATGTATGTGCATGAAGTGTAGGGTTTGGGATTTCCCGGACTTTTTAATTTCCCGGGAAACGGGAATAAAAAAAATTTGATTCCCGGGAATACCGGGAATCCCGGGAAATATTTTTGAACAAAATTGTTAATGAAAACTACCTATATAAGTAATATTTGTTAAAAACAAACACTATTTCAGTACAAATTCAGTCTGTGTAGTGAGAATTCAAAGTAAAAAATATCAGAATGTTGAACATTTGGTTTCACATAAATTACTACAAGAACTGCCAAATGAATTGCATGATTCCAGCAGAAAGCACCCACTACTGGATTGTCGGAAACAAACATTCGCATTAGATATGGTGGCCACAATGTTATTTTCCAAATACAAATAAAACTATTCTAGCCTTATTTCTACAATTCTTCATAATTCATCAGCATTACATCTTCCTGATATATAAACCAACCGCAGGTTATAAAATGAATTATTTCCGTTTATACATATGTTCAAATATCTCTTTTGTGATATTCTTGTCCATTCATCTAAGATCATAGTAAATATCCTATTGTTAGAAATATTGCTCGATATTTCTTTTATCATATCTTTTACATGATTGTAGTAATTTAATATAATGTTCTTTACATCGGTTTCATTTTTTGCAATGTCAGGTTTTTATTATAAAAACTTTCTCGAATAAACGAAGATCTAGTTATGGTGTGGATTGACATTCCGTCGCCTGCGGCTAATTTGGATACCATTTCAGGAAATGTTTGCCCTACCATAAAACGTTCAATGCCTATTCAGCTTACACTTTTTTCTTCGGGTACTTTGCTAATTCTAGCTGGAACTTTATTCCTTTTGTTGTTTTCTTCAAGAGAAGTTGCATGACTCTCAATTTTTTTTTTTTTTTGTGAACCAAATTATATGTCGGATAATACCTTCGTTAACCATTAGTCTTTTAGGGCAAATATTGCACTACGCTGCATTATGCGAAAAATCTTTATTAGTTGAAATGCTCAATTACTTGGCAAAGATTTTTTGTGTTTCAAAGAAATTGATTCCCTTTTAAAATATTTTAGCAATAACATTTTGTGTTGGTATTTAAAATGTTTTTTATGACTAAAATTAAAAAATCCTATTATTCTGTTATTTTCTTTATTGTAATAAATCTATAAAAAATATAATATGTACTTCTAAAAATTAATGGAAAATAGGCTAAATTTAGGTAAATATATAATGCCGTTTTTCTTAAAACAAAACGGTATGGATATGGATCCGTTTTTCCATGACATAACGGTCCGGAAACGGTCCGGCATTGACGGCCTTTCAACGGACTAGTCCGTTTTTAACATGACATAGCGGTCCGTAAGCGGTCCGTCATTGACGGACTTTAAACGGACTTGTCAGTTTTTAACACGACATTGCGGTCCGTAAACGGTCCGTCATTGACGGATTTTCAACGGATTCGAATCAGTTTCGATGTTCCTTAAGTTCCGTTTTCTGGTCCGTATACGGATCCAGAAAACGGTACGAAAACGGAGTTGGATTCCGTTTATGACGGACCGAAAACTGTGCGTAAACGGAACGAATTGTTTGTTGGGTAGTTACACTGTATTCAACAGTAATATAGTCCCTAGATTTTGAATTTTAAAAATTAAAAAAAAACAGCTGAAATTGAAAAGTTTCATATATGTATCAGAAAAAATCGACAATACAAAAAAATGGAAAAATTTTAAAAAATGGCCAAATCATCAAAAGTGAAAAAAACTTTAAAACTAAAAGTGAAAAAATCACCAAAATAAAAAAAAAATCTAAAATTTTAAAAAATCGTCAAAAATTAAAAAAATTTAAAAAAATGGCAAAAATTTAAAAAATCGTAGAAATTGGAAAACAAATCGCCAAATTTAAAAAATTATGTAGATTTTATAAAAATATTTTAAAAATCGACAAAATGTTAAAAAATCTTCAAAATTTCTCAACATCGTCAAAAATTAAAAAAATCGCCAAATTAAAAAAAAATCGTTAAAATTTAGAAAAAATTGCCAAAATTTGAAAAATTGCCTAAATTGAAAAATTTTGAAAAAATCGTCATAACTTAAAAAAAATGGTCAATATTTGAAAAATTTAAAAAAAATCGTCAAAAATTAGACATAATCGCCTAAATTGCAAAAATCGGAAAATTTTGAAAAATTGACAAAATTGAAAAATTTTGTAAAATTTTTAAAAAATCATCATACTTGAAAAAATCGTCAATATTTGCAAAAATTGCCCAAATAGTCAAAATTAAAAAAACAATCTTCAAAAATTAGACAAAATCGCCAAAATTGCGAAATATCGTAAAAATTTTTAAAACTGTCAATATTTTAAAAAATTACCAAAATTTCAAAAAAGGCCTAAAAAATTTGAAAAATTGCCAAAATTAAAAAATTTTGTAAAAATTTTGAAAAAATCGTCATAACTTGAAAAAATTGCCCAAATAGTCAAAATTTAAAAAAATTGTCAAAAATTAGACAAAATCTCCAAAATTGTAAAATATTGTAAAATTTTTTAAAAAATCGTCTTGAAAAAATTGTCAATATGTGAAAAATTACCAAAATCGTCAAAATTGCAAAAAGTCGTCAAAAATTGGAAAAAATCGGGAAATTTTGAAAAATTGAAAAAATTTTCTCTACGAGGCTTAGTTTTTGAGAAAAACGCGATTTTAAAATCTAGCAATGCAAGTAAGTCAAAATTTAGTTTCGGTATCGGGGTATTGGTAGTGGGTTTTGACCTTTGGTGTGGTCATTTTTCCTCTAGCTCTTCTAGTTTGGGAGATATGGACGATTAAAATTTTATTAAAGCGATTTTCGCACTAATTTTTCCACAGGTGACTCACAATGACCTCCTTGTTCCAAAACCGTTGTCCGTTTTCTTTTAACTCATTCAGTTTTCGAAATATGGGCGAATACAAAATAAAAGCCCTTTTCTCTATACGAGGCTTAGTTTTCGAAAAAAAAACGTGATTTTAAAATCTAGCAATGCAAGTCAAAATTTAGTTTCGGTATCGGGGTATGGGCAGTGGGTTTTGACCTTTGGTGCAGTCACTTTTCCTCTAGCTCTTCTAGTTTGGGAGATATGGATGATTAAAATTTTCTTTTATCGATTTTCGCACACATTTTTCCACAGGTGACTCACAATGACCTCCTTGTTCCAAAACCGTTGTCCGTTTTCATTTAACTCATTCAGTTTTCGAGATATGGGCGATATACCAAATAAAAGCCCTTTTCTCTCTACGAGGCTTAGTTTTCGAGAAAAACGCGATTTTAAAATCTAGCAATGCACGTCAAAATTTAGTTTCGGTATCGGGGTACTGGTAGTGGGTTTTGACGTTTGGAGCAAATATTTTTCCATAGCTCTTCTAGTTTGGGAGATATGGACGATTAAAATTTTATTTAAGCGATTTTCGCACTATTTTTCCACAGACGACTCACTATGACTTGTCCCTTCCAAAACCGTTGTCCGTTTTCATTTAACTCTTTCAGTTTCCAGATATGGGCGATACACCAAATAACATCCCTTTTCTCTCTTCGAGGCTTAGTTTTCGAGAAAAACGCGATCTTAAAATCTAGCAATGAAAATCAAAATTCAGTTTCGGTATCGGGGTATTGGTGGTGGGTTTTGACATTTGGTGCAAATATTTTTCCTCAAGCTATTTTAGTTTGGGAGATATGGACGATTAAAATTTTATTTAAGCTATTTTCACACTTGTTTTTCCACAGACGACTCACTATGACTTCCTTGTTCCAAAACCGTTGTCCGTTTTCATTTAACTCATTCAGTTTTCGAGATTGGAAGGAAGCCATAATGAATCATCTGTGAAAAAATAAAGGCGAAAATAGCTTTAATAAAATTTTAATCGTCCATATCTCCCAAACTAGAAGAGCTAGAGGAAAAATGACCGCACCAAAGGTCAAAACCCACTGCCAATACCCCGATACCGAAACTAAATTTTGACTTGCATTGCTAGATTTTAAAATCGCGTTTTTCTCGGGAACTAAGCCTCGTAGAGAGAAAAGGGCTTTTATTTGGTACATCGCCCATATTTCGAAAACTGAATGAGTTAAATGAAAACGGACAACGGTTTTGGAACAAGGAGGTCATTGTGAGTCACCTGGAAAATATTAGTGCGAAAATCGCTAAAATAAAATTTTAATCATCCATATCTCTCAAACTAGAAGAGCTAGAGGAAAAATGACTGCACCAAAGGTTCAAACCCACTGCCAATACCCCGATACCGAAACTAAATTTTGACTTGCATTGCTAGATTTTAAAATCGTGTTTTTCTCGAAAACTAAGCCTCGTAGAGAGAAAAGGGCTTTTATTTGTAATATCGCTAGTATCTTTAAACTAAATGAGTTAAATGAAAACGGACAACGGTTTTGGAGCAGAGAAAAAATTTTGGCGATTTTTTCTAATTTTTGTCGATTTTCACAAATTTTTACGAGTTTTTAAATTTTGGCAATTTTGCCGATTATTTCCAATTATTGAAATTTTGACAATTTTGGTAGTTTTTTCAAATATTGACAATTTTTTCAAGGCGATTTTTTTTTTCCAAATTTTTACGATATTTTGCAATTTTGGCGAATTTTTCTATTTTTTTTTTTAATTTTGACGATTTTTTAAAACTTTCATAAAATTTTTCAATTTTGGCAATTTTTAAAATTTTTCCAATTTTTGACGACTTTTTGAAATTTTGACAATTTTGGTAATTTTTTTCAAATATTGACAATTTTTTCAAGGCGATTTTTTCCAAATTTTTACGATATTTTGCAATTTTGGCGAATTTTTCTATTTTTTTTTTTAATTTTGACCATTTGGGCAATTTTTTCAAATATTGACGATTTTTTCAAGTTAGGACGATTTTTTAAAAAATTTTTCAATTTTGGAAATTTTTAAAATTTTGGCGATTTTTTCTAATTTTGAACGATTTTTTTTAATATGGCGCTTTATTATAATTTAGACGATGTTGATAAATTTTGTCGATTTTTTAAATTTTTTTATAAAATCTGCATGATTTTTTAAATTTGGCGATTAGTTTTCCACGTTTTGCGTTTTTATTTAAATTTTTGGCATTTTTTAATTTTTTTTCCAATTTTGGCAATTTTTTTTTTAATTTTTGACGATTTTCTAAAATTTTAGAATTTCTTTTATTTTGGTGTTTTTTTCACGTTTGACAATTTTTTTTTTTTAATTTTGGCGATTTTTGGTGTTTTTTTTTCAAATTTTGACGATTTTTTTAAAATTTTAAATTTCTTTTTTGTTTTGGCGATTTTTTCTGATATTTGAAACTTTTTTCAATTTCAGCGATTTTTTACATTCATGTAATACCGTTAACGTGCCTATTCCTACGAGAGGTTTGCGACTCTTAGTTGTGACTGTATTCAACATGTATTTGTTATTACAAAGTCACAATAAATTATATTTTTAAAATTTTCGCTTGAAAACTTCAATATCGATACAATCATAAAATTGACAAATAAAATCTGAATTTTTTTAATTTTATTGTTGCTTTGTATGAAAAATTGTGACTCTCAGTAATAAAAATAGTCTTATGACGGCCACAACGAGTCAAAAGTAGGAATAGGCACCTAAAATGCACAAATATACACTTAATTATTGTGAAACTTGACGAGTGCAGTAGTATTGAAAACTACTATAGTACTTAGTAAGTACCATAGTACTTAGTAAGTACCATAGTACTTAGCAAGTACCAAAGGTACTTAACAAGTACCATAGTACTTAACAAGTACCGAAGGTACTTAACAAGTACCATAGTACTTAACAAGTACCATAGTACTTAGCAAGTACCATAGAACTTAGCAAGTACCCGTAGTACTTAGCAAGTTCCACAGTACTTGTTAAGTACCTTGATACTTAGAAAGTACCAAGTAATTAACCAAGTAATTGTACTTAAGTACAAGTACATTCAAAGTACTTGTACATATTTTTTTTACTAGTACTTAAGTACTGAGGTACTTAATACTTCCCGACTATGGTCCTGTCCATATAAGTTGTAGTTTTAAGATGGATTGGCTTACGTTCTTTATTTTGCGTATGATATTTCTTGCCGGCAGCACATAGACGAATAGCATTGTATACCATATTTCGCGAACACTTTAGTATTTTAGCAATTTCAATTGGAGATTTCATCTCGTTGTGGAATTGAGATATAAGTCTTCGTTTTTCTGGATTACAATGTTTTCCACCTCCCATATTGGTGCAATTAGAAAAGAATTTACTTATTTCAAACGCAAATTATGAAAAGAAAATTATTACTAAGTGCATCGAGTAAAATTTTGACAATTATTGCAAGTGTCCTATTTTTATGTCCAAGTGAAATATGAACAAAGTTAAGTAATTTTGTTGTAAATATTTGCATGTTTTAAATATTGCAAAATTTTATGTATAATCTGAGACTACTTGATTACAGTTTACTATAATAGAAAAGAAATATAATTATTGCTTTATAATTATTAAGAGAAATGCATGCATATAATTTTGTATGAAGTGTCCTATTTCTATGTCCTAGCTGTATAACTCTAAGTTAGCTCAAATTTTAGGTTAAATTGTTTACTGTTAATGGCCCTTAAAAAACTAACAAATTCTGACTGGAGAAGTTCCCTGAGTATTCTTGAAAATTCAATATTTATACATTTTTGAAGTCACTTTTTCGAGTATCTTCTGTAAAAATTTATTGACATTCTTTTAATTTTAACGCAAATATGATCAACATTAAATGTTTAATAGTGTTGCAAACTTAAATCGGGTAGATGTTGATTTAAATTTAATACTTAATGTTTATTCCTTTGGCAAGAGTGTACAAAATATAAAATAACAACGGTATTCATACGTTTTAGTTACGCACTCTATGTGCGCTACACATAAAGAGTTCACAACTAGAATGTATTTTAGGCTTATTCACTGGATGTTCGCGAGTCTATTCATAAGCCTTTTAACTAAAATTTTACCAAACCCTGTTTTTGAAAAAAGAAATATGTACTCGTAATAATATAATTATACAAAATTAAAATTAAAAAAAAATGTATATAGAATGATTAAAAAATTTTTAGAAGATAATAAAATTTATTATAATAACCAGGACAAAAAAGTTTAAATTAAATAAATAAGAATTTTCTCAATTGCAGCAGCTGTTGTCAAAATGATACGAATTGTTTATGAGATGAGCAGGGTTTGTGCGTCGTTTAGTAAAAAGTGTTATGAATAAGAAAACATTATTCAGCGGATATGCAGTGCCTAAATTTTGGTTATGAATACTGCAGTAAATATATAACGATTTCCCGCGTTTCCTGCAAAGGTCCCGAAATCGGGTTATTGCTCTTATTCAAGTACGAAATCCAATTGAATTTTAATAAATATCTTATAAAAACTATTTAAGCTTTATGCATATTCAGTTATTTTAAAACAATTCTATTAATATTACCTATTAATAAACCTAAAAAGAACCGAAACCGCGGTTTTTTAAATTTTGAAAAACAGAAACTTCTAAAATTACGGAATAGCAATTAGCGGCCTAGTCTTAGACTTTGTAAGGATTATCAAAAATTTAATTAAAACTTATGATTTAATTTTCCGGCGCTTTTAGAGGGAGGCACTTATAGAAATGTCACATAGAAATATGACAAAGCATATGACGATTTTAGAATATTTAGTGTATTTATAATGAATTAAATTCAAATAAAATTTAAGAAATTCATTGAAGGAATTTACAGTTTAAGTGCTAACGTTAGCACGTTGTAAAATAGCATGATTTTTGAAGTTTAACCATAGAAAGTTGTCAAATTTGCGATAAATGCTAATTTACTACTTAAAATAGCATAAACTGTGAATACCCGCATTATATATTATATTACATATTTACAGATTACAGAATTAAATTTGGACAATTGCCGGAGTACTAGCATTGTTGGCCTTACTGATGAATATACTGCATTGGAATCATTAAGTTTAATTAATGTTGGTTTGACAACATTGAAAGGTTTTCCAAAGTTGCCCAATTTGAAGAAATTGGAATTATCAGATAATAGGTGAGTTACCAAAATTAAATCAACGACTAAAACATGAAGTTTATCATAACATATATTTCTTTTAGAATATCAAATGGCCTCAATTATTTGAATACAAGCCCAAAATTGCAATATTTAAATTTATCTGGAAATAAAATAAAAGATTTAGAAGCCTTGAAACCATTGGAAGAATTCAAACATTTAGCCGTATTGGATTTATTCAATAATGAAGCAACACAAATCGAAAATTATCGTGAAAAAATTTTTGAAATGTTGCCTTCATTGAAATTTTTAGATGGGTGAGGCATTACCTAAAAATAAAACTAAACTCGAAACTAAATATTTTGAATATAATTTTTTTTAACATAGGTTTGACTGTAACGATGTTGAGGCTCCCTCAGAAGGAGACGATGAAGAAGAAAATGGAAATTATTCTGAAGATGATGGTGAGTTAAAATAAAACGTATACATTTCAATTAAGCTATTATTTATCTAAAGTATTAGACAAACAAAAAATCACGTCATATCATTCAATTGTTGTTTTATTTTAAACAGAGCTTAAAAAGAATCATTTCAATTTCAAGAAAAATAATTTTTAAGAATTAATAAAAATAAAATCAATTATTTATCATCAGTTAAATGATTTTCACTTTTTTTATTTGTAAGTTAACTCATTGATAATGTTTTTGTTAAAATAATGAATTTAATTCAATTACATAAGTTAGTAAATCTTTTCAAGCTTTGATTTTCCTATTGTTCATTTTATTTATATAATTTAAAACCCATGGTTTTCAAATTGTTTGCCCGCCTGGCTGGTCCACTACACATTTATTTCAGATAAACAAAATGCCTTTAATTTAAATGGTTTAGAAATTGATCTGGATGAATTAGAAGCATTTGAGAAACGTATTAAAGCCAAGCGCGAAGCTAAGCAACTACAACAACAAAACTCAACAATAGACCCCTCCTTTAATTCTGCAATAGATTCTAATGTTAAAACGACCAATGCAATAGTAGAAGTCGATGAATTAGATGAATATTTAAAAACTTTAAAATTAAAAGAAGAAGAAGAATCAAAAACTTCATCTACTTCCAATATTGACAACACTTCTTCCACTTATCTCACTACTGTTGATTCTAAAAGCAGATTTATGAGTTTTGCTCTAATTATATATTGGTTTTTAGCAATTTTAAATTTGGCAAGTGCCACTATTTGTAAGCATTATTCCATTTATTACAGTCTAAAATTAATCCAATACAATTTGTTCTTTATCTATTAATTTTTAGATACTGACGGCGCCGAATCTGCCGAAAACGAAGCTGAAGATGAGAGCGGCGAAGAATTTGGTAGCAGTGATGATGAGGATAATGGTGATGTGTCACTATCGGAGGTTAGTTTTCCTTATAAGCTATTTCACTTGAAAGTTTTGCCATTTGATTTGACATGATATATATCTGTTTAGGTATATAATGATGATTTAGAAGAGGATGAGGATGAATGGGATGAAGAAAATGCTGGTGAAAATGATGACGATGAAGATGACGATAGTGATGAAGATGAAGCTAATGAATCAGCTGTAGCAAATGCTGATAAGGAGGGTGACGCTAATGCTTCTGGTAAGAATTCGATAAAACACAGTTTTTTATTGAAGAAATTTTTTTTTTTAGCTATATTGTTTGTGCGACTTAGGGCGAGTAACTTATTTCCATTATAACCATGGTTAAACGTTAACCACATATATTTCCATATAAATTTGACATTCATAACTATGGTTAAGCACTAAACTCAGGTTATTTTGAGATAAGTTAACAGGTCTCAAGTAGATATTTTTTCTATAAATGGTACTTTTAAAAAAAAAAATGCACATTTTTCGTCAGTGGGGTACATACACCACTCCCTATTATCTCTGAATTTAAAAGAGTGTTAATAAATTACTGCAGTTACCAATCATGTTTCATACCTACAAAGTTGAAGGTTTTGTAGTACAGATGGTCGCGGACCAGTGTTGCCACTTTTTGAATAATTATTCAAAAACGGGACTGTTTACACATTCGTTGTATAATTTTTGAATAATGACATTTTTGTGTAGTTTTTGTGTAATTTCACTTTTTACAGAAATTTTCGCAAATTTTTAAAAGTTCCGTAAAAAAAAAATTAGTCGATTTAAAGACGAAACGAGATTATCAGTGAACCATTTAACACAAATCTCCAGTTTCTGGTGAATGATTTTGTAAATTTTTTCAACACTAAACCGAGTTTAGAAGAAATCAGAAATGGTGCTATGTATTTTTTTGTTTTGTTTAAAGCCCCGTCTTTTGTTTTTTTTTTTTTTGCGAAAATAATTGTCAAGCTTCTTTTAAAAATTTTTTTGGTTTGCAAGACCATATAAAAATGCAGCGAAAGAGTGAGAAAATTTGGGTTTGTTATGATTGTTGCTTTCTAATCTCTGAAAATTTTTTGGCTGTAGTTAACATGACACTGGGCCTTATATATATATTAATTCCTTTCGTTCCTATAAGGAGCATTGGGCCTTGACAAGACGAAAATTTTGTGAACGCAGCAAGGTGGATCAGAATCAAAATATTTTAGAATTCGGTAAGTCCAACATGTTTCAGATTTCAACAGAATCGTATAAAATTTTTCAAAAAAAATATCGGTAAATTTTTGTGAAATTTTTATATTTTTATTTATGGTTAAAATTTGAGAGGTATGGGAGAGAATAATTAGCAAGTAGGTAATATTTTTGCATGCAACGCATCTGAATGAAGTACCCTTTCTGAAAAAAAAACATAAATCTATTTTCTGAAAGAAGCTTTGATGTGGATAAAATACAAATTATTAATATTCAAATTTAAAAGCACGCCGTTTTAAGCCTGAAAAAGATATTGAATTGAAATTCCCTTTAGTTAATTAACTAATTTGCTATATTTTTCAGGGAAATTGGCCTGAATTTGCTTTTGCAGAAGGCAAAACTCAGACCAGGTTATTGCAAAAATGCAAAATTTTAGTTTTAAAATGCAAATAACTTTTGCACATTGCAGATGATAAAATGCTAAGTCTTTAAAATCGTTTTCTAAATAGAAAAAATGCAAAACTTTGGTAAGTAATGGCGAAATTTTTTCCAAAATATTTTATTATCTCCGAATGTGCTCAGGAGAGTTTATTTTGAAATTATATAAGAAATTATAATTTTTTGTGTAATTTCATACGGTTTTGGATAATTTTTGACCTACAGCTGTGTAATTTTGTCTTTTACTGGTGGCAACACTGTCGCGGACTGACGTATTTTTGTAATTGTTTGGAGTTACAAATATTTTTTCAAGTACATATATTGATAACAAGTAGGGGAATGTCGTGTACCGTGGTACTTTTGAAAACCCGGCGTCAATATTTCTAATATTAAAATAGATGCGAAAAATCTTTAAATGCAGATATATTAGTGTTTGTATTGTTCTAGATTGCAAATAATAAAAAAGCTTTAATAATATTTATGCATTTTAAGAAATTATAATTTTTTAGAAAAGCGAAAAAGTGGTTCCAAATTACCAAAATGGCGTTTACCTTGGAGCTCGTTAATAATGAAGGGAATTTCGTAAAAAAATACTGCCCCATAATGAGACTTATTGCATTATTTGCAGTAGAGTTGATATCTACTTGATATGATACAATGCAATTATTTTGTTTTTATTATTATACAAGTTCAATCCCAGCCCTTAGGGCCAAATATGGCTCACATACAACTCACTAAAAAATATTACTAAATAAAGCATAAATATTATCAACAAATAAAATCTTAATTTAATTAAATAATTAAAAATAAAAAATAATTTTAGATATTGAAAAATGAAAAAAATACAAATGTGTAAAATATTCCTCTTTTTCACATGTATTTATTTTTCAACAATAAATCCCTGTTGCATTCAAATATGTAAGACTAGCGGGCAAAGCCCGCTACGTTGTTAGCATGCCTTAAAGTTTACTTAATTCAAGTTTTTTAAAAGTAGACCTGGCAATTCAAGTAAATTCACAAATTCAGTTGGAAGCTTTTTGCGTCGGTTTCTTCCACCGATGCTTCTTTACCGGCAGTTTAAATATCCGAATATATAAATTGCATTCTTTTTCTAAGGTTTTTTTTCTCTTAACAAATTTGTTTAAAATGCAAAAATGCAAAATTTTAGTTTTAAAATGCAAATAACTTTTGCACATTGCAGATGATAAAATGCTAAGTCTTTAAAAATCGTTTTATAAATAGAAAAAATGCAAAACTTTGGTAAGTAATGGCGAAATTTTTTCCAAAATATTTTATTATTCCCGAATGTGCTCAGGAGAGTTTATTTTGAAATTATATAAGAAATTATAATTTTTTGTGTAATTTCATACGGTTTTGGATAATTTTTGACCTACAGCTGTGTAATTTTGTCTTTTACTGGTGGCAACACTGTCGCGGACTGACGTATTTTTGTAATTGTTTGGAGTTACAAATATTTTTTCAAGTACATATATTGATAACAAGTAGGGGAATGTCGTGTACCGTGGTACTTTTGAAAACCCGGCGTCAATATTTCTAATATTAAAATAGATGCGAAAAATCTTTAAATGCAGATATATTAGTGTTTGTATTGTTCTAGATTGCAAATAATAAAAAAGCTTTAATAATATTTATGCATTTTAAGAAATTATAATTTTTTAGAAAAGCGAAAAAGTGGTTCCAAATTACCAAAATGGCGTTTACCTTGGAGCTCGTTAATAATGAAGGGAATTTCGTAAAAAAATACTGCCCCATAATGAGACTTATTGCATTATTTGCAGTAGAGTTGATATCTACTTGATATGATACAATGCAATTATTTTTTTTTTTATTATTATACAAGTTCAATCCCAGCCCTTAGGGCCAAATATGGCTCACATACAACTCACTAAAAAATACTACTAAATAAAGCATAAATATTATCAACAAATAAAATCTTAATTTAATTAAATAATTAAAAATAAAAAATAATTTTAAATATTGAAAAATGAAAAAAATACAAATGTGTAAAATATTCCTCTTTTTCACATGTATTTATTTTTCAACAATAAATCCCTGTAGCATTCAAATATGTAAGACTAGCGGGCAAAGCCCGCTACGTTGTTAGCGTGCCTTAAAGTTTACTTAATTCAAGTTTTTTAAAAGTAGACCTGGCAATTCAAGTAAATTCACAAATTCAGTTGGAAGCTTTTTGCGTCGGTTTCTTCCACCGATGTTTCTTTACCGGCAGTTTAAATATCCGAATATATAAATTGCATTCTTTTTCTAAGGTTTTTTTTCTCTTAACAAATTTGTTTAACTTTTTTGTAGAGTATGTTTTAATGCCAAGTATCATATTCCTTGCTTAAAGTGTTTGCACAGGTAATTGAAAGGGGTTCTTTACCCCTTTTCTATTTTGTTCCATATTCAATTTCCATTGTTTCAATTCCACTCGTTCAAAGTTCATTTCCATTTCAATTGTGTTGTGTATCAATTCCACTCGTTTCCCATTTCGTTTCTTAATTTTTGCCTTCCAAATACACTCGTTCTTTAAATGTTAGGTTTCTAGCCAAAGAGGCAGGCGTTAAGGGAGGCAATTTCGCCCTTTTTAACCCCCATTTTTACCACGTCCCTGTCCAAATTCCCAAAAAGTACCTTGTCGATAAGTTAGCCCATACTCCAAGGAACGCATTTTATAAATTTCAGGTTTCAAGCAAGAGGGGTTCGGGCAGGCTATCAAGGGGAGTATTATTCCCTCTACACCTCCCGGTAGGAGTTTCCAAAAATGCCGTCTTAGCGTACGTCTGCGTAAGAGGAGGAACTTACATATAAAATTTCAGCTTCCTAGTTTTAGCAGTTTGGCTAGGCCATCAAAGGGGAGAATTTTACTATTTGTGCGGTAGGAATTTCCGAAAATCCCACCTTATGGAGTGTCTAAGCTGGAGAAGGAATCCACCGATTTTCAGCAGTTTGGGCAGGCCGTCAAGGGGGAAATTTTTCTGGTTTGCCCCTTCCGGTTGGTTACAAAAATACCGACTTGGCGGACGTTTACTCTGGGAAAGGAACCAATATACCGAATTTCAATTTCCTAGTTCCATTAAATGATCACTTTCCCTTTTTGAGCGGCCATTTTATATCGTCCCTGTCCAAAATTAAAAAAGTAAGTTCCTAATAAATTAGCCCATACCACAAGGACATACAATTTCATGTTTCTAGCCAAAGGGGCCTGTTAAAAGGCCATCAAGGGGCGACTTCTTCTTTTTGCCCTACCTTCGTACGAAATTTCAACTTCGTTGCATCAGCCGTTCGGGCAGGCCGTTATTGGGGACATTTTCACCTTTCGGCAAACACTTAGCATGTTCCTGTTCCAATATCGAAATAGTACCTTGTTGGTGAGTTAGCCCTACTCCATGGAATACATATTTCAAATTTTAGGTTTCTAGCCAAAAAGGTTTGGACAGGCCGTCAAAGGGAGACTTTTTCCCTTATCGCGCCTGACGATAATTTCTAAAAATCCCGTCTTAGCGGAGGAGGAACTTACATTTCGAATTTCATCGACTTAGTTCCAGCAGTTTGGGCAGGCCGTCAAGAGGGAGACTTTCCCCTGTGCGATTTCCAAAAATCCAGTCTTGTGGATGTCTACGATAGAGGAGTAACCTTTATACCAAATTTCAACTTCCTACCTCCTATTTTTAAAAAGTACTGTTCTATTTTTGGAGAAAGTCCCTCTTGGGATAAAGGAATATCCAGAAATCCCGTCTTAGTTGAGGAAGGAAGAAAAGGACTTTTTTAAAAGTACTTTTGTTTTTTTGAAAATGGTACTTTTTTTTTGGGGAAAATGGTACTTTTCTGCAAAATGGTACTTTATTGGAAAAAGGTACTTTTTTTTGGAAAACGGTACTTGTTTTGGGAAAAAGGTACTTTTTTTTTGGAGAAAAGGTACTCTTTTGGAAAAAGGTACTTTTTTTGGGAAATGGTTCTTTTTAAAAAAGGTACTTTTTTGTCCACTTTTTGCCCTTCCCGGTAGGAATTTCCAAAAATTCCGTCTTAACGGTCGTCTACGCTGGAGGAGGAATCTACGTACCGAATTTTAGCTTCCTAGTTCCAGTAGTTTGGCCAGGCCGTCAAGGGGGAGACTTTTCCCCTTTTTGCCCCTCCCTGTAGGAATTTCCAAAAATCCCGTCTGAGAGGATGTCTCCCTCATGGGAGGAACCTTTATACCAAATTTCAACTGCCTAGCTCTAGCAGTTTGAACCCCCATTTTTGCAACGTTCCTGTCCAAAATTCCAAAAAGTACTTTCCGGATAAGTTAGCCCATACTCCAAGGAACACATATTTCTAGACAAAGCGGTTTAGGCAGGCCGTCATGGGAGGAATTTTGGAAATTCCTGCCCGTTCCGGTAGGAATTTCCAAAAATCCCGTCTTAGCGGACGTCTACGCCGGAGGAGGAACCTAAATACCAAATTTGAACTTCCTGGCTTCAGGGGTTTGGGCTGGGCGATGTTGAGTCAGTCAGTCACTCACGTTATTCTTTTATATATAGAGATAGAAACTAATAAAATAAACTATTAAAATTTAAATTAATAATTTTCACGTTAAACAAACATTAATAAGTTTAAAGATTATTATCGTAGGCATATTCTTTTAGTTTGGCATTAAAAACCTTGACAGAAAAGTTAAAATTCTAAGTACTAATGGTAAAGAATTCCAAATTTTAACCACGCTATACTGAAAAGATTGTTGAATAATTGCTGTGTTACGAAGAGGATAGACTCATAAAACAAATGTATTAAAATTGAAATTAATAATTTTCACGTTAAATAAACATTAATAAGTTTAAAGATTATTATCGTAGGTATATTCTTTTAGTTTGGCATTAAAAACATTGACAGAAAAGTTAAAATTCTAAGTACTTGTGGTTAAGAATTCTAAATTTTAACCACGCTATATTGAAAAGATTGTAGAAGAATTGCTGTGTTACGAAGAAAGAGGATAATTTAATTGGGGGTTCCTTAAAGAACACTAGCACAGTGTTATTGAACATTTTTTTCATTGCAGAGCTTAGGATCTGTAATATTAAATATTAAGACTTGGCCTTAATCCACAGTATTGAATTTTTACTGGAAAAACATTTAGTTTTTGGTATTTATAGTATCGGCAAAATACAGAATTTTCCATTTTTTAAGTACAGTATTTTTTTGAGTTATCATTTTGACGTTGAAAGACCACTGTGAAAGTTGAAAATCAATGGCTTTGCCAACGTATCTACCGTCGTGTTAAACGCTTTGCCAAAGTTCTGCCGATTGTATTTTTCTGACTACCTTTACAAAAAAAGGTTGGCCGGTCTTCACAAACAATTTATTGTGCTTCGGGTTGAAATCAATTTTTAATGCCAGTAATGATTCGATGCAAAAATTCCTTTTTTTATGGCGTTCAAGAAGCATTTCGGACATGCAAATTCGTACTTCAACGTCTTTCGGTTTCAACTCGTTTAGTGCCTTATTTCCCTGCTATTGGATGAATCGAGTAATGCCTCCAACTCATCATCTTTGAACTTTTTTGGCTGACCGGGGGGGTTATTACGTAAGCGGATTCGAAAAATATTTTTCGAATTCGGAAATTGTAAAAAGATATCCGTTTTTGAAAGTTCAATTTTTTTTTTAACTTTTCACTTTTACTAGACATTGTCAAAACGTTTTCAACATTTTTCTTCACTAATAACTATTGTCTGTTACTGAATTTTTAATGTGAAAATTCTGTTCAAAAGCGTTTTCTTTTCGAATCGAATTACATAATAACCCCCTTGGGCGGTCTTTGTCTTCCGTGTCAAAATCACCATTTCTGAACCGCACAAACCATCTCTCGCACGTTGAAATCGATGGAACATATTCAGGATAAGTTTCGGTGAGCAATCGATATGTTTCAGCTGCACTTTTTGCAAATTGAGAAAGTAAAGCAAAGCTTCCCGCGAATGATGCTTTGTTGGCACAAAATTCGACATTTCCGAAATAAAAAAACTTTGTCGTTTACACTATTTCGTTAAATGACTATGTGAGAATAAATAAAAGGTGTTTACCCTCCAAAATGCCATATACACATATGGTCAAAATAATAAGTACACCTGCTAATTTTTCTTTATGTTTAATTTTAGTTACTTTAACGGAAAGTAAACATGGCAATTCTTTTTTATTTAAATAACTTTAATATGGTAATGCCTTTAAAAGTAAAAACAAAACTGGGGCTTCCCCGTTGTTTTCATTGTGTGTTAGTTTTGTACAGCTGTGATTTCAGTACTTGGTCAAAATAATAAATACATTGGTGAATTCTTTAATATTTCGCAGTCTGCTCTTGTTTTTTGGAAAGGCTAGCTATTTTACTGTTGTTTATCTTTATTCATAACGAAATATATAGTAAAAAAAAATCAGCGATGGGTCGAAAAAGTCATTGTTCTCCGGAGGAGAGAAAAATTGTTTAAAGTCTAAGAGAAAGTGGCCAAAGTCTTCGTTCTATAGCAGAAACTATTAATTGGTCGCTATTTTTTGTACAAAATGCATTAAAGCCTAAAAATCCCGTCGAAACTCGCGGAAGACCCAAAAAAACTTCAAAAACAACAAATGTCCGTATTGTAACTCTTGCGAAGAAGGACCCATTTGTGTCTTCAAGAGCGATTTCAGCAGATATTGGAAATGTAATTTCATCGCGAATGGTTCGTCGTAGACTAAAAGAAGCTCATTTACCAGGACGGATTGCCAGAAGTTCCTTTGCTTAGACAAACAAATTTAAAGGCTAGGTTGGCGTTTGCAAGAATTCATTCCAATTGGTCCGGAGCAGACGGTGAAAGAAAAATGGCAAAACATTTTGTGGAGCGATGAAACAAAATTTAATTTATTTGGAAACGTCTGTGCCCGGAACGTTCAACGCCCTAAGGTTAAGGAATTCCATGTTCGCTTTACAAAGAAGACGGTCAAGCATTGGGGCGGCAATATTATGGTCTGGGGTTGTTTCTCGTGGTATGGTGTCGGCCCGATACATCGAATTACCAACACTATTTCCAGATTCCACTAGAAAGATATCCTGGAAAATACGATGTTGACCTATGCTGAGGAAAGTATGCCTCTTAGATGGACATTCCAGCAGGATAACGATCCAAGCATACTTCTAAGTTGGTAAATGATTGGTTCCAAGACAATCATGTGGTCCTTCTTGACTGGCCAAGTCAATCTCCGGACTTAAACCCCATCGAAAATCTTTGGGTAGAGTTAAAACAAAGAATTGGAAAGGAGGTTTTTGAAAATAAAGATCAGTTATGGAATTTTGTTCAAAAAACTTGGTATGAAATACCAGTAGAGACCTGCAGGAAGCTTATTGCCAGCATACCAAAAAGAGTCAACAAAATAATTCAAAATAATGGTGTATATACCGGCTTTTAACGAAACTCAGCTAACATCACTCAATTTAGCAGAAAAACTTTAATTTTTTACTGTTTTGCTTATTTTAACTAAATGTACTTATTATTTTGTCCAATGTTTTTTGATTAATTACTTACTTTTTGAACAAGACTGAAATTAATTTTTGTTTTTTGTTATTGTTTTAGTATTTACTTTATTTCTAATGTTATAACAAAACCAAATAGTAATTGTTTTTTTCTTTTAATTCAAATAAATTTTCGGCTACGAGCCTTTAAAAAAATATTTCAGGCTGTACTTATTATTTTGACCATATGTGTACGTTGTTAAGACACAAACTGACCAGTGTTGCCACCAGTAAAACAAAAAATTACACAGCTGTAGATCAAAAATTATCCAAAATCGTATGAAATTACACAAAAAATATATTTTCAATATTATTTCAAAATAAACTCTCCTGGGCACATTGGCGAAGAATACAAATATTTTGGGAAGAAAGAATTTCGCCATTTCTTACCGAGTGATATGAAATTTCACACTATAAGTTTTGGATGGCCGAAACTGCGGGAGCTATGCCATTCGACTCCAAAGTTTTGCCCTTGTGCTATTTACAAACTGATTTTTAAAGACGTAACATTTCTATCATCTACAAATTGCAAAAGGTATTTGCATTTTAAAACTAAAATTTAGCATTTTTGCTAAAACCTGTGCCGTATTTTTGCCTTCGTGAAAGCAAATCCAGGCCAATTTCTCAGAAAATATTATAACAAATTATTCTATTAACTAAGGGAATTTTTAGCAATATCTTTTTCAGAATTAAAATAGCGTGCTTTTAAATTTGAATATTAAAAAAATGGTATTTTATCCATATTAAAAGTTTCTTTCAGAACAAAGTATTTATGTTTTTCAGAAAGGCTACTTCATTCAGATGCATTGCATGCAAAAATATTACTTGTTAATTAGTCTCTCCCATACTCCTCAAAATTTAACCGTTTATATTTAAATTAAACCAATTTCTCTGAGTACAAAGCTGGAATTTAAAAAAAAAAGCTGGAGTAGATTCTCCAAGGCGTCCGTAATGTGATGGCATAAGCCCTGTTCAACCCTGGCTTTAAATATCGGCAAGACAGGAAAATTTTTTAAAATACTGTATTTGTAAAATTTTGCCTGTTTTCCTTAATTTTTGTGTTAATTGTAGCAAGGCAGACCTTAACATGGAATTTCTTTCCAGTATGTGTCTCAACAATTTTTTTTTTAAATTAAAATATAACATTTTTTTCAAAAATTTAATACGATTTTGTTGAAATCTGAAACATGTTGGATTTACAGAATTCTAAAATATTCTGATTCTACTCCACCTGTTGCTACAGCAAAAAAGATTTTCAGACATTAGAAAGTCACAATCATAGAAAACTCAAACTTTTCCACTCTTTCGCTGAATTTTTAAATGTTCTTGCAAACCAAGAGAATTTTTAAAAGAAGCTTGACAATTATTTTCGCAAAAAATAAACAAAAGGCGGTGCTTTAAACAAAACAAAAAAATACATAACACAATTTTTGATTTCATCTAAATAGGGTTTAGTGTTGATTAAAAAGCTCCGGGACTTTTAAAAATTTACGAAAATTTCTGTAAAAAGTGAAATTACACAAAAACTACACAAAAATGTCATTATTCAAAAATTATCCAACGAATGTGTAAACAGTCCCGTTTTTGAATAATTATTCAAAAAGTGGCAACACTGACCTATTACACTATTACACACCATGTGTAATAGATACGCCATATGTTGTGAATCCCGCAATTTTAAGTTATACACCCAATTAAAAATATAGTTAAAGAAGTTTTGTTTATTTAGATACTTTTTATATAAAAAAGTTTTTGTGCAAGATACTTTAATAAAAGGAAATTTTTATAAAATATACTTCCCAGCCAGCAAATTCGGAGACACTCTTTTTTGAAAACACTCTTTTTTTGGCAGAAAATATGAACCCTCAAAAAACAATCCAAAAAGTTTGTTTCTACAATCTAAAAAGCTGTCTCAAAATGAGGGTTCATTTTTCGGACTCAAAAAAGATTCCAAAATTATTTAAATTTATGAGGAAAATTTCGATTTTATACATTCTTTTTTCCGAGTCATTTCTGATTACACAGGGGGCTCTTTTGGACAGTGGTCCGTAGGAAAAAGTGAAAAAATGTTTATGTTTTTGGAGCTCATTTCTGAGTCATTAATGATCATCTTTGTTTGCTGGGTTTTTATAATGGGTACTTTTTATAAATGTCACTGTATATAAAAGGTACTTTTTATTTATAAAAAACAATTATTAAATGGATCTTTTTATAGAAGTTATGTTCTATAAATAGAATTTTTTTGTAAAAACTTCCTTAATTATTTACGGTGGGTCTCATGCTACAGTTTTACGCTGTTATTCAAAAAAACTTCTTAATTTAGCTTTAAAACATGAATTTGCTAAAGCATTTATTATCTCTATCAAACCTTAATTAAAAAATTGTATTCAAAAACGTACAATAAAAGTTTATTAATTTTGTTTTTAATTCTGTCAACACTTTGTATATTCTCTCTTTTTATTGTTAGTGATACATGAATTTTGTGAACGATTGACTCGGTAATAGAGGATAAATATTATTGTTTTGTAAATTTTGGAAATTAAAATATTTTATTACAAATCAAAACATATTAAAAAAACGATTTTTAAACATTACTGAGAAGAAATAATGGCAACAAATTGTGTTAAAGAATTTTTTTATATTACGAATACTGAAAGTATTCGAATATCGAGTATGGTTTTATTATAAATGCATCACTATTTTGTTGAATTTGTTTTTATTTTATTTACATACAAATTTGGGAAAATTTTCGAAAAAAGAGGTTGAGTCTTGGAATTTTTTTTTTTTTTTTTGGATACAAAATGTTGTATTCCATCTATTCTTGGGTGGATGACTCTTAAACAATTTATTTAATCATTGTAAATTCACGTTTTTTAGGTTTTACAGTGGTTTTCTTTTTCCAAACTTTATTAAACAGATATTTTAGGGTATACCCTGCTTTAAGCGTTTAATAAATTTTTCTTTATTAATCATTTGTGAATATTCTTTTTGCCAAGTTAGCCTAAAAATCGGTAATTAGGCTATTTGAAAAGTTTTTGAATAACACAGTTGAACTTTAGTTAATGGTTAACCCAAAAATTTGTTATTGTTATGTATACATTTTTTTTGACATTTTCTTTTTTTAATGCTTTTTAAATAAAGAGTACTAGTTATAACCTATTCTTACCAGAAGTATTCCTTGTTTTTAAGCCCTTAAGTCCAAGTTTGTTTCCTATACAAAATTTTATCTCAAAATTATTTTTAAATTTAAATATGTAATAAATATCTATTTAATTTTCTTTCAGCTGAAGAACCTCAGTCACGAGGCAAGAAAAGAAAGCATGAAGGTTAAACAAAATTTATCATTAAATTCTCGGTTATCATCCCGTTTATTTTCACGTGTTTTTTTTTATTAAATCTTTTTTCATCGTCGTTTTTTATATTAATGGATCATAATTTTACTTTATATAAATAAAAAATATTTGCAAGTTTTTTTTCGTATAAGAAAAGCTGAAACGACAAAAAAATCAAATTAATAATTAAGTAAAAAAAAAAAAAAAAAAAATGAAACACAGCATAAAAATTTAAAAATACAGAAAAACACCATTTTTAAATGATAAACGATTTCATTTACAATTATATAATAATACCAACAGAATAAAAAAAATATTTACAACACAACACTTGAAATAGTTTAGAAAACAAACTATAATAGAAAATCAATGCCCCACAATACATACAATACATTTAACAATATTTACTTAACAGTAGAAAAACTACAAAAAAAAAACGTTTAAAAATGGAAGAAATAATCAACTTAGTTTTATGTATTTGATTTACTAATTATTTTCAATCGTCTCTAACTTCACTATAAAAATCGCCCTTCAAAAAGTATAGAAATGAAAACTACAAAATTAATATGTTTATAAAGACAAGAAAATATTATAAATTTTTATTAATATTTAAGAATTATGAAATAGTAAAACTTAACAATAACATAAAATTTATATAAATATTTTTCCCATTGTATCTGCATCGTTTTAGTATAATCGCTTAAATGGAAGTTCGGAGTTTGTAAATTAGTTTTAGACTATGACGTGTGTCTTGATAAGATCGACAATAATTACTAAAAACCATTAATTCTTATGTCGATATTTCCAGTTATAAAGTTTCTTTTGGAAATCGCCATTTTAGCGATTTTTTATAATTTTTGAACTGAATGGAATTTTGGTTAGGCCCGTGAGTGCGTCTTCATAAGGACATCAATAATTAATAATAAACTCCATGTGCGATCAAGCCCACTTTAGCCATTATGCGAAATTGATATAAGGTGACCATTTTTACATTTAAAATGGATTTGAATAAGAATGCTTTTTGATAATCGGCCTTGTTACCGTTATCGTAATCGAATTCGAGAGTAAGACAAATTTGCTTAAAAAACATTAAATTGTATACTTTTACAACTGAATTTTTCATAAATAAAAATCCGATTGCAAAAAATTTATAAACAGAGTTAAATTTATTCATAATTTCAAGTTTAAGCCTATATTGAGTCGAACATTTCGATTACAAATTCGGCTGTAAGTCGAATTTGCTGAAAAGTTGCTCCGATCGTACAAAATACATAAGTAGAGATTAATTTCTTTATAATTTCCAATTTATAGAAAACCATTTTGTATGAACTAGAAAATCGACAACCGTAATCAGGCCGATTATATTTGAACGATTTTTCCTATAAATCTTAAATTCTGAAATTTATGAATTTAAAAAATGCTAACTTTAAAAGAAATGGCCACCTTACGCCTTATTACAATATACACCCTCAAACCTTAATTTTCCGTTTTTATTTAAGTTTTTTTTAATATACAATACTTTCTTAAAATCCTTATAAATATAACAGCTTATCTCTAATGTTTATTAGAAAACCACGTTAAAATAAAATTTTAAAACCCAAATTTTTAATAACATGTAAAACAATCATCACAATTTTTTCATGATTTGTACTAGAAATGTGTTTTTAAACCAATTTTTTTAGTAATTCGTTTGCATTCTTTCTCGTTTTTATTAAAGTTATTTTTTCTCTATTTATACTGATTACAATACCATTCCTTGTTTTCTCGATTTTTTAACCAAAGTTAAATCATTTTTAAACAGTAAATTATCATGCATACACAAACTCAAACACTTTAAATATTTACACATCAAAACTATTTCTCCGTTAAGTTTTCTTTTGTTAAGAATAAACATATAAAATTGTATAATTTTTCAAATTTTAGAGTAAATATATATTATATTACAAAGAAAAAATTGACCACAAAAAATTATAAATAAAAACAGAATAAATTAAAATTAAAAAAAAATACTTGTTTTAATCATGGTTTTAATCAAATAGCTAAGCTTTCAGGCTTCAAATCAAATCCCGCGCGTACATTTTGCGCAGTTTTGAGCAGAATACCAGACTTATTATAGGGTACTAACATTGAATTTACAAGAAAATCTCGCAGATTATATGTCCGTCGTTCGTTACATTTGTCTATTTTGACATTTATGAAGATTACACTCATAGAAATAAATCTATAAAAATAGCAGAAAAAGTTACTAAAAATTAGTTAAAAATAATGCTGCAAAAAAAATGCTAAAATTAGCAGATTATTTTTGCTATATATTAGTAATATCTGTTACTAAAAATTAGTTAAAAATAATGCTGCAAAAAAAATGCTAAAATTAGCAGATTATTTTTGCTATATATTAGTAATATCTGTTCCTATAGCAGATTAGCAGATTATTTTTGCTATATATTAGTAATATCTGTTCCTATATTACTAATATATAGCAAAAATAATCTGCTAATTTTAGCATTTTTTTTTGCAGCATTATTTTTAACTAATTTTTAGTAATATAAAACCGTTAAATATACAGAATTTTAGTTATATTTGAGCTAAATTTTTGTTAATGGAAAACAGCAAATTAACCTGCCAAAATCAGCAAAACATTTTGCTAAATAATTGGCATAAAAACTCACAAAAAAATTTTAAATTTTCGAAATTTTTTTACGATTTTTTTTAAATGCAAATAAAAATCGAGCCTTTTGAAAACAGCAGTTTACAATTTTTTTTTGCAAATATTTCTGCTGATTTGTATTCAACTAAATTTAGCTTATAAATAGCAACAATGGGTGAGTTCCAAAACGTCATTTGCAATGCAACTGAACAAAGTCATGCATTCCTAAACGCAACCGTGTAAACGTTGACAATGTCATACATCCCAAAATGTATAATAAAAGTTATCGATGCGCATACAAAACGCAAACTGTGCATCACTAATTTTGTTGATGCTTTGTTGACATTTATAAAAAATAAAGTGCAAATATAACAATGGCGGATGAAAAGTAAGGAAATATTTTTGTTATTAAATTATTTTGAGGTGTTTCTTCCAAAAATTCCATCAAATTTTCCAAAATAATATTTTTTACCATTTTTAAAGGAACTGATTGCAAAAAAGTGTTTCTAAACGTAAAAAATATGCAGTTTTTATTACAAAGTAAACAACACACTTGTTTGCTTTGTATCGAAACAGTAGTAAAACCGCATCACTGCAATGTGTTTTGACGTTTAGGAACTCACCCAATTTTAGCAATTACACCCTTACACCCGTATTCTAAACTTTATAACAATGACAAAATTGTGACAACACCGTGGTGAATGGTCTGTGTTGTCACAATTTTGTCATTGTTATAAAGTTTAGAATACGGATGTGAATGGTCTGTGTTGTCACAATTTTGTCATTGTTATAAAGTTTAGAATACGGATGTTATTCTAAACTTTATAACAATGACAAAATTGTGACAACACAGACCATTCACCACAGTTTAGAATAACACCCTTATTAACTGCTGTTCTGAGTTTAGAGGGTTTTCATTTAGAATGGATTTCTAAAACACATGGAATTAAAATATTCGGAAATTTGCTGTTTTGGTATTCACATATTAAGTGCGTTCCCGTACGTACCCAAATTTAACGAAATTTACCCAAAGTTACCGAAATTTACTCAAAAGCGTTCCCGTACCAAGGACCATTGAGTTTGAGGATGTGCAAAGTGCATTTGCAATGGGTACAAAAATAAAATCGAGATTAGATGGTATTTAATATGGCCACTAGTTTTTGGGTTGGCATAGAAAACCAAAAATGTGCAGTACCCATGGTAATATACCATTGGTACTGGTGCATTTTAATTTATTTAAGAAATGGTAAAATAGCACAATTAGAATGTGTGGTGATCAATACTTAGTTTATGTATATGTATTGTATATTCTGATTAGTATTATTAGTAAGAATGTGCATTTAAGTATATGTACTGCGGTTTGCTACCGCTCGGCATAACTTGCTAGTGGTCGAATTATCTGAAAGGGTGTATTTATGCTTGTTTAGTTTCTTTGCTGAAGCTTTGTGTTCGAATCTCGATCGAGAAAAGAACTTTTTAATTCATTGGGGGATAAATTGAAAAATTCAATTTATTCAACATCTTAAAAATTGTTATGTTGCGACGTTTCATTTGTTGCAAATGGTTTAAAATTTGTGTTGATTATCAAAAATCAATAAATGCAAAGAAATATGAAAACTAAATTTACAACAAAAATACAGAAAACCTAAAAAAATTATGAAGTATGAAATAAGAAAAATATTAAATGAATAAAGTTTTTTTTTATTAAATTATGTATTAAAGCTATAAAATTATAATTCTTTCACATATAAATATCACAATTTGTTTCTTATTTAATTTGTATTCAATATTAATATTTTTGTTATTCGTACTGATATTGTTTTCAACTGAATTGTTGAATAATATACCTGTATTTTTGTAGTTATGAAAATAATATAAAGAGAAATACAGTTTTTAAGTCAAAAAATATATTTTTTTAACAACATTTCTTTCAAGTTATGTTTAAAAATAGTTGTGTTTTGATTAAAAAAAAATGTTGTTCTTAGGAATAATTTCAATATCTCAAATAAAATATACTACTACTAGCGGGCGCAGCCCGCTACGTTGTTAGCGTGCCTTAAAGGTTAAGGGGGGGGGGGGGGGCTGCGCCCCCCACAATTTTTATTAAATTCGTTTTTTTATTTAAAGTTTTTTTATTTAAAGCCTTCACCCAGCCACCACAAATAAATAATTCTGCACAACAATGGGTTTAAAATAAATAAATATTTGATCACTTTTTCTCATGAAAGTGGATTGTTAGTAATGAATCCATAATAAATTGCAATATACGTGTGTATGTTAAGATAATTTGGTAAAGTGCGAACTTAGGTAGATAGACCCGTAAGTAGTTTTGTTCATTTGTGTTTTGAATGAAAATAAATAACGTAAAGCAGGGTTGGAAAGCATTTTATAATATTAAAAATAGCGGGCAAAGCTACGTTGTAAGCGTGTCTTAAAGTTTTTTTTTTAATTCCAGTTTATGTAAAGGTAGACCTGGCAATTCAAGTAAATTCACAAATTCAGTTGGAAAATTTACTGCGGCGGTTTCTTCCACCGGTGCTTCGTTACATGAAGTTTAAATATCGGAATATATAAGTTCCATTCCCATTTCCTTTTCTTTCAGAAAATTTGTTTAACTTTTTGGGGAGTATGTTTCAATGCTACATAAGTTTCATATTCCGTTGATAGTGTTTGAACAGGTAATTCCCTCTTCCAATCCATTTGCATTGTCTATAATTTCAATTCCGCTCGTTCAACGTTTATATCCATTTCATTCCACTTGTGTAGTGTTTCAATCCCACTCGTTTTCTATTTAGTTTCTTAATTTTAGTGTTTCATATACACTTGTTCTTTAAGTTTTAGGTTTCTAGCTAAAGACGTAGACGTTAAGAGGGGGGGGGGGGCAATTTTCCCCTTTTGAACCACCATTTTTACCACGTTCCTGTCCAAAGTCCTAGAAATGCCTTGTCGATAAGTTAGCCCATACTCCAAGGAAAACATATTATATATTACAGGTTTCTAGCCGAAGGGTTCGGTTAGGCCATCAAGGGGGAGAATTATTCCGTTTTTACCCCTCCCGGTAGGAATTTCCAAAAATTCCGTCTTAGAGGACGTCTGCGTTGGAGGAGGAACCTACTACATACATAATTTTAGGTCTCTATATCCAGCAGTTTGGCCAGGCCGTCAAGGGGGAAGTTTTTTCCCTTTTTACCCCTCCCGGTATGAATTTCCAAAAATACCATCTTAGGGGACGTCAACGTTGGAGAAGGAACCCAATTTAAGATCCCTTGTTCCAGCAGTTTGGCCAGGCCGTTAAGGGGGAGACTTTTCCTGTTTTTGACCCTACCTGTAGAAATTTCCAAAAATCTCATCTTAGCGGATGTCTACAATAGAGGAGGAACTTTAATACCAAATTTCAACTTCCTACCTCCAGCGGTTTGGACAGGCCTTTAAGCGGCACTTTTCGCTTCATTAATCCCCATTTTTGCAATGTCCCTGTCCAAAAAGCACCTCCTCGGTAAGTGAGCACATACTCCAAGTAACATATGTTTTACATTTCAGGTTTCTAGTCAACTTTTACTATTTGTGCCCCTCTCGGTAGGAATTTCCGAAAATCCATCGACAGGGAATTCCAGCTTCCTAGTTCCAGCAGTTTGAGTAGGCTGAGAGGAACTTAAGTACCGAATTTCAGCTTCCTAGTTCCAGCAGTTTGGACAGGTCGTTAAGGGGCAACTTTCCCTTTTTGAGCCCCCATTTTATAACGACCCTGTCCAAAATTCAAAAAAGTATCTTTCTAATAAGTTAGCCCTCACTCCAGGGACCCACATTTTAAGCTTCAGGTTTCTAGCCGAAGGGGTTTTTACCGGCCCCCAAGGTGAGGCTTTTTTTTTTTTTGCCCCTCCCTATAGGAATTTACAAAAATTCCATCTTCGCGGCTATCTGCGATGGATGAGGAACATTCATACCAAATTTCAACTGCATTGCCTAAGCGGTTTGGGCAGGCCGTTAGTGGGGACATTTTTCCCTTTCAACCACCATTTTTACTATGTTCCTGTTCCAAAATAGAAAAATTACGTTGCCGGTGAATTAGTCCTACTCCAAGGAATACATATTTAAAATTTTAGGTTGGCCAAAAGGGATTGGGCAAGCCGGCAGGAGGAGACTTTTACCTTATTTCCCCTCCCGATAGGAATTTCAAAAATTCCGTCTAAGCGGACGCCTACACAGAAGCAGGAACTCACATACCGAGTTTCCTTTTGGGATATCCTGTAGGGAATTCCAAAAATACAAACTTAGTCGATGTCTACTACAGTGGAGGAACCTTTATACCAAATTTCAACTTCTTACCTCCAGTGGTTTGGGCAGGCACTTTTCCAATTTGTGAGACTGTTTATGGGGAGACTTTTCCCCTTTTTGCCCGTTCCGGTAGGAATTTCCAAAAATCCCGTCTTAGCGCACGTCTATGCCGAATATCAAGAAACCTTGTTTTAGTGGAGATATCCGTGGGGGGAGGAAAAAAAGTAGTTTTTTTGAAATTATATATTATTTTAAATGGTACTTTTTGGAAAAACGAAATTTTTTGGAAAAAGATACTTTGTTTTTACAAAGTACTTTATTTGTACTTTTTTTGCAAAAGGTATTTTTTTTTAAAAAGTTGTTTTTTTTTTGGAAAAATGTATGTTTTTTGGAAAAAGGTACTTTTTTTGGAAAAGGTACTTCTTTTGGAAAAGGAAAATTTTTTTAGAAAAAGGTACTTTTTTTTGGGAAAAGGTACTTTTTTTTGGAAAAGGTACTTTTTTTGAAAAAGGTATTTTTTTGAAAAAATGTATATTTTTTGGGAAAAGGAAAATTTTTTTAGAAAAAGGTACTTTTTTTGGGAAAAGGTACTCTTTTTTGGAAAAGGTACTTTTTTTGAATAAGTTATTTTTTTGGAAAAATGTATGTTTTTTGGGAAAAGGTACTTTTTTTTTGGAAAAGGTACATTTTTTTAGAAAAAGGTACATTTTTTGGAAAAAGGTACTTTTTTTAAAAAAGGTACTTTTTTTGGAAAAAGGTACTTTTTTTGGAAAAAGGAATTTTTTTTGGAAAAAGGTCCTTTTTTTGGAAAAAGGTACTTTTTTTGGAAAAAGGTACTTTTTTTGGAAAAAGGTACTTTTTTTGGAAAAAGGTACTTTTTTCGGGAAAAGGTACTTTTTTTTGGAAAAAGGTACTTTTTTTGGAAAAAGGTACTTCTTTTGAAAAAAGGTACTTTTTTTGGAAAAAGGTACTTTTTTTGGAAAAAGGTACTTTTTTTGGAAAAAGGTACTTTTTTTGGAAAAAGGTACTTTTTTTGGAAAAAGGTACTTTTTTTGGAAAAAGGTACTTTTTTTGGAAAAAGGTACTTTTTTTTAGAAAAGGGTACTTTTTTTGGAAAAAGGTACTTTTTTTGGAAAAAGATACTTTTTTTGGAAAAAGGTACTTTTTTTTGGAAAAAGGTACTTTTTTTGGAAAAAGGTACTTTTTTTCGAAAAAGGTACTTTTTTGGGAAAAAGGTACTTTTTTTGGAAAAAGGTACTTTTTTTGGAAAAAGGTACTTTTTTGGAAAAAGGTACTTTTTTTTGGAAAAAGGTACTTTTTTTGGAAAAAGGTACTTTTTTTGGAAAAAGGTACTTTTTTTTGGAAAAAGGTACTTTTTTTGGAAAAAGGTACTTTTTTTGGAAAAAGGTACTTTTTTTGGAAAAAGGTACTTTTTTTGGAAAAAGGTACTTTTTTTGGAAAAAGGTACTTTTTTTGGGAAAAGGTACTTTTTTTGGGAAAAGGTACTTTTTTGGAAAAAGGTACCTTTTTTGTCCCCTTTTTGCCCCTCCCGATAAGAATTTCCAAAAATGCCGTCTCAACGGACGTCTACACCGGTCGAGGAACCTACATACCAAATTTCAACTTCATAGCTCCAGCAGTTTGAGCAGGCCGTCAAGGGGGAGACTTTTTCCCCGTTTTGCCCGTCCCTGTAAAAATTTCCAAAACTCCCGTCTTGGTGGATGTCTACGATAGTGGAGGAACCTTTATACCAAATTTCAACTTCTTACCTCCAGCGGTTTGGGCAGGCCGTCAAGGGGGGCCTTTTTCCCCTTTTTAACCCTCATTTTTACAACGTCCCTGTCCAAAATTCTAGAAAGTACTTTCCAGAAAAGTTAGCCCCTACTCCAAGGAACACATATCTTAAATTTCAGCTTTCTAGCCAAAGGGGTTTTGGCAGGCCGTCAAGGGGGACACTTTCCCCCTTTTTGCCCGTTCCGGTAGGAATTTCTACCCCGAAAGAGGAACCTACATAACAAATTTCAACTTCCTAGCTTCAGCGGTTTGGGCTGGGCGATGTTGAGTGAGTCAGTCAGTCAGTCAGTCACGTTATTCTTTTATATATAGAGATAACAAAATTTATAAAAAATAAATTTATATAAATGCTAAAACAAGGTAAAAAATGGGTTTTTAAAAAAATAAAAAAGAGAGTAAATGTAAGAAAAACGCTTCTTTATTAGGTCCGTTCCTTTACGTTACCGCGGGATCCCAAACTTACCCAAAAAGCGTTCCCGTACTCGAAAATTTGGTAAATGAGAGCATTCAAGAGAGTGCATTTGTGTTTCTCTTTTTACCAAACTAAATTGTAAAACTAACAGCTGATGCAATGATAACCAAAAACAACAATTGTAAAAATAAATTGAAGAATTAAATTAAACAAACCAATACGCAAAAGAAATGTGTTATTTATAATAATTAATTGAACAAAATAAGAACTTTTAAATGTAAATAAATATGTGTTTTTATTAAATTTTTCAAACTAAAATTATGCGCATTTTCACATTGTTCTTTGAAAAGCATTTTTGGGCTCGAAAAGTGGTTTTGTGCGTTCCTTTACTTTTGGGTAATTTTGTCGGGATTTTTTGCTTACTCTCATTTTACCGAACTTTACCCAAAAAGTAAAGGAACGCACTTATTGTTTGTTGAAACATATTTAATAAAAACTTTTGTTTGTTGAAATTTTGTCGGTTTTATTTTTAAAATTATAAAAATTAATGAAATTTGCATTATTTCACATACAGTTGTGACACGTCTTTTAAGTCAATTCAAGTTCTTTTTCTAATTTTAATTTTTTTTTTTGTTGCCTTTATAAAATAGTGGCTAAATTCGCCACGTAAGGTTCAGAAAATTGTACAGAATTTTAACGTTTTAAGTGGGCGTGGCTTTTAACGAAAAATTAGCGATATCAACCTTTTATCAAATTACATAGTAAAATTTAGGCAGTACTGATCTGTTCTGTACAAACTGTATATTTTTGGAAATCCTATAAAATTTCCTTAAGTCTTGCATTATTTTTATCTACAAATAGTCGCCAGACTTAAAAGTTCAGCACTTTAAACATGAACAAATTTTTCTTTGTTTGTCTTAAAGGAGAAACTATTTCTTTTTATTGATGAAACAAATATTATTCCCAGGGAACAGTTTGGTTTTCGTCCCTTTCATAATACAACACAACAAATCAAAAGAATTGCAAATTTCGTAAAAAAGATCTTATAAACAAAAAGTCTACTGCTATGGTGCTTTTAGATGTTGAGAAGGCTTTTGATACCGTATGGCAGGCAACTGGCGGACCGAGGATCGGATCCGGACCGTAGACCTATTTTATGCGGACCTTGTGTTAACAATACAAAATATTTTACATGATGTAACAACAAATTCATGAGAAATATTTTCGTCTCGACATCATCCTTTGGTGATGATCCGTTACTAACAAGTAATTATCATTTTTTTTGCATAGGTTTCCCTATTACTTGTTAGTTAACGGATCATCACCAAAGGTTGTTGGTATTTTTGAATGATTTGAGGCTTTCGGTCGCTTATGGGTTCAGTGTTTTGTTTTTAATTGAGTGACGGACGCCAACACGGAGTGCTCCGTTAACTAACAAGTAATAGGGAAACGAGCTTGACGTCGGCCAATACAAGACGTTCATTGAGGATCTAAAATCGGAATTTGAAAACAGATTCGCAGATTTTCAGAAAATTGGGAATGTCGTCGATAACCTCAGTAACATTTACTCTCTGAATCCTGGGGATGAATGGAGTAATGAAGCTGCAAATATTTTCTGAAGTAATAAAGCTTCTCTCCAGATGGAAATGATCGATTTCCAAGAAAATGCAGTTTCAAAATACCAAAAACCAGTGTTGCCATTTCAGTGCTTTTCGGGTATTTTTTGGTGCTTTTTTCCTTCTCGTACCCGGTGATTTTTTACAAATACCCGTTTTAAAAAAGCGGGTATTTACAGTGCTTTTTCAAATTTCTGGCAGTGCTTTTAGTGCTTTTTGTACAGTTTATATTTTTGGTATTTGTTCGCGTTTTTTTTAATTTTTCTTCAATTTTCTGTCAAAGTTGAAAAAATAATACGAACTATACAAAAAATACATTTTTTCCAGTGTTTGTAGTACAATTTTAAATAGCAACTTCGTTATATTTAAACTTCAAAATTTTTAAATATTAGTTTGGTGCTTTTTACCCCTTTTTTTAGTTATTTTTGAACCTTTTTTTCACCATTTTACAAAACTGAAATGTGTTTTTAAATTCTGGACTTAAATTTTTCAAAAAATTAACATCGTGCTTTTTTACCCCATTTTTGGTAAATTTTTACCCTTTTTACCCGTTTTCACAATGCTCACGGTGCTTTCCTGCCTTCAAGAGTTGGCGACACTGCCAAAAACAGGAAGTTTCTTGTCAAGAGTTTTGGATAAAATTTGTTTGTGCTAATAAATACCCATAATTAAAAAAATTAGCCTTGAAGCTTCTCACTTTGTTTGGGTCAACATATGTTTGTGAAGCAGCATTTTCTAAAATGAACTTCATTAAAAATAAATTCCGGAACAGACTTGCCGATGAACATCTCCAAGATTTAATGAGAATAGCCTGCACAAGCTTTACTTCAAACTTCTGACGGATAGTCCAAGACAAAAAATGTAATTTTTCTCATTGATATTGTAAAAACCCTTAGTACTTCTTTTTATTCAAAGCATTTGTTTATTATTAAATAAAATAATGCACCGAAACCCATTCGTTTTATTTGTCCATTGATACAGTATCTAACCATATTATTTAAATAGTTCAGTTTATTACCTTCCGGACCGCGACGGCCGTGATTTTTTTAAAAAACGGATCCCAAATAAAAATAGTTGGTGGCCGCTGCCGTATGGCATAAAGGCCTTATATATAAATTAATTTCATATGGTTTTCCTTACTACCTAGTAAGAATCGCACAAAGGTTTTTGACCAATCGTAGGTACAATGTTGTCATTAATTCTTCATACTCAGAAAACTACGATATTGATGCTGGTGTTCCTCACGGCTCTGTCTTGGGGCCTTTGTTATACATTTTGTATTGTGCAGACGTTCCTAAAAGTCATGTATGTAACTATGCTTTTTATGCGGACGATACGGCAGTTTACTGCTCTGATGTTTCACCACAACCTATTCTCGATGATATACAACATGCTCTTAACAGCATTTTTCAATTCTTTGTTAAATGGAAAATTAAAATAAATGCTGGTAAATCACAAGCTATCTTTTTTACAAGGAAAAGAAGCTCTTGCAACCTACCCAGTTCAAATTTATCTTTGAATGGTAACACATGTTAAGAAAATCCAAATTTGTCAGAATAAACTTCTCAAAATGGTTATGAATTTACCTTGGACCTAATTTATATTAAGTCCAAAACAAATTCTAATTTATATATTATTTGTGATTTTCTTTTTTTCTCAGTGGTAAAACCGCTTCTATTCTATTGTTCCCATAAGCATTTTTCTTGTATGTACTATGCATCCCTTTCCTTAATAATTTATTGAAGATTTTATAACATAATTATTTTCCTTCTCCGAAAAATTTATTACCAATCATTTGCATCCCAGTGTAGAAACGGTAATGACATATCATGACACCTACTTACCTTCAGCATTATTTTAAAACATATAATAATGAGTTACTGATAATGACTTATTTTTATCATTATTTAAAATAGAAAATAATTTTCTAGATTTTTTTGAAAATTTTTTTAAATCTATTTTTAGACTCAGTATTTTTTAAATACTGGTAAGGATATATGTAACCACATATTTTTTGATTTTTTGTATGTTGGCGAGTAAGCTTGCTTATGTGCAGCATGTCAATTATGTTTTTATCTATTAGATATTACATGTCCATATAGCTCAGATGGTAGAGCTATTGACTGGCAATCTGTAGACCCAGGTTCGATTCCCGCACCAGAAAATTTTATTTAAAACAAAAAATACAATAAAAAATATTTTTTTTTATATAATTTATTTTTTTGAAAATCTGTTTTTAGACTCATTATTTTTGTCAGTACTGGTAAGCATATAGGTAATGACATATTTTTAGATTTTCGTATGCTGGCGTGTAAGCATAACTCATTATTTTTCGCGACATCGCCATATAAAGGTAATAAGAAATGTAATAACAAAAGTAACTAGTTCCCATTACCAAGTATGTAGTTACATAACCACATATCTGGTAATAATTTTCTACACTGGGATGTTCATAAACTGATTAATATTTGTTATAGATGTAAGGTAGCTTTAACCATCTCTCTTTAGATATATTTTATATGTTTAATAAAAATGATTTTTTTTGAAAATAAAGCCCAAACCACATAAACGCATTGTCGACCGCAGTTTGACGTTTTGTCGATAAAGCAGTTTTTGTATCTTTTCTATTTGTCACAGCCGAGAAATTAGAAAAGTTTCTAAATAAACGAGAGCTGTTTTGAAACAAAACGTAATAAGAATTTTTTAAAAATATTGTATCGTTTTCGCGAAATTGAAGAACAAAGTGCCACGTCCACTGTCCACTTGCACTTTCACTATATGGTTTGGGCTTAAAAAAAAAACTATAGTCCTGTCGTTCTTTATTTTGCGTATAATATTTCTTGTAGGCAGCACATAGATGAATAGCATTGTATACCATATTTCGCGAACACTTTAATATTTTAGCAATTTCAGTTGGAGATTTCATCTCGTTGTGGAATTGAGATATAAGTCTTCGTTTTTCTGGATTACAATGTTTTCCACCTCCCATATTGGTGCAATTAGAAAAGAATTTACTTATTTCAAACACAAATTATGAAAAGAAAATTATTACAAAGTTCATCGAGTAAAATTTTGACAATTATTGCAAGTGTCCTATTTTTATGTCCAAGTCAAATATGAACAAAGTAATTTTGTTGTAAATATTTGCATGTTTTAAATATTGCAAAGTTTTATATATAATCTGAGACTACTTGATTACAGTTTACTATAATAGAAAAGAAATATAATTATTGCTTTATAATTATTAAGAGAAATGCATGAAGATAATTTTGTATGAAGTGTCCTATTTCTATGTCCATAGCTGTATATTAGACCGGGTCGATTTGTGGGGAGGCAAAAAAATCGCCCATGGCTCAGGGAAAATCGTATTCTAGGGATCAAAATGAGAAACTTTGCCGAAGGAACCATACCTCTAAAACGAATAAAATACTACCCCCCAACTGTTGACTTTTGTCCCGTAGGGTCAAGTTTTGAAAAATACACTTTGACCCATTTAGAGTGCCCCAATCGAGTCCAAATGTATGACCGACCCCCACTAACTTTGGAGGGCCGATCCACCCATGCCAGTGGCACACCCCCTGGAACTCCCCTGGGGGGTTCCCCATACAAACATTTTAAAAAATCACCATTTTTGGCACTTTATTTTATTATTTTTTATTTATTTTATTTATTTTTATTATTTTATTTATTTTTTCTCCTTAGAAATTTATTTAGTCAGAACATATGTAAATGACAAAAATTAATTTAACTTAGTAATAGAAAAGAAAAAATAAAAAATTACTGTTTAAAGTCTTTTTTGCTTTCAAGTCTGGGCAATTTCGCACGGCTCTCTAATGTCGTCGCCATAACAGCCTCTACATTTTCCGGTATAACTCGTTTGGAAACGCTAGCTAGCAATTGAACGTGTCGTTCTGTTTCTTGTATGTGTGATGGAATTTTTGGATCATTAAACGGTGGATCATCTTGATTTAAATATTCTTTCAAAGTATCGTATGGAATGCTTCGCGTGAATGGTGGTTCAAATACGTCATTTATGTCATTCATATTGATCATTTCCGTGTAACTTGTGCAATAAAAGTTTATATCTGGTTTTTTATAAGCTCTAAGTCCCGTTGGGTCGTCAACATCGGTTCGATAGCGTAGAATTATCTTGATAGCACAGTCGCGCTTTTCTTTGCTATCATCAAACAACATTGATAACAAGATATTTTCCGAATACGCATAATATGAATTATCTGTAATTACTTTATTGACAATTTTGCGTAAACGAGGTTCTAGAAATCTTGACCAACTAATGAATTTGAAAAATAATCTACTACCGTACACGACAGAGCTGTAATACTTGATATTGAAGTACATTGGCACATAACATGTAATTATAAATTCAACCAGTATTCTTAAATTTGCATCTGGATTTTCCGTTGTCACATATAATCGTAATAGTCTAGCGGCCTTGGTGAGCCACCGAGAATGTACAATTTTCCCTGGTTTGATGTTTGCCAGATCCACTGAAACCACGCCGCTAGAAATTGCATGGGCCATGTCGTATAAGTACTTGGAATCGGTGGAAAATTCAATTTTTTCTGGAGCAGGGGGCATATTTTTCAACTCAATTTTCTGAAAGCCGTCCACCACCTGAAAATATATAAAAATAAATCAATTAAAAACGGTTGACAATTATAATAAATGAGTGATAGCAATAACTTACCGGAAGAGTTTCACAAGTTTCGATTTGACGGCTCAATTTTCCGGTTGCCGATCTTGGTCCAGTGCTGGTTGATTTATCCAAAGCTTCAAACAAATGCCGAAACGGAAGTTCGTTGAAGTGTAGAAGGCAAACGAACCAATGCAATGGTCTTTTTAACAGCAATTCGAATCGTCGTATAATTCCACCGTTTGGGCCAGTGTTTGTTGGCTCACCGTCAGTGCATATGCCAATTAATGCATCCAGTGATATATTTTTATCGTTGAAAAAATCATTTAATTTGGTTGTTTTGTATTCAGCGGTTTCATGTTCCAGTCTTACGTAACCAATCAATTCAGAATTCGGTTCTCTCAAAATAACAAGATGAGGTTCTTTTACCATTCTAGTATGATACTTCTCATCAATTGTATCTCTCGTTAAAGTATCATCTTTTCTGCCATCGAATGAAAATGCTAACAAATTGGTATCATCTAACCGTTTGCGAAGCACTTCTTGTCTGCATTTCTCTTTTTCTCGGCGAACTTTCGATTTATCCATGATGAGAGGTTTGCCATGGATATCTTTCATTTTAAAATCTTGGAAAAGAGCTGTTCCCATTGCTGATGCTACTCTATCAGGCACGCCAAATCTGTCACATACCAAGGCAAAGTTAAAACAATCGTATCTCTGTGTGTATTGTGAACTTGTGCTTATATCCAAATCTTCTTGAACCGGTGGCGGTGCGTATGTTGAATCATCGGGATCTTGGTATGTTGGCATTGATGACATAGACGTTGATCCTTGCTCTTCAATTTCCATCGCAAATCCATCCATTGTTAGACTTCTCTGATTATGTTGATCGTGCATAAACTCTTTGAGGCGTTCGGGAACCAAACCGCATGCACATGGAGCTGCCTTCAAATCGCATTTACATGTTCCAATGAAAAAAATTGTTTCCAGAGATTTTACATACTCTGTAAATTGTTGGGGTTTGTTTCTTCTCTTGATTTGCTCTTGATATTTGTCAAGCAATCTATTCAATTTATTACATACACTTTTTTTCAGCATTATTTCCATACCAAGTTTTTCCCAAATTCCAATCAACTTATCTTGTACTTGAATAGTGAATGCTTTATAGGACAACTTTTTTTGTTCGCTCAAGTAAAAATAATATCTCAAGATATCCAGATGGGTTGGTAAATTAAGATCAGTCAAATCAGTAGACACACCAAAAACAGTAACATCATGCCTGGGTATATGACTCATTGGGTTTTCGATAGTTGTTGATGTTGTTATTGCTTCATCTTGCGGTGTAGAGGATGGTGGATTCATTGTAAACTTCTTGATTTGGAATGATTTTTTTTAAAATATTTTTTTATCTCAAATTAGCACTTCACACTTCGAGTTCTTCACAACGACTTAATGCATTCACAAAAACTGTTGCGTTATATATGGTCTAGGAGACGAGGTAATAAGAATGAAATGGTAATTTCAATTCTACCTGTAACCGATTTTGTTGTCAAAACTGCCCATAAAGTACTTACATGTAAATTAAACGTTAATCTGACTACAAATTCTGTTAAGCAAGTGCGCCTTTTATTACTTCTGGAAAATCCTTTATGATAATTTTATGCTCAATTCTACCTGTAACCGATTTTGTTGTCAAAACTGCCCATAAAGTATTTACATGTAAATTAAACGTTAATCTGACCAAAAATTCTGTTAAGCAAGTGCGCCTTTTATTACTTCTGGAAAATCCTTTATGATAATTTTATGCTCAATTCTACCTGTAACCGATTTAGCTTAAGTAAGTTTACGACATGCAGCTGTGTCTTGTGGTGGCTTAAAAAACCCACACAACCTATTTTACGACCTGCAACAGAACGACACGTTCAATTGCTAGCTAGCGTTTCCAAACGAGTTATACCGGAAAATGTAGAGGCTGTTATGGTGACGACATTAGAGAGCCGTGCGAAATTGCCCAGACTTGAAAGCAAAAAAGACTTCAAACAGTAATTTTTTTTATTTTCTTTTCTATTACTAAGTTAAATTAATTTTTTCATTTACATATGTTCTGACTAAATAAATTTCTAAAGAGAAAAAATAAATAAAATAATAAAAATAAATAAAATAAATAAAAAATAATAAAATAAAGTGCCAAAAATGGTGATTTTTTAAAATGTTTGTATGGGGAACCCCCCAGGGGAGTTCCAGGGGGTGTGCCACTGGCATGGGTGGATCGGCCCTCCAAAGTTAGTGGGGGTCGGTCATACATTTGGACTCGATTGGGGCACTCTAAATGGGTCAAAGTGGGATTTTTCAAAACTTGACCCTACGGGACAAAAGTCAACAGTTGGGGGGTAGTAGAATTCGTTTTAGATATGGTTCCTTCGGCAAAGTTTCTTATTTTGATCCCTAGAATACGATTTTCACTGAGCCATGGGCGATTATTAAATCGACCCGCCCTAAATACATATACATAAACTAAGTATTGATCACCACACCCAACAAACACCAGTTCAAGCCTTAGAGAAAGTTGGAGATTCACATTTGATATCAAGCGTATATTTCAAATCTGTCTCAATAAATAAAATTGAGTCCATAATTTTATATTGATTAATATTTGCAATCGATTTGAGAAATATACTTGTAAAAGCTTTGAAATTTCTATATAAACTTCTCTATTTTCCTCTAGTGTTTTTCTATTTAAAAGCATAGGTTTGAGATTTATCATTTATATCAAATCATTTTCAAACTGAAAATAAGTTTTTTTTAATTTTTTAGAAAAATTATCTTCACATTAGAAAATTATATATACTTCAAGTATTTGTGGAGTATTTTTCTATATTCGATAATGATTTGAGATAATTTTGTATGTATAACGTATCTCAAATAACAAAACAAAAATGTCAATAAATAAAATATATATTGGAAAATTTTAGGAATAACGCGTAAATACGCCTTGAAATATCTTATTTTACAGAAAGAGGCAACACGTTATGTATATGTTAAAAGGAGCTAAGAAGGTAAGTAATAAAATATGATAACAGTGAATATAAAAAATTAACTTATTTCATCAACATTTTACAGATCGTACTTTTTACAGCGAATGTTGCCATCAAGGTTGTGCTTTGCATTTTTCAGGTAAGATATGATTTAAACTAAGCATTTTAAGCGCTCCTTTTTTCATTACGAGACCAATAAAAAAATCTTATACTTCATTTATCCCTGATCAGAAACTACCTGTAATGTTTTGGCTCTTCTAGTTTTTAGCTTGACAAAACGCATACAAAAAAACAAGCAAAAACTAGTTTTGTACCAAAACTAGGTGATTTTTGCTCAAGTATAAATGTAGTGTTATGGACATATTATTAAAAAAAATAGCCTGTATGCAGTTCTAAAGGTACATCTACACGAGAAAAAAAACTTCTAGAAATAGAGCAAAAAACACCTCTATTGTGAATGATTTAAGCTATTTAGAAGTGTTTTTGCTCTATCTCTAGCAGTTTTCCTTCTCGTGTAGATGTGCCTTAATAAATATGTTACATGGGCCAGTTTTGTAGTCAGAACTATGAAAGATTTTTGTCCTAAATATTTCTCAAATTAGAAATTTTGTTTGAAAATTTCTGGCTTAAGCAAAATTTTAGAAAAAAATCGTTCTCAGTTCTGACTATAAAACTGGCCCTGAAAATTTAATGTCAATAAGATTGTTTTAATTGTCTTTTAACATTTAAATAAACACAGCTAAACTTAAAATTTATTAGCACTAAAAAGCCAGTTTTATAGTCACAACTAAGAACTGATTTTTGTCTTAAATACTACTCAAGTTACAAAAAAAAAAAATCTCAACATTTTTTAATTAAGCAAAATTTTAGAAAAAAATCGTTTTTATTTTTGACTATTAAACTGACCCTTAATCATTTTTGTATTTTAAGGTATCCAAATTTGAAGATAAATTTTTACCACCCGGGAGTTTAATTTTTAAGTGGCTTTTAAATATTTTATACTTTACTTTTTTTTTTATCTTGTAACCATTCAATACAATTTTTTATTTTTTTAAGTGTAAAAAATAAATGGTAGTAAGATTTGAAAAGAGTTCATTATTTTCATTGGAGGCAGATTTGATATATAACATATATCTCAAGTCTTTATAGACAGTATTTTTCTATTATATAATTAATATTGATAAAAATTTAATATTCAGGTTAAATGTTGATTTGAGAAACATTTGAATTTTTGCTACTTTCAAGTCTATATCTCGACTCTAAAAATATTTGAGAAATATGCTTGAGCTCTAACTGCCGTTTTTATAGAGAACGGCATGATTCTCAAATTGAGAATAAAAATTCTCAATGCTATTCTCAAAGGTAATGTTTGAGAATTAAACTTGTTATCAAATCTATATTTACTCTGTTTCAATAGTGATTGTTTGTTGGGCACATACTAATTGTGCCACATATACTAATTGTGCCATTTTACCATTTCTTAAATAAATTAAAATTCACCAGTACCAATGGTATATTACCATGGGTACTGCACATTTTTGGTATGGTTTTCTATGCCAACCCAAAAACTAGTGGCCATATTAAAATACCATCTAATCTCGATTTTATTTTTTTACCCATTGCAAATGCACTTTGCATATCCTCAAACTCAATGGTCCTTGGAAGAGGCTTCTTTCTACTTATTCGTTCAAATAAGTTTGCTTCATTCAGTCTTCTTCTTACTAACCTGTCTGACACTTGAACGTTGAATTTTTCCCTGATTTCATTATTTATTTGACGGGAGGACATAAAAGGGTTGAGTTTGCTTTTGCGTACTACAGTCCTGTCCGTATAGGTTGAAGTTTTACGACGGATTGGCTTACTTTCTTTATTTTGCGTATGATATTTCTTGTCGGCAGCACATAGACGAATATCATTGTATACCATATTTCGCGAACACTTTAATATTTTAGGAATTTCAGTTGGAGATTTCATCTCGTTGTAGAATTGAGATATAAGTCATCGTTTTTCTGGATTACAATGTTTTCCACTTCCCATATTGGTGCAATTAGAAAAGAATTTACTTATTTCAAACGCAAATTATGAAAAGAAAATTATTACAAAGTGCATCGAGTAAAATTTTGCCAATTATTGCAAGTGTCCTATTTTTATGTCCAAGTCAAATATGAACAAAGTAAAGTAATTTTGTTGTAAATATTTGCATGTTTTAAATATTGCAAAGTTTTATATATAATCTGAGACTACTTGATTACAGTTTACTATAATAGAAAAGAAATATAATTATTGCTTTATAATTATTAAGAGAAATGAATGAAGATAATTTTGTATGAAGTGTCCTATTTCTATGTCCATAGCTGTACATTTATTAAATATATGCGTGTTATTAGTTTGAAAGTTTGACAACGAGCTTAGAAAATTTTATTTTATGAATTACAGAAAATACAAATTATATTATTTAAAACAAAAAGTTTTCAAAACAAAAACATATACAAAGTATATATTATGGGTGTTCACTCTCATTCTTCAACACCCCCACTAGATTGAACACCTACACACATAAGATCACAGCAATGGGAATGCTTCATACTTGTTAAAGACTTTGTCAGAATATCTGCAACCATTTCCTCAGTATTAAGGTATTCAATAGTGACTTTGTTATCTGCAACTAGACCTCTTATAAAATAATGCCTTATATCAATGTGTTTTGATCGGGAATGATAAGTACTATTTTGGGTTAAATTGATAGCACTTTTATTATCACATTTGATTTTGATCGATGATGGTTTACCAAGTTCAGTAAACAATGACCGTAACCATAATGCTTCTTGACCTGCGGCTGACAACGCCATATACTCCGCCTCAGTTGTGGATAATGCAGTTGTTTGTTGCTTTTTAGAGTTCCACGATATACAGCCACCTTGAAACTTAAAAACGTAACCAGATGTTGACTTTCTGTCGTCAAGGTCACCTGCCCAATCAGCATCTGAGAATCCTTCTATACATTCTTGTGAATCTTTTGAAAATTGTAGCTTATAATGTTTTGTACCTTTAAGATACCTCATTATGCGTTTAACTGCTTGCCAGTGAGCTTTGCCAGGGTTGTTGTTATATCTGGCTAGAGCCCCCACTGCAAACGAAATGTCAGGTCGACTAACTTGTGCAGCATACATTAAACTGCCATTTGCTTCTTGATATGGTATCGGCTTTATTTCATTTATTTCATCTTCTGATTTAGAACACATATCCTTAGAAATCCTTTGATTTGCATCTAACGGTGTTGCAACTGGTTTAGAATCAAGCATATTAAACTTTTGTAATACATTATCGATATACAGCTCTTGATCTAACCACAATTTGCCGTGTTTACGATCTCGAGTGACTTTCATACCTAGAACATAGTGCGCCTCCCCGATGTCCTTCATCTTAAAGTTTTTAGCCAAACTGTTTTGAATAAACAATTTGCTTTCAGGTTTGTTTGTAAAAATTAGTATGTCATCAACATATATTGCCACGTAAGTTATTTCATTATCTTTTAACTTGAAATAAATGCAAGGTTCCGTTTTTGATTGAATAAGACCTATCTTTTTTAAAGTACTGTCTAATTTCTTATTCCAAACCCGACTTGCTTGCTTTAGACCATATAGGGATTTTTTGAGTTTACATACCATGTTGCTATTTATATCTAAGCCTTCAGGAATCTTCATGTAGATCTCTTCATCAAGATCACTTTGTAGAAATGCTGTAACAACATCCATTGATCGATATCCAAATCATGTTGCACTGCTAGACTAAGTAATAGACGTATTGATGAGTATCTAACCACTGGAGAAAATGTTTCTTCATAGTCTATACCATAACGCTGCGAATAGCCTTTTATAACTAATCTTGCTTTATATCTTTCAATGTTGCCGTTTGAGTCTCTTTTAATTTTAAAACACCACTTACTATCTATGGGTTTCATTCCTTTAGGTAGACTAATGACATCCCAAGTACTATTTTCAACCAGAGCATTAAGTTCTTCGTTCATGGCCTTTTGCCAGTGTTCTTTATGTTTACTTTCAAGGGCCTGCTTTACAGTCTTCGGCTCTTCTTCATTATATACTACATTACATTCATAACCATACCTTTGTATTGGTTTTCGAGCTCTTGATGATTTTCTACGCGTACACTTTCGGTATCTTCCGTTGCGATTTCTGAGTTTATCTCAATGGCATCTTCTGTACGTGTATTTACCTCTGAATATATATCGTTATCATTTGATTGTATATTAATAGCATCATCTGAACGCATTTCTTGCATTTCCCCCACTGAATCACATCCGGGGTATATATAAAAATTCGGATCGTTACTATATTTGCCATCAAAGAACTGATTTTCTAAAAACTTTGCATCCCTACTTAACGTTACTTTATCTCGAACAGGATCATAAAAACGGTAAGTTCTCGTGTTAGCACAATAACCAACAAAAATAACTTCCTTGGCTTTAGAATCAAGCTTTCTTCTCTTCTCTTTTGGTATATGTATTAGAGCTTTACATCCAAAAACTTTAAGATATTTTAAACAAGGTTTCTTACCTGACCAAACTTCTTCAGGTGTAGCATCTTTAAGCGATTTGCATGGAGTTCGATTTATTAAATACACTGCTGTATTAGCCGCTTCAGCCCAAAACTTTTTGTGCAAACCAGAATCAATTAAAAGACATCTTGTTTTCTCAATAATCGTTCTGTTCATCCTCTCAGACATACCGTTTTGTTGTGGACTGTATGGTACTGTGGTTTGATGTTCGATGCCACTTTGAATCATTATCTTCTTCAATCTTTTGTTGCAATATTCAGTTCCATTATCACTTCTTAAGTCTTTTATGGTTTTGCCTGTTTGATTTTCCACACAATTTTTAAATTCCAAAAATTTATCAACAACTTCATCTTTTGTTTTAATAAAGTATGGAAAAACTTTTCGGCTATAATCGTCTATGAATATCAGCATGTATCGTGAACCATTTATTGAATTCATTTTCATCGGACCACAAAGATCTGTGTGTATAAGACCTAGTACTTCTGTGGATCTAGTTCCATGATCTTTAAATGGCAGTCTTGACAATTTACCTTTTAAACGTGTTACACAGCTTTCTTTATTGACATCGCATTTCACTCCAATTACTGAACCGGAACTCATAATCTTCAAAGCTTCATTGTTAGCATGACCAACACGTTTATGCCATAGCTCAGATTCTTGAATTTTTAATTCAGATACAAGTGCGTTATTGTTTGCTATATTCATTCGAAACATGCCATTCACATGGTCGCCTGTCACAATAGTATCACCATGACTATTTAAAACTTTGCATCATCTTTTGTTGAATTCGACCTTGTAACCATTATCAACAATCTTGGACACTGATAGCAAGTTGATATATAAATCAGGAATATGCAAAACTTCTTTAAATGTCACATTTTCGTTCTTATTATTGTTTGTCTTTACAACCATATCAACTTCACCAACTCCTCTGACTTTCATTATAGCATTATTGGCAATAGTTACCTCTGAATTTTGATCTACATAACCATTGTTGAAACATGTTGAATTTGAGCACATATGAGCAGTAGCGCCTGAATCAAAAAACCAATCATCTTTGCATAACTGACGTACTGAAAAAACCCCCATCATTGCATTACCATTTTTCTTGAAATTGGGTTTTGTTGTTTTAATAGGACATTTGGCTGCGATATGACCATACTTGTTGCAATTAAAACATTTCGGACCTTTAGTCTTAAAACCTTTTTTATGACTAGCCAACGCTAAATCTTTTGAATCAGTCTTGACATCTTGTAGTAATTTTAATTTTATAGCAACACTAGTAATTCGAATACCTGAACTTTGAATCCCCATTATCATCGGTTTGTATTCTTCTGGTAGTCCTGCTAGCATCATTGATCCTACCCATTCTTCATCAATTTTCAAACCAGCAGCTCTTAGTTTGTGTGCTGTTGTCAAAATTTCATTTACGTATTCTTCAACGGTTTTACAATCATTAAGCTTTGTTGAGCAAAACTTTTGAATTAGCCCAACTCGTCTTACCAAACCGCTGTCTTCAAATAATTGACTCAATGTACACCAAATTTCATTAGCACTTTTGCATTCTCGTATGTGTGGGTATATGGATTTATCGATCGTTAAAATTAGTTCTGCCTTTGCTTGAACTTTCTTCTCATCTTTCTGTTCCGTACCTTGAACAGCATTCCATAAGCCCTTCATCTGGAAATAGGCTTCAATAGCAAACTTCCAGTCTTCAAAATTTTCGCTTCCACGAAGCTTTTCAATTTGTAGATTTGATGCCATTTTGAAGCGTTATTTTCCTTTCACTTTTTTTTTTTTTAATTGTTTGGCACAACACACTTATTATTCTTTTTTTTTCGCACAGATTATTTATTACGCTAATATTTCTACGCTTATTCCGCGGTAGGGGCTCATAACCTGTTATTAGTTTGAAAGTTTGACAACGAGCTTAGAAAATTTTATTTTATGAATTACAGAAAATACAAATTATATTATTTAAAACAAAAAGTTTTCAAAACAAAAACATATACAAAGTATATATTATGGGTGTTCACTCTCATTCTTCAACAATGCGAATACATGCGAACGTTGCTATCCTTTATTATAAGGTTGTACGATAGACATAAATTTATATATGACATTCAAATTAGGCGCTACATATGTTCATATTATCCCGGTGAAAAATGCTCATATACGCTCAAACATGTTCATATATGGTTTATGTATAGACACATATGAACAAATATGGATTTTTTATGAACATATATGGATTTTATATGAACATATATGGAAGTATATGTGATTCCATATATGGAAAAAATTTCATATACAGACATATATGGAAGCATCTGTTATTTCATATTTGGGAATGGCACTCATATATGGACAAATATGAAAATATATGTTATTCAATTTATGCAAAAGGGAGTTGTATATGAACATATTTCGAAGAATACATTTTTCCATATATGTAAAAGGAACTCATATTTGGATAAATATGGAATTATATTTAATGCCATGAATAAAAAAAGGAACATATGTAGCGCCTAATTTGAATGTCATACATAAATTTATATCTATCGTACAACCTTATAATAAAGGACAGCAACGTTCGCATGTATTCGCATATATTTAATAAATGTATAGGTTCATATATGTCCATATATGAACATATACTTAGGTGTTACCTCATTTTTCGGATCCATACATATATGGTTGAACCATAAATGTTCATATATGGACAAAATGACCCGGTGAAAAATTCACCGGGTCTACAAAACTTTTGTTATTTTTAAGTTAAATTTAGCTGAATGAAAATAACAGTCTCTCCCGCTAAAATCAACGGAAATGGTTGCTAAAAATAGTAAACTGCTGAATTCAGAAGACTAGATTTTTATTCGCATTAAAAAAAGAGAGAAAAAAAGCTTTCTAGATTTTAAATTTTTGGTGATTTTTAGTCTACTAATTATTATTTAATACTAATTTTAGCAGGTTAAGTTGTTGTTTTCTGTTAACTAAAATTTTTACGTTTTTCTATTGCTGTATGAGTTAGATATAATAGAACTCTTTATTTTTTGTGAGTTTTCATTTGTTAATTAATAATGATAAAAAAAATTAAATGAAAAAAATGTTGGTACTATAGAGGTCGAAAAAGTATTATTTTTTAAACTGGTTAGTACTATTTTAAAAATCCCATTTATCATCCCTGATCCGTACTAAATAAAGCAAGAGCGTACACTCATAGAAAAAATTTTGTAGAAAAGTTAGTAAAACTGTTAGTACCTCAACTTAACAAAATTTTAACTAATTTTTAGTTAAAATTTAATTTTTAGTTAATTTTTTTGCTACCTCCACATTACTAACTTACAAATTTTTTTGCTATTTTTTTTTTGCTGAATTTAGTTACTAATTTTTAACAATAAATTTGCTAACTTTACAGTATTTTGTTGAATTTTAGTTACTAATTTTTAACAGAAGATTTGCTAATTTTACAAATTTTTTGTAAACCACCAATTTTGGAGCGCTTATAAACAGAATGTTAAATGACTCATAAAAATTACTAAATGCAAAAATAATGCAAAAAGTTTTTAAATAAAGCTAAATTGAAATGGTTGAAAAATTGTCCTACTCATAAAATATTTATTTATTACATTATTTATATATATTTATCGTAATACATTAATTTTCAAAGATCAAGGTTTATATTGGACGAACCATTTTAATATGATAATTGTGATTAAAAGTATCTCTGGGGAGCAAGTGGAGTTTACGGGGATGACCCCCAATATTTATTTATTTAGTTGTGTTCATATCCTGTACAACAAGATTAAATCTTATAATTAAAGTACAGGAAAGCAGTTTGTGAAAAACAGATATTGCAAAATATTTAAAAAAAATATTGTACTTTTTAAGCTTATTTAAAGAATACGATATTTTTAATCGGCCACACCTTCTTTCCTGTGGGTGGAACTTTAGAGGGGAAAATGGAAACTCAAATAAATTCGGAAGTACATATCCGATCAGCAAACAATGAAAAAGCAAAAAAAGGGTCTCTGAAAATTTCATCACCATTCAATGCCAATGAAATTTTTTTCAATTTGCAATGATGAAAACAATGGTAATGAAATGTATTGAAGAAAAAGCATTGTAATATAAAAAAAAATATAAGAAATACGCGAATTTTTAATTTTTTGTCTTAATTTATGCTTTTATTAAAACATGAAAACAAATACTTCTTTCATCAATTATAAATGAGCATTTAGGCATTGAACAATGCCAATTGAAAAATTTCAATTAATTGACACATTCAATAAACTGGTCCCAAGTATGTTTTTAAATATACATTTATTTTTTATTTATTAATTTTCATTTAATTTGCTCCCTTTGCTCCACTAGTAATCTGCAAAAGTTTTGTTGATTTCAGAAAATTTTCAGCAAAAATTATGTAGATTTAACAGTTTTTTTTTTGCTATTTTCATTTTACTATTATTTAGCAATTTTTTTGCTGATTTCAGCAAGTTAAATTGTTATTTGCAATTAACAAAAATTTAGTTCAAATATTACTAAAATTCTGTAAATTTAACAGTTTTTTTTGCTGTTTTCATTTTATTAATATTTAGCAAACTGATTCTGCTAATATTGGCAGTTTTTTCTGCAGCATCATTTTTAACTAATTTTTAGTAACTTTTTCTGCTATTTTTACGGACTTATTTGTATGGGTGTAAGAATACATGTGAATTGAGCAGGGACAATTGTCCTATGATATGAACAGCACCGCTTTAAATATTTTACGGTTTTGTGCGAATTAAGCTAAAATTGAATTAATTCTTTCGAAGCTCTGGTTAAAACCACACTTTATGCCCATAATTTCAAGCAATAGTTTTTACAAAAAAAAAAACAAAATTTAAAAGGAAAAAAATTATTTATTTCATTATTAAAATTTTTTTGTTACCGTTTTAGAGAATAAGCACAATACAAATGGAAAAGGAATCTTAAATCGTGACGGAAAAAAAGTGAACAAAATAGCAACGGAAACGGAATCTCACTTTTACAACACAGAACACATAGAAAGTCAAGTTGGTTATATTTTATATTTTTCTTTTTGCCACATTCCAACGTATTGTTGTTTTACATTAGTTAGAATAAAAGGCTGTGAAAGTGTTATTGTGTTATTGCTGTTTTTTATATATTTTATAAATGTATAAAGTTAAATCCTTTGATATTACTAATGCATGTGCATGACGAAATCAACCGTGTAATCGTACTATACTTGTACTGTGATTGAAATTGTATGAAATTCTGGCAACATTAGTAAAATATTCTGAGAGTGAAAACAGGAGAATAAGAAATTCCGTTGAGAAAATAAAATAAGTTTTAACTCTCACGGAAATCGTTGCACGATTTTAATTGTCAAATTGTATGGAAAAAACGGAGACCTTTGCATTGTGCTTATACTCTTACTAAATAATCGTAAAATCCAAAAAATTCCACTGTTAACTTTTTCTTATTCTTCAGGGAAATTAACAGAAAATAAAAAAAAGAGTACGATTTACATAAATTCTTGGGATGTCAACTTTTTCCCTTTTGCATCCTCTTTGGTTTTGTTTTGCCCTAGTTTTAACAAATAAACAATAATTTTGAAAAAGTCAACGAATTTCTTTATTTTTTAAATAACTTACAAAAATAACTGATTACTGCAAAAATTCTGTTTTAGAAGTTGTTTATTATAATAAAAATAACTGCTTCAAACAAACTGTTACGGAATTCAGTACTTTTCGTTGGTTGTTTTTGAGATAACTATCATAATAGTTGTTTTGTAATTTGCCATAGAAACGCAATTATAATTACAGTTAAAAACAACAAGTGCTAGTTACTACACAAACAACTTTCATGTAGTACCTAACTGTGAAACTTTTATGAGTGTAGCAATTAAAAGTAATAGGCACATATTTTATGTTTTACCAAGCCAGCAATTTCGGAGCGCTCATAAATAAGATTTTTAAATGGCTCATAGAAATGATTGTTTTTTTGAAAACACTCTTTTTTTGGTACAAAATATGAACCCGCAGAAAACAATCCAAAAAGTTGTCTCTACAATATAAAAAGCTGTCTCAAAATGAGGGTTCATTTTTCGGACTCAAAGAAGATTCCAAAATTATTTAAATTTATGAGGAAAATTTCGAATTTATAAGTTCTTTTTTCTGAGTCATTTTTGAGTATACAGGGGGCTCTTTTGGACGGACCACTTTCATAGGAAAAATGTTTATATTTTGGAGATCATTTCTGAGTCATTAATGATCATCAGGGCAAGGACTTTCATGCAAATGTATGTTTGTAGTCAGTGGCCCAAAAATGATTTTGACCAAATACTTTTCCGAATCAAAGAATTTGCAAAAAAATGGCATCGATTTGTTGTTGCACATTTTTGCATATTTTATTATAAATGCATATTTTTGCATATTTTGCTTTTAAGTGCATATTTTATTGCATATTTTATGATTCTTATGGCAAATTTTTGCATATTTTGCACATTATTGCATATTTTTTAATATTTTTAAATATGAAATTCAATTTAAGAATTCATACTTTAAAACTAAAAAAAATTCTAAAGAATTAATTATTTGGAAGCTCTGTTGGCAATATAACACCACACTAGAAAGAGAAACACATAGCATAGTACAATATGTTGTCATCCACTAACACATTTTTTATAGATGTAATTTTAAATTAACGTTTTCGGGTGTTATTGCTCACAAACAGAAAGTTGAAAAATTTTATAAAAATTATTTTAAGGAAACTTGTCCCTGAGCATTAATTTTTGCCACTTTTTTCTCTGAGTTACGATTTTAAAGTACACATATTTAAGTTCTATTTTATAATATAGTTTTTTTCAGGTAAAATGCCACACACAAAAATATATTTAACTATGTATGTTAGGTCGGGTCGATTTGTGGGGAGGCAAAAAAATCGCCCATGGCTCAGGGAAATTCTAGGGATCAAAATAAGAAACTTTGCCGAAGGAACCATACCTCTAAAACGAATTCTACTACCCCCAACTGTTGACTTTTGTCCCGTAGGGTCAAATTTTGAAAAATCACACTTTGACCCATTTAGAGTGCCCCAATCGAGTCCAAATGTATGACCGACCCCCACTAACTTTGGAGGGCCGATCCACCCATGCTAGTGGCACACTCTCTGGAACTCCCCTGGGGGGTTCCCCATACAAACATTTTAAAAAATCACCATTTTTGGCACTTTATTTTATTATTTTTTATTTATTTTTGTTATTTTATTTATTTTTTCTCCTTAGAAATTTATTTAGTCAGAACATATGTAAATGAAAAAATTAATTTAACTTAGTAATAGAAAAGAAAAAATAAAAAATTACTGTTTGAAGTCTTTTTTGCTTTCAAGTCTGGGCAATTTCGCACGGCTCTCTAATGTCGTCGCCATAACAGCCTCTACATTTTCCGGTATAACTCGTTTGGAAATGTGTGATGGAATTTTTGGATCATTAAACGGTGGATCATCTTGATTTAAATATTCTTTCAAAGTATCGTATGGAATGCTTCGCGTGAATGGTGGTTCAAATACGTCATTTATGTCATTCATATTGATCATTTCCGTGTAACTTGTGCAATAAAAGTTTATATCTGGTTTTTTATAAGCTCTAAGTCCCGTTGGGTCGTCAACATCGGTTCGATAGCGTAGAATTATCTTGATAGCACAGTCGCGCTTTTCTTTGCTATCATCAAACAACATTGATAACAAGATATTTTCCGAATACGCATAATATGAATTATCTGTAATTACTTTATTGACAATTTTGCGTAAACGAGGTTCTAGAAATCTTGACCAACTAATGAATTTGAAAAAAAATCTACTACCGTACACGACAGAGCTGTAATACTTGATATTGAAGTACATTGGCACATAACATGTAATTATAAATTCAACCAGTATTCTTAAATTTGCATCTGGATTTTCCGTTGTCACATATAATCGTAATAGTCTAGCGGCCTTGGTGAGCCACCGAGACTGTACAATTTTCCCTGGTTTGATGTTTGCCAGATCCACTGAAACCACGCCGCTAGAAATTGCATGGGCCATGTCGTATAAGTACTTGGAATCGGTGGAAAATTCAATTTTTTCTGGAGCAGGGGGCATATTTTTCAACTCAATTTTCTGAAAGCCGTCCACCACCTGAAAATATATAAAAATAAAACAATTAAAAACGGTTGACAATTATAATAAATGAGTGATAGCAATAACTTACCGGAAGAGTTTCACAAGTTTCGATTTGACGGCTCAATTTTCCGGTTGCCGATCTTGGTCCAGTGCTGGTTGATTTATCCAAAGCTTCAAACAAATGCCGAAACGGAAGTTCGTTGAAGTGTAGAAGGCAAACGAACCAATGCAATGGTCTTTTTAACAGCAATTCGAATCGTCGTATAATTCCACCGTTTGGGCCAGTGTTTGTTGGCTCACCGTCAGTGCATATGCCAATTAATGCATCCAGTGATATATTTTTATCGTTGAAAAAATCATTTAATTTGGTTGTTTTGTATTCAGCGGTTTCATGTTCCAGTCTTACGTAACCAATCAATTCAGAATTCGGTTCTCTCAAAATAACAAGATGAGGTTCTTTTACCATTCTAGTATGATACTTCTCATCAATTGTATCTCTCGTTAAAGTATCATCTTTTCTGCCATCGAATGAAAATGCTAACAAATTGGTATCATCTAACCGTTTGCGAAGCACTTCTTGTCTGCATTTCTCTTTTTCTCGGCGAACTTTCGATTTATCCATGATGAGAGGTTTGCCATGGATATCTTTCATTTTAAAATCTTGGAAAAGAGCTGTTCCCATTGCTGATGCTACTCTATCAGGCACGCCAAATCTGTCACATACCAAGGCAAAGTTAAAACAATCGTATCTCTGTGTGTATTGTGAACTTGTGCTTATATCCAAATCTTCTTGAACCGGTGGCGGTGCGTATGTTGAATCATCGGGATCTTGGTATGTTGGCATTGATGACATAGACGTTGCTCCTTGCTCTTCAATTTCCATCGCAAATCCATCCATTGTTAGACTTCTCTGATTATGTTGATCGTGCATAAACTCTTTGAGGCGTTCGGGAACCAAACCGCATGCACATGGAGCTGCCTTCAAATCGCATTTACATGTTCCAATGAAAAAAATTGTTTCCAGAGATTTTACATACTCTGTAAATTGTTGGGGTTTGTTTCTTCTCTTGATTTGCTCTTGATATTTGTCAAGCAATCTATTCAATTTATTACATACACTTTTTTTCAGCATTATTTCCATACCAAGTTTTTCCCAAATTCCAATCAACTTATCTTGTACTTGAATAGTGAATGCTTTATATGACAACTTTTTTTTTTGGTCGCTCAAGTAAAAATAATATCTCAAGATATCCAGATGGGTTGGTAAATTAAGATCAGTCAAATCAGTAGACACACCAAAAACAGTAACATCATGCCTGGGTATATGACTCATTGGGTTTTCGATAGTTGTTGATGTTGTTATTGCTTCATCTTGCGGTGTAGAGGATGGTGGATTCATTGTAAACTTCTTGATTTGGAATGATTTTTTTTAAAATATTTTTTTATCTCAAATTAGCACTTCACACTTCGAGTTCTTCACAACGACTTAATGCATTCACAAAAACTGTTGCGTTATATATGGTCTAGGAGACGAGGTAATAAGAATGAAATGGTAATTTCAATTCTACCTGTAACCGATTTTGTTGTCAAAACTGCCCATAAAGTACTTACATGTAAATTAAACGTTAATCTGACTACAAATTCTGTTAAGCAAGTGCGCCTTTTATTACTTCTGGAAAATCCTTTATGATAATTTTATGCTCAATTCTACCTGTAACCGATTTTGTTGTCAAAACTGCCCATAAAGTACTTACATGTAAATTAAACGTTAATCTGACCAAAAATTCTGTTAAGCAAGTGCGCCTTTTATTACTTCTGGAAAATCCTTTATGATAATTTTATGCTCAATTCTACCTGTAACCGATTTAGCTTAAGTAAGTTTACGACATGCAGCTGTGTCTTGTGGTGGCTTAAAAAACCCACACAACCTATTTTACGACCTGCAACAGAACGACACGTTCAATTGCTAGCTAGCATTTCCAAACGAGTTATACCGGAAAATGTAGAGGCTGTTATGGTGACGACATTAGAGAGTCGTGCGAAATTGCCCAGACTTGAAAGCAAAAAAGACTTCAAACAGTAATTTTTTTTATTTTCTTTTCTATTACTAAGTTAAATTAATTTTTTCATTTACATATGTTCTGACTAAATAAATTTCTAAAGAGAAAAAATAAATAAAATATTAAAAATAAATAAAAAATAATAAAATAAAGTGCCAAAAATGGTGATTTTTTAAAATGTTTGTATGGGGAACCCTCCAGGGGAGTTCAAGGGGGTGTGCCACTGGCATGGGTGGATCGGCCCTCCAAAGTTAGTGGGGGTCGGTCATACATTTGGACTCGATTGGGGCACTCTAAATGGGTCAAAGTGGGATTTTTCAAAACTTGACCCTACGGGACAAAAGTCAACAGTTGGGGGGTAGTAGAATTCGTTTTAGTATGGTTCCTTCGGCAAAGTTTCTTATTTTGATCCCTAGAATACGATTTTCACTGAGCCATGGGCGATTATTAAATCGACCCGCCCTAATGTATGTGTATTTGAAAACATATTCAGTGTGTTTGTTTACTCGAATTTCTTACTACTTTTACTACAATTGCAAAGTTTTGTTTACTTTTTGTATTGAATTTTTCCAACTGTAGTAAATATAGTAACTTGTAGTAAGTAAACGAACAAGCTTATTGTAACCGATACCTGAATTTTTACGTTTATGTTAGTTTTTAATAAATATAATTAAAAAACATTTATTTTTAATTGCATATTTTTTGGTTTGTAGTGCATATTTCGTTATAAATGCATATTTAAGTGCATATTTTCCATTTTATAGTGCATATTTTAAGCGCATGTTTTCGATTTTTTAGTGCATGAAAGTCTTTGCCCTGATGATCATCTTTGTTTGCTGGGTAGTCAATTTGAAATTTGTTTATTAACCGTTTCATATTTTAAAATTAATTAACTGGTTTTTGTTTTCGTTTTTACAAAATATATTTATTTGTTTTTTATGATAAATAAAATTCCTCGAATTATATGCCTTATTTTAAAACTAAACATACACAACAAATAAAGTATTACCTTAAAAGTGAACACAGTTTTACAGATGAATTTAGAAATATTGGATTTTAATTAACATAAAGTGAAATATGTTTAAATTAAATTATAATTACAATTAAACATATTTTTGAATAAGGAAAAAAAAATGTTAGTACAAATGAAATAAATGAAAATGAAATGAAAATTTACTTTAAATGGAAATGGGATACAAAAATGAATGAACTAAGAATGTATAACTGTAATTAATTTAAAATTAGAATTAAACAAACTTTGAAGTACATGCATTTTAAAATTTATTTTGAATTATAAAGAAATACTTAACATTTTGACAAAAATTTCTTAATTTTAGCAATTGATATTGAATTAAAATACTGAAATTCAAAGAATTTAAAACTAATCCCTGGTTTATGTATTATGAAAATGATCTAAACGAAAGCAAAGTAACAAAAATTTGTTTTTGCTTAAGATGTTTTTTTTTGACGAAATTGATTGTCAATTTCTATCGTTGGACTATTTTGGTAATAGATGAACTGAACTGAAGTTTGGGAGTAGGTATAATACAAATATGTATAAATAATAATTAGGGGATTCATGTAACATATAGTGTGTAAAGTTAGGAAGAAAAAACACCGTTTTCACAAAAAATACGATATATCTAAACTTTTCATGAATCTCCCACTCGGTCTCATACTAAAGGGTTAACTTTAACTTAATTATTAAACACAAGAACATGTCAAAAAGATATATACAAAACAACAACACATTTTTGGGTTACCTAATAGTTAATTCATAAACCTTCAGTATGAAACCCAGCCTAAGAATCTATTTAAAAACATGAGTAATTTCTTTAGTTTCCTTAAAACCCAGACAGCAACATTAGTCGAAAATTACACGTTCGAAATAAAACACGTTTTTGAAATTTCAAAAATTGTTCATAAAGGGCACAAAAATTTGAGAGAAATTAAAATTAAATAAAATGATTCAGAAATTATTCATAAATATAAATAAATTTGAATATTTTGTAAACCATTCAAAAAAGCTTAAAAAATATCGTTTAAAATCATTTTTTTAAGTAATTTTTTAACCAAAAAAGGGAGTATGTTTCACATAAACCACTTTCATGCTAAATTTGATTTGAAGCCCATTTTTTATTCATTTATAGCCCAAACCACATAGTGAAAGTGCCAGTGAACAGTGGCAGTGCTGTCAAACTTTGTTCTTGAATTTCGCGAAAACGATTTAATAATTTTAAAAAATTGTTTTTGTGTGTTGTTTAAAAACAGCTCTTGTTTATTTAGAAACTTTTCTAATTTCTCAGCAGTGACAAAAAGGGAAGATACAGAAAACTGCTTTATCGATAAAACTTCGCACTGCAGTCGACACTGCGTTTATCTGGTTAGGCTTATGTATTACACTTATGTCTTATCGAAAGTAAAGTAACGAAAATTTATTTTTGGTTCCCATATATTTTTGACAACATTATTTGTCAATTTATATCGTTTAGACGGGATTCACACTTTCAATAGCCCAAACCATAGCCCAAACCACATAGTAAAAGTGCCAGTGGACAGTGGCAGTGCTGTCAAACTTTGTTCTTGAATTTCGTGGAAACGATTTAATATTTTTAAAAAATTATTGCGTTTTGTTTAAAACCAGCTCTTGTTTATTTACAAACTATTCTAATTTCTCGGCAGTGACAAATAGGGAAGATACAACAAATGCTTTATCGACAAAACGTCTCACTGCGGTCGACACTGTGTTTATGTGGTTTAGGCTTTAGCCCCCGAAATTCAAGAACAAAGTTTGACAGTACTGCCACTGGCACTTTCACTATGTGGTTTGGGCTTAATATGTGAAACTTTTTTATTGAATTTATTTTAAAAGCAGTTCTTCTCTATTAGAAATTTTTCTAATTTCTCGACAGTGACAAATAAAGAAAATAAAAAACTGATTTATCGACAAAACGTCGCACTGTAGTAAAATACTGTCGACATTGCGATTATCTGGTTTATTTTCTAAATAAACAATATCTGCCTTCAAACAAAATTCATTAACAATAACCTATTTGCAAATAGAGATAGTCGCGAAATTCAAGAAACAAATTTGACAGCACTGATGTAATTCACTGGCACTGTGAGTATCTAGAGTGGGCTACACAATTGATGATTTCTGAAAAACATATAAATTTGAAATTCAATTTTTATTTTCAGAAATACAATTGATCGTTACTAAAATTTAATTCATAAATTTGAAATTTAATTGATTATTTCTGAAATCCAATTGATAAATCTGAAATTTAATTCTGAAATAAATGTAAATTTCTGAAAAAAACAATTTAAAATGGTGTAGATTTAAAACTAATTATAATTCGGGACAGACGGGAATTCCAATTCACGATCTTTTAAATTGCAATTAAGTGGATTTATAACACAGTACAACAGCCAATCTGGGGGGTGAGAAATTCCAAGTCAGGGTGATGGTACTAGGTCAGTATAGTAAAACCCTCAAAGGGTTTGGCGTTCGTATGTGTCATTTTTTTTTATGACCTTTTAAATTTTTTCCTTATCTTGATGTTTTTTCGCTTAGTTGTAACTCGAGAACCACTTGTCCGATTTTGATCAAACAAATTTAGAAAAATTTAGAATTACAATTTCTTTAATCCGTTCATATAACATTTTTCTTTATAATCAACAGTTTTGCCGGTAAAAATAAATTTGTGGAGAAAAAAAAATATTTTTTTGCCTAAAAATTAAAATTTTTTATGAATTTAAAAAAAAAAATTTTTAATTTTTAGGCAAAAAAATATTTTTTTTTCTCCACAAATTTATTTTTACCGGCAAAACTGTTGATTATAAAGAAAAATGTTATATGAACGGATTAAAGAAATTGTAATTCTAAATTTTTCTAAATTTGTTTCATCAAAATCGGACAAGTGGTTCTCGAGTTACAACTAAGCGAAAAAACATCAAGATAAGGAAAAAATTTAAAAGGTCATAAAAAAAAATGACACATACGAACGCCAAACCCTTTGAGGGTTTTACTATACTGACCTAGTACCATCACCCTGACTTGGAATTTCTCACCCCCCAGACAATAATCCCAAAAATGTTCCATAGTGTAATTACTATGAATTGTATGTCATGGATTAAAGGTTTGTAATTAGACATGTGTGATTTATGATTAATTTAAATACTGAATAATAAATTTTATTACTCAAAATCGTTCCAGCCAACTCAAAAAATATTACTCTTTGAAGTAAGACCAAATGCATTCAAATTTTAGAGTCCTAAATGAATCTAACTGATACTGAAATTAAAATTCTCAAGACAGTGGGAGTTTTTGTAATAGGCAAAAACATTTTATCGGATATGTTTTCAGAAGCATTTTGTTTAAGTTCAAACTTAATAATGTATTATTAACATTTTTACCAAACAAAATTATACAGTCGACTCTCAATCTGAGCCAACCGAAAGTGGTTTAAGGGCAAATCAATTTGCGGCTGTTATTAAACGGTTTACCACTATTTTAAGGTTAAGTGTCGTTTTCGATATCAAGTATAGCAGCAACATTTTTAATGTCGATATCGAAATCTGCAATTTGCTTAATACAATTAATCTTTTTAAATGTCCCTTTTTCAAAATGTAAAACTGTGTATTGTAAAATTAAATTATGATTTAATCAAGAGCTTTGTTTTCTTTTTTTTTTTGTTAAATTTAGTGCACTAATTCTATTCTTAACTTTAATTTTTAGGATTTTGCGACTTTACTGTTTTCCAAAAGTTTAATGACTTGCGATATAAAAATGTTTTAAGCATAGCTTGAGTATGAGGATTTAAATTATAGTTGGGTTTAAAGTGACGGAATAAATTATAACAATTAACACAACCAAAACGTTGTAAATGTAAAATTGAACATAAAGCAGCTTCCTGTATAACTGGGCGATCAAAACCATTCAAAAATCTAGAAAATTCATTAAGATATACCTCGACATTTGTGTACAAGGGAAATGGTTTTACAATTATTGATATAATTTCCAATAAAACTGATATACGTTTGTCATATTCTAATGTATTTAAGGCTTTGTTATAGTATTGCGATGCCAAAGGTAAAAGATGAGTTTGTAGAAATACCTCTTGTACTTTTTTAGGTTCTAAACGTTTACATAGTAAACCAAATGCCAGTGATAAATTATAAAATTTAGATTTATCTAGTTTTTCCACTAAATTTACAATAACTTCATCTAATGTCGGTTTAAAAGGCTCAAAATGATATTCATAACGTAGTTTGGAAAGTAAAGTTTTATCACGAAGATCTTGATTATTCATATCATATTTTGTATTCATAAGTAATTCTTGTATGACGGTAATTAAAGCATCTGAACGATCGTATGTAGTATCTTCACGATGTGGCAATACGGTTGGGTACCATAGCAAGACTTCGTGTACCATTAAGTTGGCTTTTTTATTATAGTAATAAAGACATTTTGCTATAAAAATACGAGCGGAATGTTTTGAAATGTCTAGGGTTTCCTTTACCTTACAGGTAAGAAGATAAAATTGTGTTATATTTAATGTTGCTTCTAGAGATAATTTGTCAGCTTGCTGTGTATCAAAGAGCAGTGATTCAATTTTTAATATCAATTCTTTACAAAAATTTAAATTTTTATGTAGGAAATGCTTTAGAACGACAAATAAACGTTGTAAACAAGATGACAAATGACGCGGTGGCATTTCTTGTATAATTGATGGCAATTCGCTTTCTGGTACTTTTAATGATGTTGCATTTTGTGCTGTCTTTAATAAAGCTTTATGTATTAAATCATAATTATCGGTTATTTTTAAAAGTTTATTTATCAATTTTAAAGTTTGGTAATCTGGATCTAATTCCATTTCATTATAACAATATAGTTGCAGTTCTTTTTCGAGATTTTGTAAAATTATTAGATCATTTTTCAATGGTTTTGTACGAAGTGGTTGTATGTTTTTTTGCTGTTGTATTGTATATTTATTTATTAACGTATCAAATAGGGTGTCATCTCGTTGTTGATGTTGTGGTATGTCTTCGGGTTCTCTTTCTGAAGGTATAATAATATAAGTTTTATTTAAAATATCCTCATTGTTTTGAATTGGTGGTGGTGATTTAGGAGATTCGGAATATTTACAAAATGCTGTATTTAAAATATTTTTTTCAGGTGTTTCATTTTCGTTACTAGCTATAGTTTGGTTTGAATTTTCAATATAAGTATCTTCATTCGATTGCATAAGAATATTAGCATAGTCTATGTCAGTTTTATTTTGATTAATATCAGCTTCTGGAGTTGTTTTTGTACAGGTTTCATTCAGTAAAATTTCTTTTTCAACATTCTTTTCGGCTTTATCTCGAGGAAAGAATTCCATTTGAATTGAAGGTGGGTTATTTTTTAATTCACAGTTTGTACTAGTTTTTAAATTCTCAGGGATTTTCGTAGAATTTAAATGTCTTATTTTAATTTCATTATTAAAAGATGTAATTTCCTTATTAAAATCCTCTTCTACCACACGTTCTTTAAAGAAACCCATTTGGATTAAGGGTAAATTATTTTTCAATTCTTTATTTGGATTTATTTCTTCATTAGCTCTATTATCATCCTTGGGTTTCATTTGATTTAAATTTTTCATTTGATTTAAATTTTTCATTTTTATTTTTTCTACGGTAGGGGACATTTTCGGTTTTTGGGTATATTTACCAATTTCTATAGGTGTTGCACTAACATTTATAGATTGTTCCAAAACTATTTGTTTAGCTTTTAATCGCTGAGAACGTTTACAAGTTTGTATTAATTCATCTGGTGAATGTTCACTTTTACGTTTACGTCCTCGTTTTGCCTTTCCATCTGCAGATGGCGTTGTAAGAATATCATCATATTTAAGTAAATCATTAACTATGGGTTTTATGGAATCTGTTAGTATTTCATTATACAGCGAGCTATCTAATATTGAGGAAATGTTGGTGGTATTTAAAGTATCCTCCTTATTTTCTTCTCCATCAATTTTGATTTCATTTAAGTTTTTAGATTTCAATTCTTTTAGATTAGTTTGATAATAATTATGATCTTCTCCTATGAAACCTTCAACAATTTTTTCCTGGCAGTTCAGATATTCATGTCTTGATGCTTCGATTTCTAATTCATTTTCTTCATTTGGCATATCATTAGAATCTTCATCTATTATTAAATCGTTTTCAACAGGAGACTCCAGTTGCCGTTTATTGTCTAGAACTGTAGCATCACTTGATATTTCGACTATAGAAATTTCTTCATCTTCACTGGTGGAACTATGTCTATAACTGCTTTCCGTTGTATCGGTAACTGTTATGACAGGCCAACATAAATGTGTTGTACTTTCAGTTATATCATCATCATTTGAACTATTTCCACATATTTTTAATTGATCTGTATTGTTTAAATATTGTTCATTAGTTAGTTTACTAATTGTTTCTGTATTCGAAGGATTTCTTTTCTGGATAAAAGTATTATTAAAATCTGGTAAGGGTCTTAAACTATCATTACCAGAAGTTGACTTTACACTATTCTCTCGGTTTTGAAAGCTGTTAACTAATTTTGGCAAATGCTTTCCGCCAGGAATTATTTTTTCTGCCGATTCCCTTAAAGCACAGTTTTGTAGGGTTTCGTTAGTTTTTAATTTCGGTTCCGTTTTTGGTGTATTATATTTTTCCCGTTTAATGCTTTCTCTGCATTGTTGTTCATCAAATCCTTTGGAATCTTGTTCAATATTTTGGCTCACCATGGGACTAGTAAGGCTTCTTTCTGATTCAGTTAAAGAAATACTTGGTAATATATTACAATCTCTTAAGTTGTGTTCAGTTCCAGAAAGCATGCTATTTTGTGACGAGAGTTGTTTAAAATTTTGGCTTCTGTCAGTAGAAGGGCTAATATGGTCTTCAAATTCAGTTAAAGAATCTGATGAAAAATTATTTTGTTGACCTACAAGTTTTTTATGATTCTGTTTGAAGTCTCGAATTACCTCTTTTTTTAAGTCCTCTAGAGAATTTTTCATATTATGATTATTTTCGCTGGCTTTTATGGCAGGTAACGAATTACCATTATGATGCTTTCCATTATCAGTGAATTTATTGTCAGTGTTAAATTGATTATCCACCTCCATCAGTTCACTTTCATTGTCTGAAGATAATTCAAAATCTTTTTCAAAATCATTTGCATAGGTTTCATGAACTGAGTGCAATTCAGATTTTGCTTGTTCAATAGTCTCAATGGGTTTAGTTTGTTGTAAATTATTGGAATTATCTTCTAAATTCAGTCTATCGTTTTCTTTTGGCTCAATTCCAATCTTTGTGGTATCGTTTTTTATAACTGTTAGTGATTTTATACTATAGCACACATCTAAATTATTGTAATTTGTACACAAATTGTTAATTTTAGAGGTTTTCGTTTCCTGTTTGTATTCCTTATTTGTGTCTTGTAAATTTGGCAAAGAATTAAAATTATATAAACCATTCTGACATTCTTTTATTTCATTTTCTACAGCATGTGTTTGATTATTAGACGACAACAATTCACATTTCATATGGTTGTCTTCTTTGATAATTTCATCATCTGAAGATAATTCCAGATCTTTTTCAATATCTATTGGTACATTTACACAAGCTTGTGTTGAATTTATTTCCGTATTGGTAAGCTGAAATTCTACTTGATGTTCAGTTGAATTATTTACCATTGTTTGATTTTCTTGTAGAATTTTTTCAAAAAATAAGTCTTTGGTATTTGAAAACGGTGAAGTGTTTTCGAGGTTTCTAAACAATGAAATATTTTCCAGATTTTCCAATAAAGGTGTTCCTATTTCTGGTATTGAAATTTCTCCTTGATTCGTATTATCTAGGAAAATATCGTTGTTCATTTGCTGGCAGGTTTGATCCACATTTGTATGTGTATTGGAAATTGGAAAATTAAAGGAACTTTGTTCGCCTACTGCTTTTTTTAGTTCAACACAATTATATTGTGTTCCTTTTCTTGCTTCTGAATTTCCATCGACATTATTTATATCATTAGCAACAATTTCATTTACATTTATCACAGGATTTTCATTCAGTCTAGGTATTTCTTCTTCATCATCTATTTCACTATCAGAATCACCAAAAAGCATTTGGTATTTATTTTCAACACTAGTTGATAATTTTGATTTTGATTTCTTTAATTTTTGCGCAGGTTTAACAAAAGTATTATTACTAGAATCTTTAATAGATTTTGTAGTTTGTTGTAAGTTGTGAGGTTTGACAAAAGTAAATTCATTATTACCAGAATTATTCAAAGGTTGTAAATAATGCTGATCACTATAAGAGTATGGTAAAGGTTCTTCATATGAAATTGGTTGTCCTATGTTAGCAGCTAAATAATTTTGCGTGATAATTTCCTTTTCCTGTGCTTCACTTTCCTTAAAGTTCAACTCATTATTTTCAAACTTTCCCTTCTCTTGGGCAAATACTTTTAAGAAATCAACTGCTGTTTCAATGTGTTGATCTCCATTAGTTTCTTCATTAATAATGATGTTATCTGGTTTATTCTTTTTAGTTTTCTTTTTTGTATCATTCAACAATCTTTTTAAGGCTTTACGTTTATTTTTATTTAGTTTTACTTCTGGGAAAAGTTCATATATTTGTTTCTCTATGTTGCGTTTGTTTTTATTTTTCTGTGATTTAATTGTAAAGATTTCATTGGTAGAAAGTTGATTTACGTTTGATTCATAAGTAGCGGTTTGTATTTCTATAGTATTTGCTGAAGGCTGTATTTGTTGTATTTCTCTATTAATTATTGAAGTAGAATCATGAGAGAAATTTTCCACTATGCTAGCACTTGTATTAGGTGGTGTAAGAATTATTGATGTATTTGGTCCATAGTTATGATTGTCTGAAATTAAAAAAAATTAAACATATTAAAATTTGTGTATTAGATTTTTGCTAAAAGTATTTTCAAATTATTTGACAAATTATTTTGTTCTATAGAACATTTTTTGTTCTATAGAAAATTATAGTTTTCTGAAAACGAAAGAAATCCATGTAAGATTTTACGAAACACTCGTACACTAAAAACAATCCATACGTAATATATACGAAACCTTTCGTAGATTGTACGAAATATTTCGTAATTTCGCACCACGAAATTTTTTCGTAAAATATACGAAAGTTACGAAATTTTTGTGTGCAATTTACGAAATATTTTTTTATATGAATGAGGGGAATGTTTAGTTGATCTCTTATTTTAGTAAATGAATGTTCTTTAGTTTGACTCTAGATCATAAATTAATATCACTTTCTGTTTTAATTATTTTCAAATTAAAGAAAGATAATACAATTTTTACAAGTAAATTACAAAGAATAAAAGTTTTTGAAAGAATTCGATATTCTGTCTTGCTGGTTCCAGTTTATGTAAAGGTAGACCTGGCAAATCAAGAAAATTCACAAATTCAGTTGGAAGATTTACTGCGTCGGTTTCTTCCACCGGTGCTTTTAGAAAATTTGTTTAACTTTTTGGAGAGTATGTTGTAATGCTACATAAGTGTCATATTCCGTGGATAGTGTTTGAACAGGTAATTAAAAGGGGTTCTTCACCCCTTTTTGTTCCTCCCAGTCAAAATCCCAAATATATATAATCTAACCTCAATCGCATGCGAAATTTCAAGTACCAAACTCCGGCAGTTTGTGTCATTCAAATTCCATTCCATTTTGTTTAACAATTTTAGTGTTCCAATGCATCTCCTTCCAAGATTCCATTTTGTTCACCATTCCATTGCATTTCGTTCCCATTAACTGTTATTCCAATTCCACTCGTTCCCCGTTTCATTCCATTTCGTTCCTACTGTCTTGTGTATCGATATTGATATCTGTCGCTTATCTTTCCATTCCATTTCTTTGCACTTGCTCCGTTCCATTCCTCTTTTGCCTGCAGTGTTTCAATTCCACTCGTTCCCCTATGCCATCTCGCTCCTCATTCCATTTCGATCTATAGTCCATTCCATTTCGTTCCCTCCTCCAATCCATTTCCATTGTCTATAATTTTAATTCCACTCGTTCAACGTTTATATCCATTTCGTTCCACTTGTGTAGTGTTTCAATTCCACTCGTTTCCTACTTACTTTCTTAATTTTAGTGTTCCATATACACGTGTTCTTTAAATTTTAGGTTTCTATCTAAAGACGTAAACGCTAAGGGGGGGGGGGCAATTTCCCCCTTTTGAACCACCATTTTCACCACGTTCCTATTCAAAGTCCTAAAAATTCCTTGTCGATAAGTTAGCCCATACTCCAAGGAAAACATATTATAGATTACAGGTTTCTAGCCGATGGGTTCGGTTAGGCCATCAAGAAGGAGAATTATTCCGTTTTTACCCCTCCCGGTAGGAATTCAAAAAATTCCGTCTTATAGGACGTCTGCGTTGGAGGAGGAACCTACTACATACATAATTTTAGGGGTATATATACAGCAGTTTGGCCAGGCCGTCAAGGGGGAAGTTTTTTCCCTTTTTATCCCTCCCGGTATGAATTTCCAAAAATACCGTCTTAGGGGAGAAGGAACCCAAATACCGAATTTAAGCTCCCTAGTTCCAGCAGTTTGGCCAGGCCGTTAAGGGGGATACTTTTCCTGTTTTTGACCCTACCTGTGGAAATTTCCAAAAATCTCGTCTTAACGGATGTCTACAAAAGAGGAAGAACTTTAATACCAAATTTCAACTTCCTACCTTTAGCGGTTTGGGCAGGCCTTTAAGCGTCACTTTTCGCTTCATTAATCCCCATTTTTCCAATGTTCCTGTCCAAAATTCTAAAAAGCAACTTCCCGATAAGTGAGCCCATACTCCAAGGAACATATATTTTACATTTCAAGTTTCTAGCCAACTTTTACTATTTGTGCCCCTCTCGGTAGGAATTTCCGAAAATCCATCGACAGGAAATATCAGCTTCCTAGTTCCAGCAGTTTGAGCAGGCTGTCAAGGAGGGCACTTTTTCTTTTTTTGTCCCTCCCGGTTGGAATTAGGCTGGAAGAGGAACCTAAGTACCAAATTTCAGCTTCCTAGTTCCAGCAGTTTGGACAGGTCGTTAAGGGGCCACTTTCCCTTTTTAGCCCCCATTTTATAACGATGCTGTCCAAAATTCAAAAAAGTATCTTTCTAATAAGTTAGCCCTTACTCCAGGGACCCACATTTTAAGCTTCAGGTTTCTAGCCGAAGGGGTTTTTACCGGCCCCCAAGGTGAGGCTTTTCTTCTTTTTGCCCCTTCCTTTAGGAATTTACAAAAATTCCATCTTCGCGGCTATCTGCGATGGATGAGGAACATTCATACCAAATTTCAACTTCATTGCCTCAGCGGTTTGGGCAGGCCGTTATTGGGGACATTTTTCCCTTTCAACCACCATTTTTACTATGTTCCTGTTCCAAAATTGAAAAATTACGTTGCCGGTGAGTTAGTCCTACTCCAAGGAATACATATTTAAAATTCTAGGTTGGCCAAAAGGGATTGGGCAGCCCGTCAAGGAGGAGACTTTTCCCCTTATTCCCCTCCCGATAGGAATTTCAAAAATTCCGTCTAAGCGGGTGCCTAAACAGAAGGAGGAATTCACATACCGAATTTTCTTTTGGGATATGCTGTAGGGAATTCCAAAAATACAAACTTAGTCGATGTCTACTACAGTGGAGGAATCTTTATACCAAATTTCAACTTCTTACCTCCAGGGGTTTGGGCAGGCACTTTTCCAATTTGTGAGACTGTTTATGGGGAGACTTTTCCCCTTTTTGCCCGTTCCGGTGGGAATTTCCAAAAATCCCATCTTAGCGCACGCCTATGCCGAATATCAAGAAACCTTGTTTTAGTGGAGATATCCGTGGGGGGAGGAAAAAAAAGTACTTTTTTTGAAATTATATTTTTTTAAATGGTATTTTTTTAAATGGTACTTTTTGCAAAAAGCGAAATTTTTTGGAAAAAGATACTTTGTTTTTACAAAGTACTTTATTTGTACTTTTTTTGAAAAAGGTATTTTTTTGGAAAAATGTATTTTTTTTTGGAAAAATGTATTTTTTTTTTTTTGGAAAAAGGTACTTTTTTTTAGAAAAGGTACTTTTTTTGAAAAAGGTATTTTTTTGGAAAAGGGTACTCTTTTTGGAAAAGGTACATTTTTTTAGAAAAAGGTACTTTTTTTGGAAAAAGGTACTTTTTTGGAAAAGGTACTTTTTTTGGAAAAGGTACTTTTTTTGGAAAAAGATGCTTTTTTGGAAAACGGTACTTATTTTGGAAAAGGGTACTTTGTTTTGGAAAAAAGTACTTTTTTGAAAAAGGTACTTTTTTGGAAAACGGTACCTTTTTTGGAAAACGGTACTTTTTTTAAAAAAAAGTACTTTTTTTTGGAAAAAGGTCCTTTTTTTGGAAAAAGGTACTTTTTTCGGAAAAAGGTACTTTTTCTTTCGTCTTAGCGGACGTCTATGCCGAAAGAGGAACCTACATACCAAATTTGAACTTGAAAGCTTCAGCGGTTTGGGCTGGGCGATGTTGAGTCAGTCAGTCACGTTATTCTTTTATATATAGAGATTATGTACAAAATTCTTATTACATCTTGATTAGTGTAATATATTTTTAACAAAGTAAGATTAACTGAACATGGAAATCTCACGATTAAAAAAGCGATGTTAAGATCCTTACATGAATGCTAAAGTCGGGAGTGACAATACAAACTTGCGATTTGTCATGGTAACCAGGCGCTTGGGTCTTCTCGCAACAACAACGGCGAGCGTCTAAGTGACCTATATTGTGACATCCACAAATACACATGGTAATCCCCAGACAATGTAACACGTAACCAAATAGATCACTTCTTTATTAGTAGGAAGTACTGGGCTGCCTAATTGATGTAAGGAAGGCTAGAGGTGCCGACATCTATAGTGATCATAAACTGCTAATAGGTGATGTAAACTTGCGACCAAAAGCCTTCTACACTCAGATAAAAAAGTTTGTAAAAAAATTTGTAAACAGTTTCCAATCGCACTATACTATTTTTATACTGATTATTAGTACAATTTTTATTTTTAGTAATCATTTTTGCTATTCTCTTATTACAAATTACGGATTTTTTTTACTAATTTTCGCTGCTGATTTCAGCAAAACATTTTACTAATTTTTCAAAATCCAGTGCTAAATTTAGCAGAAAATTATACTAATTTAAAAACATTTTTTTTTTTTATTTTTCACAATTCTTGTTTAGTTTATATTTGTTACTATTGATATATTCTTAGTTTAGAAATAACACCCAGAAAATTTTATTGCATCTCCAACGCATAAAACGGCAATAACTGGAGAACCGTTTGCAATTTTGACTCCAAATTTCAAGTACGATGAAGTAATTAATTATACGCTTGTTACAATCGAAAGAAATTTTTTTTTTTTTTTTTGATTTTACAGTTTTTGTCTTTTTTAGTACAATTTTTTGCTAATTTCAGCATATTGATTTTAAATTACAGTTTACAGCAATTTACTGAAATTTAGTAGCTGCAACTAATTATTTATACTAATTTCATTTTACTAAAATTATGATATTTAGTAAGTTTTTTAACTGATTTTAGCAAATCGATTTTGAATTGCATTTTACATAAATTTTACTAAAATTTAGTAGCGGCTACTAATGTTTTCTACTAATTTTATTGTACTACAGATCAGCAGACATGTCTTGCTAAAATTAGCAAAAAAATACCGCTGGCCTCAAAACAGTTAAATTTCCCGTAATAGCAGCAAAATCTTCAGTAGCCATTAGAGTGGTCACTTTTACATGGCGTTGTCATAGGAGGGTAAATTGACCCCTTGTGACATGTCACAAGACAAATCCCAGGACAGATCCCTGAACTTTGTTTTTTATAAGAGTTCAGTAACCTGTCCTAGGATTTGTCTTGTGATATGTCACAAGGGGTCAATTTCCCCCTGCTATGACAACGTCATGTAAAAGTGACCACCCATTTCATATAAAGGGGCCAGTTCGGTGACAGTTTGTTAACATTTCCCGTAGGGTAGTGAAAATATATTGCAATTTATGATTTCTGTACCAAAATATTTTATTGTTAAATAAATTAACGAAATTATAAATGTAAGTGACGACGATGGTAAGTATTGTGAACTAATTACAGTGAAGTTCATTTATAACGAACAACATTAAGACAAATTTTTTGGTATAACGAACTTTTACTAATGGAACTTTTGGTTAGTTTAACGTGAAGTTTGTTTATAACAATTACATTTCAATTACAATTGCAATTACTTGTACATAATTGAAAATTTTCAAATAAAATTACAAATAAATGTAACTTAAATTAAAAAGTCAATTAAATATACATGTAATTAAAAATTTTCAATTACAAATTACATGTATTTGTAATTGAATGTGATTTCAATTACAAATTTCAATTAAATTTTCAATTACATTTAGAATTAGAAAATGTTTTTGGTTAAAATTTTGCAAAAAAGAATTGGCTGGGTGGGCGGCATAGGCGTGGATAAGCATAAAAAGAATACTTCATATTGGATTGATCCCTTACTCGCGCTTCTTGTCATTATTTTTTTTTCCTAATATTATAATTGTAATTGATATTTTTTCAATTACAATTACATGTAATGTGTAATTGAAAATTTTCAATTACAAATTACAGTTACATGTTATTGTGTAATTAATTACAAAATATAATGAATAACCCCCAGGTCGCAGTAAGAGTTCGTAGGAACAGTACTTGAATAATTGGTGCATGGATAAAAAATTGCATTTGTAAAACTTATATTCATTCAAAACTTCACTATATTTAGCTCTTGTTATACAGAAATTCTAATCCACATAGGTACATGTTTAGAATGTGGTTTTAATGTATTTCTAATGTTATACAATTCAAAAAATGGACACAATCAAAGTTTTAGTAGCGATTTTTCTAATGTAAGCAACGAGTTTTTACCTGAGCTAAGTGACACTGGTTCTGATAATTCTTAATCCCATAACTTAGCACCATTGTCGAATATAGAAGACGATGAAATTTATCCATCATTTATGGATAACAATGGAGTGGAGTGGCAACCGCAACCAATTGAGAAACAGCAGGTAAAGAATGTATTATAACATGGAAACCACGTGTAACACGATATGCAAAATACCATTTATCTAATTTTTTATGTTTTTGTGAATATCTAAATAACAGAATTAAGTTTTGTGTAATTTTGTTTCTCGAAAAGCTGTTTTTTTTTACCAAAAACAGATAAATTTCAAATGGGTTCAATATCGTCCCCGAGGGAGGAAAGTGTAAGTTTTTTTTAGGATGGTATGAAGGTTAAGATTAAAAATTTGAGAATGGGCAAATAAACAGCCGAACATAAATCAGTCCCTTGCCCACCCTAGAAAAATGGTCTAGGCACGGCTATGGCTGTATGGCAGTGAAACTTGGAAAGTTACAAATGTAGTCTCCACAAAATTATAAGTATTCATAAACAAACGCTTAAGGAGAATACTTAACATATTTTGGCCTCTGCGCATAATCAACCAAGATCTGCTTCGAACGTGTAACATGAACCCCATAGATGTTGAAATTCGACGAAAAAAAGGAAAGGATCGGCCATACGCTTAGAAAAGAAAATGATGTTATCGCTAAGGTATGCTTCCAATGGAATCCGCAAGGTTCGAGAAACAGAGTAAATATATAAAATATATAAAAATATATATAGTAAATATAAACGATAAACGAAAAGTACTATACAAGTGTTATTTTGTGTTAAAAGTAAAAATAAATGAAACATTTTTTTATGCTATAGATTTATTTATTTATTTATGCGATTTTAGTCCAATTTTCTTTCCTTGTTTTAAAGTTATGCGGTTTTTGAAATATTCGGAACGCATCTCCCATTTTTGTATGGAAGTAGAGTTCCTTTTTATGCGGATTTTTTTTATGCGGTGTTTTTTTGGAACGTATCTACCGCATAAAAAAAGACTTAAGTGTATTTGTTGTTGCTACAAGCTCCAATGGGAATGATGTAATTATATTATTTATAAGTACATTAACTAAAATAGAAAAATAAAAAAAAGTTAACTTTAATAATACATTTTAAAACTTGACTTTATTGTAAAGATTGTTATATGTATTGTAATTTTTTTAGTAGGATTTTGGTAAATTTAGGTGCAAAATTAATATAACATTTATAATATGTGCGTTCCCGTATGTTACCGCGGGTACCTGCGGGATCCCAAAACAGCCCAAACAACAACAATTTACACGCAATTTTGAGTATGGAAACGCCTTTGGGCTAGTTTGGCTAACCGCGGTAAAGTACGGGAACAGACATAATAATTCATCAATTTATTAACAGTTAATTGTAAAAAAAAATTAAATTAAGTCAGTTTTGAATATTTAATGTGAATATTCAAATTGAAGACGGTACAAAAAACAAAGCGCTGTGAAAGCGTTTGTTGTCAATGGTACAAAAAAAATCATTTTCACAGCGTTGAAAAACATTATTTTGGATTGCTTTTCGAACGTTCACACACAGTATTTTAAGAGTGCTTTTCATACAAAATTTACAACCGTTTGTGAAATAAAAACACTGTTAAAACATTGCTTTAAAGCGTTTTTCTAACGTTCGCAAAAAGTACTTCAGCAGTACTTCTTTTAACCCTTTCACTACCGACTTTTTGTTTGCGGATGTATCGTTAGTTGGACTTAAGATTCTTGTAAAGAGTCCTCAAGTTAGAACAAAATATGTAACCCCTCCCCCTCCTATCAACCTTAAACATTCGAGTAGCCAAAAATCCTTTGGTTGGTTTTCTTCTCGTCATAAAATGAAGCTATAATCCAAATATCAAATATATATCTTCATTAGTTTAGCAGAAACACCAAAACCCCCTTTTCTCGGAGATATGATATATTCAATAAAATTAGACTTCATTAACAACCCAGGTGGAAATTGCCCACGGTAGAAAAAAATAGTACTGGGAGAGCACTGGTTTTTTTATTATGCCAGTACCACTTAAAATGTGCTTTATCACTGTTTTCTGCAAATTTACGACCGTTTATTAAATTTTATTTGTGTAAAAGGTAGCTATTATTTCGTTACAAGATTAAAAATATGTTAACACATATTTTAAGGATTATGTGATAGAATTAGGGCCATACATAAGTACATTTTCGGGAAAAATTCAGAGTTTCTTGTTATTAAATTTAAATAAAAACAGCTTTTATAAGTACCGGCTAGGGATGCCAATCGGGATTGATTTTTGAAAATCCCGCGATTCGGGATTTTGAAAATCCCGATCCCGGGATTTTCGGGACTATGAGATTTTTCGGGATCCCGGGATTTCGGGATTTTTCGGGATTTAAATTTTCCTTTATTTGTAAAAATTTTTATGTTTTGTAACTAACTTTTTTATAGAATAACGCGTTTTATAATTATTTAATAGTTGTTAATTAATAATGTGGTACATTTTATGAATATTGAAACATCCCAGTCAGAAATATCCAGTGTTACAAAAAATCAAGTACCTGCATACCACTTGTAAACCGCGGTGTTAAAAATAAATGACTGGCAGAGCACTCATTTGGGACGCTTTGCCAGCGTTTGCAAAAATTGTTTTGCCAGTATTTGTTTACAGAAATTTCGGAGGTGTATAATAAAACCAATGGCAAAGAATGGGCTTGAGTGATATGCCAACGTTAGCAACCAGTGGTTATCCAGGTTATCAAAGCTAATTAGTAAAATAAGTGCTCTGCCAATCGGTATTTTAGATTAACTGTTTTTTATTCTTAATGAAAAAATCTGTAAAATCCCAATCCCGAAAAAAAGAGAAACGTAAATTTTAGTATAACAGCAATGTATCTAATAAGCGAATACATCTCTGCTTAAAACTACAAATTCAATATATTTTCACACAAATTTTACCATAAGAACAATTTTCCAGTATTATCAATAGACTTGAAAAACTGGTACTTAAATAGGGTGAACATTAAGTGATCAGCTTATGTATTTTTTACATACAGTCATAATTTTCGTAAAACAAGTACTGGCAAAAATCTTTTTGCAAATATTGGCAAAGCGCTGCAATCTAATGTTTTGCCAGTAGTATTTTTTCATGTACAGTCGTAAATTTCGTGAAACAAGTACTGGCAAAGTCCTTTTAGCAAACGTTGGCAATTCGTTTTAAGCCGATGTTTTACCAGTGGTATTTTTTATATACGGTTGTAAATTTTGTAAAACAGGCACTGGCAAAGTCCTTTTACCTAACGTTGGCAAATCGTTTTGAACCGATGTTTTGCAGGGCGTTTTTTTCATAAACAGTGGTAAACTTTGTAAAACAAGTGTTGGGAAATCACTCTTTCCAAAGGTTGTCAAAGCGTTCTAAATTAGTGCTTTTGCAATGCTTTTTTTTATACCATAGTAAAGCCACGCTTTGCCAGTGCTTTGTTTTTTGTACCGTCGGCAATTTCTACCTGGGTCCTTTTAGACCAACTTTTTTTTTCCCCAACGCTAGCATATTAGTTCCAAAAAACTTTTTGCGAGTGCTAGCAATTTAGTACAGCCAGTAGTTGCCCAGTTGTTATCATTCATTTACGTTTTTAGCCACCATATATTATATGTCTCGTTAGCTCAGTGTGTAGAGCTGTCGGCTGCCAATATGACGGCCTGGGTTCATATCACGGCAGGGCCAAAAAAAGATACATACATATGAACTTTTTTAAATTTTATTTTGGAAAATATAATTCCAGACCACCTATTTATTGGTTTTGCCAACATTAAAAACTTTATTTCTCCAGTACATTTCCGGCGCTTTTTGAACTGCCGGTCCTTTTGTCTATTGACGTTATCATTTTGGAAATAGGAAAGCAATTTTTGCCAGTACTTGTACCAGCTGTTCAAATACCTTGCCATCGCTTTCCCGTTGGTATTTTTCTGGCTGGGATAATGTATAAAGGCCTGCCATTAAGTAAACTTGCGCCCAGTATTTTGTAAGCAGATTTTAAAACAGATTCGTTGCGACAACCTTTCCCACTAGATCGTGTAATTACAGTAACAAAGTTATTTGGTTATCGTTATCAAATATTTTCACGGAAGAATTCAAACTTACAGTCCCAGCGAAAATTAGGTTTCAGAAATCGAATTTCGCTTGGAAGAATAAACCGGTAAATTAACAAACAAACTTGATTTTTCGCAAGAATTACTCAAAAACTTAATATTGTTTACCAAATTTTTCTGCAAAGTCTTTGCATAGTTTTCTCGAATAATCTATTTAATTTATAATTTAACCAATATCTTGGCATCAATTTCTTGTAAATATGCGAAAATTCAAGAAAAAACGTAGGTAATCTTAAATTGCTCACTTTGTTTATTTGCCTTTATATTAATATTAAAAAATAAGAAAATCCCGGGATTTTTGAGAATTAAAAAAACGTAGGTAATCTTAAATTGCTCACTTTGTTTATTTGCCTTTATATTAATATTAAAAAATAAGAAAATCCCGGGATTTTCCCGTTTGGCATCCCTAGTACCGGCAGATAGGATAGGGTTAACCGCATTTTTTGTCACTTGGATTTCGTAAATCCATATAAATTTTAAGGGAACCAAAGAGTACACTTTTTTCGTATGGGAACTCTTTAGCGTAGGCTAAAGAGGATATAGATCCTCGTTGATTCCATACACTTTTTTCAAAATTGTCTACAGTTAAACAAGAAATGCAGGAGAGTAATTAATTTGGAATTTAGTTAAAAGGCAGTTAAATCAACGAGGATATAGGCTAAAGAGTTCCCATACGAAAAAAAAGTGTACTCTTTGGTTCCCTTAAAATTTATATGGATTGGGATCCTGTTAATTCCCTTGAAGAATAAGAGAAACAAAAGGAAAACCGAAAAAGTGGCACTGTTTTTATTGTTTCTTATGATTATTGATTAAAGCGGTAACAAAAACAACTTTAAGAGTGAAATAAATAATAAATCAATTTTAATTATTTTTTATTGTTTTTAATGATGTTGTTTGCTTGTAAACCCGTTTTTATTAAATTTATTGTTATCGCGACGGCCTTCATTTTCTCTCGTTCGCTGTTAAATTTCTTCAAATTCTTTGTGTTTTTCTTCTCATTCGTGTGTGAAATTTTTTGGAAATCTTAAAACACCTTAATGAATACCCCCTGGTTAAATCCATATGTCAGAGTACACTTTTTAAAGTGTTTGATCAAAATGATAAAAAATGTTTTTTATATATAAGTACACTAAGTCTTTTTTATGCGGTAGATGCGTTCCAAAACAAACCGCATAAAATAAATCCGCATAAAAAAGAACTCTACTTCCTTCCAAAAATGGGAGATGCGTTCCGAATATTTCAAAAACCGCATAACTTTAGAATAAGGTTAGAAAATTTAACTAAAATCGCATAAAAAAATCTATAGAATAAAAAATTAAAAAAGAAATTTTTAATTTTTTTTTTACTTTTAACACAAAATAACACTTGTATTCATACAGTATATATCGTCACCTAAAATGCAAAAGGGCGTAACAACAAAAAAATTTAAGCCGATTTTCTGATTGATTATGATGCACTAGACTAAATTACATTTCTCTACAAAATTTTAAACTTATATGTCGAAATAAGTCCATAGTCGTGTTTTAAACAAGATAAGAAAATATAGAATATCTTTAATTCTACAATGTTTTTTTTGGTTCTAGTGTAAAAAAAATAAAAAGTGTTTTTACGCCCTTTTGCATTTTAGGTGACGATATAAAAAAAAACAAAAAAATAGTAAAAAAAATAATACCCCGGCTAGAAATCTATATATGTGACGGCGCAATCAATAATCAATTTTTTTTTTTGTGGACAACATCTGAGCATCGAATGAGACCGATCCCATGCTCTCCTGACCTTAGATCCCTTTCTATCCTTAGGTCCCTTTTTATTTTGCGCGTCACATATATGGATTCATACAGGTTTAATGTATGTTCGTGCATAATCATAAACATGAATGATTTTCCATACATGGATACAGATGTCTCCATAAATGCATCCACATATGTCCACACTTGTACATTAATGAGAAAACGATCGTATTCCCGAGAATTCGATGAGATTGGCTCATATTTTTTTTTTTTTTAAACTTTTAGAAAATAACAATAAGTATTAAAATCTTAAATCAACTAATAATTTCTGGGTCTATTGCCATTGCAATAGAAAATCCATTTTTCGTTGCGTAAAATGTTCATCTTTCATGTGGTTCCGCGAGGGCCAATGTGTCGACCCTCTTGAGGCGAATATGTCCATTATAACATAGTAGATCCTGTGCAAGAGGGTTTGGATGAGTTGCCAGTTTTCGTACATATTTAGAGCAGAAGGTTTTTATTTCGTCGCGAACAAATGGAATATTAAGGTCCTTATGAATAATCACGTTATTAATATACCACGGGTCACCAGTAATTAGCCTCAATATTTTATTTTGTCGTCTTTGTAATTTTTCTATATTAGAAGCAGAAGCTGTTCCCCATAGTTGGATTCCATAGGTCCATATTGGCTTATTAATAGCTTTGTAGAGTAGAACCTTGTAGTTTAGGTTGAGAGCAGAATGGGGACAAAGGAGCCACCGAAGCTGTAATGTTTTAAGTTTAAGTTGTGTGGATTTGGATTCAATATGTTGAGACCAGGTAAGGCGACGATCAAGGTGTATACCAAGATATTTTATGTCATTTTGCTCAGGGATATCGATGTTATTTATCTTCAGTTTGGGACAGTTTCCCTTTCTCAAGGTGAAAGTAACATGTGCGCACTTTGTTGGATTTACTTTTATTTTCCACTTGTGAAGCCATTTTTCGAGTTCCTTAATATGAGCCTGCAGACAACTAGAAGCAATTACTGAATTTTTATGTACGCTTATAAACGCTGTATCGTCTGCAAAAGTTGACGTGTGTATCAGGTTATTAGTAGGCATGTCTGTAGTAAAGATTATATACATGAGAGGACCAAGTATACTGCCTTGGGGAACTCCTGCTGTGATTTTTCTTGAGTCTGAGATGTGGTCTTTATACTTTACTACAAATGAACGATCCATTAAATAAATTCGCAGTAACTTGTGTGTATTTAGGGGTAACAAAGAGCTTATTTTATATAATAACCCATCATGCCAGACTTTGTCGAAGGCTTGGGAAATATCTATGAAGAGTGCTGAGCAATAGAGTTTGTCCTCGAAAGCCTTTCTGATAAGAGTAACTATTCGATGAACCTGTTCTATGGTGCCATGATCCTTTCGGAATCCAAACTGATGAACGGGAATGATGTGGTGGTCGTTTAGGTATGGGGTCAACGCATTTAAAAATACTTTCTCAAAGAGCATTTAAAAATACTTTCTCAAAAATCTGGCAACGCTGCTATGGCAAACTAGGAAAAGTTTTGTGTTCCCGGAAAATTAATTAAAATTAAATAAATAAAATTGTTTAATAGTAGAAAAATTAAGAAAACAATTTAAAAGCGACAGTAATAATAGTGTTGTTTTATTTGGAAAAAGTTGGTAATTTGTTAAAGTGTACACATTGCATACTTCTGCTGGTGGAGTATAAAAGAAAAAGAAAATATATATATCTCAGCCATTTGTAATTTTGGAGAAGCGCAACTGAATATTAATAAACAACACAGTTTGTTTTGATTGTTAACTTCCTTAACATCTGTTTATTCAAAAGTTTATTTAATATCAACAATAGTCTGGTGGAGTCTATCTTTGTTTGTAAAGTAACCAGAGTTCGAAAATAGTGCATTCACTAACCTAAAAAATGCCAACTTCTAAAGAATCATATACTTGTCCGAAATGCAAGAAAAACGTTAAAGAGAACCAAAATAGTCTTGGATGCAGTATTTGTGGTACGTTTTATCACAGTACATGTTTAAAAATAACAAGAGATCAGCATTCGTTTTTGTTTCGTCACAAAATTTTTAAATTTACATGCGAATCTTGCATTACCTCAAAAGGAAGTGTTGAACATACTGATGACGTCAACCGGGCTGCAAATAATATCGCTCAGAACAACATATCAAATTTGAGTGATGATTGACGTAGATGTTTTACAGACTTTTCGTCCTCCCTGGAGAAGCAACAAAACAAATATAAAGCTGAGCTGGAAAAACAACTACAAAGTTCGATAAAAATTTTCCAGGAGAAAGTTGATGAGATTCTAAATGCTGTTCGTACAGAATTTTCGAATAAAATCAAACATTTAGAGGAGGAAGTGCGTAGTTGCTCTAATGTTGTAATCAGGTAGATAGAACACTGAGAGAAAAAATACATAACCTTGAGACTCAAAATGATATTTTACAACGACGGCTAAATAGAGCAAATATAGTAATAAATGGTTTACCGAAGGGAATTAAAGATCTTCGAATACCAGTTGCTCGGATCGCTTCAATCTGTAATATTCAACTGTGGCCGATTGATATACAACATTGCTGTTATATTATGGGTGGGAATTCGGTCTTAGTTAAATTTAACTCTGTTTATACAAGAGACCGTATTATGTCAAATTATTCCCAAATTAATCCCATAAAGCTCAATGGTGTTATTGGTGGTCGTGTGGCGAGTCGAATATACTTGTATGATCACTTGAATGATTCTTCTTCCAAGCTTATGTACATTTGCCGTAAATTGTGGGAAGAAAGAAAAATAAAAAAATTTAAACTTTTTAATGGCGATAGACCGAAGGCAAATATAACTTTCTTCAATGGGCTAGAGAAAGTTTTGGATCTTAGGCAATGTGTTGAATTGATAGAAGCCCCAGTAAATAGTATGTCATTGTCTAGTTCATCTGCTGGTCGTCCTTCAATTAGTTAAAATTGTAGTTGCTATATTACCTAAAATTTTAAAAGTTTATTTTCTTTTTCATTATTTATAAATTTAAATTTAATAATTTTCTGGTAATGATAATTACGCACAGTTATTTTCATTTCTTTGAGCTTTTTTTTTATCAAATTTCCCATCATAGTCAACCTGCTGAATTTTTTTATTAGTTAATTTTATTTCTTTTAATTATAATCTACATTATTTGTTATTATTATAATTATAATTATTGTTAATTATAATATAATGACAGTAAATTTAAATTTAGGACCCGTTGTTCATGACAACGCTTATTTGCGTTCAAATTTAGGATCCCTAGTAAATGCTTTCAATATTGGTCACTTTAATTGTCAAAGTTTTACGACAAAATCGTCTTCATCAAAGCTTGATGAAATAAGGCATATTCTTCGAGATTGTCTTTTAGATATTGTAGGTGTTAGTGAGACTTGGTTGAAGCCAAATATTGCCTCACAAGTCATTTCGATTCCGGGATATACTTTCTACAGGAATGATAGACCTGGTGAAAGAAGAATTGATGTTGGTGGTGTAGTTACAAATCGTGATAATCAGATTGGAAATGTACCATCTGATAAAGTTAGAGGCGGAGGTGTAGGGTTTTTTGTTTCTAACAGAATTAAGGCTAAATTGGTTTATAAATCGGAGGATTATGGAAAATTTGAAGCAATTTTTATTGAAGTTGATACACGAGGTGCCAAGTTTTTACTCGGTGTTGTTTATCTACCTAATAAGAATACTGAGAATATTCAAATTATGGAGGAAAGATTAAGTGATTTGTTGGTGAAATACTCTAATATTATAAATATGGGTGACTTTAATCTGAATTTATTTAATTTAATTAACTCTCATTCTGTTCATTCATTTTGCCAGAGGCTGGGACTATATTGTCTTCATAATAGCCTACCGACTCATTTTGATGTATCTCGTTCATCTACTTCATTATTGGACTATTTCCTTGGAAGTCCTTCTGTATCTGTCATATTGTCTAATCAGATGCAGTGCCCGGCTATATCTCATCATTCCTTTATTTTCATGAGTGTTTCTACTTTTATTACCCCTGTCGATGAATATGTCGAATTTATGGACTACAACAATGTTGACATTGAATTGTTGGAGAATCAGGTGATCCAATTTGATTTTACTGAATTGTTTGAGAGTCCTAATATTGACAACCAACTTTGTAGTTTGATGGAGTGTATTGGTATTTTGCATTCTCACGTCCCCACCAAAAGGTGTAAATTTAACGTAGCTAATGAAAACTGGTTTGATACACCAGCTATTCGATTTAATTTATCTCTTAGAGATTTGGCTCTTAGGGAATATCTTCGTTTGCCTTCACAGGAGAATTGGAGAATTTATTGTAGAACGAGAAATAAGGCTAAAACTGTTATTCGTAATGCGAAAAGGAAAGCTCATTTAGATAGATTTAAAAACCTTGATGGTAAGGGTATGTGAAAATTTTTAAGAACTAATGGAACTATGAAATCTATAGAATCTGTTGATGATTTAGATGCAAGTGAGTTAAATAGAGAATTTTTGTCTCATAGAACTGTTGATACCACTAACCCTTTTAATTCCAATTTAAACTTTGTTGATAATGGTTTTTCATTTCGTACTATTGATTTGGATGAATTATGTATTGCATTCTCTACTATTAAATCCAATGCTTCAGGCCCTGATGGTCTGCCTTTACGATTTTTGAAAATTATTTTCCCATATATTCAAAAACAATTTTTACATCTGGTTAATAATATTCTGACATACTCTGTATTTCCTACGGACTGGAAAATGGCCAAAGTTGTTCCCATTGCTAAAAATGGATCAGTGAATGAATTACGGCCGATATCTATAGTTCCTATATTGTCCAAAATTGTTGAACACGTCATGAAGGCACAAATGGTACAATATTTGGATGAAAATTGCTTAATTAGTCCTTATCAGTCAGGATTTCGCCAGGGTTATAACACCTCATCCCTACTAGTAGGTCTTACAGACTCGATTAGAAGAATTTTGGATAAAAATGAGATAGGCGTTTTGTTATCACTCGATTTATCCAAAGCTTTTGACCGCATCAGTCATACAGTTTTAGTACGTAAACTTTGCAATTTCTTCAATTTTTCTCGATCGGCTTGTATTCTAATTTATTCTTATCTGACGGAAAGACGTCAATATGTCCATTGTAGGGAGTCTGTTTCTGATTGTTCCACTGTGACTAGTGGTGTCCCGCAGGGATCAGTGATTGGGCCTATGTTGTTTTTATTGTATATGAATGATCTTATGACAGTTACGCAAGGGTTTTCTTGTAAAATTTTTGTTTTTGCAGATGATATTCAGCTTCTTTTTTCTGGTGAACATCAGTTTACAGATGTTTTGGAACGTGTGATAAATTTATTAATATCAGATATCTCAGATTGGATGTCTAGTTGTAATCTTTGTGTTAATTCTGCGAAAACTAAGGCAATGATTTTTAAATCTCCTAGGTATGACGTCAATTTAGATATCATGGTAAATGGTGACAAAATTGAGTTTGTAGAATGTATTAAATGTCTGGGAGTTTTAATTGACTCCCGACTTAATTTTGACCAACATATAAATTGGTTGTGTTCTACTATTGACTTTACATTACGCCGATTATATTCATTGAATCTTTATCTACCTGTTTATATTAAAAAGCGTATTGCACACGCATTGCTGATGTCAAATATGTTGTATTGTGCTGAAGTGTTTACAGGTGTCAAGGGTCGTGTAATGCGTAGATACAACCTTCTTTTCAATCGAATTATTCGATTTATTTACCACCTTAGATACCGTGGCCACGTTTCTGATTATGTAGTAGACTTTCTAGGAAGCAATTTTATAAGTTTTATACACGCGCGGTTGTTAATACATTTTTATAAAGTTTTCAGGGCCAAATGTCCGGAATATTTACTAGAACTTTTTATACTTTCAGGTTCCTTAAGGAACCCTCAATTAAATTATCCTCTTTATAACACATCGATCCTTCAGCGATCATTTCAGTACAGGGTAGCTAAAATTTGGAATTCTTTACCCTTATTACTTAGAAGTTTTGACTTTTCGGTCAATGTATTTAAAGCCAAACTAAAAGAATATGCCTACTGTAACAATCTTTAAATTAATTTAATAATTATATAACGTTTAATTGTTGCATTTGTTAATTTATATCTTATATATTTGAACGCAATATTATACAGGGAATCATATTAGGGAGAAGTAAATATAAAGTGAAAGAATTCTATACACATTTCTATTTTCTTTTTATTTTTAAATACATAAATATGTTTTTTTATTTTTATTTTTTGTAAATTAATTATTGTTACATTGTTGTTAATTATATACTTTATTTAGTAGTATTTTTTAGTGAGTTGTATTGTGAGCCATATTTGGCCCTATGGACTTGGTTTGAAATTGTAAATAAATTAAATTAAAGTTGAAAGTAAGCTTATCGGGCGATAAGATGATACTTGGCTAGCGTCCTTACCTGGCTTAGGTATCATAATTATTTCTGATATTTTCCTGAAGTTAAGGACGAGAATCGAATTTTCATTGGGGAAACAACAAGGTCTTCAATAGCTGGCAAAGTTATGTCTGAGTTAGAAATATTAGGCGTGAACACTCTTTCGAGGTGATCGGCAAAAACTTCTGCTTTCTCTTTATGGGACCAAGCCCAATTACCATCGCTATAACGAATAGCAGATTCGTATCTAGTTGAGTTTTTAAGTTTTTTGGTGACTTTCCAAAGACTATAATCCGTGGATTTAGTTGGATTTAGACCTTCTAAATATGCCTTTAGAGCTGACTGTTTATCCTCCAAAAGAGCACTGTGAAGGGTTCTTTGACAGTGGTTTAGTTGACTTTTCAAGGTAGGAAAACGATGTAGTTGCCATTGTCTTCTAAGATTTCTCTTTTCCTTTATAAGATTTTGAATAGTTGTTGAATATTTATTACTTTTAGGGCCGTCGTAGCGTTTAAAAGGTGTAGCTACTTTAGCTGCAGTTGATAATGTTTCCGAGAACACGTTTATAGCATCTTGTATTTCATCATCGGATTTCAGTGAAATATTTTGAGATACGTGTGAGCTTACATACTTTCTATATTTGAGCCAGTTAGTATGTCTATTAGGGAAACAAAAAGGTTTTTCGATGGTTTGCCCATTAAGCATTGAAATAATAGTGGGAGAGTGGTCAGAAGACAGGTCGAACAAAGAGACTGCAGAAAGCTGATCGCGTCTGATATTTTTAATGACTGCAAAATCTATTAAATCAGGAGTCTTTTGTAGATCTGAAGGCCAATAAGTGGGCTGTCCTCCAGATTGGCTCATATGAATAAAAAATAGATATTACTAATAGGCGGAAATACAGAGTTTTTTAAGCAATTACTTCACAAATCTTGTCTGCTTGGGAGTAGATTAGAAATTTAATTTTTTACTTTTCGTTTACATTTCATGCTATTCTACCATCCAATTGGTAAATTTGGAGTTAAAAGCCATTCCTAAGCCCAAAGTAATTACTTCGAAGTAATTGCTAAGTTTTATTCATATGATCCAATGTTAAACTCAGTTGTGAGCCAGAAATAACAGATTTTCTTGTTTGAGACTCATTCGTTTTAATTGCGCTTATTGAAGATTCTCCAAGTTTAAAATATTTTCCAATAAAGGCATATCTTTCACCATTTTCTAAGCGATCTAAAATTAACATTTTTGTTTCTAGCGAAATTACTGTCTTTTTTTTCATGGTTTTATCCATTTCTTTGAAGAAAACCTTTAAAAATAATACAAATTTTTCCATTTTACAATATTAGGTATGTTTCTTTACTTTTTGGGTAAAGTTCGGTAAAATGTGAGTTAACAAGAAATACTCTCACGAAATGACAAAAATGCACAAAAGTAAACGAACGCGAAAAACCATATTTGAAGCCCGAAAAACAAACGTTAATAGATTTGTGCATTATAGTTCGTTTTGGTGAGCGCTCTTTCTAGTTCTTGTTCAATTTGTTGTAAAAATCTAGATAGCTTTTCTAGTTAAACCCCTTTTTAAATCAAAAATTTAATAAAAATTTCCTTTTTAGGCATTTCTATTTACAAAACGGAATACATAGTTTATTAAATTTGGAAAAGATTTTAATATTAAACAAAATCTTCGATTTATTTACATATTTATCTTTTTAACACATTTAAACAAGCGGCTTCAAAAAATTGTCGGTAATTTTATGGAGTTGTAAAATCACCGATAGGCTTTTGCAACTATTATACTAACTTTTGTAAATGATAAACATATTTTCTGAATGAATGAAATGAGCGATTGAACTAAAAGAGCTATTAATTGTGAACTAGGTCTTTGGTTCAAATTAGTGAATAGTTCAATTGAACTAGTTGCACCCAACTGATGAGGTAGCTTTACCATTGGTAAAACATTAATTATTTGGCCTGTGATTTGCCGATTTCTGAATGTCTAGTTAGCTACTAACAGGGAATTTGACTGACACATTTGTTGTTGTCTCCCATATAAAATTTGAATTTAACTGTCGGCTAAATTTTAACTGGACATTGAGTAACCGGGCTTAGGTACATTTAAATGTTTTGTTAATTTTGAAATATTTTAAAATAATGTTTATTTTGTCAAATAAAAAAAGTATGGCTAAAAAAATTATTCCTGCCTAAACTGAATTTCGTAGAATATACGAAATATTCGTATATATTACGAAAAAAAACTACATGTTGCATGGATTATTTTCAGTGTACCTACTTCCCTCGTGAAATGTAAAAGTTTCTTTATTTTACGAATGTTCCAATGTATACAAATTATACTTGGTATTGGATTTCATTTAGTCAGCACGCTCGGCTTTATTTTATTGTTCTTTTAAATCTGTTGCCAGTAACGCTTTCTAAATCAACCACTAATACCACATATACAATTATTGTTTCCCCAATTTTTATTTTAGTATAAAATATTATCGAATTTTTTTAAGTTCTAGCATATAATGCAAAAATTCGACATCTTTTTTGTAAATTATTTTAAGCCATTTCAGACAGATTAATAGTTAAACAATTGCCGAAAAGAAAGAAAATGTGAATTAGAAAAGGTAGACGCGCTTGAGGCGTAACAATTTGATTTATATTAAAGGCAAGTCGGTTAGTTTAAAATTCAGAATCATCGGCCAATTTGTGACAACCCAATCCTAAATTAAAAGAAAAGTATTTAACTTACCCCCCAATAGTTCTGATTGCTCAACAAAGTTATTGTCTCGACTAGAGAGCAATCCTTTATTAACTGATTTCACAGCTTGAGGTCGTATAATATTTGACGAAGATAATACCGACGAATTATTAAAGCGTAATGGACTAGTTTGTGTAGAATTTACTAAAAAAATTAATAAAATTGTGAAAGTGGATTTAAAAAAATATATATACAAAATATTTACCTTCTTGCGACATGGATGCTGTGTGTGTGTTATTTGAGGACAATAGAGAACTCATATATAGTTCAAGTAACCAATCGAGAAATTGTTGTTGATTTATAGAATTATGATTAATATTAGCAACGCCAGCATTGCTTGTTTGTAATAGACTTAATAACATAGTACCAAATATTTGCCATAATTCATTAAACGCTGTGGCAGATAATTGTCCGAGAGCTGAATTGGAAGTGGCATTAAGTAAGGTAAATATAGCATTGGGTAAATTATTATTATTTGTGGGAATGGGGGCCGCAGTTTGAGAAATATTATTATTTAATCGTGTCCGATTGGATGCCGTAGCTGAGGTAGTGTTTGAAGTTGGTATGGGAGATGGTGAAGGTGTAGTCAACTCTTGTTTAATATTCGATGTTGTAAGTGGTAAATAATCTATTTTACGTCTAATATTACACAACATAGTACAAGTTCCAGTAGAGTTAAGAGATTTTGAAATGTTCTTTGTTTGCTTGCTTGACGGCGAGTCTTCTAATGGAGTTATGGATCTTATATCAGCCCATTTACAAAATGCATTTAGAATATCATTTATGGGTGGTGTGGCTTTTGGTTCTGGAAACATTGTGGATATATGTTTTTGCATAACCTTTTCCGTATTAGTTTGTCTAGTAATCATTGTACTTATATATTGTGAGGCTTGATCACGCCTGGCAACCTGACATTGAGTATATTGATCTTTTAAATCAGGTCTCCTAATAGGAGTATTTTTTTCCAAATTGCCTAAAGATTCGTTGGCCACAAGTTCAGTTTGTGTATAGTGTTCTTTCATTTCGGCTTTACTAATGGGGACATGATGGACTTCCATAATAGAACATTGTACCGAAACATCTTGTGTTTTAGACTTAACACTTCTAGATTTAAATTTTTGTGGGCTTTTAACAACAGGTAATTTCAACTTCATGTTTATACAGTATTGTGTTAATTCTTCAACTAAACCTTTGTCTTGGCAATATCTTAGACAATCATCTCCTTCTAGTTTTTTCATAATTCTTATAAATTTTATTACCAAACTATCGTAATCAATAGGCCTGCCCTCATATTCAGCTAAACGTGCTTCCAGTTGAACGTATTGCATAGTTTTATTAGCTAATTCTATGTCAATTTTATCATATTTTTGCTTTAAATGATTAAAATTTTTTTTAACATCTTCATTCTGTTGCTTTTCTTCATTGTACAAATGTTGTACTTGCTGCGCTGACTTTTGGAAGTCTTTTAATTGTTTTTGTAATTCATTGTTATCCAGTTTAAGAGTTTCAATTTCCCTAACCAATTTGTCAATTTTGGCAAGTTTTTGGGCCATCTCCAATTTCTTTTTATGAGATTTTTTATTTCCGAATGCAATATCCATTCTATTAGACACAACGGGTGTTGGTATTCTTTCCAAATGATGTTCATGTCTGGGTGGTGTTGTTAAAAAATCGAGGTTTATGTCGTCCATTATTCTTGTTACTGTTGCGGGTGTGTAGTATAAATATGTATAAAAATCATGGAATTTACAATTTATTTAAAATGCATTTCACTTTGTATGCATTTTGAATTTTATATTTAAAATTTTAAGGGAAATTCACTTAACTTTTTATAAACGTTTGTATTTTTGTTCATATTTCAAGCGCAAATACAACTTATCAAAATATAACACGAGTGACAGCTAAATGTCAAAAAAGCCGAAAAGCATGCTTCAGGTTGCGTTTACATTGTCTTGAGATTTCGATATTCACCTCTCTTAAAAATAGTACAAAGAACATTTTTTTAAGCGGCCCATCATAAATTTGCAAATTTTATGGCACAGATTCTAACCTAGTGTCTAGACATGCAATAAAATGATAGCAAGCAATTGTCAAAATGCTCTCATCTCAAGTGAAGACACTCAATTTCAATTTTATTGCAATATCATGATATCGCTGACATGCCATCGGATTTTGCAATGATGCCAGAGATCAAATGTCACTTTTAGTTTTCATTTTAATTTTGTAATAGAAAAACAACAAAAAATTTGGTAAAAAGGAAGGGAAAAGTGTTTAGTTTTTTATTAGGGTCTTGCCCTAGGTAAACTAGTGTCTTCAAATGCCATGAAATGTGCAAAGAAATTTGAAAATAAAACACAAAGCAACAACAAAATTATTTTCGTATTTAATTTTTTAACAACATAAATATGTTACATGTACACGCAAAAAAAAAACAGGTGGAACTTTATCTAAGTGCTATGTAATTATACAACTACATAAGTTCGAAGTAAGTTTTACAAATTTCTAGCAAAATATATATAAATTTTCGGATATTTTCCACTACACATGTATAAATTTTGCAAGGATTGTATATATTTTACAAAAAAATGTGGATATTTTACTAGAACTTTGTAAAACTAACTTGAAAATTATGTAGTTGTATAATTACATAGCTCTTAGGTAATATTCCCCCTGTTTTTTTCTGTGTGTATATAAGCTGTGTTTGTGTGACTGCATATCAGTGTTATCTAGAACGATGTTGACAGTTTTTTAACTTATTCCGGCTTTCTACTGTCAAAATTGTTCGATATATCATTGATAGGCGTGCCACACAAACACAGCTATTATATATTGTAATTAAAAAGTGCCACATTGGTATGTCTCATTTATCCCAGAAATAAAAAAATTCTGGGTCATTAGAAACCCTAGATGCAACATAACATATAAGCTCAGCTTTTTAATTTTGTATTGAATTATTAAGTATATAATTGTATTTAAATCAACAAACAGTTTGTTCGATTCGAGGTAGTACATAACTTTATCTAAAATATTCTTGGGTGACATTTAGTTTTATAAAGTGTTGTTCGAAGCAATATAAAAATGTATCTTCAACGGGATATAATTTGATCAAGTATATGTATCTGTATACGGCATATAAAATGATATAAGAGAAAAGATTTTTTAGGATATGATTATATAAGGCAACGAAAAAGAAAAATTTGAAAATCGGAATACCAGATAAATTCATATTTAATTTTATACGTTGTTATTCACTCTTTAATATGAATAGATACAATTGGATCAAAACTACTTGATCAAATCTAATCGTTTTTTCACGGGATGAAATACACAATATACAAAAAAAGACAAAAACAAAAATCCCCAAAAATACTTAGGAACATGGGTAAAATCCCCAAAATTTTGTGAAATCCCCAAATCCCTCCCCACGAAAATCTGACATCAAATCGAAATTGAAATCCCCAATTTGGGGCGAAATCCCCTTATCTGACAACACTGCATTTGGTACGAGCCACAATTTTTCAAATACCACCACTCAGGGATAATAAAGTTGGTACTATAGTAGTTTTTATGGTACTATTAGAACCTCAAAAGTGCTATGGTACTCCTTAGTAGCATTTGATACTATTTTAAATTATTCAAAAAAATAGTAAAAATTCGTAAGAAACGTAATTCAAAGAAAAGGTTTCTAAAATTTTGCAAAAAATATTAAACATTTATTTAAATTTAAGAGAAAATTTTTAAGTTGTTGTGTTTTTTGTTTGGTTTTATTTGATTTGATTTAGCTTTCTCAATTAATTTTAGTTAATTAAAATTGTGGGGTAACTTCATTTTTAGTAAATTGGGCATGTTGTTTGTTTTAATACCCAATCCATATATAGTTTTTTTAATTATTAAAAAAACGATTAAATTTTATAATTTTTGACACCGATTTTTATATATTAAAGATGAGACTGGGACGCTAAAATAATACTCAACGCTGAAGATTGATTGCAAGAACGAGAACGATAGAATAATATAAAAAAGGTAATTGCGAAGAAGAAAGAACAAAATACACTATACAGCACTCAGCACTGAGTGGAAAGAACTTTCATATATGTACGTTTTTTCTTAATTTATAATAAAAAATTTTAAAAAAGTACTATGCGGGTCGAAAAAGTACTAATTTTTAAGCAGGTTGGTACTATTTTGAAAATCCCATTTATCATCCCTGCCACCACTGTTTTGCACCATTTCTAACAAGAAGAATGAGAAACAATAAAAACACTGAAATTCACCATATAGTTGTCATTCGTTTTGCTCACTTTGGTTCACATCAAATTGATGTCGTAGAAAATAAAATTCATTTCATTTTTGTTTTTCCGAAACAACACATAACTTTTGCATTCAAATGCAGTATAAAATTAATATTTTTTTACATAATTCTCTATAATAAATAATTAAAAATTTCAAGTATATTTGATTAAAAGTGCAAAATTTTAATAAAATTTATTTTAAACTTTATAATACGAGGGAGAGGAAATCTTTCGAAGAGCAGCATCAACTACGACTGACAAAAAAGAAAAGAACCACCGACAGAAGTTAATAAAAAAAAATTATAAGCAAAAAAATAGACGTCGAAAAAATTGTTTTTTATCTTCTGCCAGGCAACATTTTTTGCAGGATTAAATTTGTGATTGAAAAATAATATATAGTGTTAAAAAAATTATCTAAAAGTGCTAAAGACTGATAAATTGTAGAAAATTGGAACAAAGAAATCAATAGTTAAAAACAAAAAAAGAAAAACAAAAATTATAAAATAATAAACAAAATAATAGTGACAATAATAAATAAAATAATATTATAAACAATGACCACAAATCTACGTCAGATTCCATTAACATGCAGTGGACATACTCGCCCGGTGGTGCATCTGGATTTTAGTGACATTTGTGATAGTGGTTACTTTTTAATATCAGGTTGTAAAGGTAAGTTATTGAATTTTTGTCGGCTAAACTCTAGTTTACGGGCATAACTCAGATTTGTTTCAAATTTTCACGGACGATAGAACTTTCAATGCCGAGTTCAACGATGCAGGTTTTTTTTGTCGGCGACCCCCGGTTCCCGAGTTATTGACCCCTAAAGTTTGAATTTGAATTCTTTGTATCTTTGACATTTATTATCGGAAAAACTACATCATTATATATATCGTTAAAGAGGCTATTGAAATAGCTTTCATTTGAGATATAATACTCCCGAATATTAACCCATTAAGCGTCAAATCGTAAAAGTCTGTTTTTTATCCATACTTTTTAGAAAAAACGCCCATTATCTCAATATTTCACCAAAATAAAATACAAAATAACTATTTTTTAATTGTAGTTAAGGCTCTCAGCTTTAATTTAAGATATAATTTATACCTATAAGTTATAGGCTATAACCCTTATAACACCGCAGATAATAACAGTTAAATATCATATTAATTTTTTTTATTTTTGCGCTTATATCAGGGATGGAAATGAGTTTTTTCATTTTGTACCAACCACATAAAAAAATTGTACTTTTTCGACCCTCACGGTACCAACATTTTTCATAAATAGAAACTTTTTCCGAACAATACCAAACTTGCGATCAAGGCCAAGCTTGCATGAAATACTATCCGGCAACCACAACCGAAACATGCGATTGACTACAAATGGGCTTATCAGAACTGAATCCATTTTCTGGGTGTACAAATAAATTAATGTTTGTTTGTTGAGTTTTAAGTTGCTTCATCAGCAGATGCATAAATCCATCCACTGGTAAAGAGTTATTTGGCCTTTGAAAACGCCATCACCAATAATGCCCATCCTGGGCCCACGGTACCAAAAAGTCGAAATTATGATATAAAGTGAAAAGTTCGTAGATGGCCTACAGTCTTGAGCCAGTCTCTTTAATAAATTTAACGATTACAAAAAGTTGATTCATATCTTCACCTTCCAGGAACTGCGAAATGGTGTCGTATTTCAGTATGGTAGGGTAGTTAGCCCTTTGGCTATCGAAATTACTATATTTAAATAACACATGTGAAACGTCTTCCGTAACACCACAAAAATCACATAGATCCGAGTCAGAAACGTTCATTGTAGCTAGAGTTTTATTACAAAAAGTGTGACCGGATAGCACCACGGCCTTGAAACTAATGACGGGAACATTTCACCATACATGATCCCCTTAGATCCTCGAACCTCATTGTATTCTGCCTGCCAGTCTATCTTGAGTAATGTCTGGATCCTATTAATAGCATCATACAAAGTTCACTCTATCACAAATTGTACACCACATACATGTGCTGCCTTGGCCGCAGTATCAGCCCTCTCATTGCCCTCTATCCTTGCGTGACCAGGCACATAGTGTATTTCCACGACGCCAATTGACGAGTTCCTAATTTTATCAATTAGATCCAAGACTATATGACTATCGTGGTGCTTTCTTAAAAGAGACCAAGCACCAACTCTAGAATTCGTAAGGATGGCGACAGAGTCGAAACCATTCTCAATAGCGAAGTCAATAGCCCTGTCCACCGCAAGTAGCTCCGCCGATGGAAAGGACAAAACCTTATCAGTTCTAAAAGAGCAAGTAACTTCTCGGATGAAAAAAAGCAATACCCGTGGATGCTCCACACACGGATCCATCGGTAAAAATTAACTCAAAACCTTTTTCCCTAAGTGACTGTGTTTTTTTATAATACAGTTTCAAAATCATATCGCCTCTCGCCTCTTTTTTACCGCGAGCAGCCTCTTTGAAAAAATTAGTGAAAACTTTTATCTTGTTGCAAGACCCACCTGTAGTAGAGATGGTCTTTATGTCTCTGAAGATGTTCTCATATTCACGAAAAACTCTAAAAATACTCGTGTTCAGAGTGAAATCAGCTTCCAGCAAGGTTTCAACAATGGGCAAATTAAAAGTCACTGATTTGGCGATTTCCTTAGCCGTGCCTAGTTTAAATCTGTACTTTGGAGGAAGTTCAGCAGTCATGTGATAAATAATGTTTATTGGTGTCGATCTGATGAGACCTAAGATGCGCTTGAAATTCTCATTAATGTACGTAGTGATTTTTCTACCAGCCTTTTTTGAGAGATTTGCGAAAGTTGACACTGCATATTCCATTTTCGATCTGGCAAAGACGTTAAAAAGTTGAAGGGCGTAGAGATGACCCGACCCAAGTATTTTATTTCAGTAACCTCCGGGACTGAGATGTTATTGATTACAATATTTATGTTCCTAGGATATCGATTGAAATGCATAGCGTTTGTTTTTCCAATGTTTATGGATCGTTTCAGTGACTGACACAGTTCGGTAAATTGTGAAAACTTGTCAACGAGCATCTGTCTAGCTCGATCAAAATTGCGATCAGTACATAACAGGAAAAAATCGTCTGCATATTGAAAGAGATAACAACCACTACCAGCAATAGAGTGCAGTGATGAAGTAAAAACGTTAAATAATACCGGCGACAGGGCACTGCCCTACGCCAAACTCAAATTCGTAGAAACGGAGTGTTCGCCCATGAACAACGTTGTATTCGCCAGAGAGCTATGGAGCCATTTTACGATATGCAAATTAAAAACAAGACTAATAAGCAATCTGCACAATAACACAAAATCTGTCTTATCATAGGCCTTCTCTATGTCCAGGCAAGCGCCGACGACATGCATACCCAACTTCTTGTGAGCGTATACCGTGTTGATGACATCATTAATGCATTGACCAGTCGATCTTTTTCTCCTAAAAGCGTATGACCTCTCCGGGATGATGTTACTGTTGATATGCTCCTCGATATGAAATTTCAATAGATATTCTAACGATTTCAATAGAACCGACATGAGGCAAATTGGCCTATAATTTTCAAGAACCAAAGGGTCTCTACCTTTCTTAAGAATTGGAACAATTTTTATTTCCCGCCAAACCTCGGGAATAGAACCACTCATCCAACAATCGTTCAAAAAATCAAAAATAGCCCTTTCCGAATTCGATAAATTAAGAAGTACTCTGTATGAAATACCATCAACTCCCTTGGCAGAGTCTGGGTTTCTAGATTTTAGATATTCCTCAAAATCAATGAAAGAAATCGGGGGGAATAATAGAGGACGGACCGTTGTCTGAAACCGGCAATACGAAGTCAGCCCTGATTAGCTCTTCCGCCAATGCCAATGTTTTATACCGGTGATATTTACTTCTGGCAGCGTTTCTCAATATAAAAAATCTTGTCGAGTCTTCATTCCACCATTTTTTTGGCACGTATCTGTTTTCCGCAGAAATGGTTATGGTGTTTCTCTTTCTGATACTATCGACACGATTCTGAAACTCTTCTAAATTTTGGCCAACATTCATAGAATTAATTTCATCGAAAAACTGGTTCCTCAGGAAGAAATTTCAACTGCTAGGAGGGTTAAAGCTGCCATAGCTGGATGATTACAGAATGGTGATTACTGCGAGTAATCCTGGTGTCAATAGAGGACCAAGTAAAATTACAATGGCCATTTCCCATAAATGAAACATCAGGCGTTGAGGGATTGCAAGAAGCAGTGGAGAAAGTAGGGCTACCATCATTAAGACATAGAAAACCGTAGTCATTTGCACAAGTTTCCAAAAACGTTCCCTTGGGGTTGTTAGAACCGGGCGTCCATAGCGAGGACTTCGCATTAAAGTCCCCGCAAATCAAAGTAAGATTCTGAAGATTACAAGCAGCATCAAATAGCTTCCTTAAATCCGTATGAAAAAGAGCCGCGTCGACTTCAGGAGGACTGTTCACAGAAATAAAGCTTATATTATTCTTCAGATTAAGGGTGGAATGCCAACTGCCTCCACTTTATCCATGTGCCAATTGAGTAGGGAAAAAGAAAGAATTCTACTAAGGTTGATTCCTTCATTAACATCATTTCTTAAAGAACAAATTAACTTTCTTATTGAATTCGAATCTATATCCTTGTTAGAAATTTCCGTAAGGAAATTTGAAAGTTGAAAAGATACTTGTGAGAGTGTATCCTGTATTTTTGCATGACATTCATCAATTTCCTGACTGAGCAGTATTGGGTCTTGTGATGCTTTTTTATTATTCGAAGCTGTCTGAGATTGTCTAAAAGTGGTGTTATATGGTAGACTTACCGCATGATCATTGACCACTTAGCGCCACTGTTGCATAGTAGCCTTAGCATTAGCGGCCTCTTTCTGCCTATTTACCGTATTTCGAACGACCCTGGCATACGGAAGAGCCGCGTGTAAAGACTTGACTGCTTCCTGAGAGTTATTTTGCACATTCGACGTTTTAGCGGATACTTGTAGCTGTGGGAAGTCCGCATTATCTTCCAAAATAGAAAATCTATTTGTAAATAAATTTGAAAATCTTGTTCTGGCTTCCGTGATAGATAAATTTTTGATTGTCATCATTTTTTTCAACGCGAACGCCTTTAAGCGAGCTGGACAGTCCTTATACGTCGGAGGATGGTTGCCCTTACAATTCGGGCACGTAATGTCGCCACAAGCATCTTCCCCCGCATGCTGTTAACGTAACCAAAAGTGATATCATTAGGGATTTCATTGCCCTTGAAAGTTATTTTCATACTACCCGTAAGGGTTACAACCATATTATCTACCGAGTCCTTATCATTTTTATCCTTCCTGGCACGACGTACAATACGGATACATTTAATAATTGGTATAGGGGATTCAACGTTATTCAAAAACTCCTCCTCCGAAATGTCAGTAGGTATATCATAAGCAATTGCCACTTTTGAAACGAAATGTGCAAAAATTTTCGTTAATAACCGTTTTCCATGAATCTGGCATCCTTAACCACAGCATTTGCCGCTTGGTATGATTTAAAAGTGACCTTGCAACGGCCGAAACCAATCTTAATTACCTCAATGACGTCTTTGATTTTCAGATCTAGAAGTAGCTTGCTTACAACAATTCCATTAAGATATTTTCTCATTCCCGAAGCTTCATATGCATCTATATAAACCATAAAAGGCGCTTTATGGGTGCTGTCATACCAGTATTCAGGTCTCGCCAGCGTCTGCTGGGCAGACTTATCGTTAGCAGACTGAAACTGTTTGCAATTTTGTGCAGTCTTATCAGTTGATACCGTCTTATTACCAAATGTCTCCGTATCCATACTATTTAAAGCAGCCTTTCTTCTCCTTTCGCTAGAATTCTCACGACTACAACTAGCCGGAGGACCCTTGCCCCCGGCTTCTTCCATCTTGGGTTTCTTCTTCAGGTCGGTGAAAATAAACGATTACCTATCAGATATAAAGTCTCCGTCCAAAAGAAATAAAATGAGCAGAGATGAAAACAAAAGCTTTAGGTAATGACTTATTCACAAGCGCAAATACAAAACCAATCCTTTTAACCCAATTTAAATAAAAATTGCTGCAAGAAAAAATTTCGTGACCGACGCTTAAAATTGTTATATATTGAAAAGTTGATTTATCTTTAAATTTAATTGAGTTGAATATAAATAAGGGTCTCTCCTGCTACAAGAAACAGAAATATTTGCTAGAAAATAGTAGACTGTTTTCTGCAGGCTAGATTTTTATTCGCATTAAGAAATTCAAAATAATAAAACTTAAAATTGTCTGTGGTGTTTTACTCGACTAATATCTAGGAAAATTTTTGCCGATCTTAGCAGTGTAAATTGTCATTTTCGATTAACTAAAATATAGCTGAAATTTTGTAAATTTAAGAGATTTTTTAGCAAATGTTCCGCTGAGTTCAGCAGTTTTTTCAGCAAAATTTTTTGAAGACTTTTATATTAGTGTAACCCTATACAAACGGAGGTCCTGGTTCCTCTGGTGGAGCTATTCGGTGTGATAGGGGATATATCGGATAGGGAGACGAGGGCAAGGTGGACAACCTTGACTAATTGTAGGATATCTCGGACCCTATGGCCACTGCCTGATCCGGGGAGGACAAAGATTCTTCTTGGATTTGGCAAGCGGCCGGTCGGGATGCTTGTAGGAGTTCTAACGGGACACTGCGCGATAGGCCGAATGGCTGTGCGTTGGGGTTACACCCAGGCGGACTACTGCAGGGACTGTGGGGACGAGGAGGAGGAGGAGACAGTGCATCATTTGCTTTGTGAATGTCTGGGACTGAAGGAACGGCGACTCAGATATCTGGGGTGCAGATTCTTCGACGACCTGGACAGTCTACGCGATGTTTCTCTGTCTGGTCTTGCGAACTTTTTAAAGGGATCGGGATGGTTCTAGATTTCTCGGGTCGTGGTATTTCTTTCCATGTGGGGAAAACTAAGGGAATCACAATGGGCCATATGGCCTCCGAGTGAACTCGCCGTTCTGGCGGGCTCCCATTCAACCTAACCTAACCCTAACATATTAGTGTAAGAAAAATTTAAAAAATTTATCGAATGAACTAGTGTACTAAAAGAACACACTGTTTCAAAAATAAAATTTATTGAAATGAACTGTGAACTATAATGCCCAGTTCTAGTCATTTTTTTCCGATTGTTTGTTTGTTCAAAATGTTTCATTTTGTATGGAAATTTCCGGGTGTCTGACATTTTTACTCACAATTTCTAAACCGATACGACAATTTTTAACACCAAACTGCTTATAACAAACAATTTGAATAAAAATAAGCAACTGATAGTGCGTCTTTGTTACGTGAACGTGATTAAAATTTCAAGAGGACATCAAATTAAAATCCACGCTAGATTTGCAAAACCTTTGAGGATTTTGTTTTAGCAACAAGCTGATCGCGATGATTATTTTGCAAGGTCTTCTAAAACCGCAGAATCTATTTTTGTTAAATATACTGCAAGAATCTTATTGGAACAACTCCGAATTTATATATGTATTTAATTTACAGTCACTTCCAGAATAAATTTCTTGTTTCTCCTAAAGTACACTTTTTCATGGACAGTTAATAATTTAAAAAAAAATTATAAAAACCCAACATTATAATGCTTAATTTATGGTGGAAACAAAATTGTAAAATGTCAAAATTATGCCAAATTATCACCCTATAGAACAATCAGATAAAAAAGTTAGTAAAAAAAATTTGTAAATAGTTTTCAATCGCACTTTACTATTTACTATTTACGTGTATATGCTGATTCCAGAAAAACAAATTACTAATTTTTTAAAACCGAGTGCTAAACTTAGCAAAAATTATACTAATTTAACAACAAGTGGATACATTAAGGATATTTTCTTTACAAGAATTCGTGGCTTTTTAGAATTCTTATTTAGTTTATATTTGTCGTTATTGATATATTCTTAGTTTGGAAATAAAACTCATTAAATTTTATTTTATCTCCAATGCTTAAAAAGGTAATAACTGGAGAACCGTTTGCAATTTTTACTCCAAATTTTAAATATGTTGAAGTAATTATATATTTTTTACAATCGAAAGAAAAAAATATTTTTTTTATTAAATTTGATTTTAATAATTTTTTTTTTTGATTTGACATTTTACAACAATTTACTGAAATATAGTAGCGTCTACTAATTACACTGCATGACAAAATCTTGACTTTTAAAAATTAATAGAGCTCTAACCAACAATTCTATATATTTCGGACATGCTGCTTACAATGGCGTACTTTGTTTTGTAATCTAAGGTACAGATTTTTCGCTAAATGTCTTTAAAGTTTGGCGGTTTTCTACTTAGGTTTTATGTACAAAAATTTTCAAATGCAATCAATATAAATTTTTTGTGGTGAAATGTATGCACAGGATCTGTATTCATATTTAGGCTTAAGATTTGATGCATAAAACTTGATATTAAAACCATCGTTCGCGTTTTGTATGGATTTTTACGATTTTTTTTAAGGTTTTAGTTAATTGAATCGCTGAAAGCAAAATCGGCCTTAATAAATGCTATGGCTTAGTAAAGAAGCAATTAAAAGGAAAATATTTCAACAAAAAATTGTATTCAACTATAGAAAAGGGGGGCAAATGCGGCCCTTTGCTGATTTTTGTGCGGCCCTTGTTGAAATTTAAATTTAGATTTTTTTTATTTCAAACATTTTTTTTAATATCTTATTTCGCAATGTTCTAAAATTTTTTATTTCGAAAATTTTTAGATAAAAAATTAGCTCCAGTTTTATTGTCAGGGCTATGATCGATTTGAAAATTTCTTACTTAAGAGATATTTAAGGAACAATTGATATTACTCTTTGGGCCACTTTAGTTAGAAATTTCTTACTTAAAAAGAATTTAAGACAAAAATCGATCTTTCTTCTGACTATGAAACTGGCAATTAAACTGTCGACATCGACAACTACTTTGTCACAAATTTAAATAACATGTAATTTTGTATTTTAAAAAAAATTTTTGTCACATTTTTCAAGTTTTATTTTTGTTTTCATCACATTTATGAAGCTTTTTATAAATATGATGGAGGTTTTTCTTTGAGTGATACTTATATTCAGCAAAATTTTTTTGTAATTTCAGCAATAATTTCTAGATTACAGTTTGAAACAATTTTACTAAAATTTACTAATTTTTTCTAGTAATTTCTTTATACTACAAATCAGTAAATTGCGTTGCTAAAATTACAGAATATACCGCACGGCTCAAAATAGTTAATTTTCCAGTAATAACATCAAAATTTTCAGTAGCCTTTTCAGACTTTTTTGTTGGGTGGACGAGTTTTATAGTCAGCACAAAGCACGATTTTAAACTCAGATTTTACTTTAGTAGAAACTTTGTTTGAAAATTTTTTACCAAAGTAAAGTGTAGAGTTTGCTAAACACCGAAAAATTTGAAAACCGCGGTTTCGGTTTTCTAAAATTATAAAAACCGCGGTTTCTAAAGCTGTTTTTTCAAGAGTTTAAATTTTAGCAAATTGTTTAAAACAATATAAAGTTAAAATTTTATAAATTTCGTGGACTACGAAATAGTACTTTTTTAAAAATACGCTGTGGAAATCCGATCTGAATATATGAAACTCAATATCTCTTAAACTACCTGACTTTTTGTTGACTTAACTTATGTTATCCGTAATAACAAAAAAAAAAAAACAAAAAATTCTTTAAACTAATATTTAATGGAGAAAATGTTCGTTACAATTAAATACAAAATTTTGTAAAATAGAAGCTGAGCCCTTTTCGAAATTCATGATTCAATAATATCGCAGCCAACATGTTTCTGAGCGCTCAGAAATTAAGAGACTCTAAAATATGATCATTTTCAGAGTGCTAAAATTTTCGATTTTCCATTACTTCTAAATAACTTAAAAATTAATCTTAAATGACTCATAATAGCTCAAAAAATTCTAAATTTTCCAATAATGCTCATAATTCAGGGTCTTTTATGAGTCGTAAAAGTGCGCTCGGAAAGAGGCTTCATCGGTGAAGGAATACTTCCTCATATAGCTATAATTTCAGAAGGTCTTAGTGCTCTTTTATGAGTCTTTTCGTATTCTAATTTGATACTGGAATGCAATTTAGTTAATTATTTTAATTGGTTAAAGTCATTGTTAAAAACCGACTTATTTTTGTCAGTTTCGGTTTCGATTAAAACCGAACAGCAAACTCTAGTAAAGTGTTATTAAAATTCGTATTTTGTGCTGACTATAATACTGCAACGCATTGGTCTTAAATTTAGAACTGCGCGAAAAAGTTGGCGTTTTAATTCATCAAAAATCACTCAAGTTTGTTATCATCGTTTAAATTTAGTGCATAGTGTTCCTTTAAAGGGGCGAGATTTTTTTTTGTTGTGCGCAACGAAATTATTAAATTAAAACCCGAATCAAGGATATAATTCTCTATACATGGTTTTTTTCGGAATAATATTCAGTCTTTTATAACTCGTTTCAAATTTTCATTGGCCGATTCCGCGACACTGCAGGTTATTGCAAAAAATATGAAAAAAAGCGTTCCAAAAATGTTTAATTCTACTTATCTAATTAAAAAATATCAAAACAGAGTTTTAAAAAGTTGAGTTTGCAATGAGTTCTTGTGGAACCAGTTTTGGAATGGATTTGAGAACAGATTTTATTCTTACATGAAAAATAAAACATTAGTTTCGTCCGCTTTCATTTAATGTAAAGATTTGTAGTTTTACTTTTTTTAATGTATAGTGCGGCCCTTTATAATTTACGAAAAACCACAATATGGCCCTCGGTGAAAAATCCGTGCCCACCCTTGAACTATAGCAACCTAAACGTTAAAATCGCGACTTTTCAAAAATTGTATATGGCAGCATAGCTCTCCAAGTTGTCCCCAAATTCCAATTTCATTGTACTAAAGTTGTTGATATTTAGTAAATTTTTTAACTTATTTTAGCAAATCGATTTTGAATAGCAACAATTTTTCTAAAATTAATTAAAATCAGTAGACATATGTTGCTAAAATTAGCAAAAAATACCGCTGAACTCAAAACAGTTAAATTTCCCATAATAACAGCAAATTGGTCAGTAGCCATTACGGACTTTTTTGGTTGAGTGTAATAGATTGTGCCTACAAGCAGGAAACCTGTAGATTTTAAGGAAAACCAAAGGTTAATTCATCAATTTTATGTTTAAATTATAACAAATATGAGGAAAAATATTAGTAGTAACAATAAAAAATAGCCACTTATCAATTAAAAGGTGCGAAAAAAAATTTCAGTTTCCTATTTGCAGGCACATTTTATAAAGTTTTTTTTTCAGTAAATTTGAGGATTGCATTCTCTTTATTTTCTAACCTCTTTGATTATGCCTAGCACACATAACTAAGTAATAAGGATTTTTACAAAAACGCCTTTAACAAAAACATTTTCTTTGGGCACCAAACACCTAAAAATGTTTTTAGAAAACAGTTTTCGCAATTGGATTTCGAGTCCAATTTATTTATGAAAACTTCAGAAACTTTGCCACTTGCTATTTGCTATTTGATTTTAACTAAAAATAAATATTTTTTATTAAGGTTTTTGAAAAACATTGTTATTTTCGACGTATTTTGTTAGGTTTTAAATTTGTCAAATCATTTCGGGGGGCTCTGTATTCATCTATAGCGGCCTATACGTTAAAATCGCGACTTTTCAAAAATTTTATACACTTTAGTGTATTAAAATGTCTTTAATATCTTAGTAAAAAATGTATTTATTGCGATAACTTTTGCAAATGGAAACTGTTTTGCTTGAAATTTTGCAAGAACAGTTTTTAGAGGTGATCCCATATTATACTAAAAGTTGGACTTTGGGGACAACTTGGAAAGCTATGCTGCCATATAAAATTTTTGTAAAGTCGCGATTTTGACGTAAAGGCCGCTATAAATGAATACATTTTTTTGTTGAAATATTTTCCTTTTAATTGCTTCTTTACTAAGCCATATCATTTATTAAGGCCGATTTTGCTTTCACCGATTCAGTTGGCTAAAACCTTAAAAAACCGTAAAAATCCATCTAAAACGCGAACAGTGAGGCTGACTTCCTAAACGCATTATGCAAAGCAACATTGCTTTGCATATTGTTCATAAACGTCATTGTCTTTTTTTAGACAATGCCGTGAGTTCATTAATGAATTATGTCTGTTCCCGTACTTCACCGAAGTACACAAACTAGCCCAAAGGCGTTACCGTACTCAAAATTGTGTGTAAAATGTTGTTGTTTGGGCTGTTTTGGGTTCCCGCGGGTACCCGCGATAACGTACGGGAATGCGCAACATTTGTCAAATTTGTGCAGTGTTTTTATTTGTGAAGCTTTGTGATTTTTGGCGGTTGAAATGACGGACATATTATCGTAAGTTAAAATTTAACATAATTTTTATACAAATAAAATGCATTTAGCTTTTTTTCAATTTTATATGACTTTATGTATTTATATAGTGAAAAACAGACGAAAAGCAGTATTAGCGTTCATAAACGTTTCAAAATTCTAAAATTCTAGCGCCAGCTACGTTGTTAGCGTGCGCTAGAATTTGCGCCAACCCCCCCCCCCCCCCCCCCCCGACAATTTTTTTTAAATTCGCTTTTTATTTAAAGTACAGTTTTTATAATAAAAGCCTTCACCCAGCCACCACAAATAAATAATTCTGCACAACAATGGGTTTAAAATAAATAAATATTTGATCACTTTTTCTCATGAAAGTGGATTGTTAGTAATGAATCCATAATAAATTGCAATATACGTGTGTATATTAAGATAATTTGGTAAAGTGCGAACTTAAGTAGATAGACCCGTAAGTAGTTTTGTTCATTTGTGTTTTGAATGAAAATAAATAACGTAAAGCAGGGTTGGAAAGCATTTTATAATATTAAAAATAGCGGGCAAAGCCCACTACGTTGTAAGCGTGTTTTAAAGTTTTTTTTTTAATTCCAGTTTATGTAAAGGTAGACCTGGCAATTCAAGTAAATTCACAAATTCAGTTGGAAAATTTACTGCGTCGGTTTCTTTCACCGGTGCTTCGTTACATGAAGTTTAAATATCGGAATATATAAGTTCCATTCCTTTTCTAAGGTTTTTTCTCTTTTAGAAATTTTTTTAACTTTTTGGAGAGTATGTTTCAATGCTACATAAGTTTCATATTCCGTGGATAGTGTTTGAACAGGTAATTCCCTCTTCCAATCCATTTGCATTGTCTATAATTTCAATTCCACTCGTTCAACGTTTATATCCATTTCATTCAACTTGTGTAGTGTTTCAATTCCACTCGTTTCCTATTTAGTTTCTTAATTTTAGTGTTTCATATACACTTGTTCTTTAAGTTTTAGGTTTCTAGCTAAAGACGCAGACGTTAAGGGGGGGGGGCAATTTTCCCCTTTTGAACCACCATTTTTACCACGTTCCTGTCCAAAGTCCTAGAAATGCCTTGTCGATAAGTTAGCCCATACTCCAAGGAAAACATATTATATATTATAGGTTTCTAGCCGAAGGGTTCGGTTAGGCCATCAAGGTGGAGAATTATTCCGTTTTTACCCCTCCCGGTAGGAATTTCCAAAAATTCCGTCTTAGAGGACGTCTGCGTTGGAGGAGGAACCTACTACATACATAATTTTAGGTCTCTATATCCAGCAGTTTGGCCAGGCCGTCAAGGGGGAAGTTTTTTCCCTTTTTACCCCTCCCGGTATGAATTTCCAAAAATACCCAAAAATACCATCTTAGGGGATGTCAACGTTGGAGAAGGAACACAAATACCGAATTTAAGCTCCCTTGTTCCAGCAGTTTGGCCAGACCGTTAAGGGGGAGACTTTTCCTGTTTTTGACCCTACCTGTAGAAATTTCCAAAAATCTCATCTTAGCGTATGTCTACAATAGAGGAGGAACTTTAATACCAAATTTCAACTTCCTACCTCCAGCGGTTTGGGCAGGCCTTTAAGCGGCACTTTTCGCTTCATTAATCCCCATTTTTGCAATGTCCCTGTCCAAAAAGCACCTTCCCGGTAAGTGAGCCCATACTCCAAGTAACATATGTTTTACATTTCAGGTTTCTAACCAACTTTTACTATTTGTGCCCCTCTCGGTAGGAATTCCCGAAAATCCATCGACAGGGAATTTCAGCTTCCTAGTTCCAGCAGTTTGAGCAGGCTGTCAAGGGGGACACTTTTTCTTTTTTTGTCCCTCTCGGTTGGAATTAGGCTGGAAGAGGAACCTAAGTACCGAATTTCAGCTTCCTAGTTCCAGCAGTTTGGACAGGTCGTTAAGGGGCAACTTTCCCTTTTTGAGCCCCCATTTTATAACGACCCTGTCCAAAATTCAAAAAAGTATCTTTCTAATAAGTTAGCCCTTACTCCACATTTTAAGCTTCAGGTTTCTAGCCGAAGGGGTTTTTACACGCCCCCAAGGTGAGACTTTTCTTCTTTTTGCCCCTCCCTTTAGGAATTTACAAAAATTCCATCTTCGCGGCTATCTGCGATGGATGAGGAACATTCATACCAAATTTCAACTGCATTGCCTAAGCGGTTTGGGCAGGCCGTTATTGGGGACATTTTTCCCTTTCAACCACCATTTTTACTATGTTCCTGTTCCAAAATAGAAAAATTACGTTGCCGGTGAGTTAGTCCTACTCCAAGGAATACATATTTAAAATTTTAGGTTGGCCAAAAGGGATTGGGCAAGTCGTCAGGAGGAGACTTTTACCTTATTTCCCCTCCCGATAGGAATTTCAAAAATTCCGTCTAAGCGGACGCCTACATAGAAGGAGGAGTTTCCTTTTGGGATATCCTGTAGGGAATTCTACTTTTTTTTGGGAAAAGGTACTTTTTTTTGGAAAAGGTACTTTTTTTGAAAAAGGTATTTTTTTGAAAAAGCTATTTTTTTGAAAAAATGTATGTTTTTTGGGAAAAGGAAAATTTTTTTAGAAAAAGGTACTTTTTTTAGGAAAGGTACTTTTTTTGAAAAAGGTATTTTTTTGGAAAAATGTAAGTTTTTTGGGAAAAGGTACTTTTTTTGGAAAAGGTACTTTTTTTTTGGAAAAGGTACATTTTTTGGAAAAAGGTACTTTTTTTAAAAAAGGTATTTTTTTTGGAAAAAGGTACTTTTTTTGGAAAAAGGTACTTTTTTCGAAAAAGGAATTTTTTTTGGAAAAAGGTACTTTTTTTAGAAAAAGGTACTTTTTTCGGGAAAAGGTACTTTTTTTGGAAAAAGGTACTTTTTTTGGAAAAAGGTACTTTTTTTGAAAAAAGGTACTTTTTTTGGAAAAAGGTACATTTTTTGGAAAAAGGTACTTTTTTTGGAAAAAGGTACTTTTTTTGTAAAAAGGTACTTTTTTTTGGAAAAGGGTACTTTTTTTTGGAAAAAGGTACTTTTTTTGGAAAAAGGTACTTTTTTTGGAAAAAGGTACTTTTTTTGGAAAAAGGTACTTTTTTTGGAAAAAGGTACTTTTTTTGGAAAAAGGTACTTTTTTTTGGAAAAAGGTACTTTTTTTTGGAAAAAGGTACTTTTTTGGGAAAAAGGTACTTTTTTTGGGAAAAGGTACTTTTTTTGGGAAAAGGTACTTTTTTGTAAAAAGTTACTTTTTTGGAAAAAGGTGCTTTTTTTGTCCCCTTTTTGCCCCTCCCTATAAGAATTTCCAAAAATGCCGCCTCAACGGACGTCTACACCGGTCGAGGAACCTACATACCAAATTTCAACTTCATAGCTCCAGCAGTTTGAGCAGGCCGTCAAGGGGGAGACTTTTTCCCCTTTTGGCCCGTCCCTGTAAAAATTTCCAAAACTCCCGTCTTGGTGGATGTCTACGATAGTGGAGGAACCTTTATACCAAATTTCAACTTCCTACCTCCATCGGTTTGGGCAGGCCGTCAAGGGGGGCCTTTGTCCCCTTTTTAACCCCCATTTTTACAACGTCCCTGTCCAAAATTCCAGTAAGTACTTTTCAGAAAAGTTAGCCCATACTCCAAGGAACACATATCTTAAATTTCAGCTTTCTAGCCAAAGGGGGGAGACTTTTCCCCTTTTTGCCCGTTCCGGTAGGAATTTCCAAAAATCCCGTCTTAGCGGAACCTACATACCAAATTTCGACTTCCTAGCTTCAGCGGTTTGGGCTGGGCGATGTTGAGTCAGTCAGTCAGTCACGTTATTCTTTTATGTATAGAGATAAACACTGATGTGCCAGCAGTGAAAGTAACTTTCAACAATAAATCCATTACGAAGTTGGATATTCAGCAATGTACTGATTTACTAAATGGACTATGGACTATATTTACTATGGACTATAATCAATCTGGAGTGGACACGGAAAATAATGGAGTAGTTTCGCCGAACATGGCTACATCCAATGAGTAATTTTGTTATTTCATAGGTATTAAAGGTTCAATAGACTTTGTTAAAGTTGTGTTACATAGTTGGAGTGGATATTGTTTTTTATGGTTTATTTTTGATTAATTTTATTTCTTTGATACTAAATATTTTTGAGGAAACTTGTTAAATATACTTTTATCATGAATTTTAATAATAATTTAGGCTTAGTAGTACATGATAATTCTTTCTTACGATCCCAGCTCAGTAATAACAATCAAAATCTTAGTTTTGCTCACTTGAATTGTGGGAGTTTTAATTTAAGTCGGAACTCAGTAAAACTCAATGAGATTAGGAACATATTTGATGGTAGTGGTTTAGATATTATTGGCATAAGTGAAACTTGGTTGCAATCGGTTATCTTAACTAATGCGGTGAATATTAGTGGCTATAATTGCTGTCGAAATGATCGTCCTGATAAACGGAAAGGAGGGGGTGTTTGTGTTTTTGTTTCGAAAAAAATCAATTACAAAATTGTATTTTCGAGGAGGTTAGATAATATTGCGGAATCATTGTTTATTGAAATAAATTGTAGTGGTAGACTATTTTTGGTTGGTGTTGTATATCTTCCACGTGGTGTGAAGGGAAATTGATTAGAATTTGAGAAGTCAGTTAGTGACTTCCTGGTTAAATATGAGAATATTGTTATAATGGGTGATATGAATTTTAATATGTTTGATACAGATAAGTCAGTTTTGGTCCGAAATCTATGTGAGAGAATTAATGTGTCATGTTTCCATAACGCTCTTCCTACCCACTTTGATATTAGAACGAAAACCACATCATTGCTGGATTATTTTTTAGTCTCACACCCAAATTTGATAAGGAAATCAGGACAAGTACAATGTCCAGGAATATCTCACCACTCACTTTGTAGAATAGTAAATGTTAGTGAGAACTGGTTTAAATCTGACGATATCAAATACTCTATTTCTATGAGGAATTTGGCGGAATGTATTACGGAAAAATGGTGTGGCGTATAATGATTTTTACGGCGATATCACTAATGTTTTTAGTTTGAATGAAGCTTTCGTAGCCAGTCAGAATGATGAGGTTGTGAATATTGACTTTGATAACATGCGTTTTCGGGATGATGGATTTTCATTTCGACGTGTGGAATTGGATGAGTCTTTAAAGCAACTGTACGCAATTAGGTCGAATGCAGCTGGTTGTGATGGATATTGCTTAAAATTTTTAAAAATCGTAATGCCATATTTTGGTAGACATATTTTGCATTTGGTAAATACAATACTGACTACTTCAAAATTTCCTGATACATGGAAGGTAGCTCGTATTGTACCAATTAGGAAGCATGGTGATTCCAACGAACCTGAAAATTTAAGACCTATATCGATATTACCCGTGTTGTCGAAAATTGTAGAGGGACTCATGAAGAATCAAATCTCTAATTTTTTGGACAATAATGCTTTATTAAATAATTCTCAGTATGGATTTCGGAGTGGTCACAGTACATCCTCTCTTTTGGTTGGTCTTACCGACACTATAAGGACCAACTTAAGTAATGGTCACTTGTGTGTACTCCTTTCTCTTGGTTTGACCAAGGCTTTTGATAAAGTGAGTCATCATTTGTTATTAAGGAAATTGATTGAGTTTTATTCGTTTTCTAGGTCAGCAACTTTATTGATTGGAGACTACTTTTTCGGTCGTGGTCAGTTCGTTTCTTCAAGTAGTGAATCTTCTGATATACTTCCGATAAAAAGTGGTGTTCCACAGGGATTTGTGTTGGGACCGCTTTTATTTATAATGTTTCTTAACGATTTTTTTAATACCTTGAATATTGGTAAATGTTTTTCATTTGCCTATGCTGATGAGATTCAGATTTTATTTTGTGAGAAAGAACAGTTTATTGAAGTCTTTCAGTCTGTTGTGAATTATGGGACTCAATGCATTTATGACTGGATGATTGATAATCATTTTGCTATAAATGCAATGAAAACTAAGGCCATGTTATTTTTTCCCACAGGTGATTGTAACCCGGAAATAACCTTGTCCATTAACAATGTTTTTGTTGAATTCGTCGACCGTTTAAAAATTTTAGGAGTAATTGTTGATAGCAGATTGAGTTTTGAATCGCACATTTCTCATCTTGTATCAACAGTGAACTTCACTTTAATGAGATTGTACAGTACTAACCTGACTCTGCCACTACATGTTAAAAGGAACGTTGTTATTTAATTGGTATTTGGTTTATGATCTTGTAAATATTTTTCAATAGAAAATGTAGGAAATTTGAGGCGTGGAAAGTTTTCCTTGCTGTGAAAGTTGAATGAGTGATGATTGATATTTATGTGCTGGGTTAAGAAAGTAATTTTTAATTTTTTTTCTCTTTTTTAGTTTAATTTAATTTATTTCCATATGTACATATATGTATTTCTTTATTTTTAATATTATATGTGATAAATTTTTTAAGTGGAAATTAATTTTAAAGAGTGGAATGCTGTAATTTATTAATTGGCCAATGAGGCTTTCTAATTACAAATGTTAAAATAAATAAAAAATAAAATAAAAATAAAATGTCATCGCATTAGGTCTGTTTCTTTACTTCTTGGGTAAAGTTCGGTAAAATGAGAGTTAACAAGAAATACTCTCACGAAGTGACAAAAATGCCCAAAAGTAAACGAACGCGAAAAACCATATTTGAAGCGCGAAAAACATTATGTGCATTATAGTTCGTTTTTGGTGAGCGCTCTTTCTAGTTCTTGTTCAATTTGTTGTAAGAATCTAGATAGCTTTTCTAGTTAAACCCCTGTTTAAATCAAAAATTTTAATAAAAATTTCCTTTCTAGGCATTTCTATTTACAAAAAGGAATACGTACTTTATTAAATTTGGTAAAGATTTTAATATTAAACAAAAGCTTCGATTTATTTACATATTTATCTTTTTAACACATTTAAACAAGCGTCTTCAAAAAATTGTCGGTAATTTTATGGAGTTGTAACATAACCGATAAACTTTTGCAACTTTTATACTAATTTTTGTAAATGATAAACATATTTTCTGAATGAATGAAATGAGCGATTGAACTAAAGAGTTATTAGTTGTGAACTAGGTCTTGGTTCAAATTAGTGAATAGTTCAATTGAACTAGTTGAACCCAACTGATGATATAACAGCTGATAAAAACAATTTACCCAAATTTACACGAAAAAAAAGTCTGGGCTTTTTCGTGCAAGAAGAACAAGAATATTGCTCTCATGACTGCTCTTATTTACCCAATTGCGCAGTAAGAAAACGCTATTTGGTAAAATTGGGATCCCGCGGGATCCCAATGTTGAGTACCCGAACAGACCTATTATTTGACAAAGCCGTGTTGCCATGCAGTATTGTTTTGCATTGTAAACGCATATATATGTTTGCAGTGTTGCTTTGCATTACTGTGTTTATGAAGTCAGCCTGGTTTTAATGCAGTGTTGCCACTTTTTGAATAATTATTCAAAAACGGGACTGTTTACACATTCGTTGGATAATTTTTGAATAATGACATTTTTGTGTAGTTTTTGTGTAATTTCACTTTTTAGAGAAATTTTAGAAAAATTTCATTAAAATCAGTCGATATTTAAAGTAGACTTAATGAGTTTGTCTGTGAAACATTTACAAGATCATTTGCAAATGTAGCGAAAGATTGAAATTTGGGTTTGTTATGATTGTGACTTTCTAATGACTGAATATAAACCAGTAATTTTCAAAGTCCTTTTCTAACAATTTAAAGTGAATTTAGCGATATTTTTTATTGCTGTAGCTAACATGATAGGGTTTTGGTCACACAAAATTTTTGTAAATATAAAACAGTGTGCCAGAATGAAAATATATTGGAATAATTCAGCAATTCAGATATTTACCCCTCAATTCATAAATGCTTTGTAAAGTTATAGCAGGTTTACAAAACGTCATTATACCCTACACCACTATGTGGTCAGGGTATTATAAGTTTGTGCTGATGTTTGTAACACCAAAAGATATTGGTCGTAGACCCACCTTATAGTATACCGATCGGTTCAGAATTTTTTTTTATTTCGATTTAACGATGTCCGTCTGTCCGTCCGTCCGTCCGTCCCTCCGTCCCTCCGTCCGCCTGTCTGTCTGTCCATGCAATCTTGTGCGCACTCTACAGGTCGCAACTATTAAGATATTTTGATGAAATTTGGTACGCAGACCTATGTTGGCCCAAGGACGAACAAGTTTAATTTTTTTGAACATCGGTCCATGTTTAGACCTAGTGCCCATATAAGGGTCCTACCAAAATTATATTGTTTATACGCTGCAGGTCGTAAATATTAAGATATTTTGACGAAATTTGCTACACAGACCTATGTTAGCCCAATAACGCAGCCTATTAATTTTGGTGAACATCGTTCCATGTTTAGACCTAGTGCCCATATAAGGGTCCTACCAAAATTATACTGTTTATACGCTGCAGGTCGTAAATATTAACATATTCTGATGAAATTTGGTACACAGCCCTACATTGGCCCAATAACGCAGCCTATTGATTTTGGTGAACATCGGTCCATGTTTAGACCTAGTGCCCATATAAGGGTCCTTCCAAAATTATACTTTTTATACGCTGCAGGTCGTAAATATTAAGATATTTTGATGAAATTTGGTACACAGACCTATATTGGCCCAATAACGCAGCCTATTGATTTTGGTGAACATCGGTCCATGTTTAGACCTAGTGCCCATATAAGGGTCCTACCAAAATTATACTGTTTATACGCTGCATAAATATTAAGATATTTTGATGAAATTTGGTACACAGACCTACATTGGCCCAATAACGCAGCCTATTGATTTTGGTGAACATCGGTCCATGTTTAGACCTAGTGCCCATATAAGGGTCCTACCAAAATTATAATGTTTATACGCTGCAGGTCGCAAATATTAAGATATTTTGATGAAATTTGGTACACAGACCTATATTGGCCCAATAACGCAGCCTATTGATTTTGGTGAACATCGGTCTATGTTTAGACCTAGTGCCCATATAAGGGTCCTACCAAAATTATACTGTTTATACGCTGCAGGTATTAATATTAAGATATTTTGATGAAATTTGGTACATAGACCTATGTTGGCCCAAGGACGAAGCCTATTGATTTTGGCGAACATCGGTCCATGTTTAGAACTAGTGCCCATATAAGGGTCCCCCCAAAATTATATTGTTTATACGCTGCAGGTCGCAAATATTAAGATATTTTGATGAAATTTGGTACATAGACCTATGTTGGCCCAAGGACGAAGCCTATTGATTTTGGTGAACATCGGTCCATGTTTAGAACTAGTGCCCATATAAGGGTCTTCCCAAAATTGGCTTGGTTACAAACTGCAGGTCGCAAATATTAAGATATTTTAATGAAATTTGGTGCGCTCACTCACATTATAGAAAATTTTGACACAAGCCCTATTTCAACCCATTCGAATTTCGGATCCAAACAATACACCAGAGTGGTGTAGGGTATTGTATAGTCGGCATGCCCGACTTTTACCTTTTTACTCGTTTTCATACAAAATTTGTTCAATAAACCTCCTATAATTTTACAAAGCGTTTATGAATTTAGGGGTTAGGCTATAATTCAATGCATTATAATTAATTTTAACAGGTCTTTTGTTTTATTATTATTAATTGATAAAATCAAAAACATTTTAAATAAGTTTAAAAAACTTTTAATTCATAATTATAAAAATTTTTTGCTTATAAAAATGGCAATCTTTTAAATTTTCCACATGCCAGAGTTGTCCTACTTTGGAGTCGAACGCCACAGTTTCCAGCTAATCTGTGGACTCGACCGTTAGAAATTATACTGAAATGTCATAGTAATCCAACCAGACGGTAAGAAATGAAAATTCAATGAAGCACTCATATATAGCTTAAGTCAACTTTAGAAAAGTTCTATCTCTATTAATTTGGTTAATTTTAAATCGAAACTCATCGTAACCAAATTAATCGATTTTAGTAAGTTCCAAATTTGAGTAAGTCAGATATGGGAGCTCTTTAATTTGTTAAAAAATAAAGCAAATTTTCGAACAAACTTAAAAAGCTGTAAAGGCCCAACTATATTTAGCGAATCTGAATTAAGTTAAAGAGCGATTACAGGAAAATACATTAAAGCACCCATATTTAGCTTAAGTCAACTTCTGAAAAGTTTCATGGTTAATTTTCAATTGAAACTCATCGTATCCAACTCATTCAAATTAAAAACATTTCAAACAAACAAAATAAATTATTGTAAAAAATTACATTGAAAAAATTAAACACACAAAAAAGCATAAAATTACTTCGAAACTAGCGAAAATTTTAAAATTTCGGGCGCTCTTATTTGAGTAAAAATTCAGCCAAATTTCGAGCAAACTTAACAATTGTGATTTCAGCTTAAGTCAATTTTGGTTACATCTTTATTTTGAAATAATATTAAAAAATTATCATTTTTTTGTGTAATTTCAAACGGTTTTGGATAATTTTTTACCTTCAGCTGTGTAATTCTTGGTTTTACTGGTGGCAACACTGTTTTAATGTCAAGTTTTATGCATCAAATTTTAAGCCTAATTATGAATACAGGTCCTGTGCTTACATTTCACCACAAAATAATTATATTGATTGTATTTGAAATTTTTTGTATATGAAAAACTAAATGGAAAATCGTCAAACTTTAAAGACATTTAGCGAAAAATCTGTACCTTACATCGAAAAATAAACTACGTCATTGTAATCAGTAGGGCAATGAATTCATGCACTTAAAAATGGAAAATATGCGCCTAAAATATGCGGTTAAAAAAGAAAAATATCCATTAAAAATATAAGAAATTTACACTAAAAACTATTATTTTTGCAAAAATAATGCACTTTGAAAATTAAAAATATAGTTTAGTTAGTTATTTTACAAACAGACACATAACTCGAAGATTTTCCATAGGTCAATAAGGTTTTAAGAATGTTTATTTTGATTGAATAAAAGTATGAAAACGTATCAATTTTTTATATTTTTTTACAAACTAAAAAATGCTACTAAAAATGAAAAATATGCACGAATATGCATTAAAAAGCACAAAATATACATTAAAAAGGCACCAAATATGCATTTAAAGTCCAAATATGCAAAAATATGCATATATGACAAAATATGCAAAAATATACAACTACAAATCGATGCCATTTTGTTCTAAATCGATTTGTTTTGCATGGAATTCCTTGCCCTAATAATCAGCATGTCCGAATTATAATCAGCATGTCAGAATTGATGATCAGAGCAGATTTTGTCAAGATTTTGTCATGCAGTGTATTTCAACAATTTTGATTAATTTATTCGATTATTCGAAATAATGATTAATTGATTAATCATGATTTTGATTATTCAAATTTATGAATAACACAGTACAACAGCCAATCTGGGGGGTGAGAAATTCCAAGTCAGGGTGATGGTACTAGGTCAGTATAGTAAAACCCTCAAAGGGTTTGGCGTTCGTATGTGTCATTTTTTTATGACCTTTTAAATTTTTTCTTTATCTTGATGTTTTTTCGTTTAGTTGTAACTCGAGAACCACTTGTCCGATTTTGATGAAACAAATTTAGAAAAATTTAGAATTACAATTTCTTTAATCCGTTCATATAACATTTTTCTTTATAATCAACAGTTTTGCCGGTAAAAATAAATTTGTGGAGAAAAAAAAATATTTTTTTGCCTAAAAATTAAATTTTTTATTTTTAAATTCATAAAAAATTTTAATTTTTAGGCAAAAAAATATTTTTTTTTCCACAAATTTATTTTTACCGGCAAAACTGTTGATTATAAAGAAAAATGTTATATGAACGGATTAAAGAAATTGTAATTCTAAATTTTTTTAAATTTGTTTCATCAAAATCGGACAAGTGGTTCTCGAGTTACAACTAAGCGAAAAACATCAAGATAAGGAAAAAATTTAAAAGGTCATAAAAAAAATGACACATACGAACGCCAAACCCTTTGAGGGTTTTACTATACTGACCTAGTACCATCACCCTGACTTGGAATTTCTCACCCCCCAGACAATAATCCCAAAAATGTTCCATAGTGTAATTAAATAATATCTTATTTTTCTCCTTTGAAGACACATTTTAACTGCAGGAACATATAAATATGAAATTTAAGACTAGAATTGGTTAAACCTGACCAGTGAGCAAACAACCAGTCTAATTGTCTTTATTTGGAGCTATGTGTGTAAAGCATTATTTATCATTTATTTAATTTAAGTCTATGGAACTACATCCTTACAGACTATAATATATGTATATTGAAATAGTACAACCAAATATAATATATGCGTTCCCGGGAACTCAAAACAGCCCAAACAACAACAATTTACACGCAATTTTGAGTACGGGAACGTCTTTGGGCTAGTTTGGGTAACCACGGTATAGTATGGGAACAGACATAATGTTAAAGCTAGGTATTTAAAAACAGTATTATATTTATATAATGCCTGTATCTGTAGAATAATCGATAAAGTCATACTTTTCAATAAAATGACGACATAATCTTCTGAGAGGATCAGCATTAGCATAGGTGGTTTGCACGGCTTAAAGATATAGGGGGGGGGGGGGGTATAATTGGGGAACAATAATATTTATATTGCTGAGCAGGAAGTCCGAAAAAGTATTACCATTTTGCAGGTTGACTAGGAATAATGCATCGTCACAAAACAAAGTTAAAATTCCCGTATTTTATATTTTTTTATTTAAAAAAATTTTTTTTAATATTAATTAAAATTATTCAAGTTCTAATTAATCAAAATTCAAATTCATCGTTAATCATAACTATGATTAACTAATTTTTCTATTAATGAATTAATTGAATTATCAAAGTTCTGATTAATCATAGTGTTTGATTAATCGATTAATCATACATCCCTAGTTATAAGTTAAAATATTTAGTCAAAACTTTCTGTTAAAAATAATCAGTTTTTATAATATAATTAATTTTAAAATAAACGAGAAATCTATTATTTTTACCGACTTTGCCAGTTAATTAATTAAAAATAACACCTGGAAGTTTCAGTACAAAAAGTAAACAAAAATTTACAATTTGTACACCGAAAAAATAGCTCAGTTGCTCAGTTAGAGAAATTCTCAGTTGAAACCAAATAAATTTAAAGTAACCGATATAATCGAAATCAACTATTATTTGAAAAAAAATTATTTGGTACCCTGTAAAAGTACATTTAAATTTGTATTGTCAAAAAATTTCTAAAAAATTAATTCTAAATAAAAACAAATACATACATATGGGACAACACTTTTAATTGATATTATTTGGTCCAGTTTGGTAAGTTAAATTAAATTCATTTGGTAATAAGTGCAAAATATTAATTAAATTGTCTTTTTAGAACGAAAATCGTACAATTTCATTGGGAAAAACATGCCTCAAAGACCAGAAAATAAGAAATTTGTACAAGGAACAAAAATTTCATTGAGAATGAAAATTTATGTAATATTCTGCCTTAAGAGTATTTTGTTCTTTAATAATAGGGAAAATGTTTTTTTATCCTTAATAAAAATTATTATTGCGAATTTAGCGGAAAATGCATTGCATAATTTTATTAGCACCCAAATAAAAATGGATGACATGAACGATTTTTATTAGTAATTAGCTACTAAATTTAAAATCAATTTCATTCTAACTGGCATACTGTTTCTGGTAATTATGAACCCAGTTAAATTACATATTCGAAATAAAATTAGTAACATTCAACTAAATCTATCAACTGATACTCAGTAAGGTGTATTTCACCTGAGACTCAGTTAAATATTTAGTTGCTGGTAACTGAGACATTTTTTCGGTGTAGTAAATGTAGCAAGAATTTCGAGTAAACGAACATACTTATTTAATTAGGAATGAATCATTCTAGGAAATTTTTCGTTGGCATTGAAATTTAATTAGCAAAAAAATTTCATTACCATTCAATGCCAATGAAATTTTTTTCAATTGGAATTGATTAAACTAATGGTAACGAAATGTACACCAATGCCTCAAAGCATCCAATTATAACTGAAGAAAAAAGCATTGTATAAAAAAAATTGTTTTATAAAAAAGGAAATTAAGACAACCCTCTCAAAACAATTCGGTTGCTACAACGGAATTGTTCTGAGAGTGAAGAATGTAAAATTTCAGAGCTACAAACATTAGAAATATTCGCTATTTTATCAAGTTGTAACAAGTAACGCTGTTCACTCTTCTTTTAACACTCTAGTAATGTAAACTCGACGAAATATTGAATATAAGATACGAAATATGCGAATTATATTATTTTTTCTTAATTTGTTCTTTTATCAAAACATGAAAACAAATGTTTTTTCATCAATTATATCTGGGCAGTTAGGCATTGAACAATGCCAATTGAAAACAATTTCATTGGAATTGGTCAATTGTAATACCAAAAAATTTCAATGGCATTGGTCAATTGTAATCATCAATTAATTAGTCCCAAGTATGAATGGAATATGCCCTTCAATTTGTTATATTGCACATTTTATGAGCTGAAATTTGACGACGAAAGGAATATTCAATATATTTTAATTCATGGCTTAAGTAAAAATGAGAGATTTCTTAATTTATCAAAAAAATTCGAAATTTCCTTTTAATTTTAAAAAAGAATTTACTAAAACGGAAAAATGTTGGTGTTTTTAATACTTTAAAATTAAGGAGGCTGTGACAAATCTTAACTTGTAAAACTGAGATTAAATCACTCAAATATGAAACAGATACATTTTCTAATCAATACCAACGATTTTAAAATATGCCTGGTCAAAAATGTACTCTATTTCCTTTTTGAAAATTCATACAAAATTGATTTAAAATGAAAAAGGTATAAATAAAATTTGTAATTCAGATTGAATTTTCGGAAAATGTTGATGCAAAAGTTGTGATTGATTTGATGAAGTGACTAAATTCATATAAATATAAATTAACGTCATGTGTTAAAATTTTTGAAATCCGATCGAGGGATTTTATCAGATTTACAAAATTGGAAAATAAGTAAAGTCTTCACTTTAATTGCACTTACATCCTTGATCCTTCATCTAATCGAAATAAGTTAATATGTTCTGAAAGCTCAAAATCTATAATTTAACACTATATGTAACATAATCCGTGGTTTATTCAGGTATATATTTACATAACATAGAAAAAAATTGTCTTCTATCAATTGTTCCAAATATTGCACTCGTCATTATACCCTACACAACTACGTGGAGAGGGTATTATAAGTTTGTGCTGATGTTTGTAACACCAAAAAATATTGGTCCTAGACCCACCTTATATGATACCGATCGGCTCAGAATTTTTTTTATTTCCATTTAACCATGTCCATCTGTCGTTTCGTCCGTCCCTCCGTCCGTCTGTCTGTCTGCCTGTCTGTCCATGCATTCTTGTGCGTACTCTACAGGTCGCAAATATTAAGATATTTTGACGAAATTTGGTACACCGACTTACGTCGGTCCAAGGACGACGCCTATTGGTTTTGGTTGAAATCGGTCCATGTTTAGACCTAGTGCCCATATAAGGGTACCCCCCAAAATTGTCGTTTTTACACGCTGCAGGTCGCAAATACCAAGATATTTCAATGAAATTTGGTACATAGACATATGTCGGCCCAAGAACGAAGCCTATTTATTTTGGTTGAAATCGTTTCATGTTTAGACCTAATGCCCATATAAGGGTACCCCCCAAAATTGGCTTGTTTACACGCTGCAGGTCGCAAATACGAAGATATTTTAATGAAATTTGGTACACAGACCTATGTCGGCCCAAGAACGGAGCATATTAATTTTGGTTGAAATCGGTCCATGTTTAGACCTAGTGCCCATATAAGGGTCCCCCCAAAATTGGCTTGGTTACACGCTGCAGGTCGCAAATTCGTATTTATTTCAATGAAATTTGGTTCGCTGTCCCAAGGAAAAAGCCTATTGATTCTAGATAGGATCGGTCCATATTTGGACCTATCGCCCATATGGGCTATATTTTCGATTTTCTCTTCTTTTATGATTTTATAGAAAATTTTGACACAAGTCCGTTTAACCCATTCAAATTTCGGATCCAAACATTAGTTGGCTTTAAGTTTTAAGTCGGACTGGTGTAGGGTATTATATAGTCGGCATGCCCGACTTTAACCTTTTTACTCGTTTTATACATACTAGTTTTTATTTAATTTTTTTTAGTTTTTTAACATCTGGGTACCATCACCTATATTTTCCAAGGTTGGTTACCGTTATCGCTAAAATACCGTTTCAAATTGAATACCGTTACCGTTATCGATACCTCTAAAAAATTTCTAAATACCGTTATCGTTACCGATACCGTTATTTTTATGGGTAGTTACCGGTATTTTACCGGTATTTATTATTTTATATAAAAATTACAATTTTTTTATTTTTTATTTTATAATCTTGAGTGTTTTTTTTTTGACAAAAAATTTATAGATAATAATTTTACTTATTAAAACTACCAGTATTGAATTTATAGCTTAAAATCTGTGTTTTTAGTACTTAAAATTAAAAATATGCCATGTTTTTACTTGTTTTTATATGTTTTTAACATAATTTTTAATACCGGTACGTACCGGTATTGCTGTTTCGATAACGGTATACCGTTACCGAAACAGTCTCGAATACCGTTACCTTTACCGTTACCTAAACAAATGAAATCTGATACCGTTACCCTTACCGTTATTCGTTTCGGTAACCAACCTTGATATTTTCTAATTTTTGTTAGTTCCCATTTTTTGAAGTTCCTATTTTAATTACAAAAACACATCAGCGCTTAAAAATAAACAAATGACCTTTCCTTCATATTTGATATCTTTTTTTAATATAATTGATCCCAGGGATAGAGGAAACAGAAAAATTGAGTATGTTCGCCTTTCTAGCTGCCCAATTTCATATAGGGTGATTCAATAGTAGTCCAGATCTTTGAAAGCAAGTATTTGTGATTTGTGGAGGCTTTTAAAATTTTTTTTTGCGACAATGGGTACTACAGTCTTAGTCAAATTAAGTCATGGAGCGATATTCAGTTGAAGAACGCGTAAAAGTTATCTAAACATTTTATGAAAATTATCGTTGTGCAAGAAGTGCATTTCGAGAATTGCGGGAATTTTTTTTCGTGACATGATAAGAAACTTTTTATGGCCTGAATTAGATGGCATGGACTTGGAACACATGTGTTTTCAACAGGACGGTGCCACTTGCCATACTGCGCATGAAACAATGACCCTATTGCGAACGAAGTTCCCAGGACGCATTATTTCAAGAAACAACGAGGTCAAATGGCCGCCTAGATCTTGCGATTTGACACCATTGGACTTCTTTCTCTGGGGTTATGTGAAGAGTATGTTGTATGCTAATAAGCCGGAGATGAAGGACGAAATCATACGCGTTATAATTGATATACAGCCCGAACTATGCCAAAAAGTCATGGAAAATTTCGATACGCGCATCTTGTGTTGCCAGAGAAGTCGGGGTGGACATTTACAGCCTGATCGTAATCGAAAGTTTTACCATTCAAATGGTTTTGAAGGAAGCGAAACAAATGGTAATCTGAAGGTGCTAAGTCAGGGCTATATGGTGGATGTGGCATCAGTTCCCAATTGAGCTCTGTTAATTTTTGACGGGTTATCAAGAGGTGTGGGGTCTGGCGTTATTATGATGGAAAATCACGCCTTTGCGATTTTCCAGTTCAGGGCGTTTTTTTCTTGATTTCTTCGTTCAATTTCGATAGTTGACGACAGTAGACATTCGAATCAATAGTTTGGTTTCTTGGAAGCAGGTCAAAACAATTCCGTTGCGACAACCGAATTTTTTCCAACCGAATTGACTCTGTTGCCACAACGGAATTGTTCTGAGAGTGCCCTTGCAATCGCACCACACAGAAAGCATAATCTTCTTTTGGTGAATATTGGCCTTGTATGTCGACTGTGGGGTCCATGATCGTTTTCGGACTACGTTATCGTAAACAACCCAATTTTCATCACCCGTTATGATTCTTTTTAGAAATGGGTCGTTTTGTTTTCGATTCAGCAAAGAGTCGCATAACATCCAGTTTGTTTACGTAACCAAGCTATTGTAAGTGCAAGTAAATGGTTGAATTCAATATGTCGAGCTTCGCCGCTATCTCTCGAGCTGTCATACGCCAGTTAGTTTCGATTAACGCCTTTATTTTGTCGTCATCAGTAGTGGTTGGAGGACCAGTATGTGGTGCATCTTGCACATTAAAATTTCCAGAACGAAAGCGAGCAAAACCAACGGTGACACTGGCGTTCAGTAAGGTAGTCCTCACCATAATTTTATATAATTTCTTCCGACCTTGCACCGCATTTTTGCCCTTCTGGAAGTAAAAAAATAAAATATTCCGATAATCCTCTCTTTTATTGTCCATTTTTGTTTTTTAAAATTCCTCTTAAATTATAAATTCAAATAAATTATGTAGACTATATTACTGCTGATCAGGGATGGAAAACATGATACAATTGTACTTTTTAGGTACATTTTGACCGCGATCCATTTGGTACAATTTCAAAAATTTACAAATTTAAATTTTTGTATTAAATGAACTTGTTGTACTTTAAAGCTGTCAACAAATATTCGAAATGCAGACGTGGACTAACAATCATTCTAACAAACACCTGCAACTTTTGGGTCCAATGTTGAAAAAAAAAATATATTATTATTTTCCCGTAATCAGCTCACAGTAGTTCCAAACCAAAAAAATGGTAATAATTATGGATCTTCTAAACTACTGATCCAATCGGAAAAAATTGTCCACAAGAGCTGAACAGAAACACCTAGGCTTTTAGAAAATTAGTATTGTAGCCACCCTGTTTTATCACAGGGTGTGCTACAGGGTGTCAAAGTTGACCATCTCGGGTATATAAAAGCTTTATTGTCGTACAACTTTTACAAATGCGAACCGATTTTGCCGATTTTAGACTTTTTGTAATCCATGTTATAAGATAAATAAAAAACATGCGTCAAGTACCATAGTATCTCTTATACTTCAAAAAATATTTAACTTTGAATTTAAAATTTAATTTTTTACCTTGACTTTTTTGGTTTTTTCCCAATAAGTTTTTTATTATCAGAACAACATGTTTGAAATTTTGTTGTGTCATTGTCATGACCTTTCTTAATTAGAATGAAAACTATTTTCAATTATCTCGAGCCGTTTAGCAGTGATAGTTTTTTAAAGTCAAAAATTTTACCAGTACTGACAATAATAATGAGTCTAAAAATACATTTTCAAAAAAATAAATTATATAAAAAAAATTTAATTATTGTATTTTTTTTTAAATAAAATTTGCTGGTGCGGGTCTACAGATTGCCGGTCAATAGCTCTACCACCTGAGCTATATCGACATTAGAGTATAGAGTTAATCATTTTGGCTTCTGAAATAAATTATTCATTATTCTAAAATTATTTATTATTTATTATGGCTGAAAAAAAATTGTCATTTAGTAGTGTTAATACTTATTATCAGAGAAATTTGTTTTGAATATTCAGTTGGGAGTTAATACCCAGTAGCAAATGGTCAAACTAGTACTAAAAAGTACTAGTTTTTTGACTAGTAACTACAGAACTAGCTCTCACAATAATCATTTTGAACCAATTGTGTACTAGTTGAATACGATCTTTATAGATATTAGGGGTTTTCATATAAAATCGTAAATTCCTTGCAAACCTTGTATAAATACAAACAATGTTTTTTATGTATGGAGTTTGACATTAAACTCATGAACACCGTTTACGAGTAGAATAAGAGATTATATGAAAACCCCTACTGTTAAAAAAAATACCTAAATTAAAATATGAGATTTGGAATTATTTTTTTTTTGCATTCATATTTAATAAAAAAATCAGAGTTTGCAAATAAACACTAAAAATTTTTTATTATGAATTGAGGTGTATTTCAACTAGTACAGTACTTGTGCCAAAGAGTCACTCCATTACTAGTTTAGTAAATTGCTTATAAGTACCAGTATTATTATTGTTTCCTATTTTTCTTCCTAAAACAATAAACTTTAGCAATTTGTATACCTAATAGTTTCATTGAAACTATGCAGAGACTGTTTCAATGTTTTGAAATACTAGTTTTGGTTACATATACTTTTTAATAATACATTCTGAAAAACACTAAAATGTTTTATTGTCATTACAAATCATAAACACAAAATATTTTAAATTTAATTTGGTAAATGAATATAATTATCTCAGTAAGAGGAAACTATCGATCTAATCTGCGTTTTATCAAAGAAAAAAACCTTTGTTTTTATCTATCTAATTCAGGTAGCAACCAACTGGTACAGTACTATTTCCAAAGAGTCACTTCGGAACTGTTTCCGCCAGTGTCACATTAATACCAGTTTCGGTTCCTATTTTTCGTCCTTAAATTGTAATTTCCAATCTAGTTCTACAACTAGTACCAAAGTGGGAGTTTGGCGACACTTGTCCCCATCCGTATAACATCTCCATGTTAAATTCTACAGTTGTTTGTATGGAGAGGCGGCAGTGCTAGTTGCCTGGTTCAAATAAACTAGTACATAACTTGTTCTGAATTAGTATTCTTTGCTGCTGGGTAGAGTGTTTTGACATTAAAATTTAAAAAAATTCAAAAAGCGGAGTTAATCGATTTGTCAAGTGAAGCATTCGTATCCCAGCAAAATATTGGTAATGACACCTCATTACTGTCTGCATTACCAAAAATTATATATCATTATCTTTTGAATTATTGTATAATATAAAATAATGAATTCCTAGTAACGGCCTATTGTATTCATTGTTTCTAAATATAAAATAATGACTTACTCGTAATAGTTTAAATAAGTACTTTTTACACAGTTAAATTTTATACATTTTTATTTATTATATGTAAATATGCCCAGCAAAATATTGGTAATGGCACCTCATTGCTGTTTGTATTACCAATAATGATATATCATTACCTTTTGCATTATTTTGTAATATAAAATAATGACTTCCTAATAACTGCCTATTGTAGTCATTGCTTTTAAATATAAAATAATGACTTAAGCCCGATTACTGAATGTCCAGTTAAAATTTAGCCGGCAGTTAAATTCAAATTTTATATGGGAAACAACAACAAATGTGTCATTTAAAGTCCCAGTTAGCTGCTAACTGGACATTCAGTAATCCGGCCTAACTCGCATTAGTTTAAATAAGTACTTTTTACAAAGTTAAATTTTATTTGTTATATGTAAATATGTTTTGTGTTAAAATTTTTATGACGAGTTCTAAAATTACACACTACCAAAAACTTTAATTTCTCTGAATGTATTTCCTGAAGTTAATAGTATTTGTGTAACTCCTTATTTTAAAGAATCAAGTAAGCAGTCGGATAACCACTTATAATTCAACTTTTCGTAACCATTTGTGTAACCACTTATTATTCAAAATCTCATAACTACTTACTTTTATTTTTTTAGTAAGCGAGCGGGTAAGCGAGACTACTTATAAAAACTACCACGCCAAACAAAAATAATGAGTTTAGACGCCAAAAAATAAGTTGTGCGGAGCTATGAATTTCTATTATATAACTACTTATTTGGTAATGAAAGATTTTGCTGGGTGTTTTATGTTTTCATTTTTATGACGAGTCCTAAAATTACACACTAGAGAAAACATAAATTTTTCTCAATGTATTTCCTTAAGCTAATAGTATTTGCTTAACTCCTTATTTTTAAGAATCAAGTTAGCAATCGGATAACCACTTATAATTCAACTTTTTGTAGGCATGTGTGTAACCACTTATTATTCAAAACCTCATAACTACTTATTTCTCATTTTTTCGTAAACGAGCGGGTAAGCGTGGCTACTTATAAAAACGACCACGCCAAACAAAAATAATGAGTTTAGATGCCAAAAAATAAGTTGTGCGGAGCTATGAATTTCTATTATATAACCACTTATTTGGTAATGAAAGATTTTGCTGGGATGTAGTTCACGTCAGCTATGAGAAAAAAACGACAATAATTATCGAACAACCCAATATGTACTCAACAAATATCAGTTACCGAAAGTTATTTAATTTCTCCTTGTTAGTCGAAACAGGAATTAACAAAAGAACTTATAAAAACTTTATTGGGATTCATCTAACTGCATTTGTGCCCTCTTAAACCATGTATTTTTGTAATCGCGTATATTTGTAACTTTACCTGTTTATTTGAATGAACCTTTTAAAACTATTCACATTTCAATTTTGCATTTAGCCACTTTTTTATCTTTTGATAAATTAAACACAGAATTTTTTAAATTTGTATCATTTAAAAACAAATAAAACAGAAAATAAAAAACAACAAACAAAACAATACAAAATAATTTTATTTTTGACAATATTCAAATATGTGTATAATGTAGTATCAACAAATCCGCTAAGTCGTGGTAAAAGATTGTTAAAAATTATTGGAAAAACTCGACGTTTAATTTATACAATTATTTAAAATTTATTTGTTTATAAATTGTTTTGAGTTAAAGAGAAAAGTTCAAAAAAGTTTTGTTTTTTTATAACTGCAGTTGAACCGCCTGGCCATAGCTTCCGGCCTTCATTAACCGGGTACATCTGTTAACCGGCATGCTAGTATTTGATTTTATATCTCTTTTAACCGTGGTTTAACTCTATTTTCCCTGCTTTCAGAAGTTAAAGATATCTCAACAGTTGCTTTTGTGGAAATGGCTCATTCAAATACCAAAGATTTAGTTAAAATATATATGACTCTTTTAACCGGGGTTTTAGATTATCCGTGCTGAGCCTGGTCCCGAACCATCCGTATAATGGAGGTTCGACTGTATTTTGAACTTTATTATTTATCAATAAAGTACTTTTCAGTTTGCTTTTTTCAAGATATTTATAGTTCAAAATAAAAATACATATTTTGTTTTGTACAGTTCAAAAAAACCATTAGAATATTATTTTTGATAAAAACAAAAAATAAAACGTTTTCCGGTGATTGGTCCGGATCTTACCCCTGTTGAAAACACTGTTTACAAACACAAACGTCGATTTAAAAATTTAAGAGAGCTAAAAAAATAAATCAATTGGGAATGGAACTACAATAAATCGACATTTCCAAATTTGGTGCGTTCTATGCCACGAGTAAAAAGCAATAAAGCAACCCTTGGAAGTATATTTATTTCCTTGAGTGTATAATTGATGCGATTGATGGCTATTATGTATTGGGGTCTAAACTTATTTCTTAACCCTTAAATGCACGATCTAAAGACGTGTACATTTCAAGAAAAATACCAAAAAAAATTTATTTAAACAACAAGGTGATTTTTATTGAAAAATATGGTTTTTTGCCAAGTAGCTGAATTGCGATTATTTTTGAATATTAAACTTTTTGTAAAAAAAAAACGCGTGTTTTAGATTTTTCACAAATATACAGAGCAAAACCAAGATTTTTACTCTAACTGTTTAAAAATTCTGCGCTAAGCTATAGGAACACTATGTACAGAAGGGACCCCTAATGCCCAAAAATGCAGTTTTGTGCATCAAATGGGTTTTTTTTTATTAAAAAACCGGTATGTTGACAAATGGCTACACCATGCATTTAAGGGTTAAAAAATCTATGCACATGCAGTTCAAGGTGTAGGATTATTTTAAAGTAAACTGGTTTAGTTGTTCCATTAGCAAGAACTTGCACTTGTAATAGCGAAAAGTTTTAACATTTTAAAACTAAAGAGTGTTTTAAAATTATCCGAACAAAAATAGGGTTTCCTAAAAAAATTCAAATTATGTAGTACATTTACACCAAAATACATAATGGAAATTTTAAATAAAAAATTGCAAATATGATAAGATGTAATATTTTATTAATTTTGATTTTAATACTGGAAATGTAATTTTAGAATGTCATAACATTTTAATTATTCTTACAATACTTTTATCTTTGTTTCAACAACGAGTGTTTTTTATACCCTACACCACTACGTGGACAGGGTATAATAAGTTTGTGTTGATGTTTGTAACACCAACAAATATTAGACCTATACCCACCTTTTAGCATACCACTTTTGTTTTGATTTAACGATGTCCGTCTGTCCGTCCGTCCGCCTTTCTGTCCATGTATTCTTGTGCATACTCTACACTGAGAGAATTTTCGTCACTTCAGTAATGAATTTCTTCATAGTTTCAATGAAAATTAGCACTGGAACTCGTCCATTGAAACTTTTCATAGAATCTATGAAACAGGTTTCATTAAAGTCAATGTTTATGAAAAGTTCATAAAATTAATGAAACTCTTTTTAAAATTTATAGGCCACTCGTCCAATGAATAAATCATTCAGCCAATGAAGAGCTTCATAAAATCTATGAAGCAATTTCATTTACTATTATTTATTATAGTTAGTTGTTGTCGTTGCTAAGCTGGAGAGGATAAATAAAAAGTACTTAGCAAATGCAAAAGGCGTAATAAAATCGTAGCATATTTTACGGATGTACAAAATATATCTAAAGAAAAAATTCACTAAATTAAAAAGTTTAATGAGGGGAATGTTTTAGTTGATCTTCTATTCTGGTAAATGAATGTTCTTTTTAGTTTGACTCTAGATCATAAATTAATATCACTTTCTGTTTTAAATTATTTTCAAATTAAAGAAAGATGGTACAATTTTTACAAGTAAATTACAAAGAATAAAAATTTTTGAAAGAGACAGAATACGTATTTTCGGCTTTCGCTACAAAGCCATCATCAGTGTCATTCGTCTTTGAATGGGATAATAATTAATAATTGTCTACTTATGTGAAAGTTGAAAGCAAATCGAATTTGTTATAAACAACTCAACTTAGACTAATATCAACGAAATCTAACAATGATTTTTTTATCCTTTGTTATTATTACTCTTTTTTGCTTTGAACCTTAATTCTCAAGATATCTCAGCTGATTCTATTCAACTCTGTGTAAGATAACCACAGATTTTTGAATTACAACGAACCGTTAAATTTAAATTTAAATGTATGTTATTTAAATTATATTTTTGCACCGTGTCAATGTGTTTAATAGCGAATTTAGATTGTTAAAAAGTTCACTAGATTTCGTTTTGAAATCCAATTCGAAACCTATATCGTTTACATTAGAATACTTGACAGATGAATGGGATTTCGATCGGCCAACAAAAATTTTTTTGTAAACAAACTAACCTTAAAAAATAACCAAAATTAAAAGATTTTCTAAAAACCATTTGATTTAATGGCGGAACACAAAAATCATTTATATTATGAAAGATACAATGTTATATTTGCTAAGAAATGTGTTTAATTATAGGGATGATTAGTAGAAAGCTAAAATATTCAATGTTTTATCAGTGGTCTTGCCGGCGCCATACAATGATTTTTCATAGTTTCTCTTCGTCGGATACAATAAAATAGCCGTTTTCAACTTTAAATATTTCTTTCAATTAAAAATAACAAACTTTATTATGTTATTCCTTAATTTTTTAAAGTTATTAAAATTTATTATTTATTAATCAGTTTTTTAAATAAATATTAAGGAGGGACATTACATTCGTGGCAGAGAAAACAGACCTTTTTTTAAAAATTCATAACTCAGTCAAAAACAAACATTTTTCCAAAAAATATATTTTTCACTCCAACATGGTTTTATAGAGCTCCAAACTGGAGGTAGAGAAAAAAACGGGGCCTCGTGGTTGCAGCGCTGGGAGTCGCAAAAATTGTCCGATCTGGAAAAAAATGACTTTTAAATCTTAACAAAATTGTTAATCGTATGACACGAGCTTTATTCTTTTAAATTTTTTTTCAATTTTTGGTGATGTTCCAAATTTGAAAGTGTGTTTTTTCTAAAAAAATATTGACTTTAAAAATTCATAAAAAATCGAAAAAAGCTCGTGTCATACGATAGCGAATCAAGTTTAAAAAAATACAAAAAAAAATTTTTTTGTCAAAAAATTAACCCGCTAGTGCCGCAACCAGTACGAAAAACATGGTTTCGAGATAAACGAGTTCAAAGTTTGTTAACAAAGAAAAAAAGGTACGTAGGTAGTCGCTTTCAAAAAACGGCCAATGTCATGTCCCCCTTAATTTTTTATAAAATAAACAGCTGCTAAATGTTGCCACTTTTTCTGTAAACTTCCCTACTTTTCTGCAAATATGGGAGAAAAATTGGATTTCAATTTGGATTTCTATTAGATTTCGCTGAAATCCAAATTAAATTGGGATTTCATTTCGTATGGGAAATCTGTTTGAAATCCCAAATTTTTATTAGATTTCAGCCGAAATCTCGAAATCAACTTTTGACTCGATTTCGGGCATAATGTAAATTCGCTATAAGATGAATGAATGAAAGTTTCATAAAAAAAAGTTTCGAAAATATTAATATTATTTATAAAAAAATTTCATAGTCCAAAATTAATAATAAAAAATTAATTTTAAAAAAATTATAAAAGATTATTCTATCAGAAAATGACGATATTTTATAAAAAAATTTAAAAAAATTAAATACTATTGAACAATTTCATATATATAAAAAACATTTTCATTAAATTTATGGAGATCTAATTTATGAAATTCAATGAATGCTTTTAATGAAATTTTGAAATTTTATGCAAGAAAAGTTATGAAAAATTTCATAATATTAATTAAATATTATATACTGTGACCTTCTCCGAGAAAAGGGACTTAGTGTGTGAAAATGAAGTTTTGAGAAGAACGCATTTAAAGTTAAATTAAAAATAAAATTTTAATGTTTTTCTCATTTTTATCGAAACCCGTTTTTTGACACACTAGGTCCCTTTTCTTGGAGAAGGTCACACATAATGAAATTCTTCATTTGTTCTACGAAAAAATTTTATGAAATTATATCGTTAATATCATGAAGGATAATTCTCTGTGTACAGGTCGCAAAATTCGTCGATATTTTAATAAAATTTGGTACGCTGAATCACATGTGACTAAGTACAAAGCCTGTTGATTCTAGATAGGATCGGCCCATATTTGTAAAATCTAAATTTCTTACCGTTATTCTATTTTTTTATCATTTTATAGAAAAATTTTGACACAAGTGCATTTCAACCTATTCTAAACATTAGTTCGCTTTTATCCAGACTTGTGTACGATTTTATATTATTGGCATGACCGACTTTAACCCTCTAATGCTCTTTCTTGTGATTACAATAATATTTAAAGCATATATTTGGCATTGAAAATCTACTATGGAATAAATATTAAAATTTTAATTTATCGCCTTATTTAGGCGATATATAGCAAAACAAAGGTTGAACCCAGTAGTCAAATAATTTCGGTTCAATAAAATTAAATTACGTACCGAAAATTGTTGATCAATTGTTGTTATTTCAAAAGTTATGGCGATTTTCGCTTTTTGAAAATTACGAAATTTGGCGAATTTGGCACTAAACATTTGACGAAATTTGACGAAATTAGTTCTGCTTACTACTACCTCTGAGTATATAACATACATGGGCAAATGCGGTCCGCCAACCAATTTCGTGCGGCCCTTCATTAATTTTAAAGCAATCAAAAATTTTTTTAATTTTAACAAAATTAAAAGAAATTAAAATTAGGATTTAAAAATATAAATAATATAAAAAAACAGCGGTAAAAAAATAAACATTCAATGGAGCCTAAAAAAAATTATACCGATCAACAAATATCGACTTTTTTGAATAGAGTTCCTCTAAAATTATTTAAAGCATTTTCGCCTCCTACATACGAATATTAAGTGAAAAATTCCTTCTTCTTTATTTAAACCTTAAGCCTGGGAAAAATACTTTATGGCTCAATATGACATAGAAGTACTTATTTTTTATGAATTTGAATTAAAGAAAAATTACCTTTCATTTTAGGAATTGTTTAAGGCTGTTCTAAGAACCTCGTAAGGATCTCTAAAATCTACTTTTGAGAATAGCTCTTGAAGCACCTAAATTTGGTAAAACAGTTAGACACAATCAAATTTTATTCATACACTCATAGAAATAAACCTGCGAAAATAGCCAAACAATTAGTAGCTTTTTTTTTTTTGCTATTTTTACAGGTTTATTATTTAAAGGTGACTTTGCAGAAAAATTTTCGCCGATTTTTGCTAAATATTAGTAAGTATAGAAGAGCTAAAATAAACTGTTAACTATAATAATAGTCATCCTGCTAAAATCAACAGAAATTTGTGATGAAAAATAGTAGACTGATTTCACAAAAATAGATTTTTATTCTCCTAAAACAATTTAAATTTTTTTTGGGTTTTTTTATTGTACTAATATACAGCAAAATTTGTTGCTGATTCTGGCAGAGTAAATTTTTACTTCAATTAACTAAAATTTAGCTCAAATACAACTAAAATTCTGTATATTTAACAGCTTTATTTTTGCTATTCTTATCTTACTAATATTTAGCAAAGAAAGTGTGCTTATTTCAGCAGTTTTTTATGCAAGGTAATTTTTAACTAATTTTTTAGCAGCTTTAGCAAAATCTTTTACAACCCAGTGTAGAAACGGTAATGACATATCATTATTTTTTGGAGTACCAGTAATGACACCCACTTACTTTCTGCATTATTTTAAAACATATAATAATGAGTTACTGATAATGACTTATTTTTATCATTATTTCAAATAGAAAATAATTTTTAGATTTTTTTGAAAATTTTTTGAAATCTATTTTTAGACTCAATATTTTTTAAACACTGGTAAGGATATATGTAACCACATATTTTTTGATTTTTTGTATGTTGGCGAGTAAGCTTACTTGTGTGCAGCAGGTCAATTATGTTTTTATCTATTAAATATTACATGTCGATATAGCTCAGATGGCAGAGCTGTTGACTGGCAATCTGTAGACCTAGGTTCGATTCCCGCACCAGCAAATTTTATTTAAAAAAAAAATACAATAAAAAATATTTTTTTTTATATAATTTATTTTTTTGAAAATCTATTTTTATGCTCATTATTTTTGTCAGTACTGGTAAGCACATAGGTAACGATATATTTTTTGATTTTTCGTATGCTGGTGTATAACGACAACTCATTATTTTTCGCGACATCGCCATATAAATGTAATAAGAAATGTAATAACAAAAGTAACTAGTTACCATTACTAAGTATGTAGTTACATAACCACATAACCCGCTTTTGACGGAATTATACCTCCTTTTAAAGGCTTGTGCCGCCTTGAATTTTTATCCCGCTTTTAAAGGAAACAATTCAGCCTAACTTTTGAATAAAGTTTTCATAATTTAATTGTTCTAGAGTTCCAAGCCAGCAAACGAGCCAAAAGTTAATAGTGCTCAAAATAGATTATTAAACTTTCACTTGTATAAAAGTGGCGCGTCCAAAAGAGACTTTTTTTTATTCAAAAATGACTGAAAGAAATATATTGAAAAATTTTTGAGGCTAAAAAATTTATCTTTTTTGAGTTATTTTTGAATTGTTCACAAGATATTCAAATTTATTTACATTTCGGGGTCGTTTCTGAATCATCTTGGGATTTAAAAAATTTGCCTTAAAAGTTTGTGCCTTCATTCATTTTACTAATGGCGTTTTCTTTTCTGAAAAAAATGTTGCCTTTTTTCTGCCCTTTTTTTACAAAAAGTCTTTTTGTGTATAGTAATAAAAGGCAAACATAGACAAATTTGGTATCAAATTAAAGGTATTTCAGATATCAATCTAACCGTGTATAAAATATGTCTAATTATTCCCTAATTTTCGTGCAATTTAACGAAATGTCACATTTTTCTATATTTTGGTGTTTTGTTAAATAAGTTGAATATTGTTGGACATTTTTGAAGCATAGTTAAATAGGTCTTTAAAATACTATAAAATAATTTATACCTAATATGCCTATATTTACTTATTATTTCTATGCACAAAAATACATTTTTTAAAAAAAGGGCAGAAAAAAGGCAACACTTTTTTCAGAAAAGAAAACGGCATAAGACTAATATTTTCGTCCAAAAAAATGCACAGTTTTTGACAAATAGGCAGAAAATTTAAAAAAATTTGTGATTTCTTTGAATAATTTTTGACTTACTGAATAAGAACCCTCATAAAAGTATAAAAATTTTCTGGCTGGGTTATCAGTCTTGTAATTGAATTTTTGAAATTTAAGAATTAATTTAATGCAATCAGTGCCTGAGAGGTTTGATATTTGTTGTAGACCTATGACTTTTAAATTTCCTTTACATTAAGATTTTCTATAAAAATTATATTTTTCCACGTTTCGTATCAAAGTTCCGTTCGTCACGTAATTCATGTTACACATTTCAATAAATAAAACAAGGTATCAAAATCCATTAAGTAAATTTAAAAATATTTTAAAAATTTGTAAAATTTTTTTTGAAATAACGAAAACTATATTTTCGAAGATTAATTCGACAAAGTTTTTTGAATTCAGATTCGTATTAAGGACGGCAAAAAATTTTAAAAACTCTAAACTAGCTATGTTATTATCGGTAATGTACGCCAGATCGTAAATATATTTTTGGCAATTTTTCAAATATTTTTTCAGTTTTGAAAAGTTAATTTTTTCAAATTTTCACTTTACATGCTTCTCGCTTGAAACCCGTTCCTTATACCAAAAAAGTTTGAAGGCAAAAAAGTAGGTAGTTAAGTTTTCTATGGAAATAATACAACTTGTTTAATAAAATATTGTTATGTAGCTAAAAACTATTTAAAATCTGAAGACCGCCTTTTGGCGGCCTTGGGCATTAGAGGGTTAATAACATTTTTACTCAGTTTTTAATGCATATCTTACAAGTTTTAAATTTTAAACCATTTGCATTTTTGTTATTCTGTTTGTTGTATGCAGTTAAAATTAATTTCCTTTTTGTGATGTTGTTTATTATTGTTCTTATTGACTTGTTGATAAACTCGTTGCACATATGGGAAGCACCTTGAAATTTCTCGTCAGTTGTGAGAGCTTTTGAAACAAAAACAGTTTTAGATTGTTGTAACATTTTTTTTCAACAATTCCTTTCTGTAGAAATAATAAAAATAGAAAGCATATAGCAAAAACTTAAGTTTTAAATAAATAAAACAATTAATTGATTGTCCAAATGCTTTCTTTGTTTTAACACTTTTTCGCAATAATCTCTCTGTTTTGATTAGTTTTTTTATTTGTTAAATTTATTATTTTTTTTTATTGTGCTCACACATTCTTGTTTACCTTGATTATACAGAATATTACAAAATGTATAATGAATAATATATTTATATGTGTATTATTTGTTTAATATCTATTAGAGTCCGGCCGAAACCGGGTTTTTGGCAATACTGAAATCGAATATTCTAAACTTTTTTTAAAGTTTTTCTTATCAATATTAGCCGTTTTTTCTAATCACTTGGATTTAATAAATCCAAAAAGTATTTCTAAAAGTGCTCAACAGATGGGGTTAGATTTTTCCTATTTTAAAAAATTTTCTGTCCGACACTTCTTTCACCCTAATTTTTAATACCGAATTCGATGATGAAGGATTCTACTTTAACTTTTAATTTATAATTATATTTTACATAAAACAGCGATAAACAGTCTGCCTTTTCAGTTTTATCACTTTAATTTATATTTTTACACAATTGAAAAATTCCATTGCAATATTTAATATTCACTAACTGGATTTAATTAAATTACTTACTGTAGAGTGAAAAATTGCCATTTCTATTTGCGCTATTTCTCCATGTCCAAGATAAAAAATATGTATTTGGTGAGGTGTAGTTTTTTTTCTAAACATATTTCATAAAAAAATTTAAGAAAAACATTTTATTTGTTAGTTTTTAAATTTTTTTGTTTCTCTTTTAATTTTCATGCGTATTTTTTTCTGACATTAAATTAATAGGCTGTTTCATATATTTGTGCTTTTATTGTGGATTTATTAAATCCAGCTTTTTTTTTTGGATTTAATAAATACATTTTTTGTATGAAAAATTCTAAATCCAGGTGATTAAAAAACACGCTAATTGTTGAAAATATTTTTCTTTATAATTATGGGAATATAAAATGAAGCTTCAAAATTATAGGTCTCTTACTAATAGTATTTTGGTGTTTGAATACCTCGTAAACGACTTTTTAGAAAATTATAATTTTTGCGTTTGATAAAATTTTCCATCACATAATTTAAAAATTCTGTGATGTATTTTCAAAATAAGCCAAAAATCTATTTTTCCCCTTGTAAATCGCATTCAAAACTTTGAAGGGCCAGGGATAGCTTAAAAATTCTTCGATTGAGCTGAAACTTTTTCTGGAATAGTTTTTCTAGTAACCTCACAAAATAAGCCTCGGGGAGCGGGATTCGGAACAACGTTACAAATAAGGACGGACCAGTCTACTAAGCATGAAAAAAATTATTGAATATTAAATTTTGACCTGAGATGTCTATTTTGAGTGCATTAGTTTGACTCGATGAAATAAATTATATAAACATTTTATATATCGTTGAATAGATAAATACCCAGCAAAACCTTTCATTACCATGTAATGAGTTTTAGGTATTGAAATCTTAAGTGTTCACTAGTTACCTTTTAATTACTAAACTACTTATTTTAACATGGTGATGTCATTGCGGGAAAGTCATTACACTGATGTTACCTGTAAGTAGTTTATCAGCTGTTCTATAAATAGATGTTGAATATAGATTTAAAAAAATATAAAAATTTAAAAACCAATAGGAGCTGACACGTATTGATCAGCGTACCCCACGATTGTCAGGCAAACACTCTAACCATTAGACCACGACATCACTATGATTTTTATTGCTTTAACTTATGTACACATTTATTGTGGCAACTGTTATACATGTCTATTTTGCACAAAACTTGTTGTTATTAAATACTGCTTAATGAACATCAACATTTCTATAAATAGATGTTTAATATAAATTACAAAAAAAAACAACAATGGAAGCTAACACGAGTTGAGCAGCGATCCTCATGTCTGTCAGGCAAAAACGATAACCACTAGGCTACGCCATAGTTATGGTTTTTAATGATTTAGAACATATATTATTGGTTTCAGCTATTGTGAAATAGTAATGTGTGGGGTATAATTATCGGTAACTCATTACATTCAGTTTAAAAGTAAGTCAACGGGTAATGAGATATGAGATCTAAGTAATGCATGTAGTAATGACCAGTCATTACCAATGTTTTGCTGGGTAAGTCTTATTTGTTAATACTTATATAAAAAATATTAAAAACTATTTCAAATATTAAACATCCCGGTAAAAAACCAAAAAAAATTACAATCCATTTGATTTCAAAATATTACATAGAAATTTAACTTTCTATGTAAAAAAAACTATTAACAGTAACGAAACAATTTTTTTAGTGTATGACAATTGTTTACCATTTAATAAAAAAAATCAAATTTTACAAAACTAAGTAATTTCCATATATTTTTTTTTTTACAAATAAAAAAAATGCTTTTGAAAATATGACCTTTTCCACAAAATTTGCTCCCCTATCGATGTTCTTGGAACATGTTTGCTTATGGTTCAAAATTAAAAAAAATTGATCTAAGTGGCGTGACTTTTTTTGCCACATTCAGAAACATTAAATTTTGTTCAAAAATTCATCATTTTCGACCAATTCTGGGTGTAGGGTGCATGCTCCAACGGGTTCTGAATTGGACTATTACGCATTTCTGAAGCTCATTCTTTTAGAAAATGTCCAAAAATGTTTAAAAAAATGCCATTTTCAGGACACGCATAAAATTTTTGATTTGAAAAAACTATCACTGTTAAACGGCTCGAGATAATTGAAAATAGTTTTCATTCTGAAATTTAGAAAGGTCATGACAATGACACAACAAAATTTCAAACATATTGTTGTGATAATGAAAAACTAATTGGAAAAAAAACTAAAAAAAGTCAAGGTAAAAAATGAAAATTTTGAAATTCAAAGTTAAATATTTTTTAAACTATAAGGGATACTATGGTACTTGAGGCTTGTTTTTTATTTATCTTATAACATAGAGTACAAAAAGTCTAAAATAAGCAAAATCGGTTGCCATTTGTAAAAGTTGCACGGCAATAAAGCTTTTATATACCCGAGATGGCCAACTTTGACACCCTGTAGCACACCCTGTGATAAAACAGGGTGGCTACGATACTAATTTTCTAAAAGCCCAGATCTTCTCTTCAGTTGTTGTGAACATTTTTTTTCGATTGGATCAGTAGTTTAGAAGATCCATAATTATTACCATTTTTTTTTTTGGTTTGGAACCACTGTGCGCTGCAAGCTTTTCATTTATTTATTATTTTTTTTTTTAAATAGGCGCGATTTTTTATATAAAAATTTTCCCTGCGGCGCTTTTAGAAATATGAAAAAAAAGCCTGCATCACTGTTTCAGAAATAAAAACAAAACATTGCTGCAGGCTGTGCGTACCCTACACTCATAGAAGTAAATCTGTAAAAATAGCAGAAAAAGTTACTAAAAATTAGTTAAAAGTGATGCTGCAGAAAAAACTGCAGCAAACTTTTTTGTTAAATACCAGTAAAATAAGAACAGCAAAATTAAAACTCTTAAATTTTCAAATTTTAGTTATATTTAAGTTAACTTTTAGTTAATTGAAAATAACAATATTAGTAGACTCAAAATTGCAAAAATAAACTTTTATATCTACAAAATTTTTGCTATTTTTGAACTGATTCTGGTAGAGGGGACCAAAAACAATATACTTGTATCTGCGTTTTAAAAGTTTACGTCTGGCCCTATGTTTTTTGGGGGGTGAAAATTTCTTCCCCCTTTTAATTCTTGACTTATTTCTGGCATTGAAGTGAAATTTTCAACTTTATGTCTTCAGAGACTTATAGTAGAATTTTATGTTAAATATTTTTGCGGAACATTTTAACCCTCTAACTCTTCAACTTACAGATCTTTTTTGTCCCTTTTTAAAAAGTGGTCAAAGAAGTCCCCCGTATTGTTTTACATAAGTTCGCTGAACACATCCTAACCTAAAATGGAAGATTCACATGGTTTCCTATGTCGATTCACAATAAAAATTTGCAAAAGGAGGGAAACTTTAACCCCCCCAACAAAACATGGGGTCAGACGTAAACTTTTAATACGCCGATACACGTATATTTTTTTGGTACCCTCTGCCAGAATCAATTGTCAGAACTTTGTTATATTCAATATTTTAATTTATATCTTTAGTAAACATCAGAGGTTACTTAATTTATTTAAAAAAAATTTCATACGTTATATTTTAATTTTAAGAAAAAATTGACTAAAGCTGAAAAGGTCAATTTTTTTAATCGACTCTGTGACAAACCTTAAATTATAAAATTCACACGAAACCATTTAAATATTTTAAACACATTTCCTAATCATTACCAACAGAGTTTTATATAATTGAAGTGGAAATACCTAAAAAATAACGATTTCAAAATTTGCATGTTCAAAATTGTACTTTACTTATTTCCTTTTGTCATGGTAAATTCATACAAAATTAATTTGAAATTTCAGCAAAATTTTTAGTCAAAATTAATAAATTCGGCAAAAGTATGCTAGCCTTAGTCTAACATATTGCAAATACAAAAAAAATCTTTGCTAAAATCAATAAAACTTTTTTCTGGAAATTAGTTGACTGGAAAAAATAAAAAAATTACACTTTAGTTAATTTATTCTGTCTAGGTGTAATATTTTTATGAAATAAAGAAATTGTGTTTTTTGATTGTTTTGCAAATTACTTAGAAAACTTTGTAAAATATAAAAATGTCCAGACGACCACACACCAAAAAATGTTTGTAAATTTACTACTATAAAATGGGTAAAATTTTGTTTAATAATACGAAAATTCGTTTCGTTGGCTATGTGGCAAGTGGCACCATCCTGTTGGAAGCACATATCATCCAGGTCCATATCCTCAATTTCTGGCCACAAGAAGTCCGTTATCATCTCGAGCCGAGGTTGACGGCTCAGCAATGTTTTCCGCAGAACGAACTGGGCGAGCATGCACAGGTGTTTTCATATTTCCTACAGACCCGGTTTGCTGAAATTTGCGCTCAATTCTCCCGATTGTGGACACATTTTGTCGATTATGCAGACCAAAGAAATCGCGAAGTGCACGAAATGCATTTTGATTTGAACGCCCATTTTCGTAAAAGGCTTCAACAAATTTAATGCGCTGCTCAATTGTGTACCTCTCCATGGTTGATTTTGTCAAACACTGAAACAAAGAAATGTCAACTTAAGTTGGGCAAAAAACTTGACGTTAAGGTGTGACTTACAATTAACATCGTGCATTATGGTTGGACCACCCTTTATAATCATTTATGAAAGTAGTGAAATTACATCGCAGAGTACAATCACCCGGGTAAAAATGTTAATATGGTGTCATACATAAGTACATCTTTTTTGATAAATCCCCATATACAACGACATACAACTTGATCCGAAAAATGTAATATATTTTTTATATAATTATATTAACCTATACATGGTTTGATCCGAAAAATGGTGGATCTGGTTAATATAATTTTATATAATTAAAGATCTTTTGATATAATCATATAAAAATATATGTTTCACAATATTTGACAAGTTATAATTGTATAAAATCATAAATGATTGTATAAAAATCATATATGAATATATAAAAATCATTTTTACTAGGGGTGTTATAAAACTTAGTATCAAATCATATATAATCATATCGATCACTACATATAATTTGATTAGTTTTATAAGGCTTATGTAGTTATATATGGAGTCAGATTTGGGGATATGTAATAATAGCTGTATTTTCGTTCATACCTATCAACGTTAAGTATTTATAGCAAATCTACCTTAAACTGATTGGAGTATCAAATTTTTTTAAATAGTGAGTATTTATGATAGTTCCGGTATAATCGAACGTGCGTCAGCAAACCTTTTTAGGTAGTAACGCGAAGAAGTTACGCTAGGTGTGAAAATGTATAAATGTTGAGTTTTCAACGCTGATAATTATCCACGTTGTAAGTTAACGTGCATACGAAAAGTAATATGTTAGTTTTTGTCTAAAAAACGTTTTTATGCACTTTGTGGTTTTTTGAAAGTTAACGGATATAGTTAAGTCGAAAATACAGCTAATATCAATTACCTTACAAAAAATTCGTTGAAAAAATAATATCAGATGTAGTTGTATATAATGAAATGTGTCTTAATGTCACTCCATTCATTGTCAGATGTAGCCCAATCACATGATATATGACAATATATAACTATTTTTACTCGGGCAATTACAATGATTTAAAAATTATTGCTAGAACTTATTACCATATGATATACAGTGGTAGCAAATTTAATAGGAACGATTCAAGTTTTTTCTATATTTTTTTTCGTTGACTTTATTTTTAAAAATCAAAATAGTGGCTAAATTCGCCCCGGGAGGCAAATATGTGGTTTAGAATATTGTGAAGAATTTTAACATAATATCTGTTTTTTTATTTTGTCACTTGTTTTAAGTGGGCGAGGCTTTCAATGAAAAATTTGCGATATTGACCTGTTATCAAATTACAGAGTAAAATTTAGCGAGTACTGGAAATCAAAGTAATAATGATGTAATTTTCTTTTAATATTTAACCTTTCCGATAATCTATAAAATTGTAATAAAACCCCAGCAAAAAAAGAGATGCCGAAGCAGTAGAAAAAGCACTATACTTGATGATCTAGATGTACTTCTTTTTTAACATAAACACTAATGATTTTAACATTGAGTTGTCATAGGAGAGGAGTTTTTTTTATTTTACAAAAGTTTTGGATTGCCGCCATTGGGTATCGAACTTGCGACCTCACGATTGTTAGTCTAGCACTCTACCGCTGAGCTATTATTTGATATGAAAAATGAGTGACATAAAAACACCAATTTGTTACTGCGAGATATTGTTCTTTATTCCATTTTTAAAATTTTTAAATATTTTTAAAAATTAAAAAATATTGAATTTAAAACAAAATTAATAGATTAAGAAATGCCAAATGATACGAAAATCACTTTTTACGATCACTTTTAGAGCAATTACTCTTTAGAAGCAATACTTAAGTGACTTTTTGGATGTTGTTCGGAAGTAATTCTAAAAAAACGGATACGTTAGAAGCAATGAAAGAAGTGATTTGTTGATATTGTTCAGAATAACTTCTAAAAAAGCAATAAAAATACACTAACAGGTACTTGTGAAGCAGTGGAAGAAGTAGTTTGTAAAGCATTACATCTAAGTTTTTTTGCTGTGACTTTTCAAAACTAATATCGAACAAGGAAACCGCACAAATAAATTGAAAATTTGTCCAAAAAGTATTAAGATATAATTTCACTGTTAAAATCAAGTAACAAAACTATGAGATACAGTATTTAAATTGGTTAATCCATTTTTTAGCAATATATCTCTAAAGACATGTCTACCTATCCTTCTACGAAGTTTTGTCAGCAAATAAGCACGGAATCCATACTTGGCATAAAATGGGTAAAACAATATACTCCATATCACAAACGGATTGCAGAAAATTTTAAGTATTGACAAAAAACTGAAATTTTTGTAAATTGAAATCGTACTTTTGGGTAATTTTGACTTCTAGATAGAGGATTTTGTGATTACTCTCATTTTATTGAACTTTACACAAAAAGTAAAGGAGTTTTTTTAATTTTATAAGCTTCCCCAGTGAAAAAAAAACCGGAAAAATTAAACAAACACTTTTTGAAAATCATTAAATTTTAGTCGCAATTTTGCGTAGTTTGTTAAACATATGTTAAAATAAGTTCCTGAAACAAAAGGTGTTTTAATTAAGCGAAAAAAATGGGTTGATTTCTTTTATTATTCTAATATCCTGTAAAAGTTAATCGAAATGTAAGTATTATTTGAATATTTTACTACAATTTCTATATAAATAACTAACATTTTTTAATTACAAAGTATTTACTTGATCGCTGTAATGCATCATTGCATATGTGCAAATTCATGCGTTTGCGCTTATGTGAACTTCTATTGCTTATATGTTGTTATATTGCATATATGCAATGTTATGCATATATGCAATATTTATATAATATATAATATAATATAATTTTCTTTATTCTGAGGTCACTTACTGATAACGAAATTGCAAAAATGTTTGAAGGTTGGGATGAAAGTGAGTTTTTTATTCAGGAGAAATATCTAGTGCTGGAGAGGAGCCAAATGCTAATTAGAGGAGCATGGTCTCTGAAAAGAAATATGAAAGAACTATTTGGAAACAGAGAACTATTTGGAAAGAATTCACAATGGATTTGAACACTGATTTTAAGAGCAGCGAATAGCTTCCAGAACATTTTTTAAATTTGAGTGGACCTTGCAGTTACTCCACATATATTTTCAGACGAACTTATGAATTCTATTATTTACCAGTCGAATTTATATACTTTCCAAAAAAAATCCCGATTCTCGAGATCATATTGATCCATTGGACTTGGAAATTTTTTTGGGTATATGTGGTTCAAATTGTTGGAAATACCAAGATTTGCTTCTTGGTAACTATGAAATACAATCGCTACCGGATCGCAGACCGGACCGGACATCGGACAGAAAATTATGGCGTTGTCTGACAAGGTCATAATTTTCTGTTCCAAGGCCGATGTGCTATCCTATAGCGATTGTATCTCTTACGATTATCTCTCTTATATGCTTCTTGGAAATACACTAATACAGGAGACTATTTGTTGAAAAATGTATGTCGGTCGCAATTGAAAGCTGCCTTTCTGTTGATGAGCAACTATGATCTACAAAATGTAAATCATATTTGAAGCAGTATTTTCCAATGAAACCAAATAAATGGGGATTCAAACTGTATATGCGTTCAGAAATATCGGGTTACAACTGTAACTTTGAAATATATAAGGGTCAAGAGAACAATCCCTTGTATAGACTTCCCGAAGAAAGTGATTTGGGTGTGTGTGCCAACATGGTTATTAGACTTTTGCGACCCGTTCCATCAGAAATCATACCAGACTATAAAAAGTTTAAAAATTTTGAAATATTGATTTTGAGCGACTATATTTACAAAAGTTATTTGGATATTGATACACACTTAAGTTTGAAAAATAGGGCATGGAATTAAATTTAAACTATGTAAATGCGTTTCTTTTTGGAGCTATAGTTACTAAAATATAAATTTTTTATTGAAATAATCGATTAAAAAATGGAAAAACGTAAAATCGCGAATTGCAATTTGATTAAACTGGTTGCAAATTCTAAATCAGCACCCCCAATTATCCTAAATCCACTGCAAAGTTGTGCGACTTATAAGTATTGTCTTATTTTGCAGAGCTGTGTTTTATCTAACTAAAAATAAAAAACATGAATTAAATGAAAACTGTTTTCTTAAAATTTGAATTACCATAAAATGTCTTTACTTATAATTGTTGATCATTGAAACCGATAAAATGTGAAGGTATGAAAAAGAAATGCAAATTAACACATTTCCATGGATTTGCGTGAGTTATTTTTGACTGACGCCCACGAATAAAAAAATTACTAAAAATCAGTGATGAAAAACTAAACTAACTCTTATTCACGCTCACGTACGAATCATTTACCGAAACGATGCGGTTATCGGTAAGGGTACCGCTATCTAAGATTATTTAGGTAACGGAATTTTAAGGGTAACACTACTTCATTTATTTCGGTATCGCTATTTTAAGGATAACGGTTTTGCAGTTATTTCGGTAACGATTTTAAGGGTATTTCGGTTATTTCAGCAACGGTATTTTAAGGTTAATGGTATTTCGGTAATGGTATTTTAAGGATAAAGGTAGTTGTTTTGGTGCAAACAGCAATTTTTTAACCAAAAACCAACTAAAATAAAAACAAAACAAATAAATCAATCTAATTTTTGTATGTAAAATACTCAACCACCACTAGAAATTACCAAAAGCTGAAAATTAAAAATAACGGTAACTGTATATAAATAAACATATTTAAAGGTTAACGTTGTTTCATTTATTTCGGTAATAATTTAGGTATAAATAATATATAAAGAATTTTTATTTTTTACACTCTAATAAATTTTTGTTTAAATTTACCCTATTTATAGTAGGTAACTTTTTACCTACTATAATGTCAGTAAAATTACTCTATGTGCGTAAATTTAAAATTGTACACACATTGTGTGTAATGGTTTTACACACAATGTGTATAAATGTAGTATTTTATAGATAGTAAATGTAAGCATATAAATCTTCGTAATGCAATCTTAAATGCTTGAAAATACAAAAACATGTGTATCATTATAGGAATAGAATGTAGAAATCGTGTTTTTGTATTAAAACCTCTTAAAGGAATGCAATTAATAAAAACTTATTTATTATAGGAAATATATACATTTGTTATAAAAAATACTATAATTAACATAATTTTCTATTAGTATTCTATTTAAAACTTATTAAAAAAGTTGGTAGTTTCGTGGGACAATTCTTCTTCGTATCATAGTTACATGTAGTTTGTGACCAAAACATACGATTAAACATCAGCATCATTGTCATTGTATGTGGTTCCAAAGTCACTGTTGCAATTTTAACCACTGATTCAACTGATATAATGCTATTGAGAGAGAGAAAAATTTAAATAACTCCGGACTGAAAATTATATAAATTCAAGGTACTGAACCAAAATCTGCAATCAAAATTTGTATTACACTGTGCAACAAATTTTGCGTCATTGCCGTCAACCTCATCTTTACAACGCGAAATGAAACAAATTCTCCAAAGGAATTTACAAAGATAAATCGGACTTTTAGTTTACAGTCTTTTAAAATTTCTGTTTCATCGTTGATCCCAACGAGAACACGCTAGATATATTTTAATTTTTACCCAGATTGGTTATGATTCTCCCAAGCTTCTTTTTGTTGGAAATGATCATAGTCTGCACAGCGGTTGAAAAGATTTTGGTAAAAACTTAATGATACTTCGAAGTTTTCCATACAAATTGTTATATTTAGGGCTTTTATATGTGTTCTCACATTTTCACTAAAAACTTTTAAACTGCTAGAATATTTTTTATGATTTGCAATACAAAGCTGCTTGAGAGAATAACAAACCATCGTCTTCGCCCCAGGATCGCCGTTATAACAGAAAGGCATTTCGTGGCCATGAAAGAAAAATCACTTTGGGGGATTTGTTATGGTTTACTTTCATTTCGTGTTTGAATCATTGGGACTGAAATTTATTGTTGCACTGTGTCATGTGTACCAACTATTATTAAGATATCCGCGATTGATATTTAAGAACGCCGCTATTTTGAAAAAATAAAAAAAATATTTCGAAAACGGTATTGGTTTATACAGTCACACATTTTTTAGGTGCGCAATTTTTTGTTTGAGGATCATTTCTGATCCCGATTTTGAACCCTTTAATTTGAAATTTGTAGCTAAAATACTTGTCTCCTACAAGATGTCCAAGATTTATTATAATCTGATGGTCTGTGAATGGAGACCTTTCTTGTAAGTTAGAAAATATAAATTGTTATTTAGTATAGTAGGTATATAAGTCAGTATATTATCGCAAATTTAGATTCAGGGTATTTATTAAAATTAGAGATTACCCAGTCAGAAATCGCCAGTGGTACAAAAAATCAAGCACTGGCATACCACTGGGTAACCATGGTATTAAAAATAAATGACTGGCAGAACACTCATTTGGGACGCTTTGCCAGCGTTTGCGAAAAGCGTTTTACCAGTATTTTTTTTACAAAAATTTCGGTGGTTTATAAAAAAAACCACTGGCAAAGAATTGGCTTAGAGTGATATGCCAAGGTTTGCAACCAGTGGTTATCCAGTGCTACCTAGCCAATGCTACCAGGCGTACAAAAATCAATTCACTGGAAAACCAATGATTTTATAAAAATGCTGACGCTTCGTTAAAAAATGTTTGTAGTCGGAAGGTTCCGAGTTCAAATCCGGTTGCAAGCAAAAAATTTTTTTGGGATTTTTTTTAATTTAAAATTTTTTTTGTTTTATAAAATTAATTTTTTTGTTTGTGGGAAAGCTCCTTCAAGACCAACTTTTTTTTTGCCCTCCAAACACTGGCATACTAGTTACTAAAAATTGTTTGCCAGTACTAGCATTTTGGCACAGCCAGTAGTTGTCCAGATTTTATCACTCATTTATGTGTTTAGCCATTAAATATTATATGTCTCGTTAGCTCAGTGGGTAGAGCAATCGTCTGCCAATTTGACGGCCTGGGTTCAAATCACGGCAGGGTCAAAAAAATACATATGAACTTTTTTTTAATTTTATTTTTGGAAAATATATTTCCAAAAATCCTATTTATTGGTTTTGCCAGCGTTTTGCCAACGTTTAAAAATTTTGTTCCTCCAGTGCTTTTCCGGCGCTTTTTGAACAGCCGGTCCTTTTGTCTAATGATGTTATCATTTTGGGAATGGGAAAGCACTTTTTGCCAATACTTGTACCACCTGTTAAAGTGCTTTGCCACCGCTTTCCCGTTTGTATTTTTCAGACTGGGTACTTATCTATTTATTCGCAGCATTTGTATCCAGATTTGATTTACGCTGTCTATATTGCATAGATACGAACATTTTTTTTGTGATTCATAAAAGTCGATCTAAGTACCAGCACCATTTGTTGCAAAATCACCATTATATTACATGGTCCAAGCAAGGGCCAAGAATCGATTTTAATTAGATAAGAAGGCTAAATGATGTGCACTTTTATAGCAATGAATTATTGTTGATGAGTTCCTACTAGGGTTTGGGGTTCGGGAATTCCCGGGCGGGAATTCCCGGGAAAATAATATATTTTTCCCGGGAAAACGGGAAATTTTAAAAATATTAAATTTTTTAAATTGTTTTTGTTTCGAATATGATTTTTTAATTTTAGTCATAAAAAACATTTTAAATGCCAAAACAAAAATTTCATTGCTAAAATCTTTTAAAAGGGAATACATTTATTTGACACACAAATAAAATCTTTGCCAAGTAATTGGGAGCATTTCAACTAACAAAGATTTTTCGCATAACTTATACAAAATTTAAGTAGTAAAACCTAAAAACTTGTAAAAATGTTTAAAAGAAATATGAAAAAAAGCTTTGTTTCTTACAAATAATCGCCCTTACTATCTAAATTTTTCAAATGTATAATTTAGGTAAAGTCGACTTTAGTTAAAATATTGGGTGGCAGTATACCTGACTTGGTTTATTTTTGGAGCATTCTGATTGGTTAATTTATTTTCAACCAATAAAAATATTTGAAAATATAAATATTTTTGTAAGGTTTTCATACACAAAATGAACAAAACCGTTTGATTAAAAATAAAGTCGACTTTAAATTTAAAATACTTCTTTATATTAAGGGTCAATAATTTTATAAGTAACGTTTTCATTAATAAATGTGAAAAGAAAAGACTAATGGTTAACGGTGGTATCTAAATTTGGTAATCCGACATCTAAATTTGGTTCCCAAAAAAAAAAAAAACAAAAATTGATGGTCATGCAACTTCTCTTGAAGAAAACAACAACAAGAATAACGTTTCAGCTAAAATTAGCAAAGTACCCAAGAAAAAAGTGTAAGCTGAATAGGCATTAAAGGTTTTATGGTAGGGCAAACATTTCCTGAAATGGTATTCAAATTAGCCGCAGTCAATCCGCACCATAACTAGATCTTCGTTTATTCGAGAAAGTTTTTATAATAAAAACCTGGCATTGCAAAAAATTGAAACCGATGTAAAGAACATTATATTAAATTACTACAATCATGTAAAAGATATCATGATAAAAGAAATATCGAGCAATATTTCTAACGATAGGAGATTTACTATAATCTTAGATGAATGGACAAGAATATTACAAAAGAGATATTTGGGAACATATGTATAAACGGAAATAATTCATTTTATAACCTGGGGTTAGTTTATATATCAGGAAGATGTAATGCTGATGAAATAAGAAGAATTGTAGAAATAAGACTAGAAGAGTTTTATTTGTCTTTGGAAAATATCATTGTGGACACCATATCTAATGGGCCAAGTGTGATGAAACGGTTTGTTTCCGACAGTCCAGTAGTAGGTGCTTTCTGCTGGAATCATGCAATTCATTTGGCAGTGCTGCGAGTAATTTATGTGAAATCAAATGTTCAACATTCTGATCATTTTTACTTTGAATTCTCACTACACAGACTGCTTTTGTACTGAAATAGTGTTTTTTTTAACAAAAATTACTTATATAGGTGGTTTTCATTAACAATTTTGTTTAAAAATATTTCCCGGGATCAAATCAAATTTTTTCATTCCCGTTTCCCGGGAAATCCCAAACCCTAGTTCCTACAGATATGACAGAGAATAATACAATTTAATTGATTTTATAGGTCCAGCTAAAAAAAAATTGTCGTTACTTATTAGCGTTTGAAAAACATCTGCTGCAGTTTTGATATTGAAGCTGCGCAACCAATTATATGGTTTAGGTTCTTATAAATCGATTGAGCTAAGCACATATAAAATCTGTACCATGCATACTTGTCATCTAGTGAACGTCCTTGTATAAATGAATTCTGTGGAAAATTATAATTTAAACATTACAGGCGAAACTTACATTCCGTTATTCTTTCTTATTTGAAAAGTTATATTCATAAATAGGGCAAGGAATTTCATGCAAATGCATGTTTTTTCTCGATAGTCCAAAACTAATATGGACTAAATATTTATCCGAATCATCAAATTTAGAACAAAATGGCATCGATTTGTAGTTGCATATTTTTGCATATTTTGTCATAAATGCATGTTTTTGCATATTTTAACTTTAAATGCATATTTGGTGCCTTTTTAATGCATATTTTGTGCTTTTTAATGCATATTTTTGCATATTTGAGCATATTTTTAAATTTTAGAAGCATTTTTTATTTTGTAAAAAAATATTAAAAATTGATACGTTTTGATATTTTGATTCAGTCAAAATAAACATTCTTAAAACCTTATTGACCTATGGGAAATCTTTGAGTTCTGTGTCTGTTTGCAAAATAACTAACTTAAATACATTTTTAAGTTTTAGAGTGCATTATTTTTGCAAAATAATAGTTTTTAATGCATATTTCTTATATTTTTAATGCATATTTTTCTTTTTTAACCGCATATTTTAGGCGCATATTTTCCATTTTTAAGTGCATGAAATTCCTTGCCCTATTCATAAACATACCTTCAAATAAGGCGTCAAATAATTTTTAAATATTTGTGGAAATTTTAAATCTTCTGTCGCGTTGTTTTCCATTTTTTTTTATTTTTTCCCATTTTAAATGTAACTTTTTATAATTTTTATTTATTAATAAATATTTAAAATACATACCCATTCATACTTTATAATGTTGGTACATTTACACACTTTATGCCTAATAGTTATTTTTAAGCACATACTACTAATTGTACACACAAAGTGTGTGATTATAATTAAGTAGTGCGTAGTAATACAATTATATGTGTATTTTTGTACACAAAAATGAGTATTCAAGATATTTACACACTTGATGTCTAAATTTAGATATTTTGCGTAATATTACACAGAAACTTACTACCTTAATTATAGTGAATATACAAGCATTTTTTAGAGTGTATTTCTTTAACGATATTTTAAGGTTAGCTGTTTCCGTTGAAACGATTTTGAATCGATAACGATATTTTAGCGATATCGCCTACCATCCCTGATGAAAAATTCATTAATTCCTTAAAATTGTTTAAATATCGTATATTTTTTAATTATCGTATATTTTTTAAATATCGTATATTTTTTAAATATCGTATATTTTTTAAATATCGTATATTTTTTAAATATCGTATATTTTTTAAATATCGTATATTTTTAAATATCGTATAAAAGCCCAAATAATCACATCATTCTGTTTTTGTTATTTAGATCAATTGCCCGCGCCGCACAGTGCTTCGTCCCCATATAGTAAATCGGCAAAATTAGAGAAGTTATCGCAGAAGAATGAAATTTGGTGTGCAGGTTTATAACACGTAAATTAAAAAAATTCGATGTTTCGGAAAAATCGGTGCAAGGACATGACTACCTCCCGTACATCCTTTTTCTCAAAAACCATATATTGACTACATTTATGATCAGAATGCACTAAAAATTTAAAATGGTTTGTAAAATAATACTTTTTAGCTCTGTGGCAATTTTTGTTTCATTCGGTGCAAGGACATGACTACCTCCCATGTATCCTTTTTCTCAAAAACTATATTTTGGATATATTTATGATCAGAATGCACTAAAAACTTACAACAGTTTATAAAATTATACTTTTTAACAATTATTTTAATTTTTGCATTAAAAAATACTAAAATTGTTTTTTCGGACTTTCTATATTTTCATATATTTAGTTAGAATATTCTTCCACCTCAAGTCCAAATTCTAATATGATATTGTCATATTAGATTTTTATTTGTTGTTTCAAAAAGGGTTGATCATTTTCATGATAGACAATACAATTGTTTCGTAGACATCACTCTACTCTTCAGTTGTCCGCAATAAGAAAATGATAACTTTCTTACTCAAACCGAGACATTACATAAGGTACAAAAAACCAACGGGATGAGAATTTTGCACTTTCGTATATGAACTGTCTGATTATACTTTTTAGTTCTGTGGCAAATTTCCTTTTATTCGGTGCAAGGACATGACTATCTCCCATATATCCTTTTTCTAAAAAACTAAATTTAAGCTACATTTATGATCAAAATGCACTAAAAACTAATTATAAGTTCAAAATTATACTTTTTAACTCTCTGTAAAATTTTATTTGGTATCAGGAAATTTCCACCTCCCTTATTAATTTTGGTTATTGTAAAAAAAATTGATAACTTAATATTTTACTTTGTAAAATTTTAGGGTTTCCGCGTTTATTCTTATGTTATTACTTCCAATATTTTTTTGTTGATATTTTTGCAGCTATTTAATAAAAATTATACACTACCCAGCAAAATATTGGTAATGACACCTCATTACTATCTGCATTACCAAAAATGATATATCATTACCTTTTGCATTATTTTATAATATAAAATAATGACTTCCTAATAACGGCCTATTGTATTCATTGTTTCTAAATATAAAATAATGACTTACTCGTAATAGTTTAAATAAGTACTTTTTACACAGTTAAATTTTATACATTTTTATTTATTATATGTAAATATGTTTTGTTTAAATTTTTATGACGAGTCCTAAAATTAAACACTAGAGAAAACTTAAGTTTTTCTGAATGTATTTCCTTAAGCTAATAGTATTTGCTTAACTCCTTATTTTTAAGAATCAATCAATCGGATAACCACTTATAATTCAACTTTTTGTAATCATATGTGTAACCACTTATTATTCCAAATCTCATAACTACTTATTTCTCATTTTTTCGTAAGCGAGCGGGTAAGCGTGACTACCCAGCAAAACCTTGGTAATGACTGGTCATTACTACATGCATTACTTAGATCTCATATCTCATTACCCGTTGAATTACTTTTAAACTGAATGTAATGAGTTACCGATAATTATACCCCACACATTACTATTTCACAATAGCTGAAACCAATAATATATGTTCTAAATCATTAAAAACCATAACTATGGCGTAGCCTAGTGGTTATCGTTTTTGCCTGACAGACATGAGGATCGCTGCTCAACTCGTGTTAGCTTCCATTGTTGTTTTTTTTTGTAATTTATATTAAACATCTATTTATAGAAATGTTGATGTTCATTAAGCAGTATTTAATAACAAGTTTTGTGAAAAATAGACATTTATAACAGTTGCCACAATAAATGTGTACATAAGTTAAAGCATTAAAAATCATAGTGATGTCGTGGTCTAATGGTTAGAGTGTTTGCCTGACAATCGTGGGGTACGCTGATCAATACGTGTCAGCTCCTATTGGTTTTTAAATTTTTATATTTTTTTAAATCTATATTCAACATCTATTTATAGAACAGCTGATAAACTACTTACAGGTAACATCAGTGTAATGACTTTCCTCCAATGACATCACCCTGTTAAAATAAGTAGTTTAGTAATTAAAAGGTAACTAGTGAACACTTAAGATTTCAATACCTAAAACCCATTACATTGTAATGAAAGGTTTTGCTGGGTACTTATATAAACGACCACGCCAAACAAAAATAATGAGTTTAGACACCAAAAAATAAGTTGTGCGGAGCTATGAATTTCTAGTATATAACCACTTATTTGGTAATTAAAGATTTTGCTGGGTACATCAAAATTAGGTTAATATTTTATAGTAATAAAAAAAATTTAATAACTTAATCTTAGATTAGCTCTTTGTAACTTTTTCTGAAACTTAGGAAATATTGTTTGAAAAATGAATATAATTTTTACATTTCCGGCAAAAAAAATTTAGAACTGATTCTATTATGCATAGAAAAGAAAACTAGGGCCATTTTGACCCCACCTTTTTAACCTTAAAATGTGAGATTGGACCGTAAAGAATAGAGCATATTTTATACCTTATATTACTATATCATATACCCAAATTTAATTAAAGTCTGAAATTTCGCCTAAAAGGCATTATCCTACAAGCTTTCTAGTAACTGTTTGGGGGTTTTGTTTTTGACCAGAAGTCAAAATATTAACCCTGTATAGATCAGGTGGTATAAAATAGTAATTTTTATCAAGTAGAACACATGTTTCGAGCAATTTCAGAAAAATATAGTCAGAAATTAAATAAGCTTCATGGGACTTTTCGTCCCCAGGATATTAAGGGTTAAAGATTTTTTATATAAATATTAATCCTGTGTGGATCAGGTAACATAATACTTTTCGTCAAGGGGCAATTTCAAAATTTTTAAAACCTGGAGTCAGTAATTAAATAAGCTTCATTGGTCATTTTGTCCCCAGGTCTCTAAGAGTTATAGATTTTTTAAATAAAAATAATGATAATTATAACATGATAATATTAAGTTGATACTTTTTGGAAATGTAGTCGCTCCTGGAATGTAGTCGCTCCCCAAACAAAACACGAATTATCATTCTTTTCATTTATTATTTTTTCTGACGTTTCCAAATTATAAATTAAAAAAAAAAATTAAAAATAACTAAAGGAAGCAGTTTTTGCATTTCTATTAAATTTATGGGCATCTTCGGTTCCAGGTTAAAGTGGGTTAATGACATGCGGCGAAACCAAAATTCGGTATCTGAAAAATTTTAAGTATATTTAATAAACAAGTTAAACAAAAAAGTAGTTTTTGCAAAAATTTCGAATTTTGGGAATTTTTAATGGATATGCTATTTTCTTTTTCAAAAATGGGCCATTTTCGGCACGGGTTAAGGTTTTCTAAAATAAAAAATTTAATTCTTCAATTTTGAACCTACTAAATGAAAACTTGGTGGTGCAATGAATGAAAATAGACAAATCGTATTTTAAGGGACAACATATACATCTACATACAAAAATTTTTGGTTTTCCGCAAAAAAAATGTTATTACCCGATAAAAAAAAACATTATATCTAGCAAATGTAGTCATATCTCATTTGATACACTGATAGAATTTTGTGCATAGTATTAATGAATTTGTTCATTAATCCAATGATTTTTTTCATTAAAAAGTCCCCAAAGAACGCGTTCATTAGATCAATGAAACGTATTCATTAAATGAAAACTAATTGAAAAAAATATATTTTTTTGCTTACTTTTTATTTATTTTTATTTTATTAATTTTTATTTGTACATATATTTCTTTTTCGTTTTTATAACGTTTTTGACATCTCCCTGAAGTCGACTTGAACCCGCAATCACCAGAATGTAAACATTATCGCGTTACCGATTGATCTAAATAGCCAAAACAAAATGATGTCATTATTTAGACTTTTATATTTAAATAATTTCAGTTTGCAACCCTAGCGTTCATTACTGGAACATATATCTATTTTAGTAATTAGCAAATTCAAAACCCTTATAAAAATTATAGCATATCTTACGGGTTAGTTGAAAATGTATAATGAAAAAATTCATTAAATTAATGAATTTTTCATTAACTCAATGAAATTTTTTCATTTAATCAGTGAATTCAGATTAATGAAATCGATTCATTAATAGTATGAACGAAAATTCTATCAGTGTATAGATCGACATTTAATCTTATCCAAGTTCATCTCAAAATTGGGGTATCCAGTAATATCCAATCAGATCCCTCAAATATATTACAGGATTAAATTAGATCCAAATAGATCTCAAAATTGGGAGATCCAATAATATCCAATAATATAAAATTGAGATCCTGATAGATCCCAAAATATCCTATGGGATTAATTTCAATTTGCATCTAGCAAACGGATAAGCAAATTTTGGCAGATCGAATTGGATAATTTGAGATCAAAATTTATCCTATGATAATTTGAAATTATTTAAATTTTAATAAAATTTAAAAAATAACACAAAAAATTTAAAAAAATATTTATTATTTAAAAAATATTTATTTCATTAAAAAAAAACAAAAAAAAAATGCCGTCGGCAGGATTTGAACCCAGATTGCTGGCGTTGTAGTCGGCCACTTAACTCACTCATCTACACACTGCTATACAAAATGACTGACTATATGAGACAACATTGTTCGTGTTACTGAGTTATATATAATTATATAAATTTATAAATAACATTCTTGCAAAAAAATAAAAATTTTAAATTTTTCCACTCACGGAATTTTTTTGGTGAAGAAGATAAAAAAAAAGTTTGTTGAAGGGTCTCGGCTTATATGGCTCAAAAGTCTAAATATCAACAGTCTGTATTTGCGAAATTAATAATGGGATAAGAACAATATACATGTTGTTGAAAAGGTAATAATAAGGTCTTTTAAAAGAGGTATGACACGTATAAACTTAGCAATCCAACACTTTTTCACAAGTTCTTTGTATTAAAAAAAGTAGGAGTAAAAAATAAGAATATTGCCAAAATTGTATGTAGAAATATTACAAAAAAAAAATCATTTTCGCTCTGGAAGAACTCAAATTCAGAACTTTAACAAATTTTTTATATATTACGATATCTAATTATATATTTAAAATACTATTAATTGAAAACATAATTTGCAGATGCTGTTGACACAAAATGGTTTAATCTTTTTAAGATCTGTAAAAAAATATTTATAACCAAATCAAATTGATTTAAAAAAAAGTTAAAAATTTTTTTTTGTGCCCGAACTGGGATTCGATAATAGTATGTCCTCAGTCACATATATAATTATATGTGGGGTTATATATGACAAGTTGCAGTAAAGATAACTTTCAGGTACTGTTGGCATAAAATGGGTTAATTTTTTAAGATCTGCAAAACAAATATTTACAAGTAAATTAAATTGAGTTAAAAAAGTAAAAAAAAATTTTTTTTGTGCCCGAGCTTGGATTCGATAATATTGTCTCTCAGGTAATATGTTACTATATATAATTATATATTAAACACATAGAAAATATTACTGACGTGGGACCATATATAATCATATCTCAAATTATATTGTTAATCTTGCACCATCTATGGAATCATTATATCTTATAGCATTTAATATAATATATAATCATATATATCAAAATATCTTACACCATACAACCGACAAATTTTTATAAGAGGGCATACATTATTATACCTTACAATATATGGCTTACATGCCACCATATGTGATCATATATTATGTTATATATGATCATATCTCATTATATGTGGCATATATGGTTCATATCTAATTTTATAAAAGACAATATATAAAAATATATGGTTACATAAGGTACCACATAAGAAACATATAATTATATATGGCTATTCATGACAATATATATACTCACTAAGGATGCCAAACGGGATATCCCGAAATCCCGAAATCCCGAATCCCGAAATCCCGGCATTTTCGGGATTGGAAAAAAAATAGTAACTACAAGTTACTACTTTATTTTTTTTGTTTGTTATTTTACCGGTTTATTCTTCCAAGCGAAATTTGACTTCTGAAACCTAATTTTGGCTGGGAATGTAAGTTTGAATTCTTCCACGAAAACAGATGATAACCAAATAACTTTGTTGCACGATTCAGTGGGCAAGGTTGTCGCAACAAATCTGTTAAAAATCTGCTTACAAAATACTGGGCGAAAGTGTACTTAAGTGCAGGCCTTTATATATTATCCCAGTCAGAAAAATACAAACGGGAAAGGGATGGCAAGGTACCTTAACAGGTTACAAATACTGGCAAAAATTGCTTTCCCATTTCCAAAATGATAACGTCGTTAGACAAAAGGACCGGCTGTTCAAAAAGCGCCGGGAAAGTACTGGAGAAACAAAATTTTTAACGTTGGAAAAAGCTGGCAAAACCAATAAATAGGTGGTCTGGAATTATATTTTCCAAAATAAAATTTAAAAAAGTTCATTTGTATCTGTTTTTGGTCCTGCCGTAATATGAACCCAGGCCGTCATATTTGTAGACAGCTCTACCCACTGAGCTAACTACACATATAATACTTGGTGGCTAAAAACTAGTGTTTCCAATTATTCGACGTAGGCGGTTAACCGGTTAATGCATTATTCGAAAAATGCCTAAAATTAATTAACCGGTTATTCGGGTCGGTTAATCGAGAAAATTGGCGATTAATCGATTAATCGTTTAATACAAAATTGATGTATTTCCCTAATTTTTTATCAATAAAAACACAAAGAGCTGACTGTTTTTGTTAAATATAAACGTGACATATAAAGTCTGTTCGGTTCCTCATCATTGGGATCAGGCGGGATCCCAATTTTACCAAAAAGCGTTTTCTTACTACACAATTGGGTAAATGAGAGCTGTCATGAGAGAGTAATATTCTTGTTCTTCTTGCACGAGAAAGCCCCGACTTTTTTTTCGCGTAAATTTGGGTAAATTGTTTTAATCAGCTGTTATAACATCAGTTGGGTGCAACTAGTTCAATTGAACTCTGCACTGATTTGAACCAAAGACCTAGTTCACAACTAATAGCTCTTTTAGTTCAATCGATCATTTCATTCATTCAAAAAATATGTTTATCATTTACAAAAATTACTATAATAGTTGCAAAAGCCTATCGGTGATTTTACAACTCCATAAAATTACCGACAATTTTGTGAAGACGCTTTTTTAAATGTGTTAAAGAGTTAAATATGTAAATAAATCGAAGCTTTTGTTTAATATTTAAATCTTTTCCAAATTTAATAAACTATGTATTCCTTTTTGTAAATAGAAATGCCTGAAAAGAAAATTTTTATTAAATTTTTGATTTAAAAAGGGGTTTAACTAGAAAAGCTATATAGATTTTTACAACAAATTGAACAAGAACTAGAAAGAGCGCTCACCAAATCGAACTATAATGCACAAATCTATTGACGTTTGTTTTTCGGGCTTCAAATATGGTTTTTCGCGTTCGTTTACTTTTGGGCATTTTTGTCACTTCGTGAGAGTATTTCTTGTTAACTCTCATTTAACCGAACTTTACCCAAAAAGTAAAGAAACACAGCTATAAACTCGCTATATTTAAAACAAGTTTCCATATTCTAAGGTTGAAAAGTTTTGGAATCTGAGGTTTTTTTAATTTAAAAATTTTCTAATTGACAAAGGTCTACAAAAATTTTGATAAAGCTACTAAAATTTCATTGAAAATGGCAGAAAGAACTGCTGAAACTAGCAGATTTTGGGTTTGGCAAATATTAGTAATTTAAGAAAAATAATCAATACTGCCGCAAAAAAATTAATATTGCATTTAAATAAATGTTATATCTAAAGTTTTGAAGATTTTATTTAGATTCCTCCTTCTCGCCTGAAGAAATAAAAAACGAGCCCTCGATATAAAAAAAATAGTTAAGTTGAATTTCAGTTAATGAAAATACTAATTTACGCTGCAAAAATCAGAATAACATTTTTCTGATTTTCTCAGCCTCTTTACCGTTTTCTAAGGGCCATTAATAATAAAAAAAAATTAATCTAAAGTTTGAGCGAACTTACGCAGATAGCATTTCGTCTAACGAGTTTTAATGAAAATTTTCAGTAAGCTAATGAAGTTTTCTTCCCAAACTGACAAAGCTTCATTATTTTTATGAAGCTCTTTTTAATAAAACATTTTTTGAGTGTATAAAATTTTTATTAAATAATATGAAATTTTTCATAAAGTTTTATCTAAAACTGCATCAGTTCAATGAAAACTTTCAATGGATGAATTCCAGCGAAACTTAATTGAATCAAGCCTAAACCACATAAACGCAGTGTTGTATCTTCTATATTTGTCACTTCCGAGAAATTAAAAAAGTTTCTAAATAAACCAGAGCTGTTTTTAAACAAAACGTAATAAGAATTTTTAAAAAATATTAAATCTTTTCCGCGAAATTCAAGAACAAAGTTTGACAGCACTGCCACTGTCCACTGGCACTTTCACTATGTGGTTTGGGTTTCAATGTAAAAATTCATAAATAGCATGAACATGTCGTTGAATTGATGTGGTTTTGAACCGATTGTACACACTTTCTTGAGAGAAGTAAGAAAAGCTAGAGTTCTTACAGAATTAATATGTCAATTGTGTAATACAGTTTTAAAACAAATGCAACTTTGTCTTAAGAGACATGGAAATATAATTTAGTTTTAATTTTTAAACGAATTAAAACAGAAATGAAACATTGTCTATTGTATTTCCTAAAACCTGCCAACAAAGTTTTAAAAAACACCTTTATATTTTTACAAATAGAAACTTCGATATTTTGTTAAAATATTTGCAAACAAATTTTATTAAAATTTATCGGTCTCTTAAAACAGATGACGTGTCTCGCTGGTGCAATGCCGACTTGCTTGGAGTTCCTTCAAAAAAGGTATTTAAAGGCTTAGAGGTCCTCCTCTCGATTTTTAAAGAATTTGGTGGTATTTTTAGTTAGTATTTGTTTTTCTAAGCTTCTCTTGGGGGAAAAAAAATAAAGGAAAAATTCCTTATAAAAAATGTAACCGGTTAATCGACCTATTTTAACCGATTATTCGGGTCGAATATTTATTTGAGTTTTAAATTATTTGTTTCGACATTAACCGAAATAGAGGCGATTAATCGAGGAATCGGTTAATCGATTAACCGAATTGGAAACACTACTAAAAACGTAAATGAATGATAACAACTGGACAAGTACTGGCTGTACTAAAATGCTAGCAATCGCAAAAAGTTTTTTGGAACTAATATGCCAGTGTTGGGAAAATAAAAAAATAAGTTGGTCTAAAAGGAGCTCTTCCACAAACAAAAAATTTAATCTTATAAAACAAAAAAAGTTTCAATTAAAAAAATTTTTTTTTGCTTGCAACCGGATCTGAACTCGGAACCTTCTCACTACAAACCTTTTTTGACGAAGCGTCATCATTTTTATAAAATCATTGCTCTACCAGTGAATTGATTTTTGTACCGCTGCAATTTTTGACTATGTAGCACTGGATAACCACTGGTTTCTAACATTGATATAGCACTCTAAGCCCATTCTTTGCCAGTGGGTTTTTTTTATAAACCACCGAAATTTTTGTAAAACAAATATCGACAAAAAGCTTTTTGCAAACGCTGGCAAAGCGTCCCAAATGAGTGTTCTGCCAGTCGTTTATTAACACCGCCGTTACCCAGTGGTATACAGGTACTGGATTTTTTGTACCACTGGCAATTTCTGACTGGGATGTTTCAATATTCATAAAATGTACCACATTATTAATTAACAACTATTAAATAAATATAAAATGCTTATTCTATAAAAAATTAGTTACATAACAAAACAAATTTTATAAATAAAGGAAAATTTAAATCCCGGAATCCCGAAAAAACCCGAAATCCCGTAAAATCCCGGGATCCCGAAAAATCCCGTAGTCCCGAAGAACCCGGATTTTCAAATATCAATCCCTAATACTTACATATTGTAAGATAAAACTACTTACATATTGTAAGATAAAACAAGATATTACTATATATGACTATATATAAATTTTTTTGATCGGGTACTTAAATTTTTTTTTTAATTTTCTTGAATTTTTTTTATTTTTAAAAATGAAACTTGTGTTTTAATTTTCAAGTTCTTTTTTTTAACATTATTATTTTAATTTTTGGTGGTACCTTAAAATTTTGCTCTTTTTAACTTTGTTAAAACTCAGGTAAAAGGGTGTGAATAATTTTTCAATTTGCGGTTAAAAAAACAATTTTTTTTCAAATTATGTTAACCCTCTAATGCTCTTTCTTCTGATTACAATAATATTTAAACCATGTATTTGGCTTTGTAAATCTACTATGGAACAAATATTAAAATTTTTATTTATCGCTTTATTTAGGCGATATAGCACAACAAAAGTTGAAGACGTATCTTGAAACTTAGTGGTAAAATAATTTCAGTTTTTGCTGTAAATAACACTATCAATAAAATAAAATTACGTACCGAAAATTGTTGATCAATTGTTGATATTTCAAAAGTTATGGCGATTTTCGCTTCTTGAAAATTACGAAATTTGGCGAATTTGGCACTAAACGTCAAAAAATTTGACGAAATTAGTTCTTTTTACTACTACCTCTAAGTATATAATCCGTGTTTAATTTTAAGAAAATCTGTTGGCTAGTTTTTGCTTTAGAGAGATATTTGTAAAACGTATCCTGGCGTTATACTGTGAGTCCTGGAGAAAATTTTTTAACTGATTTTACAATTAGAGACTCTAAACTAGCTTTGCTATTATCGATAATGTACGCCAGATCGTAAATGTATCTTTGGCGATTTTTCAAATATTTTTTTTTATGTTTTAAAAAGTTAATTTTTTCAAATTTTCACTTTACATGCTTCTCGCTTGAAAACCGTTCCATATACAAAAAAAGTTTGAAGGTAAAAAAGTAGATAGTTAAGTTTTCTGTGGATATAATACAACTTGTTTAATAAAATATGTATTGTTATTTAGCCAAAAACTATTTAAAATCTGAAGACCGCCTTTAGGCGGCATTGTGCATTCGATTTTTTCTGTTTTACTCTACCAAGCTGAAGCAACTTTGGGATTTCCAGTCAAAAAATGTCTAAAGTTTTCGATGTCACTAAATATTAGTCTCTAAAAAATGTTCACTTAAAACTATTTTCGCTTATCGCAAATATAGTAAATAACAAAGCCACCGAGTTTCAAAGAAATATCTAAGAATGAATTTTTGTCAATCTTTTTTGTAAAGCAGTTAAAAGTAGATTTTCGTTTAATTATTTCAGCTCATAATTTTTTTGACTTTAGCGCCCTCTGTTGTTAACAAAAAGAGGAGATACTGAATTCCTCTTTCATATTTATTTAGGGTATTATGTTACCTCTCCAAAAATGTATAAGTCACTAACATTCCTCACACATTTTTTTTTGTTTTTTGCCTATGGGACAAAGCACTGTGCGCCGTGTTGTTTACATTTTGGTGGTTACGGGTTCAAGTCGAGTTGAGGGAGATGCCAAAAACATTAAAACAAAAATAAAATTTAAAAAATTAAAAAAACAAAAATAAATAAAATTGATATTATAAACAAAATATATTTTATAATAAGGAAGAAACTACTCAAATTTTGAGAATTTTCACTTAGTTTTTTCAGGATTACTTTTCTTGTATTTAACAGATTTTAGCCATTGATATATTATTAAAATCTGCTAGAACATATATATCTATTACTTTTAGTTTTTTTATAGCATATTTTTTTAACGACACAAACCCAATTAGAAATGTTTACTGCGACGGTTTTTGATATACTTCACCAGCTTTAGAAAAATATAAAAATCAACGTTGAGCTGAAAAGCATTAGGTGGTATTTTTTTATTTTATTTATATATTTGTGAAGAACAATAAAATAGTTCTGTAATATTACCTTACCAAGATTGAAGAATAACCATTTTTAAGTTCCATTTTCACATTCGGAGTATTTATTGTGTGAAGAGCGTAGTTGTATTTCTGTTTTCCGAGTTAATTGATTCGTAAATAATGTCAAGAAAAATGACCCTGACAAGTTTTATATATTTGTGGCGACATTACTTTTGAAACGTAGCGAAAAAATTTATCGCCATTAGTAACTAAGCTAAATGAACAGTATTTAGGTTTTACCATCGGACAACAAGACAAAGGGGTTCCACACATCTGTTGTGTTACATCTCGATCTATGCCTTTTGCAATTCCTATGATTTGGACGGAACCAACGAACCACTAACCTGATTGACATTTTTGTCTTACTGATACCAAAGTTTTTAGAAATAAGACAAAAAGTAAAATTAAATATCCTGACCTACCATTTGCTAGAAGACCGAACCCTCATAGTAAGGAACTAACTACCTCAAACCACCTCAAAAATCAAACCAAACCAAAAAAAATCTGTCTGCTACGTCAGAAGCAATCGCAAACGAAACATTAGATCCTCACTTTTAAGAGGCTTCCTCATCTATTGAGCCACATCTATTATCTCAAGATCTCAGTGATTAGTAGTAGTGCTGGTAAATTCAGTTACTTTTAAATACTCGATACTACTCGATATTTCCAATTTGGATACTCGATACTACTCGATAATTTTAACGGTTTTTAAATTTAAAATTTCTTTAAATTTTCTAATAAAATTCTTTGAAAATGTTTATGTTGATTCAATATTTAAATTAATAAACATATTTTTAAACTTTTTTGCCAACTATTACTATTAAGATAGTACTACGAAAACTACTACATTTTCATAGTATCTTAACATACACTTTTAAGTATTTTACTTTTGATTTTTTTCTTTTAGCAGAGTTGTAGTTTTGTGATAAATATTTTAGCGGAGTCACATTTTTATAACTCTGAAAATATCGCGTAGTAGTTTTATGTATCGCGTACCCAAAAAAAGACAAATACTTGATACTCAGTACCCCCTACTTATATTTTTATCAGCACTTATTAGTAGTAAAATTAGTTAAACGTACACTAGTTTTCAGCAACTTTTTTTTTTTGCTGATATTGGGTTTTTAGCAAAAGTTTTACTTATAATTTTGAATTAATGATTTACTAATTTATTTTGCTACCAAAATAATTTATGTTGTTGCCAAAATGTTCAAAATAATCTGAAAAACACACATTTCGGACTAAAATTTTCAGCAAATAAATTAACTAGAGTATAATTTAAGTTTTCCCCAGTCCACTAATATTTAGTAAAAAGTTTTATTGATTTTAGCAAAGTTTTTTTTATTTGCAATCGACTAAGTGTTAGCAAAACTTTTGTTGATTACTATTTTTTTGTAAAAATCATCTCGCTGATTTTCGGCAAACCCGTTTTGCTGAAATTACAGAAAATCACCTGGATTTAGAATTTTTCATACAAAAAGTGAATTTATTAAATAAAAAAAAAGTTAGATTTATTTATCTGCACCCAAAAAAATAAGTTAGTGGGAAAATTAGTAAAACTTCTTGTATATCGAGTGTACTAGTTTTCAGCAACATTTTTTGCTGACTTTACTGACTTTTCTGAGTGAGGATTTACACATAGCAATAAAAATTCAAATATATGAAACAGCCTATTAATTTAAAAACACGAATGAAAATTAAAAGAGAAACAAAATATTGCAAAACTAGCAAATAAAAGGTTTTTCTTAAAATTTTTGTATGCAATATGTTTAGAAAAAAACTACACCTCACCAAATATTGCAGTGGAATATTTCAATTGTGTAAAAATACAAATTGAAGTGATAAAATCAAGGTTGGTTACCGTTATCGTTATAATACCGTTATCGCTAAAATACCGTTTCAAATTGAATACCGTTACCAATACCTCTAACGGCGGGTCTCATACTGTAGCTTTAACTTTAACTTAACTATAAACAAAAGAAAATGTCAAAAAAATGTACACAAAACAGCAAATTTTTGGGTTAACTATTAACTAAAGTTTAAACCTGCACTATGAGACCCACCGTAAAAATTTTTACAAATTCCGTTATCGTTACCGATACCGTTATTTTTATGGGTAGTTACCGGTGCTTTAACGGTACTTATTAATTTATATAAAATGCCGATTTTTTTAACTTTTTTGAAATAATCTTCAGTTTTTTTTTTATTCAAAAAAATTTATGCATAATAATTTTAGTTATTAAAACTCCCAGCATTGAATTTAAAGCTTATAATCTGTAATTATAACACGCAAAATTGAATATATGTATGTTAAGTTTTTACTTGTTTATATGTTTTTAACATAATTTATAATACCGGTACGTGCCGGTATTGCTGTTTTGATAACCGATATCGCTACCGAAACAGTCTTAAATACCGTTACCTTTACCGTTACCGAAACAAACGAAATTCGATACCGTTACCGTTATTCGTTTTGGTATCCAACCTTGGATAAAACTGAAAAGGCAGACTGTTTATCGCTGTTTTATATAAAATATAATTAAAAATTAAAAGTTAATGTAAACTCCATCATTGAATTCGGTATTAAAAATTAGGGTGGAACAAGTGTCGGATAAAAAATTCTTTTTAAAATAGGGAGAATCTAACACCATGTGTTGAGCACTTTTTGAACTACTTTTTGGATTTATTAAATCCAAGTGATTAGAAAAAGCGGCTATTATGTATGACTGAATGGCGCAATCCTCATAAGCTGTGTTTTTGCCTTAACTTTATCCTTTAACTCATAAAAAAACTCAAAAACACAAAAATGTGATTAAGACGAAAACTAAAACATTACTTTTCGCATGTGGATAATTATCAACGTTGAAAACTCAATGTTTATACACACATTTTCACATCTAACATAACTTCGAAGGTCTGATTACTGAATGTTCAGTTAGCTACTAACTAGGTCTTTAACTGACACATTTGTTGTTGTTTCTCATATAACATTTGAATTTAACTGTCGGCGAAATTTTAACTAGACATTCAGTAACGGGCATTAGCGTCACTTCTTAAAAAGTTTAGTTGACTCACGTTCGATTATACACCAACTAGTACAATCATTGGTAGCATTCGGCAGAGAAACCTTAAACTGATACCGGTGACTTGTAGCGCTTTGTGATTACTTACTCTGCTGAACGATGTTTTCTTTGTTTTGTTTTTAAATACTTTTTTTCTATATTTTCCTTTGATTTTATAAATTTTTTGTTTTTGAATTATATTTGTATGTTTTTATTTGTCAATCATACAAAACAAAAATTTTTTTAAATCAACAACAACAAATGTATCACTATTTGATCAAAAGTAGCAAACATTTTTTACGCTACCAAAATATGACAGCGCTCAGACTGAGCGCTTAGTGATCAGGTCGTTCAGCAGATAGTTGCACAACTGTTGTAGAACTGTTGACTGTCAAATTGTATCTGCCGAACGCACCCATTATCTCTAGAAAATGTTTATACTTTAATCGGTTTAACGTAGATTTGTTTTGAATACTTAATGTGCGAAAATACAGCAATCATTGTAAATTTTACAATCGGTTGACCGGTTTTTTTTCCAAATTTGCAAAACCGAAACCGGATTTTTCGAAATTTTAACTTTTAGGAAAAACCGAAAACCGGTTTTCCAAAAATGTCGAATAATCGGTCACCCTATTGGCCCTATGCTCCAACTTGGAACTACGGGAATAAATATATATATATCTGCCATTTAGTATGATATTAATGTTTTTCTTACAATGCATTCATTAACTATATCTCATTGATTTGTTGCGCAAGCATTCTCTCAATTATTTATGTATCTTGCATTTAGATTCTACACGCAAAAAGTAGAAATGGAAAATGAAATAAAAACAGAAAATATAATTGCATTTTATGATTTTAAGGCCCGATTACTGAATGCTCAGTTTAAACTTAACGGACAGTTAAATGAAAAATATATATGGAAAACAGCAACAAATGTGCCAGTTAAATTCCCAGTTAGTAGCTAACGAGTCATTGTGAAAACGAGGCTTAATCTGTGACAATGCAATATGCTTGCTTTTAAACATGTTTGGATGTAGCCAGTAGGCGATATGTGTATGTCTACTACTGTGATGTTGTTGTGTATATATATTTTTTTTATATATGGGGGGCTATCAGGTCGTTGGCATTGATGCAAGTCATTCAGTCAAGGTTGCTTCCGCAAACTATAATTTTTACAAATATAAAATTTTATGCATTTTACGTTTTTTTTTTGTAAAATTTAATTAAAACATTTTTTATTCTTGTATGTGTTTTTTAGATGGCAGTCCCATGTTGCGACAGGGTGATACTGGCGATTGGGTTGGCACCTTTGAGGGCCATAAGGGTGCTGTTTGGGGTGTGGCCCTTAACAAACAGGCTACATTGGCTGCTTCGGGAGCTGCAGATTTTACCGGAAAAGTTTGGAATGCTGTAACCGGTGGTGAACTGCATAGTTTCCAACATAAACACATTGTCAAATCGGTGGCATTTGATAAAAATTCCGAAAACATTGTAACTGGCAGTAATGAAAAAATAGTTCGTGTCTTTAATCTTGAACAACCGCAGGCCGAGCCAGAAATGTATAGCGGTCATTCGGGAGCAATTAAACGGGCACTTTTCTGTCGCAATGATAAATATATTTTATCGGCAGCTGAAGATAAGACGGTACGCTTGTGGGATCGTTTAACGGGCAATGAAGTACAACGTCTAACATTCCCCAATAATCCAAATAGTTTAGAAATCTCTGCCGACAATCATATACTTACTATAACACACGGCTCTCATATTAGTTTCTGGGAGGTGGATACACTAAAGAAACTGAAAGAAGTTAAAGTTCCAACAAACGTATCATCCGCCAGTTTACATCCGGATAAACATGTTTTTGTGTGTGGAGGGGAAGATTTTAAAATGTATAAATTTGATTATATAACTGGCAATGAAATTGGTAAGTAGACGTTTATTCGTTTTATTATTAAAGTGATACCTTGTTTTTTTTACGTTTAATTCTTAAATGATAGTAACAATTTAAATAAACCGTTTGATAAAAAAAATAGTAAAAGTTTTACACTAGTGCTGGTAAATTCGGTTACTTTTCAATACTCGATACTACTCGATATTTTTGATTTGGATAAATTTGAAATTTTTTAAAATTTTTTTGGTAAAATTCTTTGAAAATGTTTATGGTAATTCAATATTTAAATTTACAAACATATTTTTAAACTTTTTCACCAACTATTCATTGCGTTTTTGATAGTTTTTTAACATACTATTTTAAATATTTTACTTCTGATTTTTTCTTTTAGCAGAGTTGTAGTTTTGTGACAAATATTTTAGCAGAGTCACATTTTTGTGGTAAATATTTTAGCGGAGTCAAATTTTTATATATTTTATCAGTCCAAAATGCAACTCTGAAAATATCGAGTAGTATTTTTGAGTATCGAGTACCCAAAAAAAACAAATACTCGATACCCACTACTCATATTTTTACCAGCTCTATTTTACACCTCTAAATTATAATGAAATCTAATAAATATTTTTTCTTTCAGAATCCTTTAAGGGCCATTTTGGTCCTGTCCACTCCGTGAAATTTTCACCAGATGGTGAATTATATGCCAGTGGCTCCGAAGATGGTACTTTACGTTTATGGCAAACTACTGTAGGCAAAACATATGGTCTCTGGAAATGTACTGAACCAAATGAATTGAATAATTCTTTGAATTCACCTCGTGAAGTACATGCAAATTAATTAATTATAATTATTATTATTTTTTTTTATTTTTCATCAACAAAAACAATAATATTGTCAATGTTTAGTCATTTAAACAAAAAAAAAAAACAGGAAATTCGTAAAATTACATTTTACTATCCCTACACTCTGTCTGCTATCTCGTATAATGTAAGATTTGTATTTGAAAAAAAATATTTGCTTAAATATTAAAAGAAAAGAAAAAAACAAACATTAAGGGTTTTCACAAGGGGTGTACTGTTTGTTGTATCGTTGTATCGTCCTAACAAAAAACAGAGTTGTTAAAAATTAAATTGAAAAAATACAACATTTGAGAATAGCACGATACAACATTTTTACGTATGTTTACTGTCCTATGTTTGAGTGTGCTAACAGATAGAAAACTGAATAGAAAATCGTTGTTAAACACAAATAAAAATTTTAACAACTCTGTTTTTTGTTAGGACGATACAACGATACAACAAATAGCACACCCCTTATGAACAACCTAATTAATTTCTATTTGTTTTTAATTTATTTAGTAAGAACGAAAGTCGGTCTCCAGATTTTATATAGTTTTTGGTAAAATAACAATATTTTATTAAACAAGTTGTATTATATCCATAGAAAACTTAACTGCCTACTTTTTTTGTCTTCAAACTTTATTTTTGTACAAGGAACGGTTTTCAAGCGAGAAGCATTTAGAAAATTTGAAAAAATTAACCTTTTAAAATAGAAAAAAATATTTAAAAAATTGCCAAAAATACATTTACGATCTGGCGTATATTACCGATAATAACAGAACTAGTTTCGAGTCTATAATTGTAAAATAAAAATGTTTCTCCAGGACTCACAGGATAACGCCATGATACGTTTTACAAATATCTCTCAAACTCAAAAACTAGCCAACAGATTTTCTTGAAATTAAACACAGATTATATACTTAGAGGTAGTAGTAAGCAGAACTAATTAATGATGTTTAGTGCCAAATTTCGTAATTTTTAAAAAGCGAAAATCGCAATAACTCTTGAAATAACAATTGATCAACAATTTTCGGTGCGTAATTTTATTTTATTGATGGTGTTATTTACAGCAAAAATTATTTGCCTACTGGGTTTCAAGATACGTCTTCCCGGGAATCCTGCCCTTTTTTCAACCCCCAATCCCGGGAATTTTGTGCGGGATTTCCCGGGATTTTTTTTTATTCTTTTACAGAAGTTTTAGCTAGTATATTACAATTTTGGAAGCTTTATTTAAATTTAAAGCATTGATTTTTTTAAATTAATTTAATAAATACATTGAAAATTCAAAAATGCGGTTTAAAAAATTTTTTAGGCCGAGTTTTTTTTTGATATCAGTTGAATTTAGTTTAGTTAAACTGAAAACAAATTTTATCAGCCATTATTAAGTTTACCAACAAAATTTCTCATACCTCGGAAAAAACTTGTTCTTTGAAATTATGATCTTTCTTCAAATAAAGCAATATATACAACATATTAACATCAGTATTTCAGTTCTAAAAAGCTCCAAAAAACTCGGCATTAAAATTTAAAAAAATAGTAATGTTTTCGTATTTTTAATTGATATAAGTATATCCCGATAAAATAAAATTTAAAAAACTAATATGCAAGTGCTTGTGCAAATTTAAATGTTACTGACACTTTAGAAAACATTGTTTTCTATTGTTGTTTCTACATAAATGGATGTCACTACATTGCTAGATCTGTCAAAACAACAGAGTAGTACATTGGAAGATGACAAAGCAAATTGTGGAAAATTTTCTGTTGTTTTTGTTTTTTCTTTGATATTTTATATGTTTAATAACGCTCCTAGACGAGAACAAGAAATTCTCATTGAGTTTGTAATTTAACCTAACAAATATTTCCAGAAATTCTAAAAACCTCGTCCCCTGACGATTTCCTTAGGCAAGAATGAAATCCGGATAGGGACATGCCTACAACGGATTATTTTTCATAATTTGTTAAATACGTTTGGTATTTTAGCATATTTAATTCCTTTAATGCAATTAATGTATATCCCGATAAAATAAAATTAAAAAAATAAGTGTTTTTTACTTCAAATAATTTCATTAAAATTGATATTCCTTTATTTCAAATATATTTTTTAAATTTTATTTATTTTAAAATAATGCATCAAATGCTTTTTTAAATTTTTTTGGGGATTGTTTTTGTATGTTAATTTAATTAAATTATTTATTTTTAAGTAGTTGTGGCATAAAAAATTGCTATTCAAAAATAGCAATTGAAGTTAAAAAGCTATTCAGTCCCTGTGCAAGGCGGCTAAATAAATTCTAAACTAAATACAAATTGAAAAAAGGGTTTTAAATTTCTTTGAACATCTCTTGAAAACTTTTTAAAATTTCATAGAAATTTTAGGCCCGATTACTTGGACATTCAGTAAATTTAGCCCACAGTTAAATTAAAATTTTATATGGGAAACAACAATCGGGCCTTAGAAACCTGAGTTTAGTTTAGATTTTATTTAGCCAGTTCGCACACTCCCTTAGTAATATTTTAGTGTGTATTTTTATTAAAAGATTTAGGCGAATTTGCCCAAAAAATTTTGTGAAAAATACTCACTTTTAAACTTTTTTATAAAAATAATTCTGGCCGAATGATTTTGAAAATCAACATAGAAACAAAATATCTAGAAAAATAAATTTTTTGGTTCCATTTTTAAGAAATATTTAAGCAAAAATCGATCTTAGTTCTAACTTTGAAACTGGCCCTAAGTATCGTTTTTTATCGCAATATATAAACCAGGGCTAAAATTTTAAATTTTAAAAATGTAAGACACAAAACGAAAAAATAAAGAACATGGTCCAGAATTTCATATAAGCAACGAATTCATTATAATAAATTTGTTATTTCAACGACCGACACAAAGTTGCACCCGTTAACAATTCCAATATAGCCTGAAAGAGTGGATGAAAAAATACCCATATCTTTTACTTTTTGTAAATCAATTCCTTTCTCGTATGAAAATAGAATTAATACATAATTAATATAATTTTTTTTAAATTAAGACGGCCTTCCATAAAAATACATTACCTAATATTAATTCGCGACTTAAACTGTCAAACGAATTGATCTAGAAAAAGTGGCTATTTTATATTTAGCCCTTCTTTCAGAATATATTAAGTAGATTTTCTCATGGGTACAACCAAAAAATGGACTTTGTCCGACGGTGTTTTGATAGAAATTGAGTTTTTCAAGTACAAAATAGGTCGGATTTATTTATTTTCTAATGAGCGGGAATTCCCGGGATCCCGGGAAATTGTAGAAAAAATCCCGCTGTCCCGGGAAATGAAAAAGTCCGGGAAAAGAAAAACCCTAGTCTTCACCCTTTGTTGTGCTATATAGCCTAAATGAAGCGAAAAATTTAAATTTTAATATTTGTTCCATAGTCGATTTTCAACGCCAAATATATGGTTTAAATATTATTGTAATCAGAAGTAAGACCATTAGAGGGTTATCCGAAATGACCCGCAAACACGATTTTTATTATTAATTTAGTATTGCTTATCACGTGGTGATAGGTAAAATTTTTGTTAAAAATGAGTCATAACCCTATATTAATCAACCCCGTTTGGGTAATGGCATAAGACTTGCTGTTTAAAGATTGATGGCTTGTGTAATTGAAGATACTATTTTAATTGGAAAATTCAAAGGTGAAGATGTATTCATTCCACGCATCCTAATGATTCCATTTGATATGTCTAGGGTTTGGGATTTCCCGGACTTTTTTATTTCCCGGGAAACGGGAATGAAAAAATTTTCAATATTTTTAAACAAAATTGTTAATGAAAACCACCTATATAAGTAATTTTTGTTAAAAAAAACACTATTTCAGTACAAATGCAGTCTGTGTAGTGAGAATTCAAAGTAAAAAATATCAGAATGTTAAACATTAGATTTCACATAAATTACTCGCAGCACTGCCAAATGAATTGCATGATTCCAGCAGAAAGCACATACTACTGGACTGTCGGAAACAAACCGGTTCATCACACTTGGCCCATTAGATATGGTGGCCACAATGTTATTTTCCAAAGACAAATAAAACTCTTGTAGTCTTATTTCTACAATTCTTCTTATTTCATCAGCATTACATCTTCTGATATATAAACCAACCACAGGTTATAAAATGAATTATATCCGTTTATACATATGTTCAAATATATCTTTTGTGATATTCTTGTCCATTCATCTAAGATTTCTTTTATCATGATATCTTTTCATGATTGCAGTAATTTAATATAATGTTCTTTACATCGGTTTCATTTTTTTGCAATGCCAGGTTTTTATTATAAAAACTTTCTCGAATAAACGAAGATCTAGTTATGGTGCGGATTGATTGCGGCTAATTTGTATACCATTTCAGGAAATGTTTACCCTACCATAAAACCTTTAATGCCTATTCAGCTTACACTGTTTTCTTCGGGTACTTTGCTAATTTTAGCTGAAACGTGATTCTTGTTGTTGTTTTCTTCAAGAGAAGTTGCATGACCATCAATTTTTTTTTTTTTTTTTTTTTTTTGTGTACCAAATTTAGATGTCGGATAACCAAATTTAGATACCACCGTTAACCATTAGTCTTTTCTTTTCACATTTATTAATGAAAACGTTATTTATAAAATTATTGACCCTTAATATAAAGGAGTATTTTAAATTTAAAGTCGACTTTATTTTTAATCAAACGGTTTTGTTCATTTTGTGTATGAAAACCTTACAAAAATATTTATATTTTCAAATATTTTGATTGGTTGAAAACAAATTAACCAATCAGAATGCTCCAAAAATAAACCAAGTCAAGGTATACTGCCACCCAATATTTTAACTAAAGTCGACTTTACCTAAATTATACATTTGAAAAATTTAGATAGTAAGGGCGATTATTTGTAAGAAACAAAGCTTTTTTTCATATTTTAAACATTTTACCAAGTTTTTAGGTTTTACTACATAAATTTTGAATAAGTTATAATAGCTGTGTTCGGGTACTCAACATTGGGATCCCGCGGGATCCCAATTTTACCAAAAAGCGTTTTCTTACTACACAATTGGGTAAATGAGAGCTGTCATGAGAGAGTAATATTCTTGTTCTTCTTGCACGAGAAAGCCCAGACTTTTTTTCGTGTAAATTTGGGTAAATTGTTTTAATCAGCTGTTATATCATCAGTTGGGTGCAACTAGTTCAATTGAACTCTTCACTGATTTGAACCAAAGACCTAGTTCACAACTAATAGCTCTTTTAGTTCAATCGATCATTTCATTCATTCAGAAAATATGTTTATCATTTACAAAAATTAGTATAATAGTTGCAAAAGCCTATCGGTGATTTTACAACTCCATAAAATTACCGACAATTTTGTGAAGACGCTTTTTTAAATGTGTTAAAGAGTTAAATATGTAAATAAATCGAAGCTTTTGTTTAATATTTAAATCTTTTCCAAATTTAATAAACTATGTATTCCTTTTTGTAAATAGAAATGCCTAAAAAGAAAATTTTTATAAAATTTTTGATTTAAAAAGGGGTTTAACTAGAAAACCTATATAGATTTTTACAACAAATTGAACAAGAACTAGAAAGAGCGCTCACCGAAACGAACTATAATGCACAAATCTATTGACATTTGTTTTTCGGGCTTCAAATGTGGTTTTTCGCGTTCGTTTACTTTTGTGCATTTTTGTTATTTCGGGAGAGTATTTCTTGTTAACTCTCATTTTACCGAACTTTACCCAAAAAGTAAAGAAACGGAGCTAATAAGTTATGATAAATGTGTCAAATAAATGTATTCCCTTTTAAAAGATTTTAACAATGACATTTTTGTTTTGGTATTTAAAAGGTTTTTTATGACAGTTTCCTGTTCGCCTTGCGTTTGCAGTTACTATTAATAAGGCGCAAGTAGGGAATGTATCCAGGTATTTCTCGTCCCGGGATTCCCGGGAAATTAGGCATTTTCAGTTCCCGGATTTCCGGGAATTTGGACCGGAAATCCAAAAAAATGCAGTTTAAAATAAAGTCTAATTCAAATGTACTTATACAAAATTGTCCAACGTTTTGAAAATAGTAACATTAGGCTTGCTCATTTACATACAAAATTGTAGTAAAAGTAGTAAGATTTTTGAGTAAACGAACACACTGATTAATTTGTGTACTTGATCGAACTTATTAAGTTCCTTTTTTTTACCAGGCACTAAAAAACCACTCAACTAAATAGTGTTTATATAACAAATTTTGAATCGCACTTATTCTGTACAGAATTAAAGACAAATTTGTCCATTAATTTTTAAAAATTTTCAAGTTACAATTTGTTCCCATAATTTTTTCCAATTTTCTAAAATTATTTTCTATATTCATTTTTTTTTATTTAACAAGTGTTTTATACTACATTTATACCTGAGCAAAAACTAACTAATTTTTGGTTTTTTTTATAGTTTTTAACTTGTCAAAACGCATACAAAAAAACAATCAAAAACTAGTTTTGTACAAAAACTAGGTGGTTTTTGCTCAAGTATAAATGTAGTCTAAAAATTAGTTTTAGTTCATTAAATTTTTAAAAAAAATATATAATTAGACTTATATAATTTCTAATATAAAATTAATTCTTTCCCATTACGAAAATTCCAAGAAAGAGGTATTTAAGATATTTTATTAATAAAAATTTTTAAATTACTATAAAATATTTTCTAATTTATGTCCCTTGCGGGATCCCGGGAATTTAACCATCGGTATTGTATATCAGTGATGGTATTTGAGAATTTTCGTTTGGTGCCTCAATGATGTCAAAAAAGTGCCAAAAAAGCTTTAAAAGTGCAAAAAAAAAAATTAAGCAACATTTAATGTTTCAAAAAAAATATGTTCAGCTTTTATTTCAAATATTTATACATTTAGCTACTTTAACCCTTAAATGCATGGTGTAGCCATTTGGCAACATACCAGTTTCTTAATAAAAAACGCCACTTGATGCATAAAACTCAATTTTTGGGCATTTGGGCCCTTTCTGCACAAAGTGCTCTTATAAACTATAACTCAGATTTTTTAAACAGTTATAGGAAAAATCTTGGTTTTGCTTCGTATGTTTGTGAAAAATCTAAAACACGCGTTTTTTTTTACAAAAAGTGCAATATTCAAAAATGTTTGTTTAATATTTAAAGTGGTATTCTCGCAATAAAATTAATTTTGGCAACAATAAATGTATAATTAATATTTCATATATTTTTTTTGTTTCTTTTTTTTTCATACACGTTAAAATAATCACAATTTAGCTATTTGGCAATTTTTTTGGTATTTTTCTTGAAATGTACACGCCTTTAGAAATCATATATAAAAAAATGGTTAAAGTTGTAGAGATCATGCATTTAAGGGTTAAGTAAAAAGACAAAAAAAAAGGCGGGCAACTTATCTAAAAAGTAACCCGAGTTTAACATTACCTACCACAAATATTTTCATATAAAAATGCCATTCTTAACTATAGTAAAGCACTAAACTTACGTTATTTTAAGATAAGTTAGCAGGTCCAAGACTTTCAAAAAATTTTACAATTAAATTTGACAATACAATAGAATCAATTAAAGTTTTTCTAATTTTATCCCCGTTGCTTTTATTTTTAAATATCAAAATAATGATTAAATTGTCCCCGAAGAACTGGAAGGTGGTCCAAAAAATTGTAGATATTTTTAGTGTATCATTTGTTTTTTTTCTATTTTGCACTACGAATTGCACTAATGACAAAATTGTTTTTCATTCGAACAAACAAAAATTGTACACTTATTATTTCGACATAACTATGCGATATCGTTATACTAAATGTAAATTAGGGTGGACCTTGTGTCGATATTTTGGTAGATGAGGGCTCTATTCCGTGCCTTTTTGAAAAAAAATGACAATGCCGAAAAAAAAAATTAAAAAAAAAAAAAAATAGGGGTTGCGCACGAGCCGAGAAAAAGGTCCACTTTGCCAAAATTAGGGGGGAAATTGCCATAGGTCATCAGGGGTCACCCGTAGGGGGGAAGAATGTATGGCCGACCCCCATTAACTTTTTACCGCCAACATTTTCCCCCAAGCCACCCACCCCCTAGCTCCTCCCCTTAGGGGGGTCACCATACAAAAATGGAGGTTGCTCAGTATTTTCGAAAAACACCATAGGTCATCAGGGGTCACCCCTAGGGGGGCAAAATATATGACCGACCCCCATTAACTTTTCATCCCCAACATCTTTTCCGAACAAACTTACCCTCTATCTCCACTCCTTGAGGGACTCCCCATACAAAAATACTGAAAATCTATGTATTTACAGTTGCACAATATCGAGATTTTTTTGATTTTTTTTGATTTTTTTACAGAAATTCCACCAATATTCCACCAAAGTTAAGATGACAACACAACTTAGATCGCGCGACGATATTTTTTTGATTGGTTATCCAAGCATGAATATTACGGGGAACAAATTACCGTCGAAGAAGCAAGTGCTAAGAATGCATTTCTTCAACATTCGCAAACGAAACATGTCGAAGAAAAATAGTGCGGTTATAGTCGCGGACGCAGTGATGATTTTTTGGCGCCAAGCAGCTATTCCGACGAAAGCCAGAGGAGATGTTACAAGAAAAATAGCTGCGCTGCACGATGAGTGGGATGCTTTAAGAAAGTCATCTCACAGAAAGACTGAGTCCACTAGAGAAAAAGAGAATAAGTTTTCTGATAGCTTGGATAATCTTTTCGACATCGCACACGCCAACGCCCTTGAGAAAATGACAAATACCGAAGACATTGAGTTTCTGCTAAAGCAAAGAGAAGATGGCCGGCCAGGAACTATGGGAGGTGTGGACGCTACTGATACTCGAACGAGGAAAAGAAAAGCTGAGCGCGAAGAACAAGAAGAGTTGCGACGCAAACGTGCAACGGAATCTAGTAGAGATCAGTTCGCTAAAGGCGGTAAGTTATTTCGCGCTTTGTGTGTTCGTCCAATGTTTATATTCAAATGAAATTCTTTCAATTGCAGTGGTTAAATTCTCAAGCAGTGATTCAAGCGATGATAATGGGAGACAGGACGAAAACTTCCCGGCAGAAGCTGGCCCATCAAATGTTGGTGACATAAGAGGTTACAAACAATGTTTTACTGAACGAGTCCTATCAGCTTTGGACAAGTGCAAAGTGACTGACCGAGACGCGGTCGGCATTATGATAGCGGCGGCAGAAGCATTTGGACGCGATCCTCAACAATACACAATAAACCGTACGTCGCTTCGGAGATGTCGGCGTTCAAATCGAGAGAACATGCTGAGTTATGTGAAAGACAATCCAGAAGTAAGATCGCATAGATTTATTTGCTCTCATTCAGAATTCTTATTCTTCAACGCGTTTCATTTATCTCCAGCTTGTCGCAGCTAAATCCTTCGTAGTCCATTGGGATGGCAAAATGCTTTTGGATTTTGTGGGTACAAAGAAGGTGGACCGTCTACCGGTAATTGTCTCGTACGGAGAAAAAGAACAACTTCTTGGAGTTCCCAAAGTAGAAGATGGGAAAGGAAAAGGCCGGAGAATAGCACATGCCGTTTATCAACTGTTGGCATCTTGGCATATGACACATCGAATACAAGGACTTTCTTTCGACACGACATCAACGAACAGTGGCCCATTCTCCGGAGCCGCAGTTGCTCTTGAGCGGCTGTTGGAGAGAGAAATCTTATATTTACCTTGCAGACACCACGTATACGAACTGGTGCTAAGGGAAGTTTTTGAGACAAAAATGGGAAAGACCAGTGCACCAGGCGTTCCTTGCTTTGACCGTTTCAAACAGGAATGGGACGCTGTAAAGGTTAAACCATTCCATTCTGGCTTGATAGACGATCAAGTCGTCAGAAAAATTCCTGTGGCAATGCAAGTCGGCATAAAGGAGTTTTGCTTAGATCAATTGAAGGAGAAACACCCTCGCGATGACTACAAAGAAATGCTACAATTAATTCTTTTGTTTCTGGGTGAAAAACTTGAGAATTACCATTTCCGAGCTCCAGGACCCGTTTCCCATGCTCGATGGATGGCAAAAGCCATTTACAGCCTCAAGATGTTTTTGTTTCGGAGAACTTTTCACTTATCTGTATGTGAATTGAATGGTATTCGACACGTTTGTATTTTTGTGGTGCGACTTTACGTCAAGGCATGGTTTGGTTCTTCTCGAGCAGCTGAGGCGCCGAATCAAGATTGGAAGTTTTTGAAGGACATCGTCGAGTACAAGTCCGTTGACCAGGATTTATCTCGGGTAATGATAAAGAAATTTATCGGTCACCTATGGTATCTCGCCGATGAGCACATAGCCCTTGCCTTTTTCGATGACAAGGTTTCAAATGAGTTGAAGGCCAAAATGGCCCAAGCATTGCTAGAAAAGGAGAATGACGAAGGGTGAAGAAGATGAAGAAGACGAAGAAGACGAAGAAGGTGAAGAAGATGAAGAAGACGACCCGGTTCCCCCAGCTCCTCGCGTCGTAATCAAAAGCACCAGCGTTTAAAAAAATCGAGGTGAAATTCAAAGATGTGAATGAGGAATTCTTGGCTAAAGACTTGAGCAACTTCGTCTCTCATAATACCAAAAATTTATTTGTACGATTTGGAATATCGCAAGATTTCATTCTAGCAAATCCAGCAACCTGGAAATCTCGCGCAGACTATCAAGAAGGTCGTAGAATTGTAAATAACTTGCGCGTTGTGAACGACACTGCCGAAAGAGGAGTAAAAATGATACAAGATTATAATAGAATACTGTGTCAAGGCGAAGAAGAGAAACAGTATTTACTACATGTTATCGATTCTTACCGCAAGAAATACCCATCAGCGAACAAAAATATGTTAATTTGACTATATTATATTAAAAGTGCTTAGTAGTACTACTCAATTACAGCTTCTTTTATTTTTGTATGGGGAGTCCCTCAAGGAGTGGAGATAGAGGGTAAGTTTGTTCGGAAAAGATGTTGGGGATGAAAAGTTAATGGGGGTCGGTCATATATTTTGCCCCCCTAGGGGTGACCCCTGATGACCTATGGTGTTTTTCGAAAATACTGAGCAACCTCCATTTTTGTATGGTGACCCCCCTAAGGGGAGGAGCTAGGGGGTGGGTGGCTTGGGGGAAAATGTTGGCGGTAAAAAGTTAATGGGGGTCGGCCATACATTCTTCCCCCCTACGGGTGACCCCTGATGACCTATGGCAATTTCCCCCCTAATTTTGGCAAAGTGGACCTTTTTCTCGGCTCGTGCGCAACCCCTAATTTTTTTTTTTTTTAATTTTTTTTTTCGGCATTGTCATTTTTTTTCAAAAAGGCACGGAATAGAGCCCTCATCTACCAAAATATCGCAAAAATTTCATTTCAAGGTCCACCTTAATGTAAATGACAAAAAAAAATGCTCCACAAAAAGTGAGTATAGAGATTGAAAACACTATATTTATGATTAAATAAAAAACCATTTTTAAAAAAATCTGTAGACGAATTTAAAAGTTATGACCATTTTTAGATTTTTGTTTAAAAAAATTGGGTGCCATTGGGAAACTCTTGAAAAAACAACTGCTAAAATAAATATTTTACAAAAAATACGAAAAATAAAATAAAGTACGTTAGTTTCCCTTCCAAAAAAAAAAGTTATTCTTAAAAAAATCGCACGACGAAATCAAAAGTTATGGTAATTTAAATTTTTTTATTTAAACAAATTTGGTATCGTTGGAGAAATCGAAAAGTGACAACTGAAAAAAATAGTAGGTATTGAATTAAAAGTAGGCATATGGCTTAAAGGCAAGCTAAATGCATACTAAATGCATACTAAATCCCCCATTAAACTTATCAAATTGATACATAAATATTTTTTAATTTTTTTGTTTGTTTTAATTAAATTTAAAATATACAGTAGATATAATAAACTTAAAATATGAATCAAATTATACTAACAAACTGCTCTTTCTCAGCAAAATATTGGTAATGACACCTCATTGCTGTCTGCATTACCAATAATGATATATCATTACCTTTTGCATTATTTTGCAATATAAAATAATGACTTCCTAATAACGGCCTATTGTAGTCATTGCTTTTAAATATAAAATAATGACTTACTCGCAATAGTTTAAATAAGTACTTTTTACAAAGTTAAATTTTATACATTTATATTTATTACATGTAAATATGTTTTGTGTTAGAATTTTTATGACTAGTTCTAAAATTACATTCTAGCAAAAACTTTAATTTCTCTGAATGTATTTCCTGAAGCATCAAGTAAGCAGTCGGATAACCACTTATAATTCAACTTTTTGTAAGCATGTTTGTAACCACTTATTATTCAGAATCTCATAACTACTTACTTCTCATTTTTTCGTAAGCGAGCGGGTAAGCGTGACTACTTATAAAAACGACCACGCCAAACAAAAATAATGAGTTTAGACGCCAAAAAATAAGTTGTGCGGAGCTATGAATTTCTATTATATAACCACTTATTTGGTAATGAAAGATTTTGCTGGGTTGTAGCCATTCTGCGTAATGTGGATCATTAGTTATTCGTTTGAATCTTGTGCCAAAACATCTTCAAGTCTGAGTAAACGGATTCGGAAACCTGTTCAATCCAAGGTCCTTATCCAGTGTCTGTTTTAGTACAAAATTCCAATATATGGTGAAATACTGCATGCACCTTGGGAATTACTGACAATTTGTGGTTAGTCAGTAAACAAAGTTTATGTCATTTCTTAAAGAAAATCTACTATTAAAGTTTTTACTTTTTGCTGAGCTTTTCAACAGTTTCAATATTGTGGTAAGCTCATGTTTTAGTAAAAAATTGGACGAAAATTCAGCGCAATATATTGAAACATTTAAATAAAAATAATTACTTCAAAATGAATGCAAATGCAATAAAATTTTCTCAAAACTATAAAAACGTGATTTCAAGAGCTTTTTGTCACCATTAACGGTTAAGCGATTGTTCAGACAATGCAAAAAGAATCCATTTATGCTAGCTGAAGAGCTTAAGAGGGAACTAAATGTAACAGTAAGTGTTGAAATTATTCTTTAGAGTATGCGAGATAACTTAAAAGCATGTAGTCCCCGAGAAGAGCCACTGTGCTCCCGTAAGCATGTTGCAAAGCGTTTGGAGTTCGCTAAAGCATATTTGGGATATCCAGCTGAAAACTAAAGTAATGTTCTTTGGACAAACGAGTTCAAAATAATTTTATTTGGAGACAAGGCATCACGATCCTATGTCAGAAGACCCCATAATGCAGAAATGAATCCAAAAATCACCAATAGAGACTAGTAAACATGGTGGTTCTTGCATTATGGTTTGGGATGTTTTTCTTACTAAGGGGTAGGACCCATATATTGGATGAGAACAATCATGAATTAGAACATTTAGTTTAATATATTCCAGGAAGTAATCCTACCTTATGCTTCTGAGAAAATTCCGCTGGCGTGGGTCTTCCAGCAAGACAATAATGACTCTAGGCACACGAGTAAACTTGCAAAAAGTGGTTTCAAGACAACAAAGTTAATCTATTGGATTGGGATGCTCAGTCCTCAGATTTGAATCCAATTCAGAACTTATGGCGAGATATAACCCAGCAAAATCTATCATTACCAAATAAGTGGTTATATAATAGAAATTCATAGCTCCGCACAACTTATTTTTTGGCGTCTAAACTCATTATTTTTGTTTGGCGTGGTCGTTTTTATAAGTAGTCACGCTTACCCGCTCGCTTACGAAAAAATGAGAAATAAGTAGTTATAAGATTTTGAATAATAAGTGGTTACACACATGCTTACAAAAAGTTTAATTATAAGTGGTAATCCGATTGCTTACTTGATTCTTAAAAATAAGGATTTAGGCAAATACTATTAGCCTTACGAAATACATTCAGAAAAATTTAAGTTTTCTCTAGTGTGTAATTTTAGGACTCGCCATAAAAATTTAAACATAAAACATATTTACATATAATAAAAAAATTTAACTGTGTAAAAAGTACTTATTTAAACTAATACGAGTAATTCATTATTTTATATTTAGAAACAATGAAGACAATAGGCCGTTATTAGGAAGTCATTATTTTATATTATAAAATAATGCAAAAGGTAATGATATATCATTTTTGGTAATGCAGATAGTAATGAGGTGTCGTTACCAATATTTTGCTGGGAAAGAAGGGAGTGTCTCAAATACATTCAACTAGTAATCATGCACTTTGGGCAGCTGTTCAGCAAATTTGGACATCAATTTCGAAGAAAAGATGCCAAAATATAGTGAATTCGATGCCAAAACTTTTAGAGAAGAGGATATTGCCAATAGAGAGCATGCAACGTTTTTTTTAAATGTTTAAAATTGATAACAAAATAAAAAGCTAGATGAACCCTTTTTTATTTAATATTGTTACATAGCCTATTATGTTTCTTTAGACACACTTTCAAATCAGTTCAAGCTAATTAAAAATATATGTCAAAGGTGAGCACGGTTTTGTCACCGAGGGCAAATTATAGATTTTCATAAATTATAAACGGCCGCACCATACATTTAAAGTAACGAAACTAGAAAAATTCGGTTCTCAACTCCATATGTTCCCTAACTGGGAAGAACAAAAGGAAGCAGACTCACCTTTTGTATACCGATCGACTCAGAATCACTTTTTTTTGTTTCGATTGTCTGTCTGCCCATGTATTCTTGTGCACGCGCTCCAGGTCGCAAATATTAAGATATCTCAATGAAATTTGGTATACCTACTTATGTCGGCCCACGAACGAATCCTGTTGATTTTGGTTTGAATCGGTCCATTGTTGGATATAGTGCCTATATAAAGGTCCCCCAGAATTCGATTTCCCCAAGCTGCAGGTCACTAATAGGAAGATATTTTAACGAAATTTGTTTCGCTGACTAGCATGTGCTCAAGGACAAAGCCTATTGATTCTAGATAAGATCGGCCCATATTTGAACCTATCGTCCATATGGACTATATTCCAGATTTTCTCTTAAATGCACCCAAAATTTGGTAAAACCAAAATTTTTTACCGTTACCCTATTTTTTATCATTTTATAGACAAATTTTGACACAAGTCCTTTTCAACCCATTCGAATTTCGAATCCAAACATTCAACCATAAAGCTTTACCATACCATAGCTTTCAACCATACTGGAGTAGAGTATCATATTTTTCGACTTAAATTATTTAAGTTTTTAATTTTGGGAAGATTTTTTAAAGTTTTTCTTCTTTGATCCTTGAAATCTACCAAACGATAATTTAAGAGAGTGAATAAGATTTAGCCTCCTTGATTTAATTTGTATTTAATAATTTTATTGCCCGTAGCAAAAGAAATTTCGTTTTTAAAGGGACAACATTCACTGAAGTACTAATTAAAGTGGTGATTACAAACTCAGAATTTTCGTGGTCTTTATGAAATTCCCACCGGAATTGGATTGGAAACAGTGGCGGTTCCAGCTTTCGATTTTGAGGGGGGAAATTTTAAAATTTTGTTTATTACTCATACGTCACGTATAACCAATAGAGTTGGTATATAAGTCGAAACATTTGTTATTAACCACCTGTTAACCCATTTTTGCCCACTTGTTGTTCCACTGACAATTTTGTGACTACCTTTTTTCGAACAAACGATTGTGGGCCAGAACCCAATAATTTATTCTGAAACTTCAGCAATACGCGAACAGATTATCTGCCTGATATAAATGAATTTTTGCATAAAACCAATGCAGTTTCATTTAAACTCGTCAATTGAAACTTTTCATTGAACTAATGGAATTTTTTATAAAATGTTGTGAAAAATTTTCTTTTATTTATTAAAAGTTCCATACACACAGAGAAAAAATATCCCATTTTCCAACTGAAGTTCGGTTACAACTACTAAAATAGGTTGGTGCGACCGAATATTGGTTTTCACAACGAAATTCTGTTTATACAACTGAATTCTAGTTGCGATACTCAAAATATTTAGCAATCACATTACAATATGGTTTCACCAACCGAATTTATTGATTGTAGTAACAAAAATAGGCTTAACAATTCGGTTGGAAATTTTTTTTCTGTGTGTATACTTAATGAAAACGTAAGATTATATTATATCCCTACGGGAAATTTTAACAATCTGTCACCGAACTGGCCCCTTTATATGAAATAGAGTGGTCACTTTTACATGACGTTGTGATAGGAGGGGGAAATTGACCCCTTGTGACATGTCACAAGATAAATCCTAGGACAGGTTACTGAACTCTCATAAAAAAACAAAGTTCAGGGAACTGTTCTGGAATTTGTCTTGTGACATATCACAAGTGGTCAATTTCCCCCTCCTATGACAACGCCATGTAAAAGTGACCACTCTATTTCATATAAAGGGGCCAGTTAGTCCGTGTCAGAAAACCAGAACCTACATTTAAAGTAATTTTTACTGCTGTTTTCAGCGAGATCAGAAATCAGCGAGATCTGAAGGTACTTTTTCAGTTAAAGGGCAAAATCTCGAAAGTTTATGAACGGTCGCAAACGGTCGCAAAATTCAAGTTTTTCAAATATCTCTTGGAACATTTTGGAGCTTTTTTTGAAAATTTAAGATTTTCAAAAAAACCCATATTTTTGAGGTAAAATTAATAATTTTGTTAATTTTTTCGTAAATACTTAACAGCACCCCGTTTCTGTATTTCTCGCATCGAAAAAGTTTGCGGAAAAAACATGTGAAATGCAACCCTGCTCTGCTTTATATAGGGTGAGTCGCAGACAATAAAATATATATGAAACCAAATCCGCTAGTAATACGTTGCATAGTAAGTTATTTCTAATTAAATTAGGTGTTTTACAAAACAACATGTGTCAACAGTTCTTAAAGTTATATTATCTGAACGAATTTCAACAAAAACTGCAGTCCATTTTATCACGTCTTTAATCAGCCTGTATAATGCAGGGTGACCATGCATTTCTCGATGCGAAAACTTCTCGCATTATATACAGAAACGGGGTACAGGTTTCTATTTTTTTTTCGATAACTAGTTTCAGTTTTATAATTTGAGATGGTTTTTGGAACAAATTATTGTTTATTTATGACGTTTTTATTGCATCATTATAAAATAAAAAATGTCACAAAATTAAAAAAACTTTGACTTTAAACTCTCGCCAGCTAACAACGAGGAACCACAATGATACAATATTTCACTCAAAACATATTCAACAATCCTAGATTTTGAATATATAAACATATTTTCCCTTTACCTGAATTGTACTTTTGGCCAAAAAAACGGCGATCCTAGCCCACAGTGCTGTGTTCGCATTTTGACAAAATTTTATGATTTTCTTGCACATTATATTGCATATTAGATTTTGATAAAAATTATAAATTTTGTAAATTAAAAAACAAAATATAGATTTTTTAACAAAATAAAATAAATCCAAAAATATATCCAGTAATTAAAAAAGGCCTATTGTAAAAAATTAGGTACAAATCGAAACAAATAAATTTAAAAATGCCAATATAATACTGCAAAATATGCTTATTGGAAAGATGAAATATTTTTATAACAAATTTCATCAAAAATTAACACGAAATAAAATTGGCTAAACCATATTTGACATGTCATAGATCCGACGGACATTTTTTAGCCGAACTTTTCAGATCATTTCTAAATAAAGGATAACTTAGAAATTTATATTTCTCACCAAAAAGGCCGAAATTGATTTTTTTTTAAATAAATAATTTCCAGTTCTGGATAACAGTTTGCTACTATTTTTTCAATTATGATCAAGGACAATTCCAAAAAACGTAATATTTTTACGGGGTTTTACACACCGTTAAACAATTTCCGACATAACAATACTCAATCAAATGAAAGGTAATTTTATGTGGAATGCCAATCCATAAAAACTATTTTAAAGTACAACATTGACCAGTAAATTATTTTATCCTAAGTCAGGGGTTAATAAAAAAGGTTCACATCTCGGAATGGTGATTCGATGAACTTTTTTTAACTTCAGATTCGGGCCTAGGAGACCAAAATTATTCTTTATTAGAGGGCTGTCCAAAAAGTCGATTACTATTAATGCCAAAGGCAATTAAATTACTAAAATCTCGATATTTTGAAAATTGAGACCCTGGGATAATATTTTAGTCCCAGGATACTTCGGAATCCCAGAATTTCTTATGATTTTTCAAATTTTTTCGAAAAACAGTTTTTCTATAAAGAAACAGTTTTTTTACAGTTTTTCTAAAAAAATATATGGTAACACTGGTTACCGCATATAGATTTTTTTCGGCAACTGGTTCGTGTTTCATGTGAAGCAACTGTTGTGCTTCATAAAAAGAAAAATATTTTTCACAAAAATCAATTTCTTTAAAAATTGGGTAGAATTTCTTTTCGCGCAAATTTATTATTCAAGACTATTACTTTTCTTGAATTGTGGGTTTATATTTTGTCTTTAGTGAACAATATTTTATATCAAAATTGTGTAAACATTGGATATGCACTAAAATATTTAAAAACAAAACGAAATTTTTACATAAATTTTAATGATTCCTTTATACACTAACAGAAAAAGTCTGTAACAAATTTAGTTAAAACTACTAAAAATTAGTTAAAAATGATGTTGCGGAAAAATGATGGTGCAGATTACTTTTGCAATATAAACTAAAACATAAAAATAAGATAGGAACACCAAAAATAAAACTGTAAATATACAAAATTTTACTTATATTTGAGTTAGATTTTTGTTAATAGAAAATAACAAATTAACCTGCTAAAATTAGAAAAATATTTTTATAAATTATTAGTAGCCTTAAAAATCCAAAAAAAATGTAAAATGTTCGAAGTTTTCTTTCACTTTTTTTTAAACAGCAGTTTACAATTTTTTATCAAATATTTCTGTTGATTTTAGCAGGATAGACTGCTACTTGCATTCAACTAAATTTAGGTGAAAAAGCAAAACTTTTGTAGATATACCAGTTTTAGCTATTTTCAGTCTACTAATATTTAGCAAAATTTTCTGCAGATTTTACAGTACAATTTGTCATTGGCAATTAACTAAAAGTTAACTTAAATATGACTAAAATTCTGTATAGTTTTATTTTTGCTGTTCTTTTTTTACTAGTATTTAGATAAAAAATCTGCTAATTTCAGCAGTTTTTTCTGCAACACCATTTTGAACCAACTTTTAGTGAATTATTTCTGCTATTTTTACAAATTTATTTCTATTAGTGCATGAAAAACTGTTGTTAACTGTTAAAACACTGTTTGTAATGTAAAGTTTGTTTAAAATTTTGTTTTGCTATTTTCATACTGTATCTACTGTATTGTTCATTATAGTATCTACTTTTGTATAATGTAAAATTGTGAAAATGGTGACTAAACTAAAATATGAGTACTTTTTAAATCCTGAAAAAATCTTTGCACATAAAAATATATTACACAGTACAACACTAAAAATGCATCGGGCATGCGACATATCAATTCTGATAGATTTTAGGATGAGTACCGTGAATGTGAACACCAAATTTTAAAATTAGTTCTAGTTTTTGAAATATTCGCAAATTTAACTTTTAGCAAAAAGTAAGTTTTTTCGTTAAAATTTACCTGACTAAACTACGGATAATTTTTAATATTGTTTATAAGTATAGACTTTGGGCTTTTAGAACCATACAAACTTATTTTTGTTAGATAAAGGATCTAGGATATAATTGCAATTCAAATGAAAACTTCACTTACTTTCCTATTTTGCAAATCAAGTAAATACCTTAATCGTATTTGCAAAGTCTTAACACATGATGTAAATTCATATTCCACTAAATTCTTTTTGTCACAAAAATCACAACTTTTGCATCAACATTTTCCGAAATTCAATCTGAAACACAAATTTTATCGCCAATTTCCAAATTGCAGTATGCTTTGACTTGGTTTATTTTTGGAGCATTCTGATTGGTTAATTTATTTTCAACCAATCAAAATGTTTGAAAATATAAAGATTTTTGTAGGGTTTTCATACACAAAATTAACAAAATCGTATGTTTAACAATAAAACGGACTAAATTTAAAATTCTCTTTTATAGAACTTTTTTGAACATGCATATTTTAAAATCGTTATTTTTAGGAATTTGCACTTAAATTATCTAAAACTTTGTTGAAATTGATTAGAAAATATGTGTACAACATATTTCAATGGTCCTATCTGAGTTTTTTAAATTTCAGATTCGTCACAGGCTTCTTAATTTGTAGGTATTAAAAAAACAATATTTTTCAGCTTTAGCCAATTTTTACTTAAAATTAATATATAAAGTGCCAAATTTTTTCCATAAATTAAGTAACATGAGATTTTTGGTAATGGTATAAATAAAAATTCATCGCAGATTAATTAGAGAAATTTCAAATTTAAATGCATATGTAGTGAGTGTAGCTGTCAAAACGTGCGATATATCAAATTAAAGGGCATATTTCATCCAATTAAAATTTTGCAAAAAATGGCGTTCATAATTTTAAAGTTTATTACAAAATTGAAATTTTCTGCAAATACGGTTTTGTAAATATTTCTTAAACTAACTTAAACTAATAGCTAACTTTAAAATTCTGAGGCCATATTCGTGATCTACGTCATAATGTCTATTACACCCTAAAAAGTACGTGGTCGCATAGTCAACAAAATCCATAGTCAATTTAGATTTTTTATGAATCAACTATAATAATCAACAACTATTGGTGTAGGCATTAGCAACCCCATTACACATAGTCGATTTTGTAATTACTACATAATTGTGAAATACAAATAAATAAAACAGCCAAAATTACAAAAAAATCTTAACAAATACATAAATTTCAAATAAGAGATGTTCCGATACAATTTCCCACTTATTTTGCTCGAATTGCAATTAATGCATTTATTTTTTATTGGAGATAAAATTTGAAATCAAGTCCAGAACTTAAGGTAAATAATTGCAAAATATATGAATTGAATTTAAAATAATTTATTCTATTTGTTTTCAGAATTTACAAATAAGATCCAAAAAGAAAATCCTATCTGCAGAATACTGAACATTATCTTATATAATGGTATATGCAAATAATTTAAAATATCATGTTTTAATTTAAATAAAAATATTGTGAACAATTGATTTGATTAATATTTTATTTATTGCAAAAAATAAGTTAAAATATAAAGATCCGTGGTTTCTATTGACCATTTTTAAATTAAAAGTAGTCGTTGGCTACCATGTTTAGATTTAATTTAAATTCCACTACGAAATCATTGGCATTAACTTTTTCCATAGTCAATTTCTAGAATTTAATTAAACATAGTTGCCTTCCACTACTTCATATCAACTATGGCATAGTGGGGGTTATTTCACCTATGAAATAGTTGAAAATATAGTGATCAGTAACTACGTATTTTTAAGGGTGTAGAAATGATGTATCGCAATCCCGATGCATCAAATTTTTCTTATTTTGTTGTACTGTGTTATTATACTTGAATGAAAGCTTAACCTCGGTAGATTCCAAGACCATAAATAATTTTTAACATTTTATAGTTAAATAAATACCTCATTGAGTGTTAATTAAATTTTTTTGTATGTAGAAAATACTCAGATCTCGATCAAATTCTCATTAAAAAAATGTATCTATATTTCTTATAAAATAAAAAATGGTTTCATTCACAATTTAAATAACCATTTGAGACCTTTAAAGTTCAAGTTCGAGCGAATTTTTTTCTAGGAAAAGGGAAACAAATTTCTAAGGTTCCTGTAAATATGAAGGTTTTTAAGAGTTCGCACTAAATATGGAATCTTTAATTTTTACAACTATATAACATTTTACAAAAAAAAAATGTTCTTGCGAAAACAATATCACAACTGATATTTAATTAAAGTTTATTCCTAAAAAATATTCTTTTTACAGTTTGATAAACTTTTCATAAAAAAAAGTTCCCGAAAGAAAAACATCTCTAATTTTCTTTTGGAAAATGTACATAATCATATTCATTTTCAGTTTTTTTCTTAATCGAAAATTGCAGAAAAAAAGTATTTACTTTCGTAAGTACTTCCTCATTTGTGTATTCTTTTTTTTCGTATTTGATTATTTTCTGATTATCTTCAGGATCTAAAAATTAAAGTATAGGGGAGATTTTTGTTAAATTGCTTTAGAACAGTTTTGGATTTTGGAAACACAGCATGTTACTTCCTGTTTTAATTTTTTTTCCTTTTCCCTTTTTTCTTTTCTTTCCCCTTTTTTTCTTTTCTTTCCTTTTTTTTGGTTTCCGAAACCGCGCATGATTGGAAACGTATTCGATTCTGTAAACCGATTTATAAAAATTAGCGGAAATAGTATTACAATGACATCTTAAAACTTTAAACATATTTAAGTTTTAAAATATTAAATAAAAAGATATAATAAACATAAAACGCTTAAAATTTTTTATTAAAATTAATTAATTTAATGAAAACAATATTAATCGGATTGGAAATTTTCTCATCAAATCCGTAGACAGGATTTATAGAACCCAATATCGGAAATTTCCGTTTAAAAATTCCATACAAAAAGAAAAATTAGAAAATTCCTACATTTTTCCTACGAAAATTTCCGATTGTTGAATTCTATAAATCAACTCTACGGATTTGAAGCGGAAATTTCAGATCTGACTCAAATTTTTTTTTAAATAATATATTTTGACAGCCAATTTTTAGTTATTTATTTGTTACACATATTCATTAAATTTTCTGAAATATAAATATTTAAAAAGTTATATGACGTCACTGTAATGCGATTTCTGTTAATTTTTAAAAACGCGTTTACAAAATCCAATCCATTTCCAATCCAATCCGTTTCCAATTAAATTCCGGTACGAATTTCATAAAGACCACGTTATTATTATAGTCGGAACTAAGTAATTACAAATTTTTACTAAAACTCAAGTAAACAATTTTCAAACAAAATTCCTACATAGTAAAATTTGAGTATCAAGTCTTAAGTGCTTAATTCTGACTATAAAACTGGCCCTATAGGTGCTATTTTAACTTTAAATTTAATTTGAATTTATTTTGTAAATAACTAAGAGTCAGTTTAATAGTCAGAACCATAGAGGAATTACTAAGGAGTGATACTCGCAAAGTGTTTGGTCGCCATTACTGTTTTTTTTTGACAACTATCGGAACAATAATATGTCTGTTCCGGGTACCCGCGGGAACCCAAATCAGCCCAAACAACAACAATTTACACGCAATTGGGCTAGTTTGGGTAACTGCGGTAAAGTACGGGAACAGACATAATATTTACGAATGTTCAAAAGAATATAAGAAAACTTTTTTCGGCATTTTTGACTTGAATTCTTTTCAATTTCTTTTCAAATTAAAAATATTAATTTAAAAGTAAAATAAATTTATTCGTAATGTTTTTAAAAGATTAAATGTCTTCGAATGACTCAAAATTTGTACGGATAATTAAAGTCGTTTTTGCCGACTTTTTTTCATTTTGACAACGTCAGTATGTTATTGTTCAGTCCTTACTTCCTCCATGATCAGAACATCGATTTGATTCTTAAATATTTCTTAACTGAGACATTTTCAAATGAAATTCTTACTTCTGACCAGTGTTGCCAATTTAGCTATTTTATGGCTAGATTTAGCCGTTTTTGAACACGTTTAGCCAGAAAAAATTGGATTTAGCTATTATTTTAGCCATTTTTAGAAAATGTTTAGCCATTTTTCGTTTTTGTGCAAAATATAATTTTTGAGCGTGAATTTATAGCTAAATTAAGGAATTTTGCTCAATCTGCACTTTGTAAAAGTTTTTTTTGAAGAAAAACTGTTTTTCTTAATTAAAAAAAAATTAAAATTTGTATTTAATTGTGTTAAAATATCAGGATTTGATTATAAAATATACTTAAAGGCAACTGACTACACTTCAAATAATACGTCAGTAAAAAAATCTGCAAAAGGATTTCACATTGATTTAACTAATTTTTAAGAAATTTTTAGTTGAAAGACTGATTTAAACAAAGATTTTAGTTATCCTCATTTAACACAATACTCAAAATCCTCAGTACTTTAACTTATTTTGAGTGTTCAGTTACAAAATTATTTATAACTAATTTTTAAGAACCCATTGGTTAAATTTTACTCAATTTATTGTTAAAATATAATATTTATATATTTCTGTTATTACCCGGTAAATGGCGCCACCAATGTATCCTAAGTGTTAAAGATGGTGATATTTCTTTCCATCCCGAATTTTTAAAATGGCCCATATCTCGAAAACTAACAGAGATAAAGCAAAATTGACGAAAATTTCGTGAATTGCTAACTCCTATCCCAACTCCTAACAATAAAAACGTTATCTCTATCCAAAAAGGTCCTTGGTAAGGCTTTGGACCCTCGGAAATTTGTAATAAAAATTTTACATTTAATAAAATGGCCCATATCTCGAAAACTAAGCGAGATAAGGCAAAACGGCCAAAATGAAAACATAATATTTGGTGGTAAAAATCATAAAACTTCTTCGCTATTGAGAGGTATAAAATCCTTTATAACTACAAAAAGTGCGTTTTTAGGTGTCCGCATTTGACTAAGAGATGATTCCCTGCTTTTAAGTAATTTTTAACTCCATTATTTTCAAAAGAGCCGCTGCTCAAAAATTGTGTATTAAATGACTGTTGGAATAAGTGTTTTTGGTAGGTTTCACTATGTTTTACAAATTTTTAAAGAAAACCGGCAGATTCATCTTAAAAATTGTTCAGCCATTTTTTAGATTTATTTTAGCCATTTTCCCCCAGAAATTTAGCCATTTTTGGTCACCAAGTTCTGGCAACACTGCTTCTGACTATAAAACTGGCCCTAAGTTTTTATCTTAAATTTTAGATATTAAAAATTTCAAAGAAAATTGTGAAAAAAATACTTAAAAAAATAAAAATTTGAATCTCGGCAAGGGCCATACTAAAATCAACAAAGGGCCGCATTTGCCCACCGTTGATATATGTTATAACGAAGAATATATTTGTTTGGCTTGGTACTATTTTTTTGACCGCAGCTGGATATATTTCCGAGTGTAATTGAACTAGAATTCACAGACGACTGGATTCTTTTGCCATAACTGGAAATTGCTGGACACACGAGGAATTTTTCTTCACTTTTTGGTCCTATATTGTACATTCAGATTTGTTCTGGCATCAACAACATAAAAATTTTGTCTTGGCAGCTGCGAAAAGTCAGCCACGTGATCCATTACGCAGCAGGTTTATTCTTTCTATAAAATTGTTGCTCTAGTTTTTGCCTTATAGTTCTTTGTTGCATTCTGGAACTTTTTGAACTTTAAACGTTTTCATCAAGGTTGGCAACCGAAACGAATAACGGTATTGGTATCGATTTTTTTTGTTTCGGTATTGGTATAGATATCGGTATTGTTATTACTATGGCAAGGAATTTAATGCACTTAAAAATGGAAAATATGCGCCTAAAATATGCGGCTAAAAAAGAAAAATATGCATTAAAAATTTAAGAAATATGCACTAAAAACTATTATTTTTGCAAAAATAATGCAATTTAAAACTTAAAAATATATTTAAGTTAGTTATTTTGCAAACAGACACACAGAGCTTTGAAGAATTAATTCCTTTTTGAATGAATTCACTACCAATCAAATTCAATTTTCTCTAGAATTGAATGAATTCCTTTTCTTAAGTAATTCACTGAATTCATTCAACTGAATGCGTTCATCAAACAACAAATTCAAAGAATTAATTCCATTGCAATAGTTCTTTTTATTAAATCAAATGAATTAATTCACCGGTGAACGCGTTCAATTTTATAAATCGAACGGAAAAAAAAGTGAATTAATTCCTTACTGAATTAATTCACCACTGAATTCATTCAATTTCATTTTCATTCAGTGAATTAAAAAAAAAATAAAATTACATTCAGTGAATTAAAAAAAAATAATAAGTTCACTGAATTGAAAAAAAATAAAATAAGTTCACTGAATTAAAAAAAATAAAATAAGTTCACTGAATTCAAAGCCTGTTTTCTGCCGTTCAGTAGAAGAAAACAAAAATGTACAAATAAAAGCAATTTTACAGCGTGTGCTAGTAACAAATTAGAAACCGGATGCTGTTTATCAACCTACATGATTCAAAAATAAAGCCTTTTACTATTTAAAATAAAAACTTTACAGATATAGATAAATTTGGAAAAAAATATAACTATATAACTAGTTTGAAAAATTAATAGTTATATTTTTTTCCAAATTTATCTATATCTGAAAAGTTTTTATTTTTAATAGTAAAAGGCTTTATTTTTGGATCATATAGGTTGATAAACAGCATCCGGTTTCTAATTTGTTACTGGCACACGCTGTAAAATTGCTTATTTAAAACTTTTATTTGTACATTATTGTTTTCTTCTACTGAACGGAAAAAACAGGCTTTGAATTCAGTGAACTTATTTTATTTTTTTTTAATTCAGTGAACTTATTTTATTTTTTTTTCAATTCAGTGAACTTATTATTTTTTTTTTTAATTCACTGAATGTAATTTTATTTTTTTTTAATTCACTGAATGAAAATGAAATTGAATGAATTCAGTGGTGAATTAATTCAGTAAGGAATTAATTCACTTTTTTTTCCGTTCGATTTATAAAATTGAACGCGTTCACCGGTGAATTATATCATTTGATTTAATAAAAAGAACTATTGCAATTGAATTAATTCGTAACAAAATAAATCGAACGAAAGCAAATATGAATTAATTCCATTCAATATATGGTGCTTAGTGAATTAATTCATAGAATTTTTAATTCAGAATTGAAAAATTGAATTAAGGAATTAATTCTTCAAAGCTCTGCAGACACAGAAGTCGAAGATTTTCCATAGGTCAATAAGGTTTTTAAGAATGTTTATTTTGATTGAATCAAAATATAAAAATTTTAATTTTTTATATTTTTTTTACAAAATAAAAAATGCCCCAAAAAAGCTCCTATAAATTAAAAATATGCACAAATATGCATTAAAAAGTACAAAATATGCATTTAAGGTCAAATTAGGCAAAAATATGCATTTATGACAAAATATGCAACTACAAATCGATGCCAATTTGTTCTAAATTTGATGATTCGGATAAATATTTAGTCCATATTAGTTTTGGACTATCGACAAAAAACATGCATTTGCATGGAATTCCTTGCCCTAGTTATTACCGATACCTATACCAATGCCGGTAATTACCGGTATTATTGAAGGATTGTGTTTTCACAATTAATTATGTGTTGTTGTAAAAAAAGACAATGCTGCTAAACTATATTTATAAAATTATAGCAATACACCTGACTGCAATACGATTTTTTATTAACAAGCACACAGAAAAAAAATAGTAGGCACCAACAATGAGAATTTGTAAAAGCAATCACATTTTCTTTTAAATTGAAATTTTATTCCCAAAAATTTTTTTGTTTGAAATATTTGTAAATCGTTTGTAAATTGTTACCCAATAAGCACATAGGTTTTAAAAATTCAAGTGCTTTAAATTTAGCTTGAAGTAAAGTACATTTCAAATTCTAGCATTTGTATATTTGACAAAAATATTTGAAACTTGAATTTTTGTTTCCCTTTTGCTGGAGTATGCTATTGAAATAAAATGTAATTAAAGTTGTATTCAAGCCTTGAAACTGGAAAACAGGGCTGGAATTGAACTTGTTTTCAACTTGAATTCCAGTGAAATTGTTTATAGGGTTATCTTTCATATAAAATTTGTTTAAAAATAAAAATTCAAAGTTACAAAAAATAAAAAAAATTTTTTTTTGGATTTACAAATTTCTTTGTTGGTGCCTTTTTAAAAATTTTTTTTTTGTATTTACAAATTTGGTTTAAAAATTCAATTACCCAGCAAAATCTTTCATTACCAAATAAGTGGTTATATAATGAAACTAAAATTTTTTACCACTTATAATTTGGCGTCAGTACTAGTTATTTTTGTTAGGCGAAGACGTTTTTATAAGCAGTCTAGCTTACTCGCGACTACTTATTTATTTATAAAGATAATGTGAATTTGGTAACTACTTATTTTTTAACCACTAGTAAGTATATAAGTAAGTCGTATTATTTAACAACTTGTAACCACTTATTTTTTAACTGCGTATAGGCACACGAATAACTACTTATTTTGGTAACTACTTATTTAATATACTTTTGTAATTTAGCGGGTAAGCGGGTGCACAAATTTTGTGAGTTTTTTCATGCAGCGAATATGGACAACTACTTACAAAAACGACCTTGTCGAACAAAAATTATGAGTTTTGACACCGAATTATAAGCAATAGACCCTACACCGAAAAGATATCTCAGTTGCTCAGTTAAATAATTCCTCAGTTAAAACCAAAAAAATTAAAAATAACTGAATTAATTAAAATCAACTAATTTTGTATTCAAGAAAATTATTTTCTGTTACCCTGTATACATAAATGAAAAGTTTTGAAATTGTCAAGCAATTTTCAAAAACAAATTCTATAAGAATTTAAAGTTAATTTCCTTTATTTCGGTAATTTTAAAGATTATTCTGCCCTCGAAGATCATTGTGTATTAAAATGCCATGAGTACCTATGTAGTTGTCTGAAATAAATTCAGGTAGAAGAACACAATTTATGGTAAGTTTTATTCATATTTGATTATGTCTCTTCAGAAAAATTTACAATTTTTTAAAAAAATTTTTATAGAGGAAGTGCGCAAATATATGGACAAACAATCCAGAAGAATAAAAACACAAATAATAATTTATATGTATTGAAAAATTATCGAAACCCAGTATAAAAGGTGATAATGTCATTTTATTTTTTTTTGTGAAAATATTAAAAATAAATTGATCAGTTTATATGAAACTCTTATTTATTGCCAGTAATGCTGGAAAATTGGATAGTGCTATTTATTAATTCCTAAATTTTTAACTAAACAATCGTTCCAAATAACTTATTTCTCAGTTACACATATTGACGCTATTTTCAACTAACAATTTAGTTGTCTTCAATTAATTTTTTTAACTGAGTCTCAGTAAGGGGTATTTCACCTGAGACTCAGTTGAAAATTTGGTAGCTAGTAATTGAGAAGTTTTTTCGGTGTAATTCTACTGCTTATTATTTAGATATTAGTAATGAGCACCCATTACTGAGATTTTTTTTTTTTTATTTAAAACCATAATTTTTATTTTCAAACAATGATAGCGCCTCAGCATTATTGAGGCTAGCTGGCAACATGATTTCTAAATTATAATGGTTAATATCTTACAATGGTTAATATCTTAGATATATGTATGTATAAAAAAGAGAAAAAAAATTAAAAAAGGAATTACAACATTAAAAAATAAAATGTAAACAAATTTATAATTATTGTATATAACATAATTATTATGTTAGACAAGTTTATCAAGTGTTGAAAATATAAACTATATTGAAAGGACCCAGTGTAGAAACGGTAATGAGATATTATTATTTTTTGGACTACCAGTAATGACACTCACTTACCTTCTGCATTATTTTAAAATATATAATAATGAGTTACTGATAACGACTTATTTTTATCATTATTTCAAATAGAAAATAATTTTCTAGATTTTTTTGAAAATTTTTTGATAATCTATTTTTAGACTCAATATTTTTTAAACACTGGTAAAGATATACACTCGTGCTCACGAAATTAAGTCAATTAATTTTTTTTTAATTTAATTGTTGTTGCCTTTATTTTTAAAGATCAAAATAGTGGCTAAATTCGTCACGAAAGGCAAGGAGATCGTTCAGAAAATTATACAGAATTTTAACGTAATTTTTGTTTTTTCATCTTGTCACTTGTTTTAAGTGGGCGGGGCTTTTACCAAAAAATTAGCGATATCAACCTTTTAACAAATTACATAGTAAAATTTAGACAGTACTGATCGGTTGTGTACAAACTGTATATTTTTGGAAATCCTATAAAATTTCCGTAAGTCTTGCATTATTCTTATCTACAAATAGTCGCCAGACTTAAAATTGCAGCACTTTAAACATGACCACATTTTTCCTTGTTTTTAGCATTTTTAATAAAGTTAACAGCACTGAAATTTTAAAGTGAATAGTTTTATGCTTTTCTTACCACAATATAACAAATCAGTCAAGATTTTTTTTACGTTATAGTAAAAAGCATTTGATGTTAAAATTTCAGTGTTGCTAACTTTCTTTTAAAATCGCTAAAAACAAAGAAAAAATTGGTCATGTTTAAAGTGCTGCAATTTTAAGTCTGGTGACTATTTGTAGATAAGAATAATGCAAGACTTACGGAAATTTGATAGGATTGCCAAAAATATACAGTTTGTACAGAACCGATCAGTACTGTCTAAATTTTACTATGTAATTTGATAAAAGGTTGATATCGCTAATTTTTGGTTAAAAGCCCCGCCCACTTAAAACAAGTAACAAGATGAAAAAACAAACATTACGTTAAAATTCTGTATAATTTTCTGAACGATCTCCTTGCCTTTCGTGACGAATTTAGCCACTATTTTGAATTTTAAAAATAAAGGCAACAACAATAAAATTAAAAAAAACTTGAATTGACTTAATTTCGTGAGCACAAGTGTATGTAACCACATATTTTTTGATTTTTTGTATGTTGGCGATGTAAGCTTACTTGTGTGCAGCAGGTCAATTATGTTTTTATCTATTAAATATTACATGTCGATGTAGCTCAGATGGTAGAGCTATTGACTGGCAATCTGTAGACCCAGGTTCGATTCCCGCACCAGCAAATTTTATTTAAAACAAATATTTTTTTTTTATATAATTAATTTTTTTAAAAATCTATTTTTAAACTCATTATTTTTGTCAGTACTGGTAAGCACATAGGTAACGATATATTTTTTGATTTTTCGTATGCTAGTGTGTAAACATAACTCATTATTTTTCGCGACATCGCCATATAAAGGTAATAAGAAATGTAATAACAAAAGTAACTACCCAAGAAACATTTGTACGGATTGTCCGCAACGTACGGAGTCATAAATCTGGCTTTTACGGCACGTTAATGGTCCGCATGCACGTATCCGTAATAGCATGTGCGTGTACGGAACACAAACGTACCGTATAATCGGATTTCGAACATAACACGTTTTAACTCCGTTTTGGTGTATCCGTTTCCGTATTGTTAAATACGGACTTCATCGGTATTAGTTTGTTTTTTTTCTAAGTACACAAATTATTTTAAAAAATACAGCAAAGCCCTTCTGCTGCTAAAAAATAATACTGGGCCGAAAAATAAGTGGCAATAGCTTGAATCCGTCCTAACACGCCATCAAGCAAAGAAATTCAAGTCACATACATCAGATGGTAAGATTTATCCAAATTGTTATGTGTTTTAAAGATGGTTTTTTGTAATGCAATTAAAAAATATTTACTGACATATTTAGTTGTTTTGATAGCAAAGTGTGCGAAAATCCATCGTGATTACAGTTAAAATTTATCTAATTTATTTTTTCTTTTGAATGCAGGTATTGAATTTTATTGTGTGCTGATGTTGTAAATTGATGATGGATGGAAAAGTAAGCTGCACCAAATGTAAATATAGTGTAAATATAAAAAATAAATTATATTTTTAATAAATCTATAAAAAAAACTTAAAAACTATTACTTATAATTAATAAAATTAGGGTTAATATAGGTAGACATGCAAATCCGTTTTTGTTTCAAAAAACCGTACGAATACGGACCGAAAACGGCATTTTAAAAATGGAGTCACTCCGATATTCACACGACATAACGGTCCGGAAACGGTCCGGCATTGACGGACTTTCAACGGACTAGTCCGTTTTTTACATGACATAACGGTCCGATATTGACGGACTTTAAACGGACTTGTCAGTTTTTAACACGACATTACGGCCCGTAAACGGTCGGTCATTGACGGACTTTCAACGGATTCGAATCAGTTTCGATGTTCCTTAACTTCTGTTTTCTGGTCCGTATACACTGATAGAATTTTGTGCATAGTATTAATGAATTTGTTCATTAATCCAATGATTTTTTTCATTGAAAAGTCCCCAAAGAACGCGTTCATTAGATCAATGAAACGTATTCATTAAATGAAAACTAATTGAAAAAAATATATTTTTTTTGCGTTACTTTTTTTATTTATTTTTATTTTATTAATTTTTATTTGTACATATATTTCTTTTTCGTTTTTACAACGTTTTTGACATCTCCCTGAAGTCGACTTGAACCCGCAATCACCAGAATGTAAACATTATCGCGTTACCGATTGATCTAAATAGCCAAAACAAAATGATGTCATTATTTTGACTTTTATATTTAAATAATTTCAGTTTACAACCCTAGCGTTCATTACTGGAACATATATCTATTTTAGTAATTAGCAAATTCAAAACCCTTATACAAATTATAGCATATCTTACGGGTTAGTTGAAAATATATAATTAACTCAATGAAATTTTTTCATTAAATCAGTGAATTCAGATTAATGAAATCGATTCATTAATAGTATGAACGAAAATTCTATCAGTGTACGGTTCCAGAAAACGGTAGAAAACGGAGTCGGATTCCGTTTATGACGGACCGAAAACGGTGCGTAATCGGAACGAATTGTTTGTTGGGTAGTTACCATTACCAAGTATGTACACTGAGAGAATTATCCTTCATGATATTAATGATATAATTTCATAGAATTTTTTTCGTAGAACCAATGAAGAATTTCATTATGCATATAATATTTAATTAATATTATGAAATTTTTCATAACTTTTATTTCATAAAATTTCATAAAAAAAATTTATTGAATTTCATAAATTAGATCTCCATAAATTTAATGAAAATGTTCTTTATATTTATGAAATTGTTCAATAGTACCCAGTGTAGAAATGGTAATGACATATCATTATTTTTTGGACTACCAGTAATGACACCCACATAATTTCTGCATTATTTTAAAACATATAGTAATGAGTTACTGATAATGATTTATTTTTATCATTATTTGAAATAGAAAGTAATTTTCTAGATGTTTTTGAAAATTTTTTTAAATGTGATAGATTTGATTCGGCTCAAGGTCATATAAATAAAAATCAAGTTTTGTATTTTATATATGACCTTGAGCCAAACCAAATCTATCACACAAGAAAAACACAGGTCAACTATAAAAACTTTAAACAATTTTTTTAAATCTATTTTTAGACTCAATATTTTTTCAACACTGGTAAGGATATATGTAACCACATATTTTGTGATTTTTTGTATGTTGGCGAGTAAGGTGACTTGTGTGCAGCAGGTCAATTAAGTTTTTATCTATCAAACATTACATGTCGAGATAGCTCAGATGGTAGAGCTATTGACTGGTAACCTGGAGTCCCAGGTTCGATTCCCGCACTAGAAAATTTTATTAAAAAAAAAAAAATTTTTAGAAAATTTATTTTTTTCAAATCTATTATTAGACTCATTCTTTTTTGTCCGTACTGGTAATGACATTTTTTAGATTTTTCGTATGCTGGTTTGTAAGCATAACTCATTATTTTTCGCGACATCGCCATACAAAGGTAATAAGAAATGTAATAACAAAAGTAACTAGTTACCATTACCAAGTATGTAGTTACATAACCACATATCTGGTGATGATTTTCTACACTGGGGAATTTAGCTTTATTGAAACAAATGTTTTTAATTTGATGAAATACTTTACTGGCTTAATAAAAGTAACTCTTTATAAATCACGAAGTTATTGAGAACTAACTATTATTAAAATGACAAAATTATTATTTTCCTTTATTTTTTCATATTATAAATTAAACGTTTATCTACACAGGTGACAAGTATCATCATCATCATCATCGCTATCGTTAGTGTCCGTTTTTTTAATAATATTACTGCGGTTTAATGATCTTCTCTGTTGAGTTGACTCTAATAATAGCCGATCTACATCCTCTATAGGTTCAATTAGACGTGCCATAATGCCATAGCCGTAACCATAACGCTATTGCAGACAACCAAAATTCAATTGGTATCTACGGTTACGGTTATGGCGTTATGGCATGTCACCTATAATCGAATACATTGTAGCCTATAAGATTGGTTTGAACAGCTGTTTTATATGGTTATGGCACGTCTAATTGAGCTTTATATCAGGGATCGGCAAACATATACAACCTTATTTTGTGTATGTGAGTGAGTTGCAGCCTCTCTCTCTCAATGCACTAATAAAAGAACGTTTGTATAATAATTTGAAAATTTTAAATGTTTATAATGCGAATATAAAATAAAAATTTAAAAGCAAACAACAACTACAAATATCAAAAAACAACAACACAAAAAAAATAAAAACAAAAGAACTTAAAAATAAATTAACAAAACAATGTATCAATAAACATTATGCAGAGTATAAAAAATCTGGCAAACAAGCGATCTGACAACCTACTTCATTGAATGCTTGTTTGCGACTAAGTTATTTTTTTGTTCTATCCAGCGCTGCCAACTTTGACAATTTGTCTCTATTTTGACGATTTTTGAAGCAAAATTTGGGCAAATGACGATTGACGATTTTTCAAAATTTCATATATGAAAAATGACGATTTTTTAAAATGGCATGATTTTTTGTTAAAAAAATTGCATTTTTATTAAAAACTACATAAATAAAAATATTCAAAACAATTTTTTACGCTATGTGATATAGAAGAAAAAAAATAATGTACACGAATTTTTTCGCGCCGAATCTCATGTTTAGGGGTTAAAAGTAGGGTCAGAACTGACACAATTTTCTGTTTTTTAATTTATTTCTTATAATTTCAAAGTCAAATTTGTTAGCAATTGTAAGCTTTTTTGCAGACGTATCTATAGGTATACAAAATATACCCGAAGAGTTCCAATTTGTTTTTATTCAGTTATTATTTTTTCGAATAGGAGATTTGTATGAGAAATTGTTGTTGGTTTTATCTCAAATGTACACATAATTATCTCTATTCAATTTTGTATAGGGGGTGTCAATATTTGTTGTCGTTCCATAGAGCCTTTTTCAACATTTCAAATAAGTGGCAACCCTGGACTCACAATAAGGGTATTTAATGTTTGTGTTCTCGAGTACCTTAACTCTGTGTATAAACATATCCAAATTTCGTGAATTTCAGACATGTTTTCATAGAAAAATAGGTTAGTTTTTGATTCAACTTTTTAACTCTTAAATTTTTTCCTATCATATATCTGCATTTTATTAAATTTGGATACCTTTACCGTTAGTAAAGGTTTTCCCTGGTTCTTTTCTGTGTATATTATTATAATTAAAAAACTGGGTTTTTGGTAAACTTATTCTTTTTTATTGATATATAAGGGATTTTTGGATTGACGATTTTTTGAAGATTTCTCATTCCTAAAATGACGATTTTGACGATTTTTTCTCCTAAAATTGACGATTTTTCAACAAAATGGGTTGGCAGCACTGGTTCTATCTGTGAGCTTATGTAGGTGTGAGAGAGCGCGCATGGGCATAGGTGTTGGCAAGGTTGCCAACACTTGAACTGAAAAAATGGCTAGATTACGGATAAAAAATGGCTAAAATTAGAAAATAATGCTTAAACCCAATAATTTCAATATAAATCAGTGATAATGAAGAGTTCTAACACGAATTTCATGAAAGTAGCCTTTAAATTTTAATGTTTTCACAAATTTCTAAAATATTTTCATTTAAATTTTACAAAAAACCTGATTTTAAATCGAATCAAAAAATTACATGTGTCTGTGAACACAAATAAAAGTTTTAAAAATTGAAAATTTTGTACTAAAATTTTGAAAATCATAAAAATTCAAGCACATTTATATGAAATTAACTGTAAAAATTAAAAGAAAAAATGGCTAGGGCAAAATAAAATGGCTAAATCTTCCGGCTAGATCCAATCCAGCAATTTTTTTATGGCTAGATGAAATTAAAATGGCTAGATCTAGCCGGAAAATGGCTAAATTGGCAACCTTGGGTGTTGCCGTCGCCTGCTCTATATTTGATATGATTTTTGGTTTTGATAGCTCACTTCTTTTTGTGTAAACCACAGATTAATACCAGATGTGAAACCAATGACAGGTGTCAAAAAAGTATTCTCGAACCGTATGGTTTTGTTTACATGGAAGTCAAGTCAAGAGGGAGATAACCATATAAAATCTCCATACATTTTGTATTGCGCATTTTTTGTATATATCTGTCTCTTTTTAGATTATTGTGCTTTATCTTTTGTGTTTTTCTTAAATTTTTGCGTTTTGCTTTGCTCATTTTCTGTCGGCCATATTGCCCAAATCAGCTGATTCATATCTGGTATAATTTGTGGTGTAAACTTTGCCGTACAAAGGGTACACTCTGCGGTAACCAACATCCTTTAAACTTTTGGCATAATTAAGTAAAGTTAATGTTTCTTTACTTAAATAATCGTTAATAAAGATTGATTTATCGGTATCTTTTAGCTTTGGCTTGGTCGACATAATAAAATTTTTTTTTGATTTCCTGTTGTTAAATTTAAACACCATATACTTCTTATTTCCATCATCTTTCTTTTTAAGAAAATAAACTAAATATATAAACTACAGCAACATCTTTCATAATTTTTACGACGGTTTCAACAGGATCGGAGCTATCAGTAACTTCAACACCATTTATAAGGCATTCTTGCTGGGTAATTTAAAATTTTGCATATTTCGTATAAAAAATTTATATTTTTTTGTGAAAAAGAAAAAAAAAAACATTTTGTTAAGAATCGATTCAATACCAGTACGATATCGGTATTAAGGGAAAAAGTTTTGGAATACCGGTATTTTTTTAAATTAAGAATTTCGAAATTGGTATCGGTATCGGTTACCGATTTGAAAGGGTTTTGAAACGGATAACGGTATTATTAAGGTATAGGTTGCCAACCTTGGTTTTCATACATTCCTTGGCTTTCACTTGTCGTGCAAAGAAATCGGAACACGGGGCTAAACCGGCTGCTTTTTGTCCAAATGTATTCGGTGCGCTTTTAAATTTTTTATTGATAAAATTCTACAAGTATTTATTTGAAAAAAATATTTCATAACTTTAAAATAAAACTCTTTATGATATTTTTTTAAATTCAGGAAAGAGTTCTAAATGTAAAATTCTCTATTGAATAGTATTTTGAATTATATGGAGTTTTATTTTCCTATAAATAATGTACATAAATGTATTTAAAATTGGAATTTTTTAAGTGAGGTTTTTTAAAGTTTATAATCAAGAGACCATAATACCTTATACCAAAGTTTGGTAATTAGTTTGCAAAAAAAATTCGCGAAAAAAATCTTGAAAAAAGAAAAGTGTTTGCATCAATACATTCGTTTGCCATAAAGCCTCTTGTACCATAAAGCCTTTTTTCGCGATCAGCTATAATTTTGCAATTTTTTAAGTGCGGTTTTTTAAATTTATAATCTAGGGACTAAAATACCAATTTCTTATACCAAAGTTTGGAAGTTCGTTTACAATAAAAAATTCGCGAAAAAATATTTCGCAAAAAGGAAAATGTTTCCATCAATATATCCGTTTGCAGAATCTAAGCTGACTAAGCTTGTTAATGAATATTTTGTACCTAAAGGCTTTTTTCGCGTTCCGCTATTATTTTGAAATTTTTTAAGTGCGGTTAATTTAAATTCATAATCTAGGAACTATAATACCAATTTCTTATAAAAAAGTTTAGTGGTTAGTTTGCAAAAATAATTCGCAAAAAATATTTTGCAAAAAGGAACATTTTTGCATTGTATGTAAATGTAAATCGCTGATTAAGTTTTTTAATTCAATATTTGTACCATATAAAATTTTCCACAATTGCGCGTTTTGGAAATAAGGTATTAATTTATCGATCAAATTTGCGAACACCATAAAAACTAAAGAACGCGAAATAGCGGATTTAGTGATAAAATTTATGTATTTAGTTTTTTATTGTGCGTTATTTCTTATTCAGGTAATCTATCAAAAAGTTATTGAAAGAATTATTTTTGACAAATTGCGAACTTTGCATATAAGACGCCATATAAAAATATTAATTTATTAATAAAATTTGCAAACACCGAAAACATTTGAAAAAAATGTGAAATTGCTGGTTTAACCCATATTCTCTTTAATTAAGAAATAATTATGCCACTTGTTTGAAACTTACATGGTTTGCTACTGAGGGCCCTAGGAACACGAAACTGAAGTTGAAATTATTTTGTCTTCTATAGATCCGTAGTTATTGCCTGTCGTCATATGACGACGATAGGAGAATATGTGTACAATTGTTACAAAAAAAAAAAAAATCCAAAAAATTTTTAAGAATAACAGGAATATTTATTAAAACTACATTTTTCCATTACATTCGAATATACTTCAATTTCTTAAACTAACATTATTTCATTGAATAGCGAGAGAAAATAAAAATTATAGCTCTCGTAAGTGGCATATACAAAAAGAAGATCTAGTATCACATTTGGAACACTCTGCCCGACCTGTCAATTTGATATCGAGGCCTCGACATTGTCTTTGCTTATCGTTGTGGCTTCTTTTTAGGAAGTGTTCTATTCGACCATAACGTAAAGTATCTACTACGGGAAGTTTTAGGCTATTTTCCTGTCTATTTTGGTAAATTCCATACTGAGGTAAGGTACAAAGCTCCAAACCTTGTCAAAGACAGCCAAAATGACTATATTTAAAAAAAAACAAATAAAAATTTTGTACATTTTGTGCACATATTCTCCTAGCGTCGTCATATGACGACACCTAAATTCATTAAATTATATAATTTTTCCAAATTGCGATGAGGACATTGTAGTTTCGCCAATGTGGAGCAAATTTAGTTGGCTGAGTTTAGTTTATTGAAAGAAATCATAATTTTTGCAGTTTTGGAATTTTTGTGATTTTAGGTCATTCACTGTGTCCAGAAACAATAACCAAAGTGGATAAAATAAACACAGAATGAATATTTGACATTTTTTGTTTACAAAACTCTGAACAGAAGTCCTTCCATGTTTAAAGTAACGGTATTATAGACATTTAAAAAGAGGAATTTCCATGTCGTCATATGACGACGCTAGGATAATATGGGTTAATTTCAAGTTTTGTGTATTTAATATTTTTATTGTTCAAATAAATATTCAAAGAATTATTCAAACACTTGTTAAAAATAAAATACTCTAAATTTTGAGATTTTTATTTTCCAAATTTAAAATTCATTCATTTTTGGGAATTTTATTTTAAACAAAAATAAAATTTCAAATACAGGGTGTCCGCCGGGAAGTTATACTACTTTGTTTATAATTTTTGATTAAATGAAAGAGAATGGATCTTATATTGATAAATGTTTTTTTAATGTTGGCAATTATGTATGGAATACAATATCAGATAAATGTCCGCCTCTGTTAGCCTCACAAATGCGAGCCCTTTTGAGCATATTTTTCATTACATTCTCACACATTTCACGCGGTATTTCATTAATTTCACTTTTAATGGATGCAAAGCTGACTGATGAATAATTTGAGGGTTTTCCATTGCCCAGAACCGACTATTCTGTTTATTCACATATCCATTCAAATAAAAATGTGCCTCGTCACTCATTATGATTTTTTCATGAAAATCGGGGTTGTCATGGGCGAGCTGTAACATCCTATTGGCATATGTACGGCGGCGTAAATGGTCTTGTGGAAGAAGCTCTTGCACTGAACCAAAAACATCGGTGAAATCAACTAAAATCCACATTAAATTGATGAATGGGTGATCACTATACAACTAACAAAACTTGTCCGTCAATTTAACACATTATTTAGTACATTTCTATTTTGACGTTTAACTATTTTATGTGATGTTAGCTTGACAAAATATCGTCAAACGTATTAGCAAAAATTAGTTATGGTAACAATTATATTTAATCAAATAAAATAATTATTTTGCTGTTTTACCAATGCAGTTTATTCAATTCAACAATGCATATTATTTAATTAATTCATATTTTATGGATTCATTATTAATTTTTAGACTTACATTTCATTATTTTTTATATTTTACCAATTTCAAATTATAAATATACAGCTGCGAAAAAAAAAATAGCACCAATTAAAGTTTTTTCTAATTTTATCCGCTTTGCTTTTATTTTTAAAGATCAAAATAATGATTAAATTGTCCCCGAAGTACTGGAAGATATTCCAGAAAATTGTAGAAAATTTTAGTGTAACGTTTGTTTTTTAACTTTGCTACCCGTTCTAAGTAGGCGTGGCTTTTAATGAAAAATCATCGATATCGAGCTTTCATCAAATTATATAGTAAAATTTAGCGAGTACTGATCGGATCTGCACAAACTAAATATTGTTGAAAATTCTATAAAATTTCCTTAAATCTTGCATTATTTTTATTCACAAATGGCGGCCAGATTTAAAATGACACCGGTTTAAATATGAGTAAATTTTTCTTTGTTTTTAGCGATTTTAAAATAAAGTTAACAACAATGAAATTTTAAAGCGAATGTTATTATGATATGCTTACCACGATATAACAGATCAGTCAGACTTTTTTTTTACATTATAGTATAAAGCATTTCATATTAAAATCTCAGTGTTGTTAACTTTATTTTAAAATCGCTAAAAACAAAGAAAAATTTACTCATATTTAAACCGGTGTCATTTTAAATCTGGCCGCCATTTGTGAATAAAAATAATGCAAGATTTAAGGAAATTTTATAGAATTTTCAACAATATTTAGTTTGTGCAGATCCGATCAGTACTCGCTAAATTTTACTATATAATTTGATGAAAGCTCGATATCGATGATTTTTCATTAAAAGCCACGCCTACTTAGAACGGGTAGCAAAGTTAAAAAACAAACGTTACACTAAAATTTTCTACAATTTTCTGGAATATCTTCCAGTACTTCGGGGACAATTTAATCATTATTTTGATCTTTAAAAATAAAAGCAAAGGGGATAAAATTAGAAAAAACTTTAATTGGTGCTATTTTTTTTTCGCAGCTGTATGTCTTTGTTATAATGAAGTCGATAAAATATAAAAAATAATGAAATACGAGAATATTTATTTAAAACACATGAAATATTTTATGGATAAAAACATATAAGTTAATTTATTTAAATTAACAATTCAAATACATTTTATATACTTCACATAAATAATATAAAAATTAATGACAGAAATTGAAGTTGAAAACGTTTAAAATTACATAAATTTATTTAAATTAAAATTAATAAATATTCACTTAACAAGTCACTGAATTTAATTATTAATACTTTGAAAAAAAAATAAACACTTAATGTCTTTAATTAATATTTCTAACTATCACAAATGGCTGTCACATGCTAGCACTAGGGATGACGCGACAAAACTAACCACACTAAACCTTTTCTACAGATTTAATAAAAAGTATTCAAACTGATGAAAAATTATATCAAATTAACATAACTGCCTTTTTAACAAAATTTTTTAGAGTTAACAAATTAAATTTTGTTAATAAATTAACAAAAATTCATCAAAACAACAATTAGTTCCTAGAGGATTTTTGACGACAATAAGTATGTACATTAAAAAAAAAATGGTTGAGTTCAAAGAACACACATCAGCTTGAATAAAAAAGATATTGTTTTAACAATTCGTTTCATCAAAAAGTAACAAAATTTTTAAGTTGATTTCTCTTACGACTTTGGTTCAGTGTCTTAAATGGAAACAAATGCAAATCCTTGTGCAAAATTGTGGCCAAAGTTGTTCTTTGAAGACCAAGCTCCTGAGCACGGCGTCGAATTGAGGTTGATGGATTGTTTTGAACACTTTCTTGAGCAGCAGTAATGTTTTCTGCCGATCTAGCAGCACGTTGTGGTCCATGCTTGGGCCTATCACCTACAGACCCTCTTTCTTCGAAATCATTCACTACACGATAAATATTGCGTTTTGTTGGCACGTTGTTTCTCCCAAAATTTCACGTACCTTTCTCATCGTCACAGTAATCGATGATTGATTTTGATAAAATGTTTTAACGATTAAAACACGTTGGTTTATCGAATATTTTTCCATAATAAATTTGCCACGTGCCTACTTCACGACTGCCAAACATGAACTGTCAAGACTAATGTTTACCAAAATGGCGGCAAAACAAAGTAGTATACTTTCCCGGCGGACACCCTGTATTTACGGATTTCTAAATAAAATTCAGAATTTTTCATTGCCTGATAACAATTGTATATAAAACTTAAAATGTGTATTTGAAAATTTTTCAAAAATTTTGTCTAACTTACATGCTTGTGTGTACTTACGAAGTATACCCAGCAAAATCTCAGTAATGGGTGCTCATTACTAATATCTAAATAATAAGCAGTAGAATTAGGGTCTACTGCATATAATTCGATGTCAAATCTCATTATTTTTGTTCTACAAGGTCGTTTTTGTAAATAGTTATCCATATCCGCTGCATGAAAAACCGCACAAAATTTGTGCACCCGCTTACCCGCTGCATTACAAAAGTATATAAAATAAGAAGTTACTAAAATAAGTAGTTATTCGTGTGCTTATACGCAGTCAAAAAATAAGTGGTTACAAATTGTTAAATAATACGACTTACTTATATACTTACTAGTGGTTAAAAAATAAGTAGTCAACAAATTCACATCTTTATAAATAAATAAGTAGTCGCACGAAAGCTAGACTGCTTATAAAAACGGCTTCGCCTAACAAAAATAACTAGTACTGACGCCGAATTACTATACCCTTAAAAATACGTAGTTACTGATCACTATATTTTCAACTATTTCATATGTGAAATAACCCCCACTATGCCATAGTTGATATGAAGTAGTGGAAGGCAACTATGTATAAGTAAATTCTAGAAATTAACTATGGAAAAAGTTAATGCCAATGATTTCCTATTGGAAATTAAATTAAATCTAAATGTGGTAGACAACGACTATTTTTTTTAAATTTAAAAATGGTCAATAGAAACCACGAATCTTTATATTTTAACTTATTTTTTGCAATAAATAAAAGTTTAATCAAATTAATTGTTCACAATATTTTAATTTAAATTAAAACATAATATTTTAAATTATTTGCATATACCATTTAATAAGATAATGTTCAATATTCTGCAGATAGGATTTTCCTTTTGGTCCTTATTTGTAAATTCTGAAAAAAATTTAATAAATTATTTAAAATTAAATTATAACTAATTATATGGAAATTCGTATATTTTGCAATTATTTACCTTTAATTTGGACTTAAAAAATAAACTTATTAATTTGAAATTTATATATTTTTTAAGATTTTTTTCTAATTTTGGCTGTTTTATTTATTTTTCTATTTGACAATTTCACAATTTATTTTGACAATTACTACATAATTACAAAATCGACTATGTATAACGGGGTTGCTAATGACTACACCAATAGTTATTATTGATTATTACACTATGCGACAGTCAAAATCGGGATGGGATGAAACCAACGGGAAATGTTATATCGGTCAAAAACAAGTTATACGTGTCCCGGCGTTTCGCTGGGTCAACCCTAGGAATCGAGATATATCTTTTTTTTGACATAACTCGAGAACCACTAGTCCGATTTTGCTCAAACAATTTTAATTAATAAATTAATTAATAAAATTTCTATATACTCAACAGTTTTGCCGATAAAAATAAATGTTTGTTACCGCTACCATAAAAATCAATAACCTTTTGTTTATTACTTTTTTTTTAATATTTTAGGCAAAAAATATTTTTTTCTTCATACATTTATTTTTACCGGCAAAACTGTTGAGTATATAGAAAAACGTTATATGAACAGATTAAAGGAATTGTAATTTTTAATTTTTTTAAAATTATTTGAGCAAAATCGGACTAGTGGTTCTCCAGTTATGTCAAAAAAAGACCACCAAAGGTCAAATCGATATATCTCGATTCCTAGGGGTGACCCAGCGAAACGCCGGGACACGTATAACTTCTTTTTTACCGATATAACTTTCCCCGGTAGTTTGAACCCTTCCCGATCACTGACCCCTACCATTTGTCTTACAGTGTTATAGTTGATTTATAAAAAATCTAAATTGACTATGGATTTTGTTGACTATGCGACGACGTACTTTTTTGGGTGTAGTAAATAAATTTTATTTTTATTTGGTAATGAAAGATTTTGCTGGGATATTGGCTTGTGGGCCATTATAATGCGGCCATACCCTGGGTAAAGTAAGCCAGCTTGTGTGTAGAGTTTGAAAGCACTCGGGGATTCTAGTAGGTAGACACAAGTATCTCCGAGTGCTTTCAAACCCTACACACAAGCTGGGAAAAGTAAGCCAGCTTGTGTGTAGGGTTTGAAAGCGCTCGGAGATACTTGTGTCTACCTACTAGAATCCCCGAGTGCTTTCAAACTCTACACACAAGCTGGCTTACTTTTCCCAGGGTGTGTCCGCATTGTAATGGCCCACAAGCCAATATACTTCGTAAGTACACACAAGTATAGTGGCATGTAAGTTAGACAAAATGTTTGAAAATTTTCAAATATTTCAAGTTTTATATACAATTGTTATACACAATTATCCCATATCGTAAGTACACACAATGTGAATTACACGAAATCGATACATTGTGTGGACTTACACGTTTTTCTAAAGGGATATTTGGAATTATATGGAAGGGAACGTGATTAAAAAAATGTTTTCAAAGTCATAAAAAAATTATTGGCGAAAACGAGTGTCGGTTTTTTTCGATCTCACTCTTTAAATTTACATTTTTGATTATTTCTTTCACCAAATCCCTAATTCAAGTTTATTTAAACACTTATAAAAAGTTTCAAGCATAAATCTAGCCGAGAAGATCCTACACTGCGTTTAAATGTGGAATAATTTAAAATTTAATCAATTATTATATATTACTCGTAAAAACAAATAATTTGTAGTTCAACTCTTCAAATCATGACCTTTAATTAAAATAATTATTTTGTTCAAAACAAAGCTTCACGGCCACAAAGTGGATTTAAAAATTATTATTATAACTAAGAACGTAAGGCAAATACAAATATCGAAAATTGCTACACTGAAAGAAAAAATGTTTGGACACCACGGATTAGTCTTTAATGAAAATTGGTTTGTTAATAGAACTGAGTTGGAGATCCCAATGGAATTTAGGTGGATGTTGTCCTTAGGGAAAAAATTTGCATTACCAATTGATGACAGAAATTTTTCCCCACTACATGTAATAGCTAACATAGAACAATGTATACAGGTCATAGAAGAAAACACTGACAAAGACGTCGCAAGGGCTAAACTGGCGAATAGGGTTAACTCTTTTAAAAGGAAAATACCAAACACGGAAAAAGATAAATTTATTCTGACAATTTTCAACAAGACAAGGAAGTTTTTGAAAAGACATGATGATATAATTGTTATACAGGCTGACAAGGGCAACAAAACGGTGGCAATGTACAAACAGGACTATTTGGATAAAATGGAAAGATTACTAGAGGATAAGAATACATATAGAATAATAAGAAATGACCCCACCGCGAAATTACAACGTGACAACAACAACATAGTATTGGAATTGTACAAACAGAATTGTATTGACTTATGGCAAAAACGATAATTTTTATGTTCGGCAACTACCGCCCCCAGAATTTATGGGTTACCCAAAATACACAAGTCGGGTACACCTCTTAGACATATTATATCTTCAGTCCAAGTACCATGCTACGAATTATCCAAATATATTGGCGGAATTTTGAGGCATATTGTATCCGAAATATACAATGTAAAAAACTCACTGGCAGTTAAAGAACAACTGATGAATTACAAACTGGATAAACGAGATGTATTAATTTCTTTTGACGTTATTTCATTATTCACGAACATACCAGTACATATAGCGATTAAAAATATTATGAATAAATGGAACATTATCAAAAACTACACAAAAATTTCAAGATCCAAGTTTTTACAAATATTAAAATTTTGTTTAAACGACAACAATTACTTTATATTTGGAAACAAAGTATATAACCAAATATTCGGTATGCCGATGGGCAACCCTCTCTCCCCAACAATAGCAGATATTATACTTGACAGCCTACTTGACAATGCAATAACGGAATTGAAAAACAAAAACATCCACATAAAGTACATAGTTAAATATGTAGACGACATATTAGCGGTTATAAATCTAGACGATAAAAATGAAATTCTCTCAACGCTCAACAAATATCACCCGAAAATCCAATTCACTTTTGAAATTGAAAATAACGGGAGTATTGCGTACCTATATACCAGACTATACCGGAAGGATAATGCAATCAATTTTGACTGGTTTGCAAATGAATCAGCATCTGGTAGATTAATGAATTTTCATGCAACACAACCTAGAAACCAGATTACAAATACAGCAAAAAATTTCATTACAAGAGTACTCAAGATCAGCGATGAACAATTTCACGAGAAAAATAAGGAAATAATAATAAAAATACTTAAAAGTAATAGTTTTCCGTACAAGATAATTAACACACTAATACATAATACAATGAGGGAAATAAAAAACAGTAATAGTACTGAACAGCATATCAACCACAACAATGAGGAGAAAAAGTTTTACAGTGTAAAATACATACCTGGGCTGACTGACAACAGAAGCATGAAATCAACAATAGATTTAAAAAACATATGTTTTGCCTACAAAGCAAACAGAACTACAAGTGCAATATTCTCTAGAGTTAAGGCGCCTATTGACAAACAACAACAAAGCAACGTAGTTTACGAAATTAAGTGTAAGGGAAATGACAATCAAAAATGTGAGCAAATTTATATAGGCACTACAAAAAGAACATTGGAAACTAGAATGACAGAACACAAAATGGATATAACAAAACGAAGAGAAACAACACATACTACAAACAGGTCACTCAGCTGATTTTGATGAGGTTAGAATAATCGACAGGGAAAAAATAGAGAAGAAGAGATACACAATAGAAAGTCTAAGAATCCAACAACAAATACAAAGAACGATGCATTTAAAGCAAGACACGGACAACATAAATGCAAGCTACAGGGTTGCATTAAAATAAGCTGTGATATTAAGTTAATATGTTTTCAATGTGAAAATTCGTATTTTTGTTTATTTATATTTCTTATGTTAAATGTAAAAATATTTTAATGTAAAGGAAAGCGTAAATATTGTAAGGGAAGAAATGTTTTTGATGTGAAATATTGTAATAATTTGTGTTTTATTATTTTATTTTATTAAATAGACGAACCCTTGAAAAAGTAGACAAAAAATCTACGAAACGTCGGGTAAAACTGTAATGGAATTGCATTTTTAATTACAAAAGGAATTAGGTCAAATTAGCTTAACAACAGAATAAAAAGTAACAAATTATTTTTTTTATTTATAGCTTTAATATCGTACAAACGACTAAAATGCGTTTTCAAAAATATTGCACTTAAGCCCGTAATCGAGCGAGATTATGAACACCATGAACACCAAGATTGTGAACACCATGAAATATTTTTATATATTTGACTTATAAGTAGGCTATTTTTCAAGCCTGTCGCGAAAATATTAAATAGTTATATTACTGTCCTTATTAACATTTCTTCCAGTGGCAAAAAACTCGCTCCAAAAAATTAATGGGTAAATAAATATTTAACAAATAACTATGTCCATAAACTTCCTGCCATGATAGAAAAATAGTTGAGACAAAAATTTTTAGGTTCTGAGATACAGACATACATATATTTTCACAAATTTCTCTTGAGATTTTACAGTCGATGATAAAACCAATTTAAATTATTTTTGAAATCTAAAGAATTTGAAAATCAAAAACTTTGTACCATTCATTCAGATTTTTTTTTGTAATTTTGTAGTGAGAATTGTTTCTTGTTAAACGTTTCCTTCCTTTATCTTTGAGTTTATTTTTACAAAATATTTAGTATAAATAGCGTTTCAGCGTTATAAATATGAGAAATAAATAGTTTTATCTAAATATGAGTGCCAGTGGCCCAGCCATGTAAATATATAGTTGTAAAGTTTAACAATTCACCACCTTGACGTATTTCAGATCTTTGTTGTAAATGATCAAACCAGCGGGATAAATTCAAATAGTTTTCCTTTTCGATGGGTGTTAAAGATTTCTGAAAGAGAAAAATTTAATGTTAAATAAAATTGAATAAAAGTCCTACATATATTAAACATTTTATTAGCCCAAAGCATATATTAAAGCCCAAACTATGGCATAACAACCCGAGGAAAAAAAATTATATATAATCATATGTAGCATATATTACAATATATAATTAGACAAGTCGTTATGTATATCCATATATAATTATATATGACGTCTTTTTCCATAATTTTTCCTTATATTATGCCATATATAATTTCATGTAATTAGATATCGGCCTTTATAATATTAGGTATGATATATAAGATTATATATTACATAGCATGGCTGATCTTATTGCATATACAGTTGTATATAGAGCTATATTTTAATATATATGGCGGCATTTTAGGAATATATCATTATATATGGTATCATTTAAACAATATATAACTCTATATGGTGACAGTTAAAATATATATTATCATATATGGTGGCATTTAAACCATATATGGTCATATATGGTACCTCATGAACAAAATCTTTAATACAGTTGCAGATATGATAATATATGGTACTAAATATAGTGCCATATATATTTATATATGGTGTTATTTAAGCAATATATTAGCATATATGGTGCCATTTAAACCATATATTATTATATATGGTGCCATTTAAACAATATATGGTACCTCATGATCAAAATTTTTAATACAGTTCCAGATATAATATATGATACTATATATTGTGCCATATATATTTATGTATGGTGTTATTTAAGCAATATATTACCATATATGGTGCCATTTAAACCATATATTATCATATATGGTGCCATTTCAACAATATATGCTCATATATGGGACCTCATTAACAACATTTTTAATACAGTTCCAGATATAATAATATATGCTACTCGATATAGTGCAATATATATTGATATATGGTATCATTTAAACAATATATTACCATATGTGGTAACATTTAAACCACCCAAGTAAAAAAGTTTTGATATAGATTTATATGACTATTGTATTAAAACAAAATTATATTACATTGTATATTAAATATATAAATATATCTTCCATCATATTACACTTTATATAGTGCAATATATGACAATATCCAATTATATATCTATCTATCTATCTATCTATCTATCTATCTATCTATCTATCTATCTATCTATCTATCTATCTATCTATCTATCTATCTATCTATCTATCTATCTATCTATCTATCTATCTATCTATCTATCTATCTATCTATCTATCTATCTATCTATCTATCTATCTATCTATCTATCTATCTATCTATCTATCTATCTATCTATCTATCTATCTATCTATCTATCTATCTATCTATCTATCTATCTATCTATCTATCTATCTATCTATCTATCTATCTATCTATCTATCTATCTATCTATCTATCTATCTATCTATCTATCTATCTATCTATCTATCTATCTATCTATCTATCTATCTATCTATCTATCTATCTATCTATCTATCTATCTATCTATCTATCTATCTATCTATCTATCTATCTATCTATCTATCTATCTATCTATCTATCTATCTATCTATCTATCTATCTATCTATCTATCTATCTATCTATCTATCTATCTATCTATCTATCTATCTATCTATCTATCTATCTATCTATCTATCTATCTATCTATCTATCTATCTATCTATCTATCTATCTATCTATCTATCTATCTATCTATCTATCTATCTATCTATCTATCTATCTATCTATCTATCTATCTATCTATCTATCTATCTATCTATCTATCTATCTATCTATCTATCTATCTATCTATCTATCTATCTATCTATCTATCTATCTATCTATCTATCTATCTATCTATCTATCTATCTATCTATCTATCTATCTATCTATCTATCTATCTATCTATCTATCTATCTATCTATCTATCTTTTTTTTTTCTAGTGGCCCCACGACAACTTCACCAACTCCACCCCGGAACTACGGTAGCATTTCATCAGGATGGGGGGTTTATTTCCATAAGATTCCTACGTCCTCCTTACTTTCTCTAAGTAAGGAGGTTCGGAACCACAGAGCTCCTTTCCTTCAATATTCTATTGATGTATCCTTCACACAGTTTCCATGCATTCTCAGATTTCAGCATTTCGCCTAGCAGATTCTCCTGAGTTAAAGTTACACCTAGCATATCATTTAAAGCGTGTCTCTCCTCTAACCACTTTTCACATTCAAAAAGTATGTGCTTTGCATCTTCATCTACTGCTCCGCATGAGTCACAGCTGCTTATCTGCTTCAATTTAAATCTATGTAGGTATTTGTTAAAACTACCATGGTTTGTCATTGCCTGAGTTAGGAAATATCCCATGTTTCCATGTTGCCTATTCATCCAGACTCTTATATTTGGGATAAGGCCATATGTCCATCTCCCGTTCTCGTCTTGATCCCAACGTTCTTGCCATTTGACCATTATATTGTCTCTGACGTCATTCTTCATCTCCATAATTTTCCTCTTTCGCTCTTGTAAGTTAGTGTAGGCCAAACTTATAGTCTTTGTTTGGGTGTATATTTCCCCTCTTTCCAGTATTAATAGGTCTATTGGTGGTAGACCTGCAAGCACTAATGCAGAACTTGTAGATACTGTACGGTACGCTGATATGATGCGGAGAGCAGTAACTCTCTGTGCTCTCTGCAATTCCCTTATGTTGTACTTCAGATCCAATGCCCTGACGAAAGTTGGGGCAGCATAGAGAAGTTGGGAATGCACTACGCTGTTTAGCAATCTCCTTATCTGCGGCCTTGGCCCGCCACAGTTTGGCATTATCCTTGCCAATGATGTTGCCGTTCGCAAAGCTTTGTCACGAATATTCAGAACGTGGTGCCCAAAGCTAAGATTGTCATCCAATTGGACACCCAAATAGCATAAGCTCCGTTTAAAAGGTATCTCACTCTCTTGTAGCCGAATCTTCGGAATTTCGAAGACCCTTCGATCTGTCACCAGGATTGCCTCCGTTTTCGGTACTGCTAGTTTCAGGCCGTTTCTCTGCAGCCATCTGTTACAGCGAAATAGGCTATCGTTCACAACTATCTCGATTAATTCGGCAGTTCGTTGGTTCACAACAAGAGCGATATCATCCGCATAACCTACTAGTTCCGCCCCCTCCTGTAGGTCCAAATTCAATAGGTCATCGTACATCACATTCCAAAGGAATGGCCCTAATACGGAGCCCTGAGGTACGCCTGCTGTTATTTGGTATTCTTCCATGCCATTTTCCGTCTCATACAATAATATTCTATTGTCAAGATAGTCTGCTACTATGTTGTAGAGATATTTGTCCACACCCTTGCTCCCAAGAGCTCGTAGTACCACTTTCCACTTCACTGAGTTGAAAGCATTTTTAACGTCCAGTGTTATTATTGCACAGTATTCTCCTGTTGTCTTGGCCCGTATCGCCCGATTACATACCTCACTTATGGCATCTACTGTACTCCTCCCCTTGCGGAAACCATATTGCATAGGGGATAGGCCTCCAAGGTCATCTATATTTTCCTCCAACCGTTTTAACACTACGTACTCCAAAAGCTTTCCTAGTGAGTCCAACATGCAGAGTGGTCTATATGTACTAGGATCATTTAATGGTTTATCTCCCTTACGCAACAAAACTAACTTCTGTATCTTCCATTTAGCGGGAAAGATCCCGCTCACTAGACATGAGTTGAAGACTTCTAGTAAGAATTCCGGCCATATCTCACATACTACCTTTACGACTTCATTTGGTATACCGTCTGGTCCTGGGCTCTTGCCCGTGCTCAGTTTATTACATGCATATTCAATATCATCTACGTTCAGAGGGATGAAAACGTCGATTTGCTGCTTTGGTACCCTTGTTAATCCATCTTCATCGAATGGGAATAGTGTTTCCACTATGGTCGTTGCCCACACTGGTTCCTTAATGCCGGGTATAGGTTTAATTCCACCTAGCTTTTTCATCACGATTTTGTATGGTTTACCCCAAGGGTCAGAATCTATTTCGTTGCATAGCTCTGTCCAACATCTTCTCTTGCTATCCTTTATGGCCCTTCTTAAGGTTTTACGTGTTCTCTTGTACTCAAACTGTAGGGCTTGGTTACCATGATCTCGTGTTGACGCCCGGCGTGCTGCGAGACATTTTGCCCTTAACTCACGTATTTCATCACTCCACCAGTAAACTGGGCGTTTGTTATTGTATTTTCGTACTCTTGGCATTGCAAGATTACACGCTTTGGTGAGTATCTTCGTCAGCGACCCGGCCGCATTTTCCACATTTATGGTTTCGGATGGATTGACCATATTCCTATCCTTAGCCCGTGTGATATACTCAGACAGTTTTCCGTCATCAAGCTTTTTGACGTTCCATCTTGGGAGGTCTACATCTTCCACACTCGTATTAGTGCGATCATCTATATTAAATGAAATATACTGGTGGTCACTTAAGGTGAGATCTTCCAGTACCATCCAATTCATGTTCTCCTTGTAGAGGTCTATCGTTCCAAAGGTGATGTCAATAATACTACCACCTGTTCCTCTTCGAAAGGTAAGTTTATCTCCGTTATTAAACACGGTAAGACCGAGACTAGCAATTAATTCACATACTGTAGTTCCCCTACTATCAATGGTATTGGAATTCCATTCCGTTGATTTACTATTAAAATCTCCTCCAATGATCACTTTATATTTTGAGGACCTGATAGAAGCATCAAGTATGTTAAGGGCTTCCGCAAATAAGTTATAGTCCATACTCGGTGAGTAGTAACAACTATATACTCTAATCTTAGCTACTGTTGCATATACGAAGCCAGCATTGCTCTGATCAACTTCGCTTATCATCAGTCTCCTGTTTCTTACCATGATGGCTGCCCGATGGTTTGTGTCTTCGTACCAAACTTGAGATGATGGGTTTCCATATGGTTCGCTAATTAACAGTATGTCCGTATTATCTTCTGTTGCCTTTTGTATCATCAGATCTTGTGCTTCTCTACCACGTCCGAGATTAATCTGTAGGAATTTCAGAATCATTTTGTTTCCCTATTTCTCCTGTTGTTTACGCACGCTGTGCTGCCAATATAATGACGAACATTTATTGAGCCGCTTTCATGGCATAATATACATCTTATTTCCGCTTTACATTCTCTAGACTTGTGTCCGGGATTACAGCATTTTCTGCATAGATTGGCCCTATCTGTGCCTTTGCACTGAATGGCAATGTGGCCCTGTTCCAGGCACCTGAAACATTGCGTTACCCTTATCCTACTCCTCAGTCTACACATGACCCATCCTACTCTGACTTTTCCCGCGCGGAGTAGTGGAGATGCTAAGTGCTCAGGCAATTGAACGAGCGCCTGTTTGGTCCCTCCAAAAGATGTTCTAAAATTTAGTATCCTGAACGTTGTGGGTTCTTCAACCTTTGTTACGTCCATAAGGGCATTAACAATATCGGTTTCGTCTGTTGACTCATCCATGTCTCTAATATCTATAATGTGATTTTTGGTAACAGCTTTTATCATCACATTATCACCAAGCGTGTTACCTATAGCACTTTTGAGCTTTTCGGCTTGACCCTCGCCTCTCTTAAGTTTAACAAGTAGCTCTCCAGCTCTTGTCCTTCTAATACCCTGTATCTCCACTCCGATATCAGTGGGATTGATTTTCCTCTTCATTTCCTTTATAACATCAGCGTATGACCCAGAGGTAGTAGCTTTAATAGTTATTGCCTCCCCTTGGTCTCGCTTTTCACGGCGTTTGTTATTTGGTTTCCTCTTTTTCTTTCCCGCTTTTCGGTGACTCACTGTCTCCCAATCATTTGTGACGGCCGGGGTCTCAGGTGTATTTACCTCACCCTGGGTCTGTAGTGCTCTAACTGTTGCGGGTGTTTTCGCTACCTTCCGCTTTCTCTCCTGTGTCGGTGAAATCTGGTCCACCTGAGTGGCTTTAGTTTGCACTTGCCTGCGCTCGTCGCTTATAACCACTGGATTAACATCCATCGCTTCCCTGTACTCTCTTAGTTGCTGGTACAGTGCGTAGGCACAGTTAAGATTATCGCGTACCGTCTTATGTATATTCCTTGCCCCAGAGACAATGACATTCGCCGCGCTTAGTTTATTGCCCAACTCAATAAACGCTCTTTCCTCTGATTGTTTGAGCTGACTCAGATGTGTCTTCTCGTTTTCAAATGTATCTACCTTACGAGCACTCACAGGAGTGTTCATATAATCTCCCATGGTAACCACATTTGCATTCACTGGTTTCTCCGACCCATTTGCCTGTGGTGATCTATTTATCACCGAGCTTCTCCCAAAGGGATTTGCTACCACTCTTTCATTACCGTCTCTCACGGTCAATTTTCCTTCTCCTTGTTCCTCGTTTTGGTTTATTTTTTCATGTTGTTTGTTGTTGCTCTCCATTTCTATTCGGGTCTCAACTCGAAGCCGCTATCGCCGTTCGAAGTGTAGTTACGTTTAGATCCCATGGTTATCTATGCATGCAGGGAGGCCATGCGATCTATCTATCTATCTATCTATCTATCTATCTATCTATCTATCTATCTATCTATCTATCTATCTATCTATCTATCTATCTATCTATCTATCTATCTATCTATCTATCTATCTATCTATCTATCTATCTATCTATCTATCTATCTATCTATATGTCACTACATATGCCACATATAATTACATATTTTTATATACAAGTGCATCTAATTGGCTACATTTGAATTACATTATATATAATTTGATACATTTGAGTGGGGACAAAATTCGGATCAAATTGTATAAAACTATATCTTAATCAATCAAAGTATATATAATTGTATCAAATAATTATCTAATTGTATAAATTTAGATGTTATTAAACCAATTTAGATGTAATATGATACAGTAAGATGTTCTCATTTTTCGGATAAAATCATGTATAATATGTAAGTCACAAAATACTTTTTTTGCATGCCCAAGTAAAAAAATTAATATGGGGCAATATCAAATTGTATTAATTCTGTATTAATTAGATATACGACGAGATGAAATTTGATCCGAAAAATGAGAACATATAATAATTAAACTATAATTGTTACAACTACCCGAGTAAAAACAGTTACATATAGTCGTATAAAATGCGATTAAAATATATCTGTATAAATATACTGTTTCATCCGAAAAATGGCCCGATGTAATTGTATCAGTTGTTTATCAGTTTTTATCTAATTGTATTAGTTTAGATCTCAACTAATAAAATTATACATTATTCAGATGAAATTATATCCAATTTTTGACCTGATACAATTTTAGCGGTTTATATCTAATGGTATCTGTTTAGATCGTGGTTGGTACAATTTTATATAAATAAACTATATTTGTATACGACATTTGCCTTATATAATTGTATCAAAGTTTTAAAGCAGATCTAATTGCATCAGGTCAAAATTCAGATATAACTATATAAGTTTGTATAGTAATGTATCAATTTGGATCTAAACTAATACCATGCGACATAAACTCATAAAATTGTATCAGGTCAAAAATCAGATAAAATTTCATATGCTTAATATATAATCTAATCAGTTAAGATCTAAACTTATACAATTAGATAAAAAGTGATAACCAACTGACACAATTATATCGGGCCATTTTTCGGATGAAATGGTATATGGATCGCATTAAGTTATATATTACCATATAAAGATCCATATTAATTTTTTTTAATAGGGTAATTCGATGCGATTGGATACAATGTTGTACAATTTGATGTATATTAGCCCTTTCACTACCGACTTTTTGTTTGCGGATGTATTTTTATTTTGTCTTCAGATTCTTGTTAAGAGTCCTCAAATTAGAAAAAAATATGAAACATATTTTGCCCCCTCCCCGCCTACCCCCAAAAATGACGTTCGAAAATCGATTTTTTCAAACTTCCGAGCCCTGTTTTACCCCTTAAACATTCGAGTAGCCAAAAATCCTTTGGTTGGTTTTATTCTCGTCATAAAACGAAGCACTATGCCAAATTTCAATTATCTATCTTCATTAGTATAGGAGAAACACCAAAACCCCCTTTTCACGGAGATTATGATATCCCTAGTAAAAATGATTTTTATATATTCATATATGATTTTTATCAAGGTTGGTTACCGTTATCGTTATAATACCGTTATCGCTAAAATACCGTTTCAAATTGAATACCGTTACCGTTACCAATACCTCTAAAAATTTTTACAATTACCGTTATCGTTACCGTTATTTTTATGGGTAGTTACCGGTATTTTACCGGTATTTATTAATTTATATAAAAATGCAAATTTTTTAACTTTTTTGTAATGATCTTCAGTCTTTTTTTCTACAAAAAAAATTATGGATAACAATTTTAGTTATAAAAACTCCCAGCATTGAATTTAAAGCTTATAATCTGCATTTTTAACACTCAAAATTGAATATATGTTAAGTTTTTACTTGTTTTTATATGTTTTTAATATAATTTATAATACCGGTACGTATCGGTATTGCTGTTTCGATTACGGTATACCGTTACCGAAACAGTCTTAAATAGCGTTACCTTTACCGTTACCGAAACAAATTAAATTGGATACCGTTACCCTTACCGTTATTCGTTTCGGTAACCAACCTTGATTTTTATACAATCATTTATGATTTTATACAATTATAACTTTTCGAGTATTGTGAAACATATATTTTTATATGATTATATCAAAAGATATTTAATTATATAAAATTATATTAACCAGATCCACCATTTTTCGGATCAAATCATGTATGGGTTAATATAGTTATATAAAAAATATATTATCTGATCCGAAAAATGGTGGATCTGGTTAATATAATTTTATATAATTAAATATCTTTTGATATAATCATATAAAAATATATGTTTCACAATACTCGACAAGTTATAATTGTATAAAATCATATATGAATATATAAAAATCATTTTTACTAGGGATGTTAAAAAAATTAGACTTCATTAACAAATATCGCGACCATATTGCCATGTTGAACTGATTATACATATAATGATTTTTATTTGACGTCCAAGATCCTAATAAACTTATTTGTAAAAAGTATAAAGTTTTTTCTGCACTATTAAATTTTATGTATTCTTTTAAAGATGTGTACACTGTAGTGTACAAGGGTAGTGAAAGAGTCAATTTCATCCGAATTTTGTCCCCATACTGAATTAGTTATAATTCGATGTTATTGGATAAAAGTTCATACAACAAGTTCCCATTTTTCACAAAAATGTTTATCAAATTATACGTAATTTCATAAAATTATGAAAAGGCTTTTATGAAGGCCTTACATTCAATAGGGGCCATATGCGGTTTTCAATAAAATTAATTTTTGATTTCAAACGTTCAATTGTACAGCCTTACTATAAGGTATTAATTTAGTGCTGGAAAAATCATTCTTAAGCCTCAAGAAAAATATATTTCAGGGACCTTTCTTTTGGTGCTCATGTTTTACTTATCGGATATGTACTTCCGAACTCATTTGAGGTTTAAATTTCAGCCTTAGAGACCCACTTGAAAGATGTGGCCTACATAAAAGGCTCAAAAAGTACTACATTCTTCAAAAAAAAATCTGGGCTATGCCGGTAAACTGCTCTTGCTCCATAAAATTATGCTAATGAATTAAATCAAAAATCCCGGGATTTTTTTTCCAACTAAAAATTGTTTAATTGAAGGGTCAAGTTTAACATAAATACTAAATGAAAATGTTAATATTCCCAACAAACACCAGTTCAAGCCTTAGAGAAAATTTGAGAATCACATTTGATATCAAGCGTATATTTCAAATCTGTCTCAATAAATAAAATTGAGTCCATAATTTTATATTGATTAATATTTGAAATCGATTTGAGAAATTTACTTGTAAAAGCTTTGAAATTTCTATATAAACTTCTCTATTTTCCTCTAGTGTTTTTCTAGTTAAAAGCATAGGTTTGAGATTTATCATTTATATCAAATCACTTTCAAACTGAAAATAATTTTTTTTCAATTTTATAGAAAAATTATCTTCACATTAGAAAATTATATATATTTCAAGTATTTGTGGAGTATTTTTCTATATTCGATAATGATTTGAGATAATTTTGTATGTATAACGTATCTCAAATAACAAAACAAAAATGTCAATAAATAAAAAATATATTGGAAAATTTTAGGAATAACGCGTAAATACGCCTTGAAATATCTTATTTTACAGAAAGAGGCAACGCGTTTTTTATATGTTAAAAGGAGCTAAGAAGGTAAGTAATAAAATATGATAACAGTGAATATAAAAAATTAACTTATTTCATCAACATTTTACAGATCGTACTTTTTACAGCGAATGTTGCCATCAAGGTTGTGCTTTGCATTTTTCAGGTAAGATATGGTTTAAACTAAGCATTTTTTCATTACGAGACCAATAAAAAAATCTTATACTACATTTATCCCTGATCAGAAACTACCTGGTTTTTGGCTCTTCTAGTTTTTAGCTTGACAAAACGCATACAAAAAAAACAAGCAAAAACTAGTTTTGTACAAAAACTAGGTGATTTTTGCTCAAGAATAAATGTAAGGTTATGGAAATATTATTAAAAAAAAACAGCCTGTATGCAGTTCTGAAGGTATATCTACACGAGAGAAAAAACTTCTAGAAATAAAGCAAAAAACACCTCTAATTAGCTCTATTGTGAATGATTTAAGCTATTTAGAAGTATTTTTTGCTCTATCTCTAGCAGCTTTCCCTCTCGTGTAGATGTGCCTTAATAAATATGTTACATGGGCCAGTTTTATAGTCAGAACTATGGAAGATTTTTGTCCTAAATATTTCTCAAATTAGAAATTTTGTTTGAAAATTTCTGGCTTAAGCAAAATTTTAGAAAAAAATCGTTCTCAGTTCTGACTATAAAACTGGCACTGAAAATTTAATGTCTATAAGATTGTTTTAATTGTCGTTTAACATTTAAATAAACTAAAAAGCCAGTTTTATAGTCACAACTAAGAACTGATTTTTGTCTTAAATACTACTCAAGTTACAAAAAAAAAAAAAAATCTCAACATTTTTTAATTAAGCAAAATTTTAGAAAAAAAATCGTTTTTATTTTTGACTATTAAACCGTCCGTTAATCATTTTTGTTTTTTAAGGTATCCAAATTTGAAGATAACTTTTTACCACCCGGGAGTTTAATTTTTAAGTGGCTTTTAAATATTTTATACTTTACTTTTTTAAATGTTTTTATCTTGTAACCAGGCTTCGTAATGCACGCACATGTGCGCACATGCACATGTGCAAAAATTGATGTGCAGACAAAAGATGCACATGCACATGTGCATGTGCAAATTTTTGTTTATACTTCGCACATGCACATGTGCATGTGCGAATTTGACTTCATATTTCGCACATGCACATGTGCATGTGCGAAAATATTTTGCACTTCGCACATCAAGATGTGCAAGTGCAGATACTGTTCGCACATGCACATCAAAATGTGCATGTGCGAATACTATTCGCACATGCACATCTCCATGTGCGATGTGCGAATACAAATTCGAACATGCACATGTGCGAGTGCAAGTGCAAGTGCATATGCACGTGCATTAGAAAAACAGCTAACATTAGAAAAAAATCGCTAATATTGTCGAAAATCGCAAATATATAAAAAAAATCGATAATAATTAAAAAAAAAATGCAAAAATGGATATAAAATCGCCAAAATTGAAAAAAAAATCGCCGAAATTAAAAAAGAACTGTCCAAATTTTCAAAAAATCGCCAAAAATTAAAAAAAAATTGACAAATATGAAAAAATCGCCAATTTAAAAAAATCTTTAAAATTTAAAAAAATTGCATAATTTAAAAAAAAAATTTCAAATTTTAAAAAAATCGCCGAATTTTAAAAAAATCGCCGATATTGGAAAAAATCGTCAAAACTTGAAAAATCGTCAAAAATTTGAAAAAATCTGCAAAATTTAAAAAATTGCCAAAATTGAAAAAATCGTTTAAAATTGGAAAAAAATCGCCAAAATTTTAAAAAATCGTCAAAATTTGAAAAAAATTCCTAAATTTGCAAAAACACTAAATTCGAAAAAAAGTAAAAATTTGAAAAATTGTGAAAAATTTGACAAAATCTTCAAAAATTAAAAAAAATCGCCAAAATTTTAAAAAATTTCCAAAATTGGAAAAATCCCAAAAAGTGGAAAAAAATCGTCAAAATTTGAAAAATCGTCAAAAATTTGAAAAAATCGTCAAAAAAAAATTTAATTAAAAAAAATTGCCGAAATTGAAAAAATCGTTAAAAATTCGAAAAAATCGCCAAAATGGAAAAAAATTTGAAAAAAACACTAAAATTGAAAAAAAGTCAAAATTTGGCAAAATCTTCAAAAATTAAAAAAAAATCGCCAAAATTGAAAAAAAATCGTCAAAATTTGAAAAATTTTCCAAAATTGGAAAAAAGCCCAAAAATTGGAAAAAATCGTCAAAATTTGAAAAATCGTCAAAAATTTTAAAAAATCGTCAAAAATTTCTAAAATTGGAAAAATTCCCAAAATTTAAAAAAATCGCCAAAAATTCAGAAAAATCGCCAAAATTGAAAAATCTCCAAAATTTGAAAATAGTCATGTGTTGAAAAAATCGGCATAATTTGAAAAATTCGCGAATATTTGAAAAAACTGCAAAAATTAAAAAAAGTAAAATTTAAAAAAAATCGTCGAAATTAAAAAAAAAAATCGAAAATGGCAGAACTGTCAGAAATTCGAAATCATGAAATTCTCTCTACGACGCTAAGTTTTCGAGAAAAACGCGATTTTAAAATCTAGCAATGCAAGTCAAAATCTAGTTCCGCTGTGGGGGTATTGGTGGCGAGTGTTGAACTTTGGTGCACTCAGTTTTCCGCTAGCTTTTCTAGTTTTCGAGATATGGACGATTTAAATTTTATATAAGCGATTTTCGCACTTATTTTTCCACATATGACTCACTATGACTTCCGTGTTCCAAAACCGTTGTCCGTTTTCATCTAACTCATTTAGTTTTCGAGATACGGGAGATATTCCAAATAAAAGCCCTTTTCTCTCTACGACGCTTAGTTTTCGAGAAAAACGCGATTTTAAAATCTAGCAATGCAAGTCAAAATCTAGTTCCGCTATGGGGGTATTGGTGGCGAGTTTTGAACTTTAGTGCACTCAGTTTTCCTCTAGCTCTTCTAGTTTTCGAGATATGGACGATTTAAATTTTATATAAGCGATTTTCGCACTTATTTTTCCACATATGACTCACTATGACTTCCGTGTTCCAAAACCGTTGTCCGTTTTCATCTAACTCATTTAGTTTTCGAGATACGGGAGATATTCCAAATAAAAGCCCTTTTCTCTCTACGACGCTTAGTTTTCGAGAAAAACGCGATTTTAAAATCTAGCAATGCAAGTCAAAATCTAGTTCCGCTATCGGGGTATTGGTGGCGAGTGTTGAACTTTGGTGCACTCAGTTTTCCTCTAGCTCTTCTAGTTTTCGAGATATGGACGATTTAAATTTTTTATAAGCGATTTTCGCACTTATTTTTTCACAGATGACTCACTATGACTTCCGTGTTCCAAAACCGTTGTCCGTTTTCATCTACCTCATTTAGTTTTCGAGATACGAGAGATATTCCAAATAAAAGCCCTTTTCTCTCTACGACGCTTAGTTTTCGAGAAAAACGCGATTTTAAAAACTAGCAATGCAAGTCAAAATCTAGTTTCGCTATCGGGGTATTGGTGGTGAGTTTTGAACTTTGGTGCACTCAGTTTTCCTCTAGCTCTTCTAGTTTTCGAGATATGGACGATTTAAATTTTATATATGCGATTTTCGCACTTATTTTTCCACATATGACTCACTATGACTTCCGTGTTCCAAAACCGTTGTCCGTTTTCATCTAACTCATTAAGTTTTCGAGATACGGGAGATATTCCAAATAAAAGCCCTTTTCTCTCTACGACGCTTAGTTTTCGAGAAAAACGCGATTTTATAATCTAGCAATGCAAGTCAAAATCTAGTGTCGCTATCGGGGTATTGGTGGTGAGTTTTGAACTTTGGTGCACTCAGTTTTCCTCTAGCTCTTCTAGTTTTCGAGATATGGACGATTTAAATTTTATATAAGCGATTTTCGCACTTATTTTTCCACATATGACTCACTATGACTTCCGTGTTCCAAAACCGTTGTCCGTTTTCATCTAACTCATTTAGTTTTCGAGATACGGGAGATATTCCAAATAAAAGCCCTTTTCTCTCTACGACGCTTAGTTTTCGAGAAAAACGCGATTTTAAAATCTAGCAATGCAAGTCAAAATCTAGTTCCGCTATGGGGGTCTTGGTGGCGAGTGTTGAATTTTGGTGCACTCAGTTTTCCTCTAGCTCTTCTAGTTTTCGAGATATGGACGATTTAAATTTTATATAAGCGATTTTCGCACTTATTTTTTCACAGATGACTCACTATGACTTCCGTGTTCCAAAACCGTTGTCCGTTTTCATCTAACTCATTTAGTTTTCGAGATACGGGAGATATTCCAAATAAAAGCCCTTTTCTCTCTACGACGCTTAGTTTTCGAGAAAAACGCGATTTTAAAATCTAGCAATGCAAGTCAAAATCTAGTTCCGCTATGGGGGTATTGGTGGCGAGTGTTGAACTTTGGTGCACTCAGTTTTCCTCTAGCTCTTCTAGTTTTCGAGATATGGACGATTTAAATTTTATATAAGCGATTTTCGCACTTATTTTTTCACAGATGGCTCACTATGACTTCCGTGTTCCAAAACCGTTGTCCGTTTTCATCTAACTCATTTAGTTTTCGATATACGGGAGATATTCCAAATAAAAGCGCTTTTCTCTCTACGACGCTTAGTTTTCGAGAAAAACGCGATTTTAAAATCTAGCAATACAAGTCAAAATCTAGTTCCGCTATCGGGGTATTGGTGGTGAGTTTTGAACTTTGGTGCAGTCACTTTTCCTCTACCTCTTCTAGTTTTCGAGATGTGGACGATTTAAATTTTATTTAAGCGATTTTCGCATCATCTGTGAAAAAATAAGTGCGAAAATCGCTTATATAAAATTTAAATCGTCCATATCTCGAAAACTAGAAGAGCTAGAGGAAAACTGACTGCACCAAAGTTCAAAACTCACCACCAATACCCCGATAGCGAAACTAGATTTTGACTTGCATTGCTAGATTTTAAAATCGCGTTTTTCTCGAAAACTAAGCGTCGTAGAGAGAAAAGGGCTTTTATTTGGAATATCTCCCGTATCTCGAAAACTAAATGAGGTAGATGAAAACGGACAACGGTTTTGGAACACGGAAGTCATAGTGAGTCATCTGTGAAAAAATAAGTGCGAAAATCGCTTATATAAAATTTAAATCGTCCATATCTCGAAAACTAGAAGAGCTAGAGGAAAACTGAGTGCACCAAAATTCAACACTCGCCACCAAGACCCCCATAGCGGAACTAGATTTTGACTTGCATTGCTAGATTTTAAAATCGCGTTTTTCTCGAAAACTAAGCGTCGTAGAGAGAAAAGGGCTTTTATTTGGAATATCTCCCGTATCTCGAAAACTAAATGAGTTAGATGAAAACGGACAACGGTTTTGGAACACGGAAGTCATAGTGAGTCATCTGTTAAAAAATAAGTGCGAAAATTGCTTATATAAAATTTAAATCGTCCATATCTCGAAAACTAGAACAGCTAGAGGAAAACTGAGTGCACCAAAGTTCAACACTCGCCACCAATACCCCCATAGCGGAACTAGATTTTGACTTGCATTGCTAGATTTTAAAATCGCGTTTTTCTCGAAAACTAAGCGTCGTAGAGAGAAAAGGGCTTTTATTTGGAATATCTCCCGTATCTCGAAAACTAAATGAGTTAGATGAAAACGGACAACGGTTTTGGAACACGGAAGTCATAGTGAGTCATATGTGGAAAAATAAGTGCGAAAATCGCTTATATAAAATTTAAATCGTCCATATCTCGAAAACTAGAAGAGCTAGAGGAAAACTGAGTGCACCAAAGTTCAAAACTCACCACCAATACCCCGATAGCGAAACTAGATTTTGACTTGCATTGCTAGATTTTAAAATCGCGTTTTTCTCGAAAACTAAGCGTCGTAGAGAGAAAAGGGCTTTTATTTGGAATATCTCTCGTATCTCGAAAACTAAATGAGTTAGATGAAAACGGACAACGGTTTTGGAACACGGAAGTCATAGTGAGTCATCTGTGAAAAAATAAGTGCGAAAATCGTTTATAAAAAATTTAAATCGTCCATATCTCGAAAACTAGAAGAGCTAGAGGAAAACTGAGTGCACCAAAGTTCAACACTCGCCACCAATACCCCCATAGCGGAACTAGATTTTGACTTGTATTGCTAGATTTTAAAATCGCGTTTTTCTCGAAAACTAAGCGAAAAGGGCTTTTATTTGGAATATCTCCCGTATCTCGAAAACTAAATGAGTTAGATGAAAACGGACAACGGTTTTGGAACAAGGAAAAATATTCGAGAAACAATTTTTGTCGATTTTCACAAATTTTTACGACTTTTTCAATTCTGGCATTTTGCAATTTTTTTACAATTTTTGGCAACTTTTTGAAATTTTGATATTTTTTAAAAATTTTTCAATTTTGGCAATTTTTTTAAATTTTCCGACTTTTTCCAATTTTTGACGACTTTTTGAAATTTTGACGATTTTGGTAATTTTTTCAAATATTGACAATTTTTTCAAAATTTTTACGATATTTCGCAATTTTGGCGATTTTGTCTAATTTTTGAAGATGTTTTTATTAAATTTTGACTATTTGGGCAATATTTTCAAATATTGACGATTTTTTCAGTTATGACGATTTTTTCAAAATTTTTCAATTTTGGCAATTTTTCAAAATTTTCCAATTTTTTCCAATTTTTGAAGACTTTTTGAAATTTTGTCGATTTTGGTAATTTTTTCAAATATTGACAATTTTTTTCAAAATTTTTACGATATTTCGCATTTTTGTCTAATTTTTGACGATTTTTTTTAAATTTTGACTATTTGGCCAATTTTTTCAAATATTGACAATTTTTTTAAATTTTGTCGATATTTTCCAAATTTTTACGATATTTTGCAATTTTGTATAATTTCTGACAATTTTTTTTAATTTTGGGCAATTCTTTCAAATATTGACGATTTTTTCAAGTTATGACGATTTTTTCAAAATTTTTACAAAATTTTTACAAAATTTTTAAATTTTTACAAAATTTTTAAATTTTTCGATTTTTTCCAATTTTTGACGACTTTTTGAAATTTTGACGATTTTGATACTTTTTCAAATTTTGTCGATTTTTTCAAAATTTTTACGATATTTTGCAATTTTGTATAATTTCTGACGATTTTTTTTAATTTTGGGCAATTCTTTCAAATATTGACGATTTTTTCAAGTTATGACGATTTTTTCAAAATTTTTACAAAATTTTTAAATTTTTACAAAATTTTTCAGTTTTTACAAAATTTTTTAATTTTTTCAATTTTTTCGATTTTTTCCAATTTTTGACGACTTTTTGAATATTTTGACGATTTTTTTTAATTTGTGGCAATTTTTTCAAATATTGACGATTTTTTCAAAATTTTTCATTTTTGGAAATTTTTTAAATTTTTGGCGATTTTTTGTGTTTTTTTTTCAATTTTGAGGATTTTTAAAAATTTTTGCATTTTTTTTTCTTGTTTCGGCTTTTTTTTCTGATATTGAAACTTTTATCAATTTCAGCGGTTTTTTGCATCCATGTGCGCGCACATGTGTGCACATTTTGCACATACACATGTTGATGTGTAATGTGCAAGTACCAGTCTGCACTTGCACATGTGCATGTGCGAATTTGTATTCGCACATCGCACATGGAGATGTGCATGTGCGGATAGCATTCGCACATGCACATTTTGATGTGCATGTGCGAATAGTATTTGCACTTGCACATCTTGATGTGCGAAGTGCAAAATATTTTCGCACATGCACATGTGCAAGTGCAAAGTATAAAGTCAAATGCGCACATGCACATGTGCATGTGCGAAGTATAAACAAAAATTTGCACATGCACATGTGCATGTGCGAAGTATAAACACAAATTTGCACATGCACATGTTCAAGTGCAAGATGTGTGAAAATGTGCGCACATGTGCGTGCAAATACGAACCCTGCTTGTAACCATTCAATACAATTTTTTATTTTTTTAAGTGTAAAAAATAAATGGTAGTAAGATTTGAAAAGAGTTCATTATTTTCATTGGAGGCAGATTTGATATATAATTAGGTTTGATATATAATTAGGGTATGGGAATCCCGCCCTTTTTTGAATCCCGCAATCCCGGGAATTTTATGCGGGATTTCCCGGGATTTTTTTTTAGTCTTTTACAGTAGTTTTAGCTAGTTTTATTGCAATTTTAGAAGCTTTATTTAAATTTAAAGCATTGACTTTTTTAAATTAATTTAAATAAAGAATATTTAAAATTAAAAAATACTGTTTAAAATTTAATAAACTGAATTAAGCCAAATTGTTTTTGGATGCCAATTGAATTTGGTTCAGTTAAACCGAAAAATATTATATTAGCAATTACCAAATTTACAAACTAAAATACTTGTCCTTCGGGAATTTTTTTCTTCTTTAAGATGATGATATTTGTTCAAATAAAGCAATATTTATATAGGCTTAAACTACAAGATTCTCGGAAAGATTTTGCAACCTTGCCTATGTGTTGCACGTGTACTGAAGTAAAATCGTACCGAAAATCTTATAGTGTAAACCAGCCTTATACAACATTTCAACATCATTATTTCAGTTCCAAATACCTCCAATAAACTAGGGATTAAAGTTAAAGAATAGTAATTTTTTCGTATATTCAATTAACATAAGTATTTTGACTTTCTTTTACTTCAAATAACTTCATTTAAAGTTCAATTGCTATTCCTTTATTTTAAATATATTTTTTAAATATTATTAATTTTTAAAATAATAAATACCACAGATGCTTTTTCAAATTATTTTGAATTTTTTATATGCTAATTTAAAATGCAACTAAATATGAAAATTAAATAATTTCTTTTTAAGGAGTTGTGGCATAAAAAATTTCTATCCAAGAAAACTAATTAAAGTTATGAAACTGTTTAATATTTTAGTGTCTACTTTTATAAAACAATTTAGGCGAATTTGCCTAAAAATTTCTGTGAAAAATGCTCACTTTTAAACTTTTTTATAAAACTAATTCTAGACGGATACTTCTGAAAATCTGCATAGAAAAAAACAAAATATCTAAAAATAGAAATTTTTGGATTTAATGTATAAGAAATATTTAAACAAAAAATTGAATTTAGTTCTGACTATAAAACTGGTCCGACACAAGTTTGCCCCCATTATTCCAATATATCCTGAAAAAAGGGATCAAAATAATATAACCGTGTCTTTCACTTTTCTATATCAATTCGTTTAACAGCATAAACCGCGAAATTAATATTTAGTTAATATATTACTAATTTTTTTTTTTTAATTAGGACGGCCTTCCATTAAAATATATTACATAAATAATAATTCACGATTTAAATTGTTCAACGAATTGACCTGGAAAAAGTGGAAGACATGGATATTTAGCCCTCCTTTCAGAACATTTTCTCATGGATACAACCAAAAGATAAACTTTGTCGAACGATGTTTAACCAAAAAGTAGTTTTTCAAGTACAATATATGTCGAATTTATATATTTTCTAACGAGCGGGAATTCCCGGGATCCCGGGAAATTCCGAAAAAAATCCCGCTATCCCGGGAAATGAAAAAGACCGGGAAAAGAAAAACCCTATATATAATATATTTCTCAAGTCTTTATAGACAGTATTTTTCTATTATATAATTAATATTGATAAAAATTTAATATTCAGGTTAAATGTTGATTTGAGAAACATTTGAATTTTTGTTACTTTCAAGTTTATATCTCGACTCTAAAAATATTTGAGAAATATGCTTGAGCTCTAACTGCCGTTTTTATAGAGAACGGCATGATTCTCAAATTGAGAATAAAAATTCTCAATGCTATTCTCGAAGGTAATGTTTGAGAAATAAACTTGTTATCAAATCTATATTTACTCTGTTTCAATAGTGATTGTTTGTTGGGATTGTATATACAAGACAATAACAAATTTTTTAATTAATAGTACTGTATGACAAAATCCTGACTTTTAAAAATTAATAGAGCTCTCACCATCAATTCTATATAAAGCACTGCTCAAAATTATAGCGCACTTACTAACAGTAAATTGTTTCTTGAATACCTCGCCAACGGTCCAATAGAAAATTATAAATTTTTGAGTTTATAAACACACTTTGATTGGAAATTTAGAAATACAGATACTTCCTTTTTTATCTAACCTTGAAGAAAAAACATTGGCAGTAAGGCTATGTAAGCTCCAAACGAGTGGTTCAAAATTATAGCGCACTTACATAGAATATTAAAAAAAGGCTTTATATATTGCGAAATATTTTAGTATTTTGATTCAAATTAATTACTAAGTTTGTTTTTTAAGACATTAGCTACTTTTTACTGAAAATTTCACAAATTTGAGTTACAATTTTGGGAAAATACCAAACTGTTCGCAATTTTCAAATAGAAAAAATATGAAAATGAATAGAGCTCTCACCATCAATTCTATATAAAGCACTGCTCAAAATTATAGCGCACTTCCTAACAGTAAATTGTTTCTTGAATACCTCGCCAACGGTCCAATAGAACACACTTTGATTGGAAATTTAGAAATACAGATACTTCCTTTTTTATCTAACCTTGAAGAAAAAACATTGGCAGTAAGGCTATGTAAGCTCCAAACGAGTGGTTCAAAATTATAGCGCACTTACATAGAATATTAAAAAAAGGCTTTATATATTGCGAAATATTTTAGTATTTTCATTCAAATTAATTACTAAGTTTGTTTTTTAAGACATTAGCTACTTTTTACTGAAAATTTCACAAATTTGAGTTACAATTTTGGGAAAATACCAAACTCTTCGCAATTTTCAAACAGAAAAAATATGCTTTTTGATAAACTGATTTAGATTTATTTTCAAATTTCAGAAAAATATCGTGTTGTGTCGGGCTTAAAATTTGGGATTTCATACTTTAGAAGTTATGGCTTCGGAATACTATCGCCATATTTAATTCAAAATCATAATCTAAAATAGTACAAAAATATTGCGAATTTGGTACAAATTCATCTCTGCTATTAAAACTTTATAAAAAACACAAATACAATTGTAACATCATCTGAAATTTATATTCGAGCCCTATGTTCAGCCGCTCTATTCTACAATACCTTTACCTCCCATGTCGTATATCCTAGTAACAATTTTAAAAACACTTCACTTATCTTTTATGCAAAAATTACTTTTATAAGTGATTTTTTGTCAACAAAGAAAAATGTAAAACAAGTAATTTTTTACTAAAATATTTACTTGTTTAAATTTATTTGCATTATTTTTTAATTGTTTCTTAAGGCACTTTCGTCCCATACCTTAAGGGGGTTAAATACTTTTAACAACAGCATTTTAAAGGGCATATTTGAGCGGTTGTCAAAAATTCAATTAACAATATTTTTAATATTTTAGTTTTTTGTTTAAAAATGTAGTATTTTTAAAAAATATCAGTTTTATATTTCCCCAGCCAAAATCGCCAGAATTGCCACTTCATTACTGGCCTTTTTTAAAAAAGGCAAAATCGGCTGCCACTGTGCAGCCTTCATTAATTATAGGAAAATAAAAAAATAAAAATGTAAAGTGATTCTTAATCCCAGATAAATTCTCTAGTCCTTATCGTGGACCGATTTTTATTTAAAAAATTTTTTTTAACAAAAAAGCCAAGAAAAACACATTAGCTCGGGGATATAAAATTTATTTGACCAAAATTCAAAAAAAGAAGGACTAGAGTTTTTTGTTGCCTACCCAAGTAAAAAAGTTTTGATATAATCATATATTATTTTATGTAATTACATATAGTAACTTATAGTTAGATATGGCAACATATGCTTTTAAATTGAAGCATATAGACTTTTATATAGTCATATATTAAATATTTTTTTTCAAAGGTTTTAATATTGAGACATATGCGATTTTATATTATTACATGCTGGCCTACATATAAGTGTATGTGCTATATATAAGTACATAAAGTAATATATAAAAGATATAATTACATATACGTTTATATATAATGTAGTATGACACTATACATAACAATATAAAATTATATATGGAGCCATTTAAGAAATATTATATAATAGGTGTTATATATGATTATATATTGACGCATATGAACCCATATATAACTTAGTATGGTTTCATATCTACAATATTTCATGATTTCTTTTATATATAACGATATAACGTTCTTTATAAAAGCATCTATAATTATATATCATCCCACATTAGCAATTTTTTCAAAGTGATTTTATATAAAACGAGTAAAAAGGTTAAAGTCGGGCCGACTATTAATACCCTACACCAGTCTGGTTAAAAGCCAACTAATATTTGGATCCGAAATTCGAATGGGTTAAAATTGGACTTGTGTCAAAATTTTCTATAATGTGAGTCAGCGAACGAAATTTCATTAAAATATCTTAATATTTGCGACCTGCAGTTTGTAACCAAGCCAATTTTGGGGGGACCTAGGGCACTAGGTCTAAACATGGACCGATGTTCACCAAAATCAATAGGCTTCGTCCTTGGGCCAACATAGGTCTGTGTACCAAATTTCATCAAAATGTCTTAATATTTGCGACCTGCAGCGTATAAATAATATAATTTTGGTAGGGCCCTTATATGGGCACTAGGTCTAAACATGGGCCGGTGTTAACCAAAATCAATAGGCTTCTTCGTTGGGCTGACATAGGACGGTGTACCAAATTTCATCAAAATATCTTAATATTTGCGACCTGTAGAGTGCGCACAAGAATGCCTGGACAGACAGACAGACGGACGGACGGACAGACGGACATCGTTAAATCGAAATAAAAAAAAATTCTGAGCCGATCGGTATACTATAAGGTGGGTCTACGACCAATATTTTTTGGTGTTACAAACATCAGCACAAACTTATAATACCCTGACCACATAGTGGTGTAGGGTATAATAAAAAACGAGTAAAAAGGTTAAAGTCGGGCATGCCGACTATACAATACCCTACACAAGTCTGGGTAAAAGCCAACTAATGTTTGGATCCGAAATTCGAATGGGTTAAAAGGGGGCTTGTGTCAAAATTTTCTATAATATGAGTCAGCGCACCAAATTTCATAAAAATATCTTAATATTTGCGGCCTTCAGCGTATAAACAATATAATTTTGGGGGACCCTTATATGGGCAGTAGGTCTAAACATGGACCGATGTTCACCAAAATAAATAGGCTTCGTCCTTGGGCCAACATAGGTCTGTGTACCAAATTTCATGAAAATATCTTAATATTTGTGACCGATTGTAATCGATTTCAATAAAATATTAAAATAAATTTAAATTAAACATGAAATTGGGCTTTATTTGGTCTTACACTTTAAATTCAGTGGGCGAGATCTGATTATATATGACAACATAAGTAAAATGATATATTTAGATATTGGGTCATATAAAATTTGTTCGAAAGACGAAAATTATGTCTTATTATATATAGTGCCATACAAAGCAATATATAACGAGACATAATTGTATTACATAATATTAAAATAATGTATAACCCGTTTTACTCGGGAGGGTTAACATGGTTCAGATATTTTGCTTAAAATTTTTAACTATGAAAGAAAATCCAATAATTATTTCTAGCGTTATTTATTTATTAACTTGTTCTAATTAAAAAACAAGAAAACAAATTTAACTATGTTATTTAACTAGAGAAAAAATACATTTTTCTATTTAAAGAAAAATGTTACATTTTTGCACCCAGTTAATTTTTGATAATTTTCTTTAAAAATTTTAAATATAAATTCAAAAATCATGAAATTTTTGCTGTTTTTCTATGCATTTGTGTGAGTTATTGCAAATTATTGTATTTATCTCTTCAAAAATTAGGTGTCAAATAAAATGTTCCTTATTGTTCAGGTCGCAAGCCCATCTTGGGGTATGGCAATATTAACCATGTTGATTTTTTTAGTAAAGCCAAAAATATTTAACGGGACAATGAATGGACTATTTGACATTTAAAAATTTTTCGATTGGGTTACTTTCCCTATTAAATAAAATGTTTTTGAAGACTATGTATATTGCAAGTTTGGCCGAAATTCTAAATTTTTGGCAAAAAATACCTTATTTTTCTAAGGTAGCTAGTAAAATCAATCTTCTAATTCTAAGCCATTAATTTTTCTTCAATATACTGTCAATTTAAAGCATCGGATGACGCCCATTTTAATTAGGGCGCCTTAAATTGTAATGACCATGTCAACAGCTTTCATGGTTTCGGGCTACCTATATGGTAGTGTTATCAGAATTATTACTAAACTAGTAATATGAACCAGTTTTGTATACAAAATTATTTACTGCCATATTTTTAAATAAAATATATAAAAGTAATATGCTTTTAATTCGTTTATCGACCTTACGACGTTTCCCCCAAAAAGAGGGCTTCAAACATAGAAACTTGTAGCAATCTATTTCAGGATATGAGGCTACCTAGTAAAATGGGTTTCATCTGATGTTCTATATTGACGGTATGTTAAAGGGAAATGAATGCCACAAAATTTAGTAACCGAACCTACTAGCTATCATAGAAAACTATCACCCCATTTTTTGCGAAATGTGTAGAACTGTGCCCAAATTAAAAAATTCAAAAGCCATCTAAAAAATTTGTTTAGTAGGAAAAGCAACCCAAACAGCACATTTCTCAATAAAAAATAGTCCGTGCTATTGCCAGACTTTAAATATATTTAATACTTTTGGATTTAAAAAAATTTCCAGCATGATAAACATAGCCAGTCCTTAAAAAGGGTTTGCGAACTGAACAATAGGGAAATAGTACTTAATACTCACTTTTTCACAAGATAAATGGAATTTTTTCCCAACTAGATATAAAAACTGCAAAAATGTTATGATTTTTTAAGTTAATATTAAAAATTTCTTAAGAAATTTATCAAAACTTAACAGGGTGCAAAAGTGTAACATTTGTCATAATATAGAAAAGTGTCATCTTCTTCGTTAATTAAAATACTTTAAATATTATTATTGATTTCTAATTAGAACATGTTAATAAATAAATAAATTTACACAAAATTATTTGATTTGGTTTCGTAGTTAAAAATATAAAGAAGAATATCTGAGCAATGTGCACCCTGTTACATTTTTGCTCCTCACTGTAGATATGTTAATTTATGTTGAATTATAAGGTCCATTCGATTACTGGATAATTTGTACAAATTTTTACTGGATGGCATTTGTTTACATATATACTTAGTAAACAGAAAGAAAAAAGAGAGATTAAAGTGACAGTTCTATGTTGAGAGTTTCTAAGTCTTCTTCTTTTTCTTGCAAATTTTTACTGGATAAATTTTTGCCAGTAAGAATTTGCAAGCAGAAAAAAACATATGATTCGAAAACATATGTTTGTTTATTGAAAACCTAATAAATTACAATTGTTATTTAATTTTATGGAAATGCAAAGCAATAAAACTTTCAAAATAAATTATGGGATATATAAGAAAACCTTCTCAAAAGTTTCTGCTAAAGATTTAACATCTAAAATTATCTTCTTCCACAGCGACCAGTTAAAATTTATTTGTATATTTGGTGTTGTAATCAGCTGTGTCTAGAAACTTGCAAATTGTTGCAAATTTTATGTTCGCGTAAATGTTTGGGAAAATTTTATTTTGAGAGTAAATCTTGTCTTACTCTCTGTAAGTTTGTACTGAGTAATTCTTACTGGACTTGACTGAGAAAAGTAATCGAATGGACCTATAAATGAACTCATATTTTATTCTATATTGTTCATATAGTTATATACAATTAGGTACAATTAGGTCCTACAATTGTATGTAGGACGATATGAAATAATATATTACTATATATGCCTCCATATCAATTTTTTTGAACAAACGCAAAGTTATATATAAGTATATATGCTTTGACATGTACCTTTACATGGTTATATATATGTATACATTGAAACATATAATTGTATTAAATCATTTTAAATAATATCGAAATATATATAAACTTTTTTACTTGGGTACCCTACTAAAAAAATTATATGACTTTTGATATTATGTATATATACTTATATCCGAAAAATGAGAACATCTAATTGTATCAAATTATATCGTATTATGATCATATTAGATCTAATTTGACACAATTAGATCTAATTTGATGGAATAAGATATGGATTGATACAATTTTATCCGGATTTTGTCCTCATCCAAATATATCAAATATAATATAATCATATCCAACTAGATGTAATGGTATATAATTCGATACAATTATACATAATTATATGAGGCATATGCAACTATTATAGGTCTATATATAATTGGATATATTAATATGTTACACTATATATTGTGCGATATATAACCAGATATAGTTATATATGTATTTAGGATATAATTTCGTAAAATTTTATATAAATTATATCTTCTATGGACATGGAAATAGGACACTTTTATGTGTTAAAAAACATAATTATTTTGAAAAATAAAACAAATATAAAACAAATTTTTTATTTCATATACGGGAAGTGTTATTATTGGTGATTCTAATTCATTCCCCGAGTAAAAAAGTTTTGATATAATCATATATTATTTTATGTAATTACATATAGTAACTTATAGTTAGATATGGCCACATATGCTTTTAAATTGAAGCATATAGACTTTTATATAGTCCTATATTAAATATTTTTTCCTCAAAGGTTTTAATATTGAGACATGTGATTTTATATTATTACATACTGGCCTACATATAAGTGTATGTGCTATATATAAGTACACAATGTAATATATAAAAGATATAATTAGATATACGTTTATATATAATTTAGTATGACACTATACATAATAATATAAAACTATATATGGAGCCATTTAAGAAATATTATATAATAGGTGTTATATATGGTTATATATTGACGCATAAGAACCCATATATAACTTAGTATGGTTTCATATCTACAATATTTCATGATTTCTTTTATATATAACGATATAACGTTCTTTATAAAATCATTTTTAATTATATATCATCCCACATTAGCAATTTTTTCAAAGTGATTTTATATAAAAATATATGTATAAGGTCCTTTTAAAACCGTATTGTGTTAAATGTGGTTCCATATAAAAAAATGATTTTGAACTAGTTTTAGATTTAGTAATTACTAGGGATTGGCGCATGACACGATCGTGAGTGAAGTTATTCACAAGTGATCGTGAGTAATAATTACTATACCAAAGTAATTCGCCCGTGAGCGTGAGAATATATAATTCGTACGTGAGCGTGAGTAAGAATATATAACCCGTGCATGATTCGTGTGTGAGTTTATTTTTTGCATCATATGTTTTTAGTAATTTTTACTGTTTTGCGTGAGAATTTTCTGATTGTGAGTAAATTTTTAATATACTCATGTCTGCGTGAGTAAGACACGAAATACTCGTGCGTGAGTAATTTGTTTTTGTTTAGGAGCGTGAGTCAAAATGGATAACGCGCCCATAAAATTAACAATACTGAAGCTTTAATATGGAATTCTCTATACTATAACGCACACTTGACTGATCTCTTATATCTTGGTTGTATATCACAATCCTATTAAGTTAAAAATTTCAGTGTTGTTAACCTTATTTTAAAATTACTAAAAACAAAGAAAAATTTGTTCATATTTAATGCACTGTCATGGTAAATCTGGATAAAAGTAATGGAAGATTTATCGAAATTATAGGATATCCAGTAGACCTGGGGTTAATCATTACATTTTGTAAATAATTACACATTCATTTACACAATTACATGTAATTGTAATTGAAAAAAACTCAATTACAATTACAAATTATTTGTAATTACAAATTATTTGTAATTGTAATTCAAAAAAGAACAATTACAAGTAATTTGTAATTTGAAAAATGTCAATTACATTTTTTGGGAAAATAAATAATGACAAAAAGCACAAGTTAGGGGTAAGCCCAACATGACGTATTCTTTTTATACGCATCCATCCATGCCTATGCAACTTATCCCAGTCAGATTTTTCTACAAAATTTTAACAAAAAACACTTTTTAATTCTAAATGTAATTGAAATCACTTTCAATTACAATTACTAGTAATTTGTAATCGAAAATTTTCAATTACAATTACTTGTAATTTCAATTACAAGTAATTGTAATTGAAATCCCTCAGGTCTGATCTCCAGATATTGTATATCTTTTTTTATTTAAAAATATAATTTTGTATATTGTTAGATATGATCATATATATTATGGTAAAAATATAGGGTTAATATTTAGGTATAATTGTATCAAACTATGTCCACTTTTATAACATTTTATATAATTTTATACAAAAAGATATAATTTTATGTAATTGGATGAGGACAAAATTCGGATACAATTGTATCATATTGTATCGAATTGTATCAAATTGTACCAAATTGTATACAATTGTATACAATTCGATACAATATGATACAATAAGACGTTCTCATTTTTCGGATATAATTATATCTAATTACATAGAAGATTATATATAATTAAATATAACTTTATATGGCTCCATATCATTTTTTTTTTACTTGGGTCTTTATTTAAATAAAAATCCTTCAACTATTTTATATATATTGGTAAATATCAGGGTTGGCAGGCAATACCGCTAAAATACCGTTATCGATTCAAAACCCTTTCAACTGACTACAGTTACCCCTAAAATACCGTAAACGAAATAAGCAAAATACCGTTATCTTTAAAATACCATTATCGAAATAACTGAAATACCGTTACCCTTAAAATACCGATACCGAAATAAATTAAATATCGATACCCTTAAAATACCGTTACCGCTAAAAATGAAATACCGTTGCCCCTTAAATACCGTTACCGATATTTTTAATTTCCTGTTTTTGGCAATTGCACTGGATTATTGAGTATTTTTCGTTGGTAAATAGGTTCTGTTTTTTATCTCGTTTGTTTTTCGTAAAAAAAAAATTGAGGGATGCATCGAAAAAACTGACTACCGTTGTGGGTTTGACTGACTACCGTTATCCTATGATCTTACGAATTTCTTCACTGGAAGGAATATGCAGCTCTCCCCTGCAAAATCCTCGGCGACTCTTTTTACCACTTGGACGAAGGAAGTAAGGCTGGAACTGAATGTAGTAGTCGATGGCGTGCGAATTCCGACACTCAATCACCCCAAAATTCTTGGGGTTACATTCGACAGCCTGTTCATGTCCTCAGCGCACACCACTGCAATTTGCAACAAGATGCAGAGTAGGAACAAGGTCCTCAGGTCGCTAGACGGCAGCTCTTGGGGTACGAACAAAGAAACCTTGTTGGCAACCTACAAAACAATTGGTCGGTCAGTGGTTAATTTTGCTGCGCCAGTGTGGTCGCCTAGAGTCAGCGATACTCAGTGGAGAAAGTTCCAAACCTGCCAAAATTCTGCCCTCAGGACAATTACGAAATGCCTACAAATGTCCTCGGTTCAACATCTTTACGAGGAAACGAAGGTCCTAACAGTAAAGGAACACTGCCAAATGCTATCGAAGCAGTTCCTGCTGGGATGTCATCGGAGGAACCACCCGAATCACCATCTTACGGAGGTGGATCCCCCCGAGACATTGGCGGACTTAGGCCGGTCTCTACCCTAGACTCTTTTTTGCCCACCCCAGAATTTAAAGAAATCTACCTATAATTCTTTTATCTATGATTTGATGGCAAAAAGTATCACAACATTATTTTTTTTTAAATATTAATTAATCCTGTATTTTTAGTTGGGAAAATGTCTACTGGTTTCCTAGGAAGATAATTTGTTTGAAAAATTCTTACACAAGAAATATTTAAGAAACAAATCGATCTTAGTTCTGATTATAAAACTGGACCTAAGAGTTTTCCTTTAAGAAAAATTATTACAATAGAATCACAGAGTTGTTCAATAAGCATCTGAAGGCATTTGATACGAAAATGAAAAAGGATTTTTAGTAGGAAAATATCGCAAAATCTTTTTTGGTGAGATAAATATCTTAGATTTAATAGTTTTCTAAACCAATAATTAGTTAATATCCAATTTTGATGAAATTTTAATATGTTGTAGAAACAAAAATTTTAAGATGAACATCTCACGGTTTTTGGCCACCTCGGTTATTTAAGTGGTTAGAATGGATTTGTCCGAGATCGACGAAAAAATGAGGCAGGTTGATTTTAGATTTATTTTCTCTATCAAATATCTAAATTTCAAACTAACCCAGCAAAAAAATACCTTACCAAGATCCGTAAAATCACCTATATTGTTCGGCACGAATGCGTTCAAATTGAGGTGAAAAAGGCATTTTTTTTAACATTGGCTTGTCATAGGAGAGAAGGTGTTTATGCTACTTTAAGTCTGCTTTGCACGTCATAAAAATGAGTGCTTGGATGTTCTTTTTTTTACAATTCATTTTTTTTTACTATTTAAGGAGAGATGAAAAGTAACTTCTTGGGAATGCATTCAAAAGTCATAAATTGCACTTCTTAAATATATATTTGAATGCATTGCCAAGAAGTTACTTTTCATCTCTCCTTAGATAATAACAAAAATGAATTGCTTTCCTATATAAAAAGGAAAATCCAAGCACTCATAGGTGCTTTTACGGATCTTGGGTATTTTTTTCTGGGAAGAAAAAAAGTTTTTAATTAATGGCATTTTGGAAGTAATTTAAAATACGTTTATTGGAAGTAAGAAATCAGCATATATAGCTACTTTATATGCAGTGAAAAATGCATTCTTGTAGAATGCATTCGGTTTTTTTTGCTGGGAATCTGATAGTATACATAGCTTGGAACACATTCCTTGTACGAGGTTTTCGGCAGAAAAATAGATGAACTTTTCAGAGTTTTCTATAAAAACATGGCGATTTTGCTAAGGAAATTTTAGGAGAAGGAAGGGAGCCATTTTTAAAATTTTTTTTGTATGAAAAAATTGTAAGCATAATGTCGAAAGTGTTTTTCAAGGTTTAGAGTTTGAGAATGTGCAAATAAACAGCCGAACATTAACGGGTCCCTTGCCCACCCCAGAAAAATGTTCTAGGTACGCCTATGGCCCGAGGCATGTCAGAAAGGACCTTCATATCTTTGAGGGCACGGTCCAGCGTTACATGAGAGATCCGCTGGACGAAGCATCCTTTAGGGCAGGTATAAACGATATTCATCGGGACGCGGTAAATGACGCCATCAATTCTTACCGGATGAATATCGTTCTTGGAGGTCGTCACCCACCTATTCGGTGAACGAGGAGAGGACTCTCCCACGATCTACAAGAGTTCTCCTCGCGCAATTGCGTTCGGGATGGTGTTCACGCCTTAATTCATATTGGTCTCGGATCGAGCCCAACATCCCGAACACATGTCCCGCATGCCAGAGAGGTCCCCCCCACGACGTAAACCACCTCTTTGGCTGCACGGCAAACCCGACTCACCTAGATCCCACGTCACTATGGACCCACCCGGTTGAGGCGGCCCGGTTCCTGGGTCTGGATCTAGCTGAATCAGCAGAAAAAGAAGAAGAAGATTAATGATATTGTTATATATGTTTACATATTTTATTGTAGGAGGCGTTGCTACAACAACAATTACCGTTATCCTTAAAATACCATTACCGAAATACCGCTAACCTTAAAATACCGTTACCGAAATAATCAAAAAACCGTTATCCTTAAAATAACGTTACCGAAATAACTAAAAAACCGTTATCCTTAAAATACCGAAGCCGAAATAAATGGAATAGCGTTACCCTTAAAATACCGTTACCGAAATAATCTAAAATAGCGTTACCCTTACCGATAACCGCATGGTTTCGGTTACCATCCACGGTAAATATGTATAAACTAATAAAAATACCTGGACTTCTAATAAATATATTTTTACAAAAAACCGTAAATTTTTTTGGATTTTTAAAACAATTATTATTTTTTTAGCGTTAATATTACACTAATATTTTGTGCTGTATCCATCAATACCAATAACCGCTTCGCATCTTCTTTGCATACTCTCAACTAATCTCTGGCATCTTTCTTTTGGTATAGAATACCAGGATTCTTGAATATCAGCCCAAAGTTCGGTGGAATTTTTGTAATTGTTTTGCGAAACTTTTAGTTTTACATCATTCCATAGATTTATTGGATTAAGGTCCGGACTTTGGCCTGGCCAGTCCAAAACCTTAATTAGTTCTTGTAAAAACCAATCCTTCACTATGTTCGACGAATGCTTCGGATCATTGTCTTGCATAAATGTCAACTTAACTGGCATATTTTCATAGGCAAATGGCTCCATAACATTCTTAAGAATGCTCAAATATTGAAACCTGCCCATTTTTTGGAAAAAGCCCCCCATACCATAATATTACCCCCACCCTGTTTCAAAGTATTCTGAGTGTACTTAATGTTTAAAGGTTAAATTAGACGTGCCATAACGCCATAACCGTAACCATAACGCCATAGCAGACAACCAAAATTCAATTGGTTTCTATGGTTACGGTTATGGCGTTATGGCATGTCACCAATAATCGTATACATTGTAGCCCATAAGATTGGTTTGAACAGCTGTTTTATATGGTTATGGTTATGGCACGTCTAATTGAGCCTTAAAGCCTGGTTTCTTGGGCGGTGTAGAAATGTTCTACCATCTGGTCCGACACGATTTACCTTCGTTTCATCGCTCCAAAGCACTTTTTTCCATAAGGACAACTCATTTCCTTTGTGTGTTTTGGCAAAATCAATACGTTTCTTAATATTTTTTCTTGAAAGAGGCTTCTTTCTACTTATTCGTCCAAATAAGTTTGCTTCATTCAGTCTTCTTCTTACTAATCTGTCTGACACCTGAACGTTGAATTTTTCCCTGATTTCATTATTTATTTGACGGGAGGACATAAAAGGGGTTGAGTTTGCTTTTGCGTACTATAGTCCTGTTCATATAAGTTGTAGTTTTACGACCGATTGGCTTACGTTCTTTATTTTGCGTATGATATTTCTTGTCGGCAGCACATACACGAATAGCATTGTATACCATATTTCGCGAACACTTTAGTATTTTAGCAGTTGGAGATTTCATCTCGTTGTGGAATTGAGATATAAGTCTTCGTTTTTCTGGATTACAATGTTTTCCACGTCCCATATTGGTACAATTAGAAAAGAATTTACTTATTTCAAACGCAAATTATGAAAAGAAAATTATTACTAAGTGCATCGATTGAAATTTTGACAATTATTGCAAGTGTCCTATTTTTATGTCCAAGTCAAATATGAACAAAGTAAAGTAATTTTGTTGTAAATATTTGCATGTTTTAAATATTGCAAAGTTTTATATATAATCTGAGACTACTTGATTACAGTTTACTATAATAGAAAAGAAATATAATTATTAGTGTCCGACCGAACTCACTTTTTTAAGGCCGAACCGAAGCCGAACTTCGGCCAAAATTACTAAGTTCGGCCGAAACCGAAGCCGAATACTTTTGTGTTTGAATAAAAATACAATTTCATGCAACTTTTTCAAATTCAAAAATGCGGAAACCAATTACTAAATATTTATAAATTGTAAAAACATAAAAAAGTTGTATTTTTCGCTCTTTAAGTAAAAATTAAGTTAAATATGTGCATATTTATAAGTTACTATACAAAATTAAAGAGCTAAATGTTGCAAAATATTGATTTATAGAAAAGTTCGGTATTCGGCCAAAATTTAGCCGAACACCAAACTTGGCCGAACATCACATTTTGGCCGAACTCCGAAGCCAAATACTCGGTCGGACACTAATAATTATTGCTTTATAATTATTAAGAGAAATGCATGCAGATAATTTTGTATGAAGTGTCCTATTTCTATGTCCATAGCTGTACATTGTTGCAATTAACCAGAAATTGGTCCATTTTCCAATGACTATTTTAGAACCAACCCACTTTAGACAAAATTTGGTTTTTGAACTCACTTGTTTTGGATTTTTGTTGAACTCGAATTGTTTCTTTAGGGACATAGAGGTAAACTCAACTTATGCCAAAATTTACGAGGAACAATTTTTAAAAATCAAACTTCCATACACTTACCACTAAATCAAAGACCGCATAAAAAACTGCCAAATCGGCTAATGTAATAAAATGTCCCACCAAATAAGATTGTTTTAAAAGCAATTTATTAAAATCTCTCAGCAATTGTTGGGCAACATGTTTATCCTTAGAACCAGGTGAAACATATAGAACAGCAAATTCAACCCACTGATAAACTTGAGCTTCCACTTCACGTGTTTGACAACTATTGGCACCAATTTCCGATTTGGATTCTTTAGCTAAATTACTTATGATGGTGGCATATCCTGAGACCGTTTTATTATTGTGAGTGCGGGTTACAACCTAAATGTGTACAGATATATTAGCAAGATCAATGTAAAATTGATATAAAAAAGTTGATTTTACTCACTTGTTCTTCATTCAGTTGTAGTTTACCTAATGATACTTGCAAACATTTTGCAATTTTTGATACAGCCTCAACTTCACACATTTTTAAAAAAAATTTACAGTAAATATGGGAATATGAATTCTGCCAAACGCACGCTATTTTGGTCAACTTGTATATTCTTTTTAATAGTTTTCGACACAACGAAAGCAGCACAGGCTGCCAGATTTGACGATTTTTCAGTGTTGTCAGATAAGGGGATTTCGCCCCAAATTGGGGATTTCAACTTCGGTTTGGGGTCTGATTTTTGTGGCGAGGGATTTGGGGATTTCACAAAAGTTTGGGAATTTTACCCTCGTGCTTAAGTACTTTTGGAGATTTCTGTTTTTGTGTTTTTTCTGTATATTGTGTATTTTATCTTATTTTGAAATATATATTTTTTCTGACGTACCTACATTATTTTGTTAAACTACTTTTTAAAATTGGCAATAATAGAAATTTTAAAGGAATGACAACCATATTATAACCTGCCCGATTAAAATGACTGATAGGTTATTAAACAGACTTGTCTACATATTCCCTAATCGTGTTTTAATATTGATTTTATGACTCGTGGAGACGTCAAGTAAACCAAAATGTAATTTCGCACCTCTAGTAATTTTTTTCAGAATTTATAAAAACGGCAGTCTTTAGGTGGTTACATAAAGTTCCTGGGTGCAAAATTTAATTAAATTTTATAAGTTTTTTCTAAATCAATTAATATAATTTACACTTGATCTTACTGAATGTGTTAATTTTAATGTTTTTAGATTAGTATAACAATATGTTAGTACATTTTTTGATTTTTGTTGATTTTTTTGTGCAAGTAAATGATTTTTGTAATATTTTTATTTTTTTTCTAAAGGATTCAAAATGAGCATTTATAATATTAACAAAAAAAAAATCATTTTTACTAAAAATGGGTTTTTATTTCAAATTCGTATTAAAAACCATATTGGGTAAATATTTGGGGATTAAGAAATTTGTTTTGGGGATTTCAACCTGTGAAATTGGGATATGAGCACAAACTTTTCTGGCAACGCTGCGATTTTTCATACAAATTTTGTCAAATGACGATTTTTAAATTAAAAGATGGAAATAAGCAAATCTTGTATACACGTACAGTAGACCGTACCTCAAAAAAAAATTCGCCGTACACCCTCCAATATAATGTATTTTTGGAAGGCGATTTCAAAAAAATTTTTTTTTTTGCCGACAGTAGGGGTTGCCTAAACGGGATCCCGGGAAATTCCGAAAAAAAATCCCGCTGTCCCGGGAAATGAAAAAGTCCGGGAAAAGAAAAACCCTAGTGATGATGCTCTATGCTTAACCGCCATTAATCTGACAATAAAAATTTACATGGCCGGGTAAAAAAACTTTATATGGGGCTCCATTTTGTCATATGCAGACCTTTAAAACCAATTCCTTAATTCGTTTACAAATCCGTTTCAATTTTGTACGAATCGATTCGCAAAACTCATGTTAATTGATTGAATTATTGCCTACTTTATTCAATTAATATCTTATTCACAGAATCAATTTGATTTTAGTTGATTTTCTTCATAGAATCAAGCGAATTAATTAAATTGTAACAAATCAATTTAACAAAAAATGGTTGCTTTGGTTTATAGTTCGCGAATCAAATCACTAAACAAATAATTCAGTTGAATCAAAATTAAATTAATTGAAATTTGAACAAATCACATCCTCACTCTATTCGATATCAAATCATTGATTTAAAGTGATAATGAATTATTCACTGATTCATAAAATTAATAAATTATAGTGTGAGTTTATTCAAAAAGGAATTATCTTTTTTAAGCTGTGTTATTATTATTATTATTATTATAATTATTCCGGATTATGTACTCAACAGTTATCTATACAACGCACATACAATTAGATTAATTGTACTTATCCCATTTTCGCTACAATATACCATCACTTATTGATCGATATGTCAACAGATGTAACCAAATACAGTAAAACTCGCTTAAGACGAACTCTGAACTTTATTTAAAATGTTCTAATTATCCACAAAATATTTAAATTTCCTTGAAACAACTTTAAAAATTTTACAAATTTTTCATTTGGTTTCCTAAATATATTGTCTTTTGAAAACTGCAGTATACATTGGGTGTCTTTGGACCCATCGTGCTCTATCAATGGGCAAGTACCCCTCCGTCTTTCAGGCGGAGATTTTCGCCATCTGCGTATGTGTGAGAGAGTGCCTGCGGAGGGGCATGGTTAGATCCCGCATCTACATTCTTTCTGACAGCCAGGCTGCGCTAAAGGCTCTAGGAGCTTACGAGGTATCATCTGGTCTGGTGATAGAGTGTATGGGAATTATTAACGAACTCGGTAGGAACAACTCCCTTACACTGGGATGGATTCCTGGTCATGAAGGGCACGGGGGTAACGTAAGGGCTGATTGTCTAGCCAATTGTGGAGCCCGTCGACCCTTCATCAGAGAAACAAGCCGACCAAAATAATCGGCGGCGGCGGCGCAAGCAAAAAATCGGCGGCGGCGGCGGCGATTGAGGTTGAGCCGGATAAAAATCGGCGGCGGCGGCGCAACCAAATAATCGGCGGCGGCGGCGGCTTGATCGGCTGAAAACAACATTTTGTAATGTGATTTGAAAACGTTTAAGTTTTTTTACGAAAGATAGATATATTACTATCACTCTATATGCCTTTACGTTTTTTGTCATTACTCTTACCTAGGGATGCCGAACGGGACTGGTTTTTACAAATCCCGGGATTCGGGATTTTGAAAATTGAAATCCCGGGATCCCGGGATTTTTCGGGATCCCGGGATTTATCGGGATCCCGGGATTTTTCGGGATTTCGGGATTTTTCGGGGTTTCGGGATTTTCCTGTTTCATTATATTTTTAATTTTAAAAATAAATAGCTGAAATAAACCCTACAAATTAAAATAATTAATATTTATTTCTTGTAGTATAAAAAAATAAACAAATTAATCCGGATTCACAATGCTGGAGTGTTCAACGCCGCAGAGTGGAGTAGACTAAAGTACAGATGGCATGATACAAAAAATATAGATGTGCGAAAAAGAAAGAAACAAAATCAGCTCAGAGTGGAGTACTACAGCATTGTGAATCAGGATTTAAACGAAAGTACACCCATAGAAATAAGTACGTAAAAATAGCAGAAAAAGTTACTAGTAATTAGCAAAAAAGTTTCGCCATAAAAACTACCGAAATCAGCAGAACGTGTTTGCTAAATAATTGTTAAATTTCCGAAATATAAGTAATATACTTATAAGGTTAATTCAATTAATTACAAATTACAATTTATCTCTGAAACTTCTGAGAAAAAAACTTTTTAATTAAAAGTAGCAAAAACACTGCTATGTCTACAAATTTTTAGTTATATTTGTCTAAAATTAATTGAATGCCCATACAAACCTCTCTGCTGAAATCATCAAAAATATTAAGTGATATTATATTGGATTCTTTAAGTGTACTAATATAAAATATTGAGCACATATCTCTGCTGATTTCAGAAAGGTAGATGGTTAGGTTTTACTAAATACTTTAACAAAAATTTTCTGTTTTTGGTACACTAATATTTGGCAAAATTATTTCGCATGAAGTTAAGATTTCAGTAAATCATCACTAAAATTAATAAAAACATGTCTGTTAAAAGATTGAATAAATCCGAATTACGGTTTTTAATAGTTTTAAAGCTGAATAAAATTTTTTTAATTATTTAGGTTTATATTCAGATCTATTTAATGTGTGACAAGGTTTTCTAGCCAAGAATCGGACTATACTTTCCCAAAGTTTTAGACATTCTGAATCCGATTATGAAAAAAAATAAATTTCTGGAAGTTATAGGACCTCAAATGTACCCAAAAAACGTGTTTTTGCACTTCTAGGTCAGATTCGGATTCAGCACGTCTAAAGCCGTCGGAAAAGTAAGTCTCATTCTTGGTTAGAAAATTTCATCAAATTTTGTCGGCCTGTGTTATTTACGAATAGTAGAAATTAGTTTTTTTTAATAAAATTTAATAAGATATTAGACTTTTAAGTGATTTAGGTCGAATATAACAATAAAAATAAATACAAAAAGTGATAAAATATGCCAAATAATGAAATCGGAAATCCCGGGATTTTTTCAAGAACAATCCCGGGATTTCGGGATTCTTAAATCCCGAAAATCCCGGGATTTTCGGGATCGGGATTTCGGGATCGGTATCCCTACTCTTACCTGACCATCTCTCAAGGATTTGTACGAATAATCTGCAAGGTTTACTATTTTTGAAAAGTTATTCATCATCGCTCTTATATCTGAAACATTTGGAATAATTATTGGAGGCGGTTTTTCTTCAGACAGCTCTTTGTTAGCATTATCGTTAATATAATTATCATCATCATTATTGTCTACATCAAGTGCAGCAAACATGTTGTTGCTAGTAGGTACTTGGTATATCATCATTAAGGCAAGGAACTTCATGCACTTAAAAATGAAAAATATGCGCCTAAAATATGCGGTTAAAAAAGAAAAATATGTACTAAAAACTATAATTTTTGCAAAAATAATGCACTTTAAAACTTAAAAATATATTTAAGTTAGTTATTTTGCAAACAGACACAGAACTCGAAGATTTCCCATAGGTCAATAAAGTTTTAAAAATGTTTATTTTGATTGAATCAAAATATGAAAACGTATCAATTTTTTATATTTTTTTACAAAATAAAAAATGCTACTAAAAATGCACAATATGCATTAAAAAGCACAAAATATGCATTAAAAAGCCACCAAATATGCATTTAAAGTCGAAATATGCAAAAACATGCATTTATGTCAAAATATGCAACTACAAATCGATGCCAGTTTGTTCTAAATTTGATGATTCGGATAAATGTTTAGTCCATATTAGTTTTGGACTATCGAGAAATAACATGCATTTGCATGGAATTCCTTGCCCTAATCATCATTGTTGGTAGTTTTTTTTATTTTGATTGCATGCTTAACTAATCCTGGTGATCGATTTTGTCGTCGTTTCGTTGTTTAGTTTTCAGCGACTGTCTACCAGACAATATCGCTTGCTTCAGTAGACTCGCTGCTACTATCCATTTTGCTGTAACAGCAGAGGATTAGTATAGCAGAATATTAATCCCTTTGTTTACTGCTGAATAATAAGTAATAATTTGTTGTGGATTTCAATATACAATGCAGTGTTGCCAACAAATTTTGAAAATAAATGGCTAGATCAGACCCAAAAATCGCTAGAAAATCTCTAGATTATAAACAGTGTAAATATTTAGCGATTTTATCGCTAGATTGTTGAAAAATGGTACTTAAAGGAGTTTTTACTCAAAAATTTATTTAATATGTTAATAAGAAGTGTTATAAACTTTTAAATAATGAAACATTTTACGATTAAGCTTCAAATAATGAGTCCTGATTTTCATTGAATTAATCTTAGTATTACGAATACACAATAGAGGGCGTTGTACGATGAAAAAGTGCATACCCATATTTTATCGAAATGTGTATTTTTAGAGTTTTTTTTACTAAAATCGTTTAAGATGTTGTGTTTTATAATAAAGGAATATCAATGTGCGAGTTTTATAATATTTTTCAACATAAAACCGAGTTTTAAAAATTATATTACGGCTGATAAAAAAATCGCTAGATTTTTGGCTAATAGCTACAGGACAATTTTTCCCGCTAGGGGCGAAATAAAATCGCTAGATCTGACGAGAAAATCGCCGTTATGGCAGCACTGATACAATGTAATAAAAAAAGTTTTTTCTTAAAACAATAACAAATGTTATTGCTTTTAATTTTAAATAGAATTATAGAAAAGAGATCACAATTAACGTCTGCACTTTATCACGGTCAGAAAATCACTCGCAAAAAAATATATATAAAATCAATTTATATAAGATTTGTTGTTGGTTCACGTGTGATTTGTTTCATGTTCGCACAGATCCATGGCTAGTCAAGACTATATCTAACAAATGGACCTAAATATTTAATATAACATACAAGTTTTATTTAATAAATTATAAACATACCCTTTTAGTACCAAGTCCTTTTCGTTGAAACATAACTTGCAAAATATTAATTTTGCCAGCACATTTTTTCGCCAATGTAAAGGGCTCCAAAGTAATCCCAACATTGGGAAAATATAACCCCCTTGGAACTCAAAACAATTTTTGCCTCTTATAGAATTTTCAGACAATTAAAGCATACTGGGAATCAATTTTTTTTTTATTTATTCTTTTTAATTTTAACAAATTAAGGAATAAATAAAGACCATAGAAAAAATACATATCGATTGATTTAAGAAATTAAACTTGTTTGAAGGCTTTTGAATGGAGGCTTTGTTAGAAAGTTTGGGCAAGATGCACATATCTTGTAGGGACCCATTTGAATTAGATGCCCAATCAATAATGTCCTTAAATGATGAAATTATGTGATCAATTCGAACATTGGTTTGAGCATTTTATCCGTAAGTGTCCTTTTCTAAATATTATAGAATTTTACAATATCTCTTATCTTTAGTTTTTCATTTATTTGTTACAAAATGTCTAATTTATCCAAAATATTCAACTGGACCATTTTTTTTTTTTTTTATTAAATCTTCATTTACATAACCGAGCCCTTAGGGCCTTATATGGCTAATTAAAGCTACTAAAAACTACATTTTTAAAAATGTATTTTAGAATTGAAAAAATATATATGGGTGATATCAAAAAATGTGATAAAAACCATGTAATCAGCTAATTTTAAATGCATGGATTATATTTGAGTTATATATTTCGACATATATCAGCGCATTGTCACCTGTTTTACAAAATTTATAACAATCTGACCAATTTTTGGTTAATACATAAAATTTGTAACCAATTTTATAGGCCAAATGTAAACTCCGTAACCAGTAACTCGTAAGGTTTTTTAACTTTAATAGCTTATATTTTAATAACCAATGAAGCTAAACACAAACTGTAAGAATTTATATGAAGAGGAGAAGTAACGCTTTTAACAAAAATGAATACATTTTACAAACTTTTTCGTATATCTATGCTAACACGACTACAACTCTGTAATGATTTTTCGTCATAATTTTTGATAAAAATGCGTACACCAAATACATATGTATATTGAGTTTTAAATGCAAAGTTAAGCAGCTATGTTTTTTTATTAATTGATTTTTTACACATCTGCAAAGAGTTGCATTCTGAGTTATTATATTAACCCGTTAAGAACTTTTTTTTTAATTTTTTTCACAGTATAAATTTATATAAGCTTTTATAGCTTAAAAAAATTATATTTATAAAAATTTAATATTTAGAAGATTTTACCTTTTTTCTTTTCATATAAAAAAATTGTTTTTAGCTCTGGTTGTTCAAGTTTAATGAATTAGTAAATTCTTTTTAAAAAATATATTTATTTTTAAATTTTTTATATTTGAAAATTGATACTTCCAGCCGAAATGAGCCGAAAAAAATCGGCGGCGGCGGCTGAAGCAAAAATGACCGGCGGCGGCGGCTTAAACGGCTCACGGCGGCTGGCTTGTTTCTCTGCCCTTCATCGGCCCTAAACCATTTTTTGGGATACCTGGGGGTACGCTAGGGAAAAGCTCAGGCAATGGAGAGAGACTGGGTTTGCTAAGCATTGGGAAACTTCTACTGGCCAGAGACAGGCCAAAAGATTTAACCTTAGGACCCTGACGGGATACTTAACTGGGCACTGTGGGCAAAGGTACCGGCTTCACAAACAGGGTCGGTCAGACGCTGATGTTTGCAGGTTTTGTGAGCTGGAAAGTGAGACATCGGAGCATATTCTCTGCGAATGTCCGAGACTGTATGACAGGAGACTCAGATTTCTGGGTGACTGTGTCATCTTCGGACGTTTGGGGAAATTCTCCTAACGGGATTATTGGCTTTATTGCTAGCCTGCATCTCCAGGGAATTCTAGGCGGCACAAAAGATCTATATTGGTTGTGGTGCGTAGTGCCTTCGTATCTAATCTAATGGGTGGTTTATAAGCATTAATGAGTACAATGCTCTATCTCGCTTAGTTTCCGAGATATAAGCCATTTCATGATTAACAATAAAAAATAAGAAAATATACCTCCATCTCTGTGTGATACTGATAGCAGAGACACAATAATATAATCATTTGGAAAGGCACGAAAAAGAAGAAAATCCTTGAGTATTCAGTTAGGGTCCTAATCTCCGGAGACCCAATTCCCACAGTGCCGGTTTCAGGCCGTGGTGAATTGTATTGCTACTGAGACCTCGGTTAACCAGGTGTTAGCACCAGACTTGGTTAATCGACAAGCAGCTGCTGCTGCTGCGGATGGACGGAATATTAACACCAATCCGCCCACTCGCAAAAATACTGGCCCCGCCTCTAAACCAGTAGGAGGAGGTATATCTGGGTCCTTCGAAGCCCAGTACCTCTAAGGCTGCGAAGGTCCTGATTGGTAGCGCATCAGTTAAACACCCTGCTTCGGGTGCTACTAAGGACAGAGTGGTTTATCCACCCTGGGTAGCCTACACGGCTATTCAGTAAAACATTCAATGAGGTGGTGAAAAACCATCTCATACTGGCTGTTGTGGATAGGAGTGTAGAAGATGTGACTGTCTCTGGAGCGAACTGGGAGATAGTCCAAGTTAAATTAACGGAAGTGTACTGGAAGATCCTTGAATGCTGCGATGCTGGGTGGTTACTAGGGTATTCAATCGATTATTCAAACAACTTTGCTCAAAATTTTTTCGAATAATTTAAAATGTCGAAATTTCGAATGACTAATAATTTCATATGATTAATCGATTAATCGAAATTGGTAGAAAATTATAAAAATCCTTAAAAGATATAAACTTTTTATTATATCTTATACGGATGGCTCCATGAGGGATGGAAGAGTAGGGGGTGGGGTGTATGTGAGTTGCTATGATTATCGACTCTCCTTTAGGCTGCCGGATCAGTGCAGAATTATACAAGCTGAGGTAGGAATATCCTCAGAGGATATTGTTACATTCACCAACAGCCAAGCGGCCATAAAGTCCCTAGTAGGTGTGTTTACCACATCGAGGATTGTCCATGAATGCCGGGTGTTTCTGGACGGGATGGCGAGACATTCGCGATTGACACTTATCTGGGTGCCGGGACATGGGGACAATGATGGCAACGATGTTGCGGATGAACTAGCTGCCCGTGAGACGATGTTTCACGATGGAGGGATCGATCACACGCGCGGCATACCGCTCACGGCGAGCTAGCAGCTCACTACCTGCAGCTTGCCTCGGCCAGGTGGGCTAATGAGCCAACCTGCTTGGGTACGAGGAAGGTGTGGCCTATGACCGCCGCCGTAATCGGATTAGATAATATTATTTAACTTTTAGTTACTTAATAATGAAAAATTATACTGTAAAATCTGCAGAAAATTTTGCAAAAATTCTGTAAATTTAAGAGTTTTATATTTGCTGTTCTTATTTTACTAGTATTTAGCAAAAAAATCTGCTAATTTCAGCAGTTTATTGCGCAACGTCACTTTTAACTAATTTTTAGCTGCTTTTTCTGCTATTTTTACAGATTTATTTCTATGAGTGTAAAATAGCCAAAACTAGGCAGTTTTTGCTCATCCTAATAATACATAGTATAAAATTGTTAAAGATAAAAAATAAACTATCAAGACTATTTTTTTTATACATGTTTATTGCAAATATCAATTTTTGATAAAGTTTGTTAAAATAAATGAATGCTTTTTTGTTAAAATATTTATATTTGGTCTGGCCGAATTATGAGTTTTTGTCAATGCCTCATAGGTTATATCGTACTGTACTAAAAATATAAACAATGTTGAAATGGCCACTAGTAACTAAAATTAGTATGAAAATATGTATTTAGTTAGTTATGATTTAAAACTGAATAGTGAATTGAAAATCCTTACCGATGTTATAAAATTCATATTTAGTACTGCAATGCCACATATTACATTACTACGAGTATTGGACATTAATTGAAGAATAAAATGACGGAGCTGTAATGAAAGTTAAATATATTTTTTATTACATTTGAAAACAATATTAAAATACTTTAAAATAAATAACTGATAAATTAAAAGAATGCATTCTTGGTCAAACTTTGAAGTATAAAGGTGTTTTTAAAATTTGTACACGTAAAAAACAAAAAGTGTATAATTGTTGTAGTACAACTTGTACAAAAACAAACTTTAAAAGTTTTGCCAAGTTACACTTTTTTAGATAAAATAAATATATTGAAGGAATTGACAGTTTAAGTGCTAAAGTTAGCACATTGTTAAATAGCATGATTTTTGATGTTTAATCCATAGAAAGTTGTCAAATTTACGATAAATTCTAATTTACTACTTAAAATAGCATGAACTGTGAATACACTCATTATTTTCTATGATATGTTTCAAAAGAGAAAACTTAAGTAATTTCCCAGTCAGAAAAATACAGACTGGAAAGCGATGGCAAGGCACTTTTACAGGTGCTATAAGTACAACACTGAAAAAAGTTTGACAGTTACTATTACATGAAAGTTATTTGTATAGTAATCACGGTTTGCAACCGATTCATAAAGTTAGTGATAGTATATTATGTTATTTCAAAAGTATTTCGTTAGGCTATTTTACGGTTATCGATATTTCAAGTAATTTCGTTAAGTTATTTTAGCGTTAACGTTATTTAAAGCTACTTCTTTTGGTTATTTTAAGGTTAACGGTATTTTAAGTTATTTCGTTAGTGTGTAACGTGCCGTTACAAATAACCTACTTATTCATATACCTAATGGAAATGCTGATACCCCTAACCAACAATATATTTTCACTTGAATGGGCAAATATTCTAGTAATTCTCATTAGATTGATAAAACCTATTACTTATAATGGAAAAGTTGTATGGCCTAAGTGAGCATGAATCCAGTTGGATTTTTACTATACTTCGTCCCGCGGCCGAAGTATACAAGAATAAGCCAGCCCGATTACAGTTCCCAAATTAACCCGACTCACCTGCCTACTATTCTCGTGAGTCACTAATCGTATTTACCATATTCCCTCGTTTCCCCAAATTAACCCGACTCACCTGCTTACTATTCTCGTGAGTTACTTAGAAATATTTAGTAATCGTATTTACATCTCCTCGTGTTCCCGAGGTAACCCGAACCCAGTTGGAGTTTTACTATACTTCGACCTTCGGCGAAGTATACACGAATAAGCCAATAAGGTCGGAGTTACCGAAATAACCCGGCTCACCTGCTTACTATTCTCGTGAGTTATTTAGAACTATTTACTAATCGTATTTACCATATTCCCTCGTTTCCCCGAATTAACCCGACTCACCTGCTTACTATTCTCGTGAGTTACTTAGAAATATTTACTAATCGTATTTACCATATTCCCTCGTTTCCCCGAATTAACCCGACTCACCTGCTTACTATTCTCGTGAGTTACTTAGAAATATTTACTAATCGTATTTACCATATTCCCTCGTTTCCCCGAATTAACCCGACTCATCTGCTTACTATTCTCGTGAGTTACTTAGAAATATTTACTAATCGTATTTACCCTATTCCCTCGTTTCCCCGAAATAACCCGACTCACCTGCTTACTATTCTCGTGAGTTATTTAGAAATATTTACTAATCGTATTTGCCATATTCCCTCGTTTCCCCGAATTAACCCGACTCACCTGCTTACTATTCTCGTGAGTTATTTAGAAATATTTACTAATCGTATTTGCCATATTCCCTCGTTTCCCCGAATTAACCCGACTCACCTGCTTACTATTCTCGTGAGTTACTTAGAACTATTTACTAATCGTAGTTACCATATTCCCTCGTTTCCCCGAGATAACCCGACTCACCTGCTTACTATTCTCGTGAGTTACTTAGAAATATTTACTAATCGTATTTACCCTATTCCCTCGTTTCCCCGAAATAACCCGACTCACCTGCTTACTATTCTCGTGAGTTATTTAGAAATATTTACTAATCGTATTTACTCATATCCCCGAAATAACCCGACTCACCTTCTTACTATTCTCGTGAGTTATGCATTAAACACATAGACGACTGCGGCTACACGACTACCCGACTACAAATGCCGCTGGCTGCAATTGTAGTCGTGTAGTCAGCTACTTAATTTTTTTGAAAACGACAGCGACATAGTAAACAGATGATCCTAAAAATGTGACGTTTTGATAAATATTATTTTTTTTTGGTTTGTGCTTCTAAAATAATGGCTGAGGAATATTTTTTTAATTTTGTAACATCCATTTTTTTTTAAAAACATCACAATAAATTTATTTCCAAATATAAATTAATAAAACCTTCAAACAATTGTAAAATAAAAACAGATGTTTCTTCAGTGTTTCCATAACGTCGATTTTATAGTCAGAACTAGCGATTTTATTTCGCCTCTAGCGGGAAAAATTGTCCTGTTTTACACATTTTGTTATATTGTCAACACTATTTTTGTTTTGTAGCCAACAAAAATAGAAATTATCCTAAGTTGACTACAGCGGCAAAAGTAGTCGTGTAGCCGTGTAGCTGTGTTGGTGTCAAAATAATCGTTTTCATATAAACGTGTGTATTTTATTTTTGACAGGATGTAGTCGTGTAGCTGCAGTCGTCTATGTGTTTAATGCTTTACATAGAAATATCTACTAGTCGTATTTACAACCTTTTCCTCATTTCCCCGAAATAACTCGACTCACCTGCTTACTATTCTCGTGAGTCGCTTAGACATATTTACTAATCGTATTTACAACATCTCCTCGTTTCCCCGGAATAACCCGACTCACCTGCTTACTATTTTCGTGAGATACTTATAAAGATTTACGGGTCGTAGTTCAATACCTAATCATATCGAACCAGTGACAGAGCTATCGACGTTTGGAGGAACCGCAACCACTGCCAGAGTTGCCGAAGATCATCCTGTGCACCGAATCGTCGAAGTCGTTTAAAAGAAAAAAGATTAGGTAATTTAAGTAGTTTAAGATCTTGGTGAATAAAACTGTGTGCGATAGAGGATCGTACAACTGAATTGAATAAAAGAAACGATTGCTGTTTTATTTCAAAGGAGGCAGACCTTTGACGAACCTGGACAAACTGAGTCTTACCCCGGCCGAAGACAAAACTGCATCACAAGTGTTATTTTATGTTTAACGAAAGTTCTTTTTTTAAATTTATAACAAGTTTACGGACCATCACACAGTGCTTTGTCCCATAGATAAAAATAAAAAAAATTGTGTCTCCGATTTCGATGAAAATATTTTTTTTGTATATTTGAATATATTCGAATCAATGAAAGATAATAAAATTGTAAAAAAATCTGCAATTAACATATCAAATTAATCTTTGAATTTTTACAATATTTTAGCTGGGAGCCTAAAAATATCAAAAGTTAAATGGAACTTAAAAAAAAATTATGTTAATTGATTTTAAAATTTTAAAAGTTTTTGTCATGCTCTTATAATTTTATATAAGAAAAAATAAAGAAAAGAACCAATTTCTTAATTTAACTAAAAAAAAAAATTTTCCCAAGTGTCAAAATATGTATTTTTGTAATTTCATCTTTTACGGGTTACGAAAAAGTTTCCAACTTTCTTAGATATTAATAAAATGGTATAATTTTTTTTTCGAAAAATTAAGATAATATTATTTAAAAAAAAGTATAAAATTTGCCAAAAACACATCATCTATTACATTAATAAATTCTTAAATATACCTAATTTTTGGTTAAAATCCTAAAAATTACCAAAGTTTGATAATATCCCGGTGAAAAATGTCCATATATGAACATTTATGGTTCAACCATATATGTATGGATCCGAAAAATGAGGTAACACCTAAGTATATGTTAATATATGGACATATATGAACATATACATTTATTAAATATATGCGAATACATGCGAACGTTGCTGTCCTTTATTATAAGGTTGTACGATAGATATAAATTTATGTATGACACTCAAATTAGGCGCTACATATGTTCCTTTTTTTATTCATGGCATTAAATATAATTCCATATTTATCCAAATATGAGTTCCTTTTACATATATGGAAAAATGTATTCGTCGAAATATGTTCATATACAAGTCCCTTTTGCATAAATTGAATAACCCGGTGAAAAATGTTCATATACGCTCAAACATGTTCATATATGGTTTATGTATGGACACATATCAACAAATATGGATTTTTTATGAACATATATGGATTTTATATGAACATATATGGAAATATATGTGATTCCATATATGGAAAAAATTTCATATACAGACATATATGGAAACATCTGTTATTTCATATATGGAAATGGCACTCATATATGGACAAATATGAAAGTATATGTTATTCAATTTATGCAAAAGGGACTTGTATATGAACATATTTCGAAGAATACATTTTTCGATATATGTAAAAGGAACTCATATTTAGATAAATATGGAATTATATTTAATGCCATGAATAAAAAAAGGAACATATGTAGCGCCTAATTTGGGTGTCATACATAAATTTATATCTTTCGTACAACCTTGTAATAAAGGACAGCAACGTTCGCATGTATTCGCATATATTTAATAAATGTATATGTTCATATATGTCCATATATGAACATATACTTAGGTGTTACCTCATTTTTCGGATCCATACATATATGGTTGAACCATAAATGTTCATATATGGACATATACTTAGGTGTTACCTCATTTTTTGAATTTCTTCATATATGTGCAAACCATATATGAACATATACGAACATTTTTCACCGGGAACATATACTTTCATATTTGTCCATATATGAGTGCCATTTCTATATATGAAATAACAGATGCTTCCATATATGTCTGTATATGAAATTTTTTCCATATATGGAATCACATGTACCATATATGTTCATATAAAATCCATATATGTTCATAAAAAGTTCATATTTGTTCATATGTGTCCATACATAAACCATATATGAACATGTTTGAGCGTATATGAAGATTTTTCACCGGGATATTAAAAAAAATTATGTTAATTGATTTTCATATTTTTATTTTTTTTGTTAGGAATAGACCTTTACTTATTATATTTAAAAGAAATATCTACCAATTTTTTTTTTTATAGAAATCATAAAAAATGTTTTTTTTAAGACTCTTTTTTATATATAAATTCACGAAATAAAAGCAACATTTTTTAATTAAATTATCAGCTGATAAAAAAAAGAAATATATCTTGGAACTTTGGGAGCAAATTCACTAAAGACTCAACGCTAAAAACACTACGAGGACACTTTTTTGGCCCCTTTTTAAAAAGGAACAAAAAAGACCCGTAAGTTGAAGAGTTAGAGGGTTAAAATGTTCCACAAAAATGTTTCTCGTAGTGTTTCACATAAGTTTGCTAAACATACCCTGTACCTAAAATGGAAGATTTCCAGGTTTCTCCCTAAAAACCTTGTTTGTGGGACATTTGAGCGCCAATTCTGAATAAATATGAAATTAACCCTTAAACACATTTTAAATTTTTACTTATTACTGACACTGAAGTTATTTTTTCAATGCTGATGTCTTAAAAGACTTATAGTATTTTCATGACAAATATTTTTGCGGACATTAAAGGGCCAAAAAAGTCCCTTTAATTGAAGAGTTAGAAGGTTAAAAAGTTCCACAAAAATATTACTCGTAGTGTTTTACATAAGTTCACTGAACACACCCTATAACTAAAATGCAGGATACACATGGCTTCCTATGTTAATCCTATTTAAGTTTTTTTTTTGTTTTAGAAAAATCATTTTAAGGGTTTAAAACGCATTTTTTATGAGAGGCATTATTTTTTATTAATGAATCGATTTTATCCAAATTTGGAACAAATATGGCTTGATCCTATATCAATTCACGTGCTAAATTGCATGGCAATCGGATAATTTTTGCAGGTTTTATGAAGATTTTAAGATAAAGGATATATGGCAGGACTAAGAGTCCTTGCTTCGATTTTGATAAAAATTGGCACAAACGTTTCCAGTTTTATGTGTATCTCAATGGATACTTTTTGTAATATTACGTCCATTTATGCAGCTAATATAATATTTTTTAAATTTCAGGACCTATGGGAGGTAGGCGTGTCCTTGGCCCGATATGTCCAAAAATTAAAATTTTTCTTAACTAAGGGGTTCTGTGCCAGTGTACAAAATTTCAAAACTTTGTTTCCAATCCTTCTATTTTTGTCCAATCGTTATATGGGATCAAAGCACTGTGCGTCCCTACGGGAAATTTTAACAAACTGTCACCGAACTGGCCCCTTTATATGAAATAGACTGCTCACTTTTACATGGCGTTGTCATAGGAGGGGGAAATTGACCCCTTGTGACATGTGACAAGGCAAATCCCAGGACAGGTCCCTGAACTTTGTTTTTTATGAGAGTTCAGTAACCTGTCCTAGGATTTGTCTTGTGACATGTCATAAGGGGTCAATTTCCCCCTCCTATGACAACGCCACGTAAAAGTGACCAGTCTATTTCATATAAAGGGGCCAGTTCGGTGACAGTTTGTTAAAATTTCCCGTAGGGTTACTTTCTGAAACCTTATGTGTGTGCGTAAACTGTGCAATAAAAGATGAAGGTCAATATTTCATGTATGATCTTTTTGAGATAGAGAAATAAAAAATTTAAAGTTATTTCGTTAGGTTAACGGTATTTCAAATTATTTCGTTGGGGTATTTTAGGGTTAACGGTATTCTAAATTATTTCGTTAGGGTATTTTATGGTTAGCGGTATTTTAAGTTATTTCGTTAGTCGTATTTCAAGGTTAACGGTAGTCATTTGAAAGGGGTTTAAATCGTTATTGGTGATTGCCAACCATTGAAGTTATCAGTAGTTTCTATTTTTAACTACAATTACAGTTGTTTTTTATGGAAATTACAAATAACTAATATGACAGTTATTTAAGAAAACAACTAATGAATTTGTAACAGTTGTTTAAAGCAGTTATTTTGTATATAGTAATAAAAAACTGCCAAAACAGTATTACGGCTAGGGATGCCGAACGAGACTGGTTTTTACAAATCCCGGGATTCGGGATTTTGAAAATTTTAATCCCGAGATCCCGGGATTTTTCGAGATTTCGGTAGTTTTCGGGGTTTCGGGATTTTCTTGTTTCATCGTACTTTTAATTTTAAAAATAAATAGCTGAAATAAACCCTACAAATTAAAATAATTCTTAATAATAATTATAAGTCTACTTATTCTTTCTTGTAGTATGAAGAAATAAACAAATTAAGCCGTATTCACAATGCTGGAGTATTCTACGCTGCAGAGTGGAGTGTGTAAAATAGAGATAGCATGATACAAAAAATATTTAAGTGCAAAAAAGAAAGGAACAAAATCCACTCAGAGTGGAGTACTACAGCATTGTGAATCTGGATTTAAACAGAAACTACACTCATAAAAATAAGTATGTAAAAATAGCATAAAAAGGTACTAAAAATTAGCAAAAAAGGTTCCGCGATTAAAACTACTGAAATCAGCAGAGCTTGTTTGCTAAATAAATGTTAAATTTCCGAAATATAAGAAATATACTTATGAGTTAAATTTAAGCAAACTGCAAATTACAATTTACCTCTGAAGAAACTTTTTACCAAAAGTAGCTAAAACACTGATATATCTAAAAAATTTTATTTATATTTGGCTGAAATTAATTTAATTCAAATACAAACTACTCTGCTTAAATCATCAGAAATATTTAGTGACTATAAGTTTTTTTAAATCAACTTACAAAAAATATTAACCACATACCTCTGCTGATTTCAGAAAGGCAGATTTTTCTAATTTAACAAAAATTTGCTGTTTTTAGTCGGCAAAATTATTTTGGATGAAGTTATGATTTTAGCAAATCATCAATAAAATAAATAAAAACCAGTCCGTTAAAATATTAAATAAAGCTGAATTACGATTTTCAAAAGTCTCACAGCTGAATAAAAGTTTTTTAATTATTAAGGCTTTTATTCAGATTTATTTAATCTGTACCTAATAATTTTCATTACCATTAAATTGAAACTAATGCTAATGAAATTTTTGGCATTATTATTACTTGGACTAATGCTAATGCTTTGAAATACATCGATTTCATTACTAATGCCAATTGTATAGTAAATTTATTACGATTACTAATGCCTCAATTATAAGAAAGAAACGTCATTTTATAGATTTCAAAAAAAAGCTTTATGGTACAAAAACTTTATCAGCGATTTTCATTCTGCAAATAAATATTTATACTGATGTAAGAATTTTCCTTTTTGCAAATTTTTTTCCGCGACATTTTTTCGCGATTTTTTTTTCAACTAGCCACCGAACTTTGTTCTATGAAATGGGTGTTATAGTCCCTAGATTATAAATTTAAAAAAACCGCACTTAAAAAATTGCAAAATAATCGCGGAACGCGAAAAAAGGCTTTATAGTACAAAAGTTGAATTAAAAAACTAAATCAGCGATTTTTATCCTGCGAACAAACATACTGATGTAAGAATTTTCCTTTTTGGAAATTTTTTTTCCGCGACTTTTTTCGCGATTTCTTTTTTCAATTAATCACAGAACTTTGTTCTATGAATTGGGTATTATAGTCCCTAGATTATAAATTTTAAAAAACCACACTTAAAAAATTGCAAAATAACCGCGGAACGCGAAAAAAGACTTTATGGTACAAAAGTTGAATTAAAAAACTAAATCAGCGATTTTTATTCTGCAAACAAACATACTGATGTAAGAATTTTCCTTTTTTGAAATTTTTTTTCCGCGACTTTTTTCGCGATTTCTTTTTTCAATTAATCACAGAACTTTGCTCTATGAATTGGGTATTATTGTCCCTAGATTATATATTTAACAAAACCGCACTTAAAAAATTGTAAAGTAATCGTGAAACGCGAGAAAAGATTTTATGCTACAAAAATTTAATTAAAAAACTTAATCAGCTATTTTCATTCTGCGAACAAATATACTGATGTAAGAATGTTCCTTTTTGCAAAATTTCTTTTGCGCGGCATTTTTTCGCGGTATTTTTTGCAACTAGCCACCGAACTTTATTCTATGAATTGGGCTTATAGACCCTAGGTAATGATTCTAAATAATCGCGGAATGCGAAAAAAGGCTTTATGGCACAAAAATATATAAAAAACTTAATCAGCGATTAACAATCTGCAAACAAAAATGCAACTTTTGTACCATAAAGTCGTTTCGCGTTCCGCGATTATTTTGCAATTTTTTAAGTGTGGTTTTTTAAAATTTATTAATTAAAAAAAGAAATCGCGAAAAAAGTCGCGGAAAAAAATTACCAAAAAGGAAGATTCTTACATCAGTATGTTTGTTTGCAGAATGAAAATCGCTGATTAAGTTTTTTAATTCAATTTTTGTACCATGAAGTCTTTTTTCGCGTTCCGCGATTATTTTGCAATTTTTTAAGTGCGGTTTTTTTAAATTTATAATCTAGGGACTATAACACCCATTTCATAGAACAAAGTTAGGTAGCTAGTTGGAAAAAAATTCGCGAAAAAAAGTCCCGGAAAAAAAATTTGCAAAAAGGAAAATTCTAACATAGTATATTTGTTTTCAGAATGAATATCGCTGATTAAGTTTTTTAATTCAATTTTTGTACCATAAAGTCTTTTTTGGCGTTCCGCGGTTATTTTGCAATTTTTTAAGTGTGATTTTTTAAAATTTATAATCTAGGGACTATAATACCCACTTCATAGAACAAAGTTCTGTGATTAATTGAAAAAAGAAATCGCGAAAAAGTCGCGGGAAAAAAATTTACAAAAAGGAAAATTCTTACATCAGTATGTTTGTTCGCAGGATAAAAATCGCTGATTAAGGTTTTTAATTAAAATTTTGTACCATAAAGTCTTTTTTCGCGTCCCGCGATTATTTTGCAATTTTATTAGTGTGGTTTTTTAAAATTTATTATCTAAGGACTATAATACCCAATTCATAGAACAAAGTTCAGTGATTAATTGAAAAAAGAAATCGCGAAAAAAGTCGCGGAAAAAAAATTTGCAAAAAGGAAAATTCTTACATCAGTATGTTTGTTTGCAGAATTAAAATCGCTGATTAAGTTTTTTAATTAAATTTTTGTACCGTAAAGACTTTTTTCGCGTTCCGCGATTATTTTGCAATTTTTTAAGTGCGGTTTTTTAAAATTTATAATCTAGGGACTATAACACCCATTTCATAGAACAAAGTTCGGTGGCTAGTTGAAGAAAAAGCAATCTATCCATCCCCCTTTTTTTTTGTAAACAAATGCTTTTTTTTACTCAATTGTTCTTAGTTTTTAAGGCATTAGTGCGATTTCATTAGCATTAGTATTACAAATTCTAATGCCAGGAAATTTCAGTACCATTAAATGGTAATGAATTTTTTTTGCCATTAGCATTAGTCAACTAATGATAACGAAATTTCAATGCCAATGAAAAAATCCCAAGTATGATCATTTTAAATTAAAATAGATTATATAGAATAGATTTTTCCCATTCATAAATAATAGGTTAATCTATTTTAAATTAAAATGGATTAGATAGAATATATTTTTCCCATTCATAAATACCCAGTGTAGAAAATCATTACAAGATATGTAATTCCTCAGTGGCTCAGTTACGAAAAACCTCAGTTGAAATTAAAATATATTAAAATAAATGAAATAATTATCATTAACTTTTCCTTAAGTTAAAAAGAATACTTTTTTGTTAGTTGACTTATTAATAACTAATAATTTTATAGTAATAGGTGTCAATATAAAAAATATTGTAAAGAAAAATAAATTTGAACAAATTTTTGTGCCTCAAACTCAAATAAAAACAACATTTGGATCACGTTCAGGTCTTTGAACAGGAAGATTTACAACCGCTGCTGATTGAAAAATCCTGGAATATTTTGCAAAGAAATACGCGATAATAAAAATATTATAATGTAAGAATTATTTATGATCTAATTTGTATTTTTCTTGTTTTTTATTATAAATAAAAAGTGACAACCAAAAACAAATCTTTGCTGTTCCTATTAGCGGTTTCTAATTGATTATTAGCTACTAAAATAAAATATGTTTCATTTTAGTTAACAATTTGTTGTCGGTAACTGAAAACTCCGTTAGTAAAATATCGGAAACAAAATTAGTTAAATTTAATTAAATCAATCAACTGAAGCTCAGTAAGGGGTATTTCACCCTGAGACTCAGTTGAAAGTTTAGTAGCCAGCAACTGAGAAATTTTTTCGGTGTAGCTATGTAACTACATAATTGGTAATGGTAACTAGTTACTTTTCTTATTACATTTCTTATTACCTTTGTATGGCGATGTCGCGAAAAATAATGAGTTATGCTTACACACCAGCATACTAAAAATCTAAAAATATGTCATTACCTACATGCTTACCAGTACTGACAAAAAGAATGAGTCTAAAAATAGATTTTCAAAAAAATAAGTTTTATAAAAAAAATATTTTTTTATTGTAAAATTTTTTTTAAATAAAATTTGCTGGTGCGGGAATCGAACCTGGGACTCCAGGTTGCCAGTAAATAGCTCTATCATCTGAGTTATATCGACATGTAATGATTGATAGATAAAATCGTAATTGACCTGCTGCATACAAGTCAGCTTACTCGCCAACATATAAAAAATCTAAAAATATGTGATTACATACATATATCTTTACCAGTGTTGAAAAAATATTGAGTCTAAAAATAGATTTCAAAAAAATCTAGAAAATTACTTTCTATTTAAAATAATGATAAAAATAAGTCATTATCAGTAAATCATTATTATATGTTTTAAAATAATGCAGAAGGTAAGTGGATGTCATTACTGGTAGTCCAAAAAATAATGATATGTCATTACCGTTTCTACACTGGGTAATAGATTAAAATTTTTAATCTTTTGTTTACGAAAGGGAAAAATTAGTTTTTTAATAACATTTAATAAGATACTAGATTTATGTGATTTAGGTTGAATATAACAATAAAAACAAATAAAAAATATATAAAATATGCCATCGGATATGAAATCGAAAATCCCGGGATTTTTTCAGAACCAATCCCGGGATTTAGAGATTTCTAAATACCGAAAATTCCGGGATTTTCGGGATCGGGATTTCGGGATCGGTATCTCTAATTACGGCCCAATGCTCCTTACAGGAGTAAAAGAAATGTACATACATTAGACTTGTCCAAAAAAAAAAAGTTAGAATTTTAACGCTCCACAACCCTTAAAATATGCCACTTTGAAAAAAAATGTGATCTGATCAAAAAAATCACCACAAAAGTTTTGTTTAGAGGTAGCACATCGCAATTGAAGTTTCGAGGTTGTACTTATTATAATATTATTAATTACCCAGTGTACATTTGGAGTCCGAAAAGTCTCATAAAAGAGCCTTGAGACCTTCTGAAATCAAAGCAAAAAGAGGGTGTTTTTCTTTACGGATGAATCCTCTTTCTGAGTGTTCTTTTATGACTCATAAAAGACTCCTAATTATGTGCCTTGAAAGGGGAAATTTCCCTCTTTTTACAGAGTATTTTTGGAGTAATTTATGACTCATATATTTGAGTCCTTTTGAGTCATTTATGGATCTTTTCTGAGTATTTTTTTAGTCTTATTTGAGCAAACTTTGGTTGACCAATTCTGTGAGGTCTAAAATAATTTAAAACAGCAGCACATAGCAGTGTTTGCGATTTTTTATTATACATGTATTTATTTAATTTAATAATAGTGAAATAAAACACAAAACATTAAAGAATAACGACAATACCAATGCCCGTAATTTCAAGCCATAGATACCTACCAGTAGGGATCTATGGCTTCAACCAATAGATATCTACCAATATCTATTGGTACAGTTACGGACATTATAATGACAAAACATAATTTAACAACAAAAAATTGAATTTTCTTCGTCCAACGTATCGGACCCTTTTACCACTAGGAGAACACTTCCAGGTTGAACAAGTTCAGCTTCTTCAGTTTTTTTCATCTCCATCTTCTTAAAAACAATGTAATTTTACCACGAAATTTTGTTGTTCTACATATATTTTTAGCGATATTTTAGAATAAATTACAAAGAAAACTTTTAAGAAAATTTTCAAATTTGTTTGACTTGGAAATCAATAAACGAAAATTCCAAAAAAGAAGTTAGGCTCACATATCGTTCATATTAATGAGCCATTTTAGAGTGTTATTAAAAGGTTCTTAAAAATATACATTTGTGATTCCTTTCTGACTCATATTTAAGAGCCTTCGGAAAACACTCCGAAAAATGTGTAGTTTTGGAGCATGTCATGTTATATTCCTTTTGTAAAAAATTTTGGAAAATTTTATGAATGCTTAAAAATAAGTCAGAAATAAGTGTATTTTCAGAGTTTACCTTTGAAAGGCTCATAAAAAAGATTCGGATATGAATCATTTAGGACCTAAAGTTATGAGCATTCGGAAATTGCTCTTATTTTGGACTCCAATAAGAGTCATAATTTATGAGTACTCAGAAAATTGTTGGCTGGGTAATTAAAAATACCCAGTGAACATTCGGAGTCCAAAAAGACTCATAAAAGAGTCTTGAGACCTTCTAAATTTATAACAATAGGTCCATTCGATTACTGGATAATTTGTAAAAATTTTTACTAGATGGTGTTCGTTAACACAAATACTCAGTAAACAGAAAGAAAAAAGAGAGAATAAAGTGACAGTTCGATGATGAGAGTTTCTAAGTCTTCTTTTTTTCTTGCAAATTTTTGCTGGATAATTTTTTGCCAGTAAGAATTTGCAAGCAGAAAAAACATATGATTCGAAAACATATGTTTGTTTATTGCAAATAAAGAAAAATATTTTAGAATAATCAGGCATGTCCCAGACTTCAATTTCACTTGAAAGTGAAATTGAAAACGAAAATTGCTTCTCCAGAAGTAAATGGTATTTTTGCATATTTAGACCAAATATAACAGATAAACATAATTAATTATAAATAAAATGCTGTTTTTAATAATTTCACTTAAAAAAGTTTATGTTAGAGAGCATATTTAAAGTTTTAACACATATTTAGCATAAAATTAATATGATTTCGATGTACAATTTCGTAACGGTTTGCTTTTGCTTCTTCAGGTTTTTTGCGTTTTCGTAAATTCTAAAATGTTAAAAAAAGACTTTTTGGGGTAAATTCGTATTCCAACTGCTAAATTTTGATATAAGTTGCCATTTGAAGTAAAAAAAGAGAAGATCGCCGATCAAAATTTTAATTTTTCAGAAAAAATTACGTTTTGCTAATCAGTAAGAAAATTGTTGAATTTACCAACAAAAAGCGTTTTAAATGTAAATTGTTTAAAGTGAAATAGTTAACGACCCTTAAGGGAATACATACCAAGTACTATTGAAAAGCTTTTATGAGTTTAAGCTGCTCTAAATACCAATTCCACTTTGGTTTTTTAAAGTGGAATGAAAACGATTTTTTTTTCGTTTTACGTTTTCTGGAGAAACTTTGAGTACCACTATAAAGCCTGTAGCATACTCGATACTTACCAGAACGTTTTATTTTCAATACAAAATTATCTGTAGCACCAGCTGTGTCTACAAACTTGCAAATTGTTTCAAATTTTCTTTTCGCGTACATGTTTGGGAAAATTTTATTTTGAGAGTAAATCTTGTCTTACTCGCTGTAAGTTTGTACTGAGTAATTCTTACTGGACTTGACTGAGAAAAGTAATCGAATTGATCTAATAAGAGCGTGTTTTTCTTTATAGGTGAAGCCTCTTCCTGAGCGTTCTTTTATGACTTATAAAAGATTCATAATTATGAGTCTTGAAATGGGAAATTTCCCTCTTTTTTTAGAGCTATTTCTGAGTAATAAAAGAGCGCTCAGATATCCCAATTTTCTGAGGGATTTTGATCATTTTTATGAGTATTTTCTGAGCCTTTTCTGAGTCATTTGAGATGAATATTATGAAACTTTTTTTTTAATTTTAAATCTGTTAAAAAGTCGAGGTTTTATTAGACACTTTTAATATTAGTTTTTTACATATTTTTATTAACAAATATTCATACGATTACAAATTCAAAATTAAATACATAAAGGGTTCTTCAATAAGAGCGCTACAAAAGTTTTTTTAAATAAAACAAAAACGGTTTTGGATATCAATGAAATTGCCATTATGTGTGGAAATCGATTCTTTTGCATGGCCACCACGGGCACGCTTGCAGAAGTCCAGATGCTGAACCCAATTTTCGACGGTTTTCAAGCATAAATCGGCCAATATTCGTACGAAGTTCATCAATCGTCGCTAGCCTGTTGGCATAGACCAAAGATTTGACGTGGCCCCACAGGAAATAGTCCAACGGCGTCAAATCGCACGACCGAGGCGGCCAATCGACTGGACCATTTCGTGAGATAACACGTTCTCCAAACTTGGTTTGCAATAAATTGATTGTGACATTCGCTGTGTGGCATGTGGCGCTGTCCTGTTGGAACCACATGTCCTCCAAGTCCATATCATCCAATTGGGGCCAAAAATATTCGGTTATCATTGAACGGTAGCGATTCCCATTTACAGTAACGTGCCCGTCTTGATCATCATGGAAGAAGTACGGCCCAATGACGCCGCCGGCCCATAAACCGCACCAAACCGTAATTTTTTCGGGATGCAATGATGATTTGTATTTTATCTTTTTCAATTTGTTTTTATGTTTGTATATATTTTTTACAATATTTTGACATAAATAAAAAATTATCAGAAGTCTGATTCTTTTTTAACACTTTTTTATGAGGGTTCGGAAACATTGCCCAGCAGAAATTACTGCTTGCTTGGAAGCAGTTTTGTCAGGGAAAGTTGAGCAGAGAAGCGATTGCATTATTGATGATATCATGCCTGATTTTTGTTCGAGATAGCTCGCGTGAAAGCACTTGTTTCGAGATCCGAAAAGGCATGAATTCACCGCTTTTAATTAGTGCTCCTGTTTTTCTTTTAAAGTGTCGATAATTCATGCCTTCTCAGAAGTGCATATTATAAAGCTTTTCAACTATTTAAAATCATACCTTCTCAAAAGCACAATATTCCTGAATATTTTTCCGTGAAGAGAAAATGCCTCTTTTTTTTTATTAAAACCTCTTATTTAATTTAAAATTACTTTTTTCTGCATTTTAAAAAATTTTGATAAAAGAACCCCAAAAATATGCCTTTTTGAAAGCAGAGCAAAAAGCGATGTAAACAATTAATCAACTTAGGCCTTTCATTAGTGCTGTTTACGAAGCTATACATTTTTAGAAGCGGTAAAAGTGGCAGTAAGGAAGCAGTAATCGTTTTTACTGCTTCCACATTTGCTACTAATCACATTTGACTCGTTTTTGACTCTTTGTTTACTTACTTTTGTACACTCAGAAATTACTCAAATAAAAGTAGAATATCTGAATGTTTTAATAAAAATTTCCAATTTACAAAAAAAATCCGTCTTATTTCTGAGTAATTTTTGAATCATTGATTGATTTAATAGTGTTTGTTTTGAAAGGCTCTAAAAATGAATCAATTATGAATCATTTTCGACTCGAAAATATGAATGGTCTGAAAACGATCATATTTAACAGTCTTTTAGGAGTCATAATTTCGGAAGGCTCAGAAAATCGTAGGCTGGGTAATGAAAAAAATGAGAAAAATTTAATATAATTATTACGATCGCGACATATCAAATCTAATATATTTTTAGGTGTACATTACGAATATGAAATCAAAATTGAAATCAGAGTCGCGGATTTCATACAAAAAATGTTCAACTTTGATCAGGATGTTTTCTTATGTTTTCGTAAAAAATTCCTTTTTTACATTAATATACATTAGGGCGGGTCAATTTGTATGGTGGCAAAAAAACTGAAAAATCGTAGGGGTGGGGGGGGGGGGGGGGGAAATGATTCTACGAATAATTCTAAGCAACTTTGCCCTAGAAAACGTAGGTCTAAAATGGATTTCGAGCTTGCGGAAATTTAAAAATATGTTACGATGAAGTAATTAAGTACACATTTTTTCATAAATATACTTTTAAAATAACAACAAAATTAATTGCAAAAAACAGAAGTTTCTACCAGTGATTGGATTTGAAAATTTATGTTTTGTGCCGAGCCGATGACTAAAATATGCCAAAGGGGGTTCATTACAGGGCTATGGCATCACAAAAAATTAGTTATAACAACATCCCCATCAAAATCTTTCGTTACCAAATAAGTAGAAATTATTTGACAAATTTTAAAATGTAACACAGTACGTCGAAATTAATAATAAAGGAATTCACAGTTTAAGTGCTAATGTGCTATCGTTGTAAAATAGCATAACTTTTGAAGTTTAACTCAGAGAAAGTTGTCAAATTTACGATAAATGTTAATTTGCTAATTAAAATAGCATGAACCGTGAATATCCTCAATGTTTTTAAATGTAATAGTGAATTTAGACTGAGCAAAAACTACCTAGTTTTTGTACAAAACTAGTTTTTGTTTGTTTCTTTATATAGGCGTTTTGACAATTAAAAACTATCAAAAGCCAAAAGTAGTTTTTCCTCAGTCTAAATGCAGTATAATACACAAATATTTATTTTTTGTTGATATCAAATAGGCAATGGCAAAATCTAAAACCTCAAAATCCAATTTCGAAAACTGTTTTCTAAAAAAATTTTTAAACTCTTTGGTGCGCAGAGAAACTGTTTTTGTTTATGGGTTTTTTTATAAAAATCCTGAATCGTTATACACCCAGCAAAAAAATTTGTTTTTCCAACCGAATTAGGTTCCAACGAGTTTGCCGCAACCCCAATAATGGGGTTGCCACAACCGAAATTTAGGCTTGTGACAACCGAATTCGGTTGTTGCAACCGAATTGTGGGGTTGTGACAACCGAATTCGGTTTGGAATTTTTACTTAAAATTTTCAATAGGCTGAAGTAATTACACATATTTTTGTAATCGAAAGAAAAAAGAATATTTTTTAATTGAAATATTTTATAATACCAAAACAATTAACTGTAAAAACAATACAGGGTCCGCCAAATAACTTTTTTTTTTGAAAATGCTATAAAAAAAAACTACTTAATATTTTCTCAAATTTCTTTTTTTATTTGAAAGTACAATCCTTCCGGTTAATAATGGAAAATAATTTCATTCATATGGCTGCCTCGGCTGGCCATGCAGTAGCCTACACGATCGGCCCAATTTTTAAACAGCTGCACACAATCGATAATGGATTGTGTGCAGCTGTATTTCACCAATGGCTTCACGAATATTGTCCTTTAAAGCGTCAATTGTCTCTGGTTTGTCGACGTAACACTTATCTTTGACGGCACCCCACAAATAATAGTCCAACGGTGTCAAATCGCAGCTCCGAGGTGGCCAAACGACATTAGCTCTGCGGCTGATAATGCGATCTTCAAAAACAGGGCGCAAAACATCGAGTGTAGCTTCGGCTGTGTGGCACGTAGCGCCGTCCTGTTGAAACCAAATGTTGCCAATATCCTCCTCTTCAATTTTTGTGAACAAAAATTCGTTCAACATGGCCCGATAACGATCGCCATTGACTGTAACGGCCACTCATTGCTCATTTTCGAAGAAAAATGGCCCAATTATGCCTCTGGACCAAAATCCGCACCAAACAGTGACTCGTTTTGGGTGCACCGGCTTTTCAATGTGCGGGTTTTCTGTGCCCCAAATGCGACAATTTTGCTTGTTTACATACCCGCCAAGATCAAAATGAGCTTCATCTGAAAAGATGATTTTTTTTGGCAAAATCGGCATCTTCTGTAAGTCGATCGCAGGCCCACTTGTTCAAACGTATACACAACCATATTCGTTCAGCGGAAGGATAAAACTAATTATCTGTCAAATCAGACATGAGCTAAGTGTTACCATTCACGAAATAAGCACTAGTTGAAAAAAAAAACGTTAAATGGCGGACCCTGTAGTTTTTACCCATTCTGTCAGTTGTTTTAAAACTTTTGTGACAACGAAATGAAAACGTTTTTTGTTATTTTAAAGGTAAAAACCTTTGTCGCCTTTTTACGGCCTATACCTTAGTTTCAACAGTAATTTTCAGTAGATTCTAACGACAAACTTTTTTGAGTGTATAGAACACCCCTCAAAGTCTGAGGATTTTCTCCAGTTGAAACCCCCTTACATTATATGACTTTTTGTTACAGAAAACACAGATCCTGAAGACTAAGAAACTGTGTTTTTTATAATAGTTTTTATAATCTGTGGCTTATTTTATAGCAAAAAGTTTTTAGAATCCAAGTGGGTTTCCCTTAGAAAAATGCTCAAAATCTGGCTGTTTTTCTTCGGGAAAAAGGGGTGAGAATATGAGGGTTTCTCTGTAAGAGAAATTCCTCCAAATTCGAAGAAATTTTTCTGCAGAAAAACTGTCAGATTCCGAGAATTGTTGTCTTAGATTTTTATTATTTGTCCTATACAAAAACCCTCAGACTATAATGACTTTTTATTTCGCATTAAACATTATCATCTTAAATAAACATTATCATCTTAAACATTTCACCTTATGCGGCGTTCACATATACGTGTTTAACTTGATTTGACGTGTTTAAGCGTTAAACATGTTTAAGTGAGAGGTTTACAGTAAATTTTTCTAAATTATCGTGTTTAATTTTTAAACACGTTGTTAAACACGATAAAATTCATATCAATTGGTGTTGAATGACAAGTTTGAAGCAGAAGAAGACAACAAGAAAAATAAAAAAATTAAAATTGAATAAAATAAACTAAATTTAAATAAAAACCAGTTAAAATGTGTTTTTTATTATTAAAGTGAAAGATGAACAAAACAATTAATTAAACTTTGCTTCCGGTGAACGAAAAATCCAAAAACAGCCATGAAGTTATCCCTTAACTAAAAATTGAAAAATCTAGTTTCCGACTGGGGCGGATAATGTTATTTAATTTTTTATAGTAATTATAACGTTGGATAATGCCGAAAATTATTAATTATTGCCTTCGGCCGAAGAAAAAATTACCTTTTTGGGAAAGTTTGTCAACTTTTTTTTATTTTTTCTTTTAATTGTTAAGGAACAGCTGTTCGAGATGTTTAACTTAAACACTTCATTTTTAAGTGTGAACTGATAGTTTTAACTTTTTACATAAACGTGTTTAACAATCGTAAAAAACAAATTTGCATTTAATTGTATGTATATTGAAAAAATAACTAAAAACGAATTTAAAGTCGGGCATGCCAACTATATAATACCCTACACCAGTCTGATTAAAAGCCAACTAATGTTTGGATCCGAAATTCGAATGGGTTAAAACGGACTTGTGTCAAAATTTTCTATAAAATAATAAAAGAAGAGAAAATCGAAAATGTAGCACATATGGGCGATAGGTCCAAATATGGACCGATCCTATCTAGAATCAATACACTTTGTTCTTGGGACCATGTGAGTCAGCGAAGCAAATTTCATTGAAATATCTTCTTATTTGCGACCTGCAGCGTGTAAACAAGCCAATTTTGGGGGACCCTTATATGGGCACTAGGTATAAACATGGACCTATTTTAATCAAAATCAATACGCTTCGTTTTTGGGCCGAAGTAGGTCTGTGTACGAAATTTCATTGAAATATCTTCGTATTTGCGACCTGCAGCGTGTAAACAAGCCAATTTTGGAGGGACCCTTATATGGGCACTAGGTCTAAACACAGACCGATTTTAACCAAAATCAATAGGCGTCGTCCTTGGGCCGACATAGGTGTGTGTACCAAATTCCATTGAAATATCTTCGTATTTGCGACCTGCAGCGTGTAAAAAAGCCAATTTTGGGGGGGGGGGGGGGGGGGGGCATTAATTGGGCACTAGATCTAAACATGGGCCGCTTTTAACCAAAATTAATAGGCGTCGTCCTTGGGCCGACGTAAGTCGGTGTACCAAATATCTTAATATTTGCTACCTGTAGAGTGCGCACAATAATGCATGGCCAGACAGACAGACGGACATCGTCAAATAGAAATAAAAAGTGATTCTGCGCCGATCGGTATATTATAAGGTGGGTCTAGGTCCAATATTTTTTGGTGTTACAAACATCAGCACACACTTTTTATACCCTCTCCACGTAGTGGTGTATAATGAAGAGAAAATATTTGTTTGACATTATAAATTTAAAAATTTTGTCAACATTTTTTCGAAAATGTTGCCTTACATTACTCATGGATGCTATCAAACTTACTCAGGGATGCTTTCAAACTGAAAATACTAAAGCTATGGAATGAACCATATATTTTCGGGATAAGAGCCGAAATTAGAATACCTACGGAATTTTGTTGTGTAATTGTTTTCTAGAAAATCGATAGTATCAAACAGTTGGTTAATAAATAAAAATATGGCAAGCATTAAAAATTATCGCATTCTCGAGGTGCCCTACTTTGAAGTCCAGTAGGGTAGCTCCTGTTGGGTGTGGTAGATCGGCCGTCAAAGTTTTAGCTCAGAATTACATTTTCTATGGGCATGTGAAATTTCTTCTAAATCCGCCCATCCGATAAAAAATGGCTGAATTATTTCCAAAATATTTCGAAAACGCCTCACTGTGCAACGTCCCTCAAAAATCCCTATTCGAAAATATAACATTTGCATATAGTTTTCTTGGACCAAATGGAAAAAACAAAATATTGGTGATTTTTGACTCCAATTTTAACTTCCAAAGTGCCCAAGATGGCCGATAATCTCACACCCCAACCTTAGAATTTTTTCTCTATAAAATATCCGAATTTCATTATGATCGGAGATTATCACATGAGATACTTTTCTTGTTAGTGCTTACAACTTTAATAATAAGTATTCTTACCGTAGGTTCAACTGTGTGATGTTCATATTTAAATGTGCTCAACAAAATCGCAGCCTGGTATTTCTAAAAAGTGTGGAAATATTAGTAATTTATGTATTTTAAAGTTAAACGATATATTTTGAAAACCACTTGTCTGAAGTGCTGGAAGTTTTTTTTTTTTTGAAAATAGTTTCTGTCGCCTAAATAATAATTTGTCTAGCAATGTACAACACTTTTTCTAAGTGCTTTACAAAATTAGTGTAGTAGAATGTTGCTTCATTTACCTCATTTTGTAAATTTTGGTTATAATACAATATCAAAAACATCTTTCCGATATGCATAGAAGTCCAAACAACAGAATATGCAATCCAAGCTGGATCTGAAGTCTCCCAAGCGTCCATATATTTATAAAGTAAAAATATATTGACAGTAATATTTACAAATGAACCAAAATACACCAATAAAATGGAATAGCCAAAAGCAACATTTATCTGTTGGGTGAATTCTTCCAATTTCGCATAAAGACGACGAATTGAATGTAATTGATTACGAAAATTAAAATTTTCTAAAGAATTTGAACTACTTAAAATTTTATCCAATAGGAAATATAATTTTTCCGAACGTTTCTTAACAAAAAAGAGAAGAACATAATATTGAATAAGAGAAATTTGTATGATAATATTAGGGAGTATATAAACCGTATTTGTACGCAAGAAGTTGACAATTATACGGGCGCTGTAGAAATAACCAATTACAACTGTACATATAAAATGCAAAAGAATTAACGATAAATGAATGTGTATAAATCGCTGTAAATCCAAATAATTAATACGTAATTTCAAATCGATTAGTGAACGATCAAAATCAATAACGAAATTTTTAAAATCCCAAAATTGTTCACGGCCTCTATAAATGGTCCAAATTATCTCAAGAATATGAACAAGATATACCAAATATTCACTGAAATATAGGGGTTTCTGTACAGTGGGCAATTCAATATTAGATTGTGTATACTCAACGTAGGCACAAGCCGTAAAAGCTGCATAAATTCCGAAACACCATATGATATGGAGCCAAAAGATTAATAGATCGCTACGTTTAACACCCTTTTTCGATTTATGTGCATCGATTGGTGCACACATAAAAATTTGTGATATTATTAGGAAACGTTTGGTAGTTTTATAGAAAAGATTTTCCAACTGTTCACGTTTTTCATCGAAATCACCATTTATATTGATTTTAAAATCATTAGAATTTAATTTGTGTTTTTGCCTGGTAAACGGTTGCATGTTGAGGTACAACTAATATAAGGTTTATTAAATTTTTCTTATATTCTAGTCAGACTAGGTGTTGATTAGCTTTCATCGTGGAGTTTGGGGAATTTGACTGTTTGTTTTTAATAAATGGTTTAATAATTGTACATTTGTAATTAATAATTAGTATCACTACAAGTTGTATATTTGTATAATTAGTCTTCAGAGGGTTTGCACATTTTTGAACTGGGGTTTTCCCAAAACTCTCAGAGCCAGGACCATGTCCTGAGATGAAATTCAATTTTCCGCATTTTATGCTTGAATGAGTGGAACACGGGGCTTCCGAATATCTTATCAGCAAAATCTTTCATTACCAAATAAGTGGTTATATAATAGAAATTCATAGCTCCGCACAACTTATTTTTTGGCGTCTAAACTCATTCTTTTTGTTTGGCATGGTCGTTTTTATAAGTAGTCACGCTTACCCGCTCGCTTACGAAAAAATGAGAAATAAGTAGTTATGAGATTTTGAATAATAAGTGGTTAAACACATGCTTACAAAAAGTTGAATTATAAGTGGTGGATTGCTTACTTGATTCTTAAAAATAAGGAGTTAAGCAAATACTATTAGCTTAAGGAAATACATTCAGAAAAATTTAAGTTTTTTCTAGTGTGTAATTTTAGGACTCGTCATAAAAATTTAAACATAAAACATATTTACATATGTTAACGTTACATATCAGAAATGATTTCCTTTTTTATTGCATTATACTTATAAAATTTGAAATGTAGATGGCATTATTCTGCCTATTGTAGCTTTACAAATGTAGTTTTAAGTTACGCTATTGAAACTGTTAAGTAAATTTATGAAATAAAATCACTTTGTGAATAACTCTTGAACACGAACATTAGTAAGGTCTTCTCATTTCATTAAAGGAAAAATATTCCTTAATATAGCGCACTTTCCTTTCATATCTTACAAAATTGTTTGACTAAAAAATTGAGGGGATATTTCTGGACATAGTTAAGTTTCAAATCAACACACCCAATAAGGAGAACCATTTCCTCACATTAACATTGGTCTTTCGAACCGGATTTCTACATTGGATACTCGATTACATAATTTAAAGTGCACCAGTTACTGTTCCAACACTATTGGGATCCTTTCGCTACATACGGCCGAATAATTCCAGGTTTGCCTTCATATGTGACAGCGCATAGAGAAAGGGACCTAAGGGTAAAAAATCAATGAGACCGATCCCATGCTCTCCTGACCTTACGTCCCTTTCTATCCTTAGGTCCCTTTCTATTTTGCGCGTCACATATAATTATTTTCTATTCTTTATGGTACATACATGTCAAACTAGTTTTAAAACATCATCCAAAAAGAAAAGAGTGCGCGTAAACGGTAACATTAAACTCTTATTTCGTAAAATTTAAAAAAATATAGCTAAAATACTATCCGGAATGAAAATTTCACTAAAATTCATACAAAATTGAGGGGATATTTCTGGACATACACAGAAAAAATTTACAAAATTCTGTTTGTAATGTTAAACACCTTTTTTGCATAAACAAACAAAAAATTTTTTAAAAAGGCACCAACAATGGAATTTGTATATACAAATCCCTTTTTGTAACTTTTTTGTAATTTGTTAAAAATAAAATCAATTTTTTTTTAACAATGTGTTTTGTAAATACAATAATTTTTTTTTGTAACTTTTTTGTATTTGTTAAAAATAAAAAAATAAAATTCAACAACGAGTTTGTTATATTAAAACAATGTTCGCTTTATGTTGTCGTATTGACAAAAAAAAAATAAATGATTTGTTTTTTTTCTTGTTTCAAAAAATTCTAAGACTACTTTTTTGAAATCTTTATTACAATTTACAAACATTTGAGCAATTGAAAACAAAAAATAAATGATTTGTTTTTTTTTTGTTTCAAAAAATTCTAAGGCTATTTTTTTGATATTTTTGATACAATTTACAAACATTTAATAAAAAAATTGTTAGATATCTAAGTAAAAAGCCAACAATTTTTTTAATTACTTAAAATTTTGTGATACTTTTTTCTGTGTAGTAAGGTTTCAAATCAACACACCCAATAAGGAGAACCATTTCCTCACATTAACAACATATAATATATAAAAATGTATAAAATTTAACTGTGTAAAAAGTACTTATTTAAACTATTACGAGTAAGTCAATATTTTATATTTAGAAACAATGAATACAATAGGCCGTTATTAGGAAGTCATTATGGTAATGCAGATAGTAATGAGGTGTCATTACCAATATTTTGCTGGGAAATGACAATTTCCTTTATTTCCTATATTCCATTACCTAGTGTCTTCAAATGCAATGAAATGTGCAAAGAAATTTGAAAATAACATACAAAACAACAACAACGAAAATAATTTTGTTATTGCTTTGTGTGTTATTTTCAAATTTCTTTGCACATTTCATTGCATTTGAAGACACTATTGCATTTGAAGACACCGGGTAACCTAGTGTCTTCAAATGCAATGAAATGTGCAAAGAAATTTGAAAAAACATACAAAACAACAACAACGAAAATAATTTTGTTATTGCATGGCAGCGAAACGTCAAAATGATATCAATTGCAGAGTGGTGGAGAACACTTGACCATTTCATAGATAAGAAATATCACAGATTTTTCTTCGAAAAACACCAAATTTTATGAAACATTAATGTTTACCGACAAATAATAAAAAACTAAACACTTTTCCATTCCTTTTTACCAAATTTTTTGTTGTTTTTCTATTACAAAATTAAAATGAAAACTAAAAGTGACATTTGATCTCTGGCATCATTGCAAGATCCGATGGCATGTCAGCGATATCATGATATTGCAATAAAATTGAAATTGAGTGTCTTCACTTGAGATGAGAGCATTTTGACAATTGCTTGCTATCATTTTATTGCATGTCAAGACACTAGGTTACTCCAGCCAGAAATATATAGTATATAACTGATCTTACATTTAGTGGATGTTATCTTAAGGTGGGTAAATAAAGGGTTCTTCAACAGGGACACTACAAAAGTAGAAAGACAGGGACAGCAAACGACGCCATATTTCTTTCCGCTCTTTTGACATTTCTCTTCAGTAAGGTTTGCCATTTCATGATGGAAAGATATACGAGCCAACAACGAGTCGAAATTATTAAAATTTACTACCGATATTCGGAGTCAGTGGCCTCAACGTTAAGAGCGCTACGTCCAATTTATGGTCGTCATAATGAATGGCTTCGTCAGTAAACAAAATATGCGTTATTGGTCAGACAGCAATCCACATGTACTCCATGAGTCATCATTGCATCCCGAAAAAATTACGGTTTGGTGCGGTTTATGGGCCGGCGGCGTCATTGGGCCGTACTTCTTCCATGATGATCAAGACCGGCACGTTACTGTGAATGGGAATCGCTACCGTTCAATGATAACCGAATATTTTTGGCCCCAATTGGATGATATGGACTTGGAGAACATGTGGTTCCAACAGGACGGCGCCACATGCCACACAGCGAATGTCACAATCAATTTATTGCAAACCAAGTTTGGAGAACGTGTTATCTCACGAAATGGTCCAGTCGATTGGCCGCCTCGGTCGTGCGATTTGACGCCGTTGGACTATTTCCTGGGGGCTACGTCAAATCTATGGTCTATGCCAACAAGCCAGCGACGATTAATGAACTTCGAACGAATATCGGCCGATTTATGCTTGAAAACCATCGAAAATTGGGTTCAGCGTCTGGACTTCTGCAAGCGTGCCCGAGGTGGCCATGCAAAAGAGATCGATTTCCATACATAATGGCATCGAACGTACTTTCACAGGAATAAAGAATTTCATTGATATCCAAAACCGTTTTTGTTTTATTTAAAAAAAACTTTTGTAGCGCTCTTATTGAAGAACCCTTTACAATACATTAACAACAGAATTTGAAGGGGCATTGTCAAAAATTCAAATAACAATATTTTTACTACATTATTTTTTTTATTTAAAATACACATTATTATAGTATTTTCGACAAATATTAGTTTTAAATTTCGCCAACCAAAATCGCCAGGGTTGCTACTTCATTATTGGCCTTTTTTAAAAAAAGGCCACTTCGGCTGCCACTGTACATCCTTCATTAATTATTGGAAAATAAAAATATAAAGTGATTTTTAATACCAGATAAATTCTCTAGTCCTTATAGTGACCCGATTTTTTTTTAGAAATTCTTTTAACAAAGTTCCCACACAAACTTAAAAATTCTAAAAAAGGCAAGAAAAAACAATATAAGAGTATAAGCACAATGCAAAGGTACCTGTTTTTTTCCATACAATTTGACAATTAAAATCGTGTAACGATTTCCGTGAGAGATAAAACTTATTTTATTTTCTTAACGGAATTTCTTATGCATTAAACACATAGACGACTGCAGCTACACGACTACAGCCTGTCAAAAATAAAATACACACGTTTATATGAAAACGATTATTTTGACACCAACACAGCTACACGGCTACACGACTACTTTTGCCGCTGTAGTCAACTTAGGATAATTTCTATTTTTGTTGGCTACAAAACAAAAATAGTGTTGACAATATAACAAAATATGTAAAATAGGACAATTTTTCCCGCTAGAGGCGAAATAAAATCGCTAGTTCTGACTAGAAAATCACCGTTTTGGGAACACTGAAGAAACAGCTGTTTATATTTTACAATTGTTTGAAGGTTTCATTAATTTATATTTGGAAATAATTTTATTGTGATGTTTTGTAAAAAAAAATGGATCTTACAAAATTAACAAAATATTTCTCAGCCATTATTTTAGAAGCACAAACCAAAAAAGATTAATATTTATCAAAACGTCAAATATTTAGGATTATCTGTTTACATGTTGCTGTCGTTTTCAAAAAAAATAAGTAGCTGACTACACGACTACAATTGCAGCCAGCAGCATTTGTAGTCGTGTAGCCGCAGTCGTCTATGTGTTTAATACATTATTCTCCTGTTTTTACTCTCAGATCAGATCAGGGATGATAAAGTTGGTACTATAGTACTTTTTATGGTACTATTAAAACCTCAAAAGTACTATGGTACTCCTATGACTCATTTAGTACTATTTCCAAATTTTCATATTTTAATTCTTTTTTTTTTAATTTTCATACGAAATACTTCATTTAAAATGAACAAATCAACTATCGGAGTTTGAAATAAAAATGTGTTGAAAAACTCAAGTAAAAGATTTAAAAATTGAAAGAAACGTAATTAAATGAAACAAGTTATTAAAGTATAAAAAATAAGGTGAATTTAATTTTTTTTTTCGAAAATTTCATATTTTTTATTTAAAAAAATCCTTAATAATAGCAACTTTTAATTGTTGTGATAACCAAGAAGTTTCGTTCGTCGAGGATTACATTAATTGAGGTGGTACTTAATTTAATAGCTGAATAAATCAAATGAGCTAAATTGATTAAATCCTTTTAAAATAATTTTCGCCTTCAAACGAAGTTGAATACGACTTTTAGGGACTTCATTCAAATAAAATCCTGAACCAAACATCAGCACAAAGTTATTGTATTCCATTCCACATAGTCCATTGTATAATTTTATTGAAACTTGTTTAACAAGTTAAAATATCGATTTCCCCGATATTGATTTTTTCAGATTTTCTGTTTTTTTAACTTGACGCGTTGGTTTTCTAGACTAGTCCTAACAGTTAAGTCTCGATAGCAAATAAATAGTAAAGAATAAAAAACACGAAAAAGCAATAAAATATTCGTAATTAATCGAACTTTTCGCCTTCAGAATACTATGAAAAACAGTCGGGAGGAACTCAGCCAAATGGGAGCCTGGGTTTTACCTGAAATTATCACTACCTCATTAACGAATAAAATTATATAGGTCCCCTGAATTAAATCGTCTAAAATCGCTTTGATTTGGTTATACGATTAATATCAATACATTCAATATCAGATAGGACCTCTTTATGATTACTAGGTCAAAACATGGACCGATTTTAACTATTTTCGACAGCGTTTGTCCTTCATGCATTACAAACTTATGTACCAAATTTCGTTAAATTATTTTTAAAAGGGCGACCTGTAATTTGCTTAAAGGTATCGTTCATTTTATATGGACAGACGAAGTGATTAGAATATACGAACTGATTAGAATATAAAAAATATTTTTTGGTACTATGGAGATCATAAAAGTACTATGTTTTAAGCTGGTTGGTACTATTTTGAAAATCCCATTTATCATCCCTGTCTCAGATTATTTTACTAATGTTGCCAGATTTTCACACAATTTCAATCACAGTACAAGTAAAGTACGATTACATGGTTGATTTCGTCATGCACTTGCATTAGTAATATCAAAGGACTTAACTTTATACATTTATAAAATATATAAAAAAACAGCAATAACACAATAACACTTTCACAGCCTTTTATTTTAACTAATGTCAAACAACAACAATACGTTGGAATGTGGCAAGAAGAAAAATATAAAATATAACCAACTTGACTTTCTATGTGTTCTGTGTTGTAAAAGTCAGATTCCGTTTACGCAAAGATATATAAATTAAAAGATATAGCAAAAAGTGAGGGGACATTAGTTGCAGAATCGTGCAATTGATGGCGCTGAAAAAATCGAATTTGATTTTGAAATCTCAAAATGGCGACAATATACACCCACTGAATTTTGAAATTTCCAAAGGCTCTGCAATATTAAAACAGTGCTGCCACATTAAAATCTTATTATTTTATTTTAGGACTTTAAATAAAGGAACTTCTTGTCGAAAACAACTTTGTGCTTTTTGTTAAACGAATTATTAGTGTTAACTAGGGTTTGGGGAATTCCCGCCCGGGAATTCCCGGGAAAATAATATATTTTTCCCGGGAAAACGGAAAATTTTAAAAATATTAAATTTTTGGGTGGCAGTATACCTTGACCTGGTCTATTTTTGGAGCATTCTGATTGGTTAATTTATTTTTAACCAATCAAAATGTTTCAAAATATAAATATTTTTGTAGGGTTTTCATACACAAAATGAACAAAACCGTATGATTAAAATAAAATCGACATTAAATTTAAAATACTCCTTTATATTAAGGGCCAATAATTTTATAAGTAACGTTTTCATTAATAAATGTGATATTTTCAAGTAAGTTTACTTTATTTTAATACACCTGCTTTCAAACTAATACTTTTATATTAAAGAATAAAATGTCAGGAGTATGGAAATACTTCACAAAAAAGGACAATACAGCGCAGTGCAATATTTGCCCTAAAAGACTAATGGTTAACGGAGGTATCTATATTTGGTTATCCAACATCTAAATTTGGTTCACAAAAAAAAAAAAAAAATTGATGGTCATACAACTTCTCTTGAAGAAAACAACAACAAGAATAACGTTCCAGCAAAGTACCCGAATAAAAAAGTATAAGCTGAATAGGCATTGAACGTTTTATGGTAGGGCAAACATTTCCTGAAATGGGATCCAAATTAGCCGCAGTCGACGGAATATGAATCCGCACCATAACTATATATAAGTTAACACAATTGGTGAATACACCTAATAAATTACTCTATTCAGTGAATACAGTTAATAGCATCCAAAACATAAAACACAAGACAAACATTTTGCTGACACAAACATGAACACCTTTTTTATATTTAATCAATAAATAACACTGCTATACAAAAAAAAAGGTGGATGTTATTGCAGCGGTTTTAGGATAATTAGGGGGTGCTGACTTCGAATCTGCTACCAGTTTGTTTAAATTGGCTCTAGGTTTCGCGTAATTCGTGATTTAATTTTATTAAAATTTTCAGCCGATTTTTTCAATCAAAAATTTATAATTTAGGCAAAAAAACGCTTTACACATTTTAAGCATTATTCTGTGCCCTATTTTTCAAACTTAAGTGTGTGTCAATATCTCAATAACTTTTCTAAATATAGTCGCGCAAAATCAAAATATAAAAATTTTTTAAGGTTTTTTTAAAAAAAATTTTTAAATATAACACGAAGTCCGATTTTAAATATCAAAGCCAATTTGGAAAGAAAAAGGTCCAAAATTTATATATATGTCATATTGCATTAACAAATTATGTGCAGTTTTAGGGCCTTTTGTAATTAAATTTAGACTTAAAATGAAAAAAAAAAATTTTACTGTACTAAAAATCTACTGTACTATTACAGAATTTTTTTTTCTAAAAACATCAGATTTCAATTCTTTAATAATTAAAAACGCAAACAAGTCTCAAGGAAACGGGTAATAAAGTGTTAGGTCGAAAAAAGTGTGAAAACAAAAAACGGCATTACAAAACCCAAATTGAGCGAAACTGAAGAAGTGATTAACATCATATCTAAGGAAAGTGATCTGCAAAAAAAAAACCTTAACAAAAGTCATAAAGCTGCAATTCACAACTCAACAACAACGAATCAACGATACAAGAGGAGAACTCAACTCATCAGTTACTGGTGGCAAAGGGGTACCCAACTAGGAAACAAAAAGGATAATACTCTCCGCCCGGAAAGAATGCTGATCCTAGTTATGTAAGTCAAAAACAGGTTACAATATAAAATTGTAGGTAAACCTACACATAAAAAAACCTAATTTTCTCAAAAAATTACCCTAAAACTGTACAGTAGTTTTTTTTTTATAAACCACCGAAATTTTTGTAAAACAAATACTGGCAAAACGCTTTTTGCAAACGCTGGCAAAGCGACCCAAATGAGTGTTCTGCCAGTCATTTATTTTTAACACCGTGGTTACGCAGTGGTATGCCAGTGCTTGATTTTTTGTACCACTGGCGATTTCTGACTGGGTTGATTACTTTCATAGTTTACTACTGAATTTAGACTGAGCAAAAACCACATGGTTTTTGTACAAGACTTAATTACAAAACCAAGTCATTTACACTGGTTATTTAGTTTTTCTTTGTCACATCACTTTTTTATTACACATTTTTCTTTCTTTTTTTATAATATGCATTTCAGATATTTTTACTTGGTTTTTGGCAAAAACCAGGTAGAATCTGGTTTTCAGTTTGTATGAAAATTATATGGAAAAACTAAATTAATTTTGTAGTTTTTGGCTCAAAAACTAAAAATGGCCAAAAACTATTAGTTTTTGCCCAGTCTAACTACACTATTACATACCAATTTAATACAGAATATTACTTTGGGACTAAAACATATTTTACAAAAAAACATGTGAAAATTTACTACCTGTTTTTATAAAAAGAATCAGTAGAATTCGTTAAAAGATTTGTGTAAAAACAAAAAAATTGTTTAGCCGTATATGTATAGTCTATATAAATATCCTAACAAATTTGTGGAAAATTTTTGAAACAAAAGCGTTTTTAAATTAGTGTTTCTCATACAAATTTTCTAACGAATTCGTCTGATTCTTTTTATACTTATAATTGAAATTTTCGGAGCAAATATAGAAAAAAAAAATCAAAACAAAATTTTTTCTATAGTCAATACCCTCCTTAAATCAATACTTACTTAAGATACACTAAGTTAGTAACACACAAAATTTGTAAATTTACATTAAAAATGCGTAGAAATTTTTCGGAAATTATATGTAATTTAACCATTTTTGTTAGTAAATTTTCTAAATAAAATACGTTACACTGCCCAAAATAAAGGAAAAAAATCAGTTTAAGAATATTTTATTAATAAAAAAGTTACAGTAATATTTAAGCCTAATACAAGCCTCGGATTTTGAGGAGGTGTCTTTATGGAAAAACCTAAAATAATTTCTGAGCAGAAAGCCTCAGATACTGAGTACTTTTTCCTATAAGAAAAGTCTACTGGGCGCTTTTTCCTAAAAGTCAACATCGATTATAAGGACTTTTTACTTTTATACAAAAATTTTCAATAGGAAAAATCTTATTTTCTTTGTTATTTTTTCTATTGAATATCTTATTGTCTTTTTCTAGGAAATCATTTTTGAAATCTAGTTGTTTTTTATAAAAAGTGTCATCAGAATCTGAAGGTTTTTCTATACGAAAAATTAGTCAGAATCGTTTATATAACATTAACTCCTCAGAGTCAGAGGGATTATCTATAAACTATAAACTCTTCAAAATATCATAAGGGGTTTCATACAAACTCGTATTCTACTCGTAAACGGTATAAACCTGTATGTTTATGATTTTAATGTCAAACTCCATATATAAAAATATGGTTTGTATTTATACAAGTTTTACAAGGAATTTACGAGTTAATGGGTCATATGAACATAGATGGGCACAAGTACATTAAGTACAAGTACCATGGTACTTGTACTTGAAATTTTTTAAGTACAAGTACCAAGTTTCAAATGTACTTTGTAATGAGTACCAATTACTAGGGAAGTACTTGATACTTAAGTAACAATACCTTAAAATGTACTAGGTACTTGCTAAGTACACTTGGTACTTGCTAAGTCCAAGGTACTTGCTAAGTACACTTGGTACTTGCTAAGTCCTATTGTACTTGTTAAGTACTTTTGGTACTTGCTAAGTTCTATGGTACTTGTTAAGTACCTTTGGTACTTGCTAAGTGCTATGGTACTTGCTAAGTACCTTTGGTACTTGTTAAGTACCATGGTACTTTACTATAGGTACTTGCTATAGGTACTTGCTAAGTACTATGGTACTTGCTAAGTACTATGATACTATATTTTGTCTGTTTATGTCTTTAAAAAAAAATACAAAACAAATTAAAAATTTTAATAAAAGACTCAGGAAGAACCAGTTAACAAGCCTAAAAAAGATTAGTGGCATTCATGTAGTGTCGTATATTAATGTTATATAGCGTAAACCTTGTATTTATACCAGGGATGGAAAGAAAGCTCGAGCGAGCCATAAATATATACATTTTTTTAAAAAGCTCGGAAGCCAAAATTAAAAGAGCTGCTCAAATGAAAAAAGCTCGCAAATAAAAAAAAATAAAGACAAGATAAAAACTGAATAGAGTTTTTTAAATCGAGCAGCTCGTATAAAGAATTTCATAGAGCTTTTTTTATCGAGCAGCTCTTTAACGAAATTTAATTGAGTTTTTTGAAATCGAGCCGCTAAAAAAGCTCGCTCCCATTAAAATAATTTAGTTATTATAAAAAACAAAAATGGTAACTTAGTTACACTATATCCAACAGTAATATAGTCCCTAGATTTTGAATTTTAAAAATTGAAAAAAAACATAGCTGAAATTGAAAAGTTTCATATATCATAAAAAATCGCCAAAACAAAAAAAAAATGCAAAAATTTTTAAAAATGGCCAAAATTAAAAAAAATCATCGAAAGTGAAAAAAACTTTAAAGTTAAAGAAAACGTCAAAAGTGAAAAAATCACCAAAATAAAAAAAATCTAAAATTTTAAAAAATCGTCAAAAATTAAAAAAAAAATAATGGCTAAAATTGGAAAAAATTTTAAAAAATGGCAAAAATTTAAATAAGAACCCAAAACTTGGAAAACTAATCGCCAAATTTAAATCATGCAGATTTTATAAAAAAATTTTAAAAATCGACAAAATTTTAAAAAATCTTCAAAATTTCTCAACATCGTCAAAAAATAAAAAAATCGCCAAATTAAAAAAAATCGTTAAAATTTAGAAAAAATCGCCAAAATTTGAAAAATTGCCTAAATTGAAAAATTTTGAAAAATTCGTCATAACTTGAAAAAATGGTCAATATTTGAAAAATTTAAAAAAATCGTCAAAAATTAGACAAAATCGCCAAAATTGCAAAATGTAAAAATTTTGAAAAAATCGTCTTGAAAAAATTGTCAATATTTGAAAAAATTACCAAATCGTTAAAATTTCAAAAAGTCGTCAAAATTGGAAAAAATCGGAAAAAATTGAAAAATTTTGTAAAAATTTTGAAAAAATCGTCATAACTTGAAAAAATCGTCAATATTTGCAAAAATTGCCCAAATAGTCAAAATTAAAAAAACAATCGTCAATATTTGAAAAAATTACCAAAATCGCCAAAATTGCGAAATATCGTAAACATTTTTAAAATTGTCAATAGACGATTATCAAAATATTAACCCACTCAAAGGCGAAAGGCACTGATGATGGCTTTGTAGCGAAAGCCGAAAATGCGCATTCTGCCTTGCTGGTCTTATCGAATTTTTTCAATAATTTTTATTCTTTGTAATTTACTCGTAAAAATTGTATCATCTTGATTTGAAAATAATTTAAACAGAAAGTGATATTAATTTATGATCTTGAGTCAAACTAAAATAACCTTCATTTACTTAAATAACAGATCAACTAAAAACATTTCCCGCATTCAATTGTCAATATTTTAAAAAATTACCAAAATTTCAAAAAGTCGTCAAAAATTTGGAAAAAATTTGAAAAATTGCCAAAATTAAAAAATTTTGTAAAGATTTTGAAAAAATCGTCATAACTTGAAAAAATCGTCAATATTTGAAAAAATTGCCCAAATAGTTAAAATTTAAAAAAATTGTCAAAAATTACACAAAATCTCCAAAATTGTAAAATATCGTAAAATTTTTGAAAAAATCGTCTTGAAAAAATTGTCAATATGTGAAAAATTACCAAAATCGTCAAAATTTCAAAAAGTCGTCAAAAATTGGAAAAAAGGGGAAATTTTGATAAATTGAAAAAAATTAAAAATTTTAAAAAATTACCAAAATTTCAAAAAGTTGTCAAAAATTGGAAAAAATTGCAAAAATTGCCAACATTGGAGAAATGTAAAAATTTGTGAAAATCGACAAAAATTAGAAAAAATCGTTAAAATTGTCCAGGTATTAAAAACGAAATTTCCATAATTTATTTCTCGAATTTATTTTTCCTTGTTCCAAAACCGTTGTCCGTTTTCATTTAACTCATTCAGTTTTCGAGACATGGGCGATATACCCAACCATGTAAATGAATTATTACTAAAAGCAAAAAGGGCATTTTTCATGTACAAATCTTTATTCTACTCAAGATATATAAAATCTAGAGTTAAGATCATTATGTACCAATCATTAATTCGACCGATAATAACTTATGCATGCCCTATATGGTTTAATATTTCACCATCTTATATGGAAAAAATACGGATTTTCGAAAGAAAATGTTTAAGGGCTTGTATAGATCGTCACATAGTAGTTATATGAAATATATATCAAATAAAGTATTGTATAACACCTCGAATATAATTAGGGTTGATAATTTTATCATACACTTAATAAGAAATAATATTTTAAGATGTACATCATGTATAGAAAATAATCTCATAATGGCACCATACTATACAAATGAAGAATATATAATAGATACCATGGAAAAAGGTTTTGTTCCACCTGAGGCCTTTTTATACCTCGATAAGATAAATATAATACAGGATGAACATAATATTCCAGTCTTTTATCATAAATATAGACGGGCAAATAACAAAGCAGTTAATTTAAATGTAACAACAAGTAATGATTACAGATATAATACTAGTTTATCTAATAGAGAACTTTGTGTCTCAAAAACTAAAAAGTTTTGGTGGCTAAATGAGTAACTAGATTACATTTTTTTTTTCTTATTTTACCCTTTGGACCATATTTTTCATAATTTGCCAATATAAATGTAATGTTTTTAATAATTTATTTTTCATTACAAAAAATATTATATAATCTTCATCTGAAGTCTGTAAAATATTAATTAAATCCTAAATAAAAATCTATTTCTATATAAGTTATACTCGAGAGTTCGATTAGGGGACTTTGTATATAAAAGATTATTATTGTTAACTAGTGCTTATAATAGTTTAAATATTTTTCTATAATTGTAAATAAATAAACGATAAAAAAAAAAAAAAAAAAAAAACATGGGCGATATACCCAATATCTCTATATATAAAAGAATAACGTGACTGACTGACTGACTGACTCACTCAACATCGCCCAGCCCAAACCGCTGAAGCTAGGAAGTTGAAATTTGTTATGTAGGTTCCTCTTTCGGGGTAGACGTCCACTAAGACGGGATTTTTGGAAATTCCTACCGGAACGGGCAAAAAGGGGGAAAGTGTCCCCCTTGACGGCCTGCCAAAACCCCTTTGGCTAGAAAGCTGAAATTTAAGATATGTGTTCCTTGGAGTAGGGGCTAACTTTTCTGGAAAGTACTTTCTAGAATTTTGGACAGGGACGTTGTAAAAATGGGGGTTAAAAAGGGGAAAAAGGCCCCCCTTGACGGCCTGCCCAAACCGCTGGAGGTAAGAAGTTGAAATTTGGTATAAAGGTTCCTCCACTATCGTAGACATCCACCAAGACGGGAGTTTTGGAAATTTTTACAGGGACGGGCAAAACGGGGAAAAAGTCTCCCCCTTGACGGCCTGCTCAAACTGCTGGAGCTATGAAGTTGAAATTTGGTATGTAGGTTCCTCGACCGGTGTAGACGTCCGTTGAGACGGCATTTTTGGAAATTCTTATCGGGAGGGGCAAAAAGGGGACAAAAAAGGTACCTTTTTCCAAAAAAGTACCTTTTCCCAAAAAAAGTACCTTTTCCCAAAAAAAGTACCTTTTCCCAAAAAAAGTACCTTTTTCCAAAAAAAGTACCTTTTTCCAAAAAAAGTACCTTTTTCCAAAAAAAGTACCTTTTTCCAAAAAAAGTACCTTTTTCCAAAAAAAGTACCTTTTTCCAAAAAAAGTACCTTTTTCCAAAAAAAGTACCTTTTTCCAAAAAAAGTACCTTTTTCCAAAAAAAAGTACCTTTTTCCAAAAAAAGTACCTTTTTCCAAAATAAGTACCTTTTTCCAAAAAAAGTACCTTTTTCCAAAAAAAGTACCTTTTTCCAAAAAAAAGTACCTTTTTCCAAAAAAAGTACCTTTTTCCAAAAAAAGTACCTTTTTCCAAAAAAAGTACCTTTTTCCAAAAAAAGTACCTTTTTCCAAAAAAAGTACCCTTTTCCAAAAAAAAGTACCTTTTTCCAAAAAAAGTACCTTTTTCCAAAAAAAGTACCTTTTTCCAAAAAAAGTACCTTTTTCCAAAAAAAGTACCTTTTTCCAAAAAAAGTACCTTTTTCCAAAAAAAGTACCTTTTTCCAAAAAAAGTACCTTTTTCCAAAAAAAGTACCTTTTTTCAAAAGAAGTACCTTTTTCCAAAAAAAGTACCTTTTTCCAAAAAAAGTACCTTTTCCCGAAAAAAGTACCTTTTTCCAAAAAAGTACCTTTTTCCAAAAAAGTACCTTTTTCCAAAAAAAGGACCTTTTTCCAAAAAAAATTCCTTTTTCCAAAAAAAGTACCTTTTTCCAAAAAAAGTACCTTTTTTAAAAAAAGTACCTTTTTCCAAAAAATGTACCTTTTTCTAAAAAAATGTACCTTTTCCAAAAAAAAAGTACCTTTTCCCAAAAAACATACATTTTTCCAAAAAAAATAACTTATTCAAAAAAAGTACCTTTTCCAAAAAAGAGTACCTTTTCCCAAAAAAAGTACCTTTTTCTAAAAAAAATTTCCTTTTCCCAAAAAATATACATTTTTTCAAAAAAATACCTTTTTCAAAAAAAGTACCTTTTCCAAAAAAAAGTACCTTTTCCCAAAAAAAAGTACCTTTTTCTAAAAAAATTTTCCTTTTCCAAAAGAAGTACCTTTTCCAAAAAAAGTACCTTTTTCCAAAAAACATACATTTTTCCAAAAAAAAAACAACTTTTTAAAAAAAAATACCTTTTGCAAAAAAAGTACAAATAAAGTACTTTGTAAAAACAAAGTATCTTTTTCCAAAAAATTTCGTTTTTCCAAAAAGTACCATTTAAAATAATATATAATTTCAAAAAAACTACTTTTTTTCCTCCCCCCACGGATATCTCCACTAAAACAAGGTTTCTTGATATTCGGCATAGACGTGCGCCAAGACGGGATTTTTGGAAATTCCTACCGGAACGGGCAAAAAGGGGAAAAGTCTCCCCATAAACAGGCACTTTTCCAATTTGTGAAAATTGGAAAAGTGCCTGCCCAAACCACTGGAGGTAAGAAGTTGAAATTTGGTATAAAGGTTCCTCCACTGTAGTAGACATCGACTAAGTTTGTATTTTTGGAATTCCCTACAGGATATCCCAAAAGGAAACTCGGTATGTGAGTTCCTGCTTCTGTGTAGGCGTCCGCTTAGACGGAATTTTTGAAATTCCTATCGGGAGGGGAAATAAGGTAAAAGTCTCCTCCTGCCGGCTTGCCCAATCCCTTTTGGCCAACCTAAAATTTTAAATATGTATTCCTTGGAGTAGGACTAATTCACCGGCAACGTAATTTTTCTATTTTGGAACAGGAACATAGTAAAAATGGTGGTTGAAAGGGAAAAATGTCCCCACTAACGGCCTGCCCAAACCGCTTAGGCAATGCAGTTGAAATTTGGTATGAATGTTCCTCATCCATCGCAGATAGCCGCGAAGATGGAATTTTTGTAAATTCCTATAGGGAGGGGCAAAAAAAAAAAAAAAGCCTCACCTTGGGGGCCGGTAAAAACCCCTTCGGCTAGAAACCTGAAGCTTAAAATGTGGGTCCCTGGAGTGAGGGCTAACTTATTAGAAAGATACTTTTTTGAATTTTGGACAGGGTCGTTATAAAATGGGGGCTCAAAAAGGGAAAGTTGCCCCTTAACGACCTGTCCAAACTGCTGGAACTAGGAAGCTGAAATTCGGTACTTAAGTTCCTCTCAGCCTACTCAAACTGCTGGAACTAGGAAGCTGGAATTCCCTGTCGATGGATTTTCGGAAATTCCTACCGAGAGGGGCACAAATAGTAAAAGTTGGCTAGAAACCTGAAATGTAAAACATATTTTACTTGGAGTATGTGCTCACTTACCGAGGAGGTGCTTTTTGGACAGGGACATTGCAAAAATGGGGATTAATGAAGCGAAAAGTGCCGCTTAAAGGCCTGTCCAAACCGCTGGAGGTAGGAAGTTGAAATTTGGTATTAAAGTTCCTCCTCTATTGTAGACATCCGCTAAGATGAGATTTTTGGAAATTTCTACAGGTAGGGTCAAAAACAGGAAAAGTCTCCCCCTTAACGGCCTGGCCAAACTGCTGGAACAAGGGATCTTAAATTGGGTTCCTTCTCCAACGTTGACGTCCCCTAAGATGGTATTTTTGGAAATTCATACCGGGAGGGGTAAAAAGGGAAAAAACTTCCCCCTTGACGGCCTGGCCAAACTGCTGGATATAGAGACCTAAAATTATGTATGTAGTAGGTTCCTCCTCCAACGCAGACGTCCTCTAAGACGGAATTTTTGGAAATTCCTACCGGGAGGGGTAAAAACGGAATAATTCTCCCCCTTGATGGCCTAACCGAACCCTTCGGCTAGAAACCTGTAATATATAATATGTTTTCCTTGGAGTATGGGCTAACTTATCGACAAGGCATTTCTAGGACTTTGGACAGGAACGTGGTAAAAATGGTGGTTCAAAAGGGGAAAATTGCCCCCCCCCCCCCCCTCTTAACGTCTACGTCTTTAGCTAGAAACCTAAAACTTAAAGAACAAGTGTATATGAAACACTAAAATTAAGAAACTAAATAGAAAACGAGTGGGATTGAAACACTACACAAGTGGAATGAAATGGATATAAACGTTGAACGAGCGGAATTGAAATTATAGACAATGCAAATGGATTGGAAGAGGGAATTACCTGTTCAAACACTATCAACGGAATATGAAACTTATGAAGCATTGAAACATACTCCCCAAAAAGTTAAACAAATTTTCTGAAAGAGAAAAAACCTTAGAAAAGGAATGGAACTTATATATTCCGATATTTAAACTTCATGTAACGAAGCACCGGTGGAAGAAACCGCCGCAGTAAATTTTCCAACTGAATTTGTGAATTTACTTGAATTGCCAGGTCTACCTTTACATAAACTGGAATTAAAAAAAAAAACTTTAAGACACGCTAACAACGTAGCTTTGCCCGCTATTTTTAATATTATAAAATGCTTTCCAACCCTGCTTTACGTTATTTATTTTCATTCAAAACACAAATGAACAAAACTACTTACGGGTCTATCTACCTAAGTTCGCACTTTACCAAATTATCTTAACATACACACGTATATTGCAATTTATTATGGATTCATTACTAACAATCCACTTTCATGAGAAAAAGTGATCAAATATTTATTTATTTTAAACCCATTGTTGTGCAGAATTATTTATTTGTGGTGGCTGGGTGAAGGCTTTAAATAAAAAAACTTTAAATAAAAAAACGAATTTAATAAAAATTGTGGGGGGCGCAGCCCCCCGGGGGGGAGGGCGCAGCCCCCCCCCCCCCCTTAACCTTTAAGGCACGCTAACAACGTAGCGGGCTGCGCCCGCTAGTACCCAATAAAAGCCCTTTTCTCTCTACGAGGCTTAGTTTTCGAGAAAAACGCGATTTTAAAATCTAGCAATGCAAGTCAAAATTTAGTTTCGGTATCGGGGTATTGGTAGTGGGTTTTGACCTTTGGTGCAGTCATTTTTCCTCTAGCTCTTCTAGTTTGGGAGATATGGATGATTAAAATTTTATTTTAGCGATTTTCGCACTAATTTTCCCCCAATACCCCGATACCGAAACTAAATTTTGACTTGCACTGCTAGATTTTAAGATCGCGTTTTTATCGAAAACTAAGCCTCGTAGAGAGAAAAGGGATTTTATATGGTATATCGCCCATATCTCGAAAACTGAATGAGTTAAATGAAAACGGACAACGGATTTGGAACGGGGAAGTCATAGTGAGTCGTCTGTGGAAAAACAAGTGTGAAAACGCTTAAATAAAATTTTAATCGTCCATATCTCCCAAACTAAAAGAGCTTGAGGAAAAATATTTGCACCAAATGTCAAAACCCACTACCAATACCCCGATACCGAAACTAAATTTTGACTTGCATTGCTAGATTTTAAAATCGCGTTTTTTCGAAAACTAAGCCTCGTAGGGGGAAAAGGGCTTTTATTTGTAATATCGCTAGTATCTTTAAACTAAATGAGTTAAATGAAAACGGACAACGGTTTTGGAGCAGAGAAAAAATTTTGGCGATTTTTTCTATTTTTTTTTGTCGATTTTCACAAATTTTTACGAGTTTTTAAACTTTGGCAATTTTTCCGATTATTTCCAATTTTTGAAATTTTGACGATTTTGGTAATTTTTTCAAATATTGACAATTTTTTCAAGGCGATTTTTTCAAAATTTTTACGATATTTTGCGATTTTAGCGAATTTTTCTAATTTTTTTTAAATTTTGACTATTAGGCAATTTTTTCAAATATTGCCGATTTTTTAAGTTATGACGATTTTTTTAAAACTTTCATAAAATTTTTCAAATTTGGCAATTTTCAAATTTATCCAATTTTTGACAACTTTTTGAAATTTTGACGATTTTGGTAATTTTTTCAAATATGACAATTTATCAAGACGATTTTTTCAAAATTTTTACGATATTTTGCAATTTTGGCGATTTTGTCTAATTTTGGCGATTTTGTCTAATTTTTGACGATTTTTTTTTAATTTCGACCATTTGGGCAATTTTTTTCAAATATTGACCATTTTTTCAAGTTAGGACGATTTTTTAAAAATTTTTACAAAATTTTTCAATTTTGGAAATTTTTAAAATTTTCGCCATTTTTTCTAATTTTGAACGATTTTTTTTTAATATGGCGCTTTTTTATAATTTAGACAATGTTGATAAATTTTGAAGATTTTTTAAAATTTTGTCGATTTTTTAAAATTTTTTTATAAAATCTGCATGATTCTTTAAATTTGGCGATTAGTTTTCCAAGTTTTGCGTTTTTATTTAAATTTTTGCCATTTTTTTAAATTTCTTCCAATTTTGTAATTTTTTTTTTAATTTTTGACAATTTTCTAAAATTTTATAATTTTTTTATTTTGGTGTTTTTTTCACTTTTGACAATTTTTTTCAATTTTGGCGATTTTTGGTGTTTTTTTCTAATTTTTACGATTTTCTTAAAATTTAGAATTTTTTTTTTGGCGATTTTTTCTGATATTTGAAACTTTTTTTCAATTTCAGCGATTTTTTACATCCATGTAATACCGTTAACGTGCCTATTCCTACGAGAGGTCTGCGACTCTTAGTTGTGACTGCATTCCCCATGTATTTGTTATTGCAAAGTCACAATAAATTATATTTTTAAAATTTTCGCTTGAAAACTTCAAAAAAATTAAGAATTGGTATCGACACAATCATAAAATTGACAAATAAAATCTGAATTTTTTGAATTTTATTGTTGATTTATATGAAAAGTTGTGACTCTCAGTCTTAAAAGTAGTCTTATGACGGCCACAACGCGTCAAAACTAGGAATAGGCACCTAAAATGCACAAATATACACATAATTATTGTGAAACTTGACGAGTGCAGTAGTATTGAAAACTACTATAGTACTTAGTAAGTACCATAGTACTTGTAAAGTACCAAAGGTACTTAACAAGTACCATAGTACTTAGCAAGTACCAAAGGTACCCAGCAAATATTGGTAATGACACCTCATTACTATCTGCATTACCAAAAATGATATATCATTACCTTCTGCAGTATTTTATAATATAAAATAATGACTTCCTAATAACGGCCTGTTGTATTCAATGTTTCTAAATATAAAATAATGACTTATTCGTAATATTTTAAATAAATACTTTTTACACAGTTAAATTTTATAAATTTTTATTTATTATATGTAAATATGTTTTATGTTTAAATTTTTATGACGAGTCCTAAAATTACACATAGAAAAAACTTAAATTTTTCTGAATGTATTTTCTTAAGTATTTGCTTAACTCCTTATTTTTAAGAATCAAGTAAGCAATTGGATAACCAATTATAATTCAACTTTTTGTAAGCATGTGTGTAACCACTTATTATTCAAAATCTCATAACTACTTATTTCTCATTTTTTCGTAAGCGAGCGGGTAAGCGTGACTACTTATAAAAACGACCACGCCAAACAAAAATAATGAGCTTAGACGCCAAAAAATAAGTTGTGCGGAGCTATGAATTTCTATTATATAACCACTTATTTGGTAATGAAAGATTTTGCTGGGTACTTAACAAGTACCATGGTACTTAGCAAGTACCAAAGGTACTTAACAAGTACCATAGTACTTAGCAAGTACCAACGGTACTTAACAAGTACCATAGTACTTAACAAGTATCAAAGGTACTTAACAAGTACCATAGTACTTAACAAGTACCAAAGGCACTTAGCAAGTACCATAGAACTTAGCAGGTACCAAAAGTACTTAGCAAGTACCATAGAACTTAGCAAGTACCCGTAGTACTTAGCAAGTTCCACAGTACTTGTTAAGTACCTTGGTACTTAGGAATTACCAAGTAATTAACCAAGTAATTGTACTTAAGTACAAGTACATTCAAAGTACTTGTACTTATTTTTTTTAAGTACAAGAACCAAGTACTTGTACTTTACTAGTACTTAAGTACTGAGGTACTGAATACTTCCCGACTATGCATATGAAAAAAACTTAGCAATTACTTCGAAGCAATTACTTCGAAGCAATTACTTTTGGCTTAGGAAAGGCTTTTAACAACAAATTCATCCATAGACTTGTAGAAAGGCATGAAATATAAACGAAAATCCAAAAATTAAGTTTTTAGTCTACTCGCAAGCAGACTAGAATTGTGAAGTAATTGCTTAAAAAACCCAGCATTCCCCCCTATTAGTAATAACTATTTTTATTTATACGAGCCAATATGAAAACCCTTATAAATTTGATATACATTAGGGTGGACCTTATTTTTCAACTTGCGATTTAATACCGTCCCCCCTAGAAATGTGACTTTGGGTATAAAAATACACCATGCAAAAAATTAAGGTGCCCGGATAACGGTAACACGTGTCGCATCGGCCCTGAAATTTGAAATACGATTTACAAAGCGAAAAAATCACTTTTTCGGCTTTCTTTCAAAATACTGGCTCTGTAATAAGCGTATTTTTGGCAAATGTAAATAGAATCATAATCTAGACTGAATTATTTTGCTGGTAATGTATAAAAATCCAAAATCCGTTGATAAATATTTTAGTAACTGCAATTACATCAGACCATTGTAGGGTTAAAATGAGATAAACTATGAAAATCGTAAAAAATAAAATATTTCTTTTAAAAAATTTACAATGTTATATCTAGTTTTATTTCTGAGATCCGCAAATATGCATATTAGAGTGGGCCGAACTTTGCCGAATTGCGAATTTCAAAAACGGGGGGTGCGGGAAAGTTGCGTATGCGTCCAGTAAAGAGTAAAAAATACAAATTTTGAAAATTGGTTCATGCTCAAGGTCCCCGCAAAGCGGTTGAATTTTCGAAATTTCGGAAAGTTTAAAAAAAATCCTCAAATTTTGTTAAAAATATTTGTTGTTGTGATATATTATTTCTAATAAATTATAGTTCGCTGAATCCAAAAAAAAAAAAAATAAAAATTTTTTAATCGGCCGAAGGGATTCTGAAATATTGCTACTTGAATTTTCTGAAATACACGTTTTTTCATTTTTCAGTCGAGCCTTCAAAAAGTTAGTATAAAAATATTTTTAATTTTTTTCATTTCTAAATCTACTAAAAAATTAAAATTATCTTCCATTTGAGTGTAAAAAAGTAGAAAAATGTTGAAGGGTATTCCAAGTACGCTGCGACAAAATTTGTAAAAATTTTCACAGTTAAATTTATTGTTTTTTGTGATCTCTGTTTTTTTATTAAGTGATCAGAAATTTTACCCATTTATTGTTTTGGATTAACATAAAATAACATTTTTATGACTGGTCCATATTTTTTAATAATTTTGGGTATTTTGATAATAAATATAAAATAGCGTGATCGGATCTCGAGATTTGGGACACAATGCTCGAAAAGTATCCTCTTTTTTTGTCTACACAATGTTCGAAAAGTATCCTACTTTATATTTTTTGTTGTATTAAAATAATATTTTAGAATAAAATTAAACACTTAATAGTTTCTTTGTAAAAGTTTTCAATAATATTTTATACACTGTGCCACAAAAGTAAAAGTAAAACGCATTTCGAATATTGTGTGGATAAAAAATAGGATACTTTACGAACATTGTTTTACAAAATTTTGAATCCAAGCACGCAATTTAATTTTTATGATAATGTGGCACAGTGTATAAAATATTTTTCAAAACTTTTACAAAGGAGCTATTAAGTGTTTAATTTTATTCTAAAATATTCTCTTACTACAACAAAAAATATAAAGTAGAATACTTTTCGAATATTATGTGGACAAAAAAGAGTATACTTTTCGAACATTGTGTTACAAAATTTTTAATCCGAGCACGCAATTTAATTTTTTTAATATTTGCTGAACACTAATGTTAGAGGGTTACGAATGCTCTTTCTTCTGATTACAATAATATTTAAACCATATATTTGGCGTTGAAAATCTACTATGGAACAAATATTAAAATTTTAATTTATCGCTTTATTTAGGCGATATAGCACAACAAAGGTTGAAGACGTATCTTGAAACCCAGTAGTCAAATAATTTCGGTTTTTGCTGTAAATAACACTATCAATAAAATAAAATTACGTACCGAAAATTGTTGATCAATTGTTGTTGTTTCAAAAGTTATGGCGATTTTCGCTTTTTGAAAATTACGAAATTTGGCACTAAACATCAATATATTTCGACGAAATTAGTTCTGCTTACTACTACCTTTATAATCTGTGTTTAATTTTAAGAAAATCTGTCGGCTAGTTTTTGAGTTAGAGAGATATTTGTAAAACGCATCCTGGCGTTATCCTGTGAGTCCTGGAGAAAAATTTTCAACTGATTTTACAATTAGAGACTTTAAACTAGCTTTTTTATTATCGGTAATGTACGACAGATCGTAAATGTATTTTTGGCAATTTTTCAAATATTTTATTCTGTTTTAAAAAGTTAATTTTTTCAAATTTTCTAAATTTTCATTTTACATGCTTCTCGCCTGAAAACCGTTCCTTATACAAAAAAAGTTTGAAGGCAAAAAAGTAGATAGTTAAGTTTTCTATGGATATAATACAACTTGTTTAATAAAATATTGTTATTTAGCCAAAAACTATTTAAAATCTGAAGACCGCCTTTAGGAGGCCTTGTGGATTAGAGGGTTAAGTGCTATTTAATTACATTTTTTTATATATACTATTGTGGCACAGTGTATAAAATATTTTTCAAAACTTTTACAAAAAACTTTTAGGTATTTAGTTTTATGCTAAAATATTCTTTTAATACAAAAAAAAAAATATAAAGTAGGATACTTTTCGAACATTGTGTGGACAAAAAAGAGGATACTTTTCGAGCAATGTGTCCCAAATCTCGAGATCCGATCACGCTATTTTATATTTATTATCAAAATACCCAAAATTATTAAAAATTTTTTCACGAAAATCAGTTTCACGTGAAAATTGTGTAGAGTTTGTTTTCACGCAAGTTTAATGTACAAGACTATTATTTTTCTTGGAAAAAAGTGACATTTTGTATTTATTGTGATTGTGTCTTTGTTATAAAATTAAAAAAATTGTTAATTTTTATAAATTAAATTGCAATTTGAGGACTTTAAAGTTCGAGTGAAATTTTTCCATGTGAAAAACAACTTACGGTGCTTTAATCCAAAACAATAAATGGGTAAAATCTCTAATCACTTAATAAAAAAAACAGTGATCACAAAAAACAATCACTTTTAACTGTGAAAATTTTTACAAATTTTGTCGCAGCGTCCTTGGAATACCCTTCAACATTTTTCAACTTTTTTACACTCAAATGAAAGATAATTTTATATAGATAGTAGATTTAAAAATGAAAAAAAATTAAAAACATATTTGGACTAACTTTTTGAAAGCTCGACTGAAAAATAAAAAATTTTAGCAAAATTCAAGTAGCAATATTTCAAAACCCTTTCGGCCGATTAAAAAATTTTTGGATTCAGCGAACTATAGTTTATTAGAAATAATATATCACAACAAAAAATATTTTTTATCAAAATTTAAGGATTTTTTTTAAACTTTCCGAAATTTCAACCGCTTTGCGGGGACCTTGAACGTTAACCGATTTTCAAAATTTTTATTTTTTATTGTTTACTGGACGCATACGCAACTATTCCGCACCCCCCGTTTTTGAAATTCGTAATTCGGTAAAGTATGTAAATATACATATATGTATAAAGCTTTATAGATTTTATGAATCTATTTTTAATGCAACTTTTTCATTGAGTGTATGAAACTTTTAATGAATAAAATTAAAATTTTTACTGCACTTTATGAATAATTCCATTAATTCAATAAAAAATTTCAATGGAGGGGTTCTAGTAAAACTTCATTGTTTTTATGCAAAAAATCATAAATACACTCACAACATTTTATCGTTAAAAACAACCTAAAATATATATTAAATTAATTGAAAACACAATTAAAAAAAGGACCACTGATTTTCCATTATATTCAAACCATTTTGCTATCTATTTTCAAACATTGTTTAAACAATCCATAAAAGAAATAAAAATAATTGAAAAGTTTGTTAAAACAATCTTCAATTTTTAACAGATAAAACTTTAGAAAAAAAAAACGATTTTGTGGTTTGTTTTTTTATATTTGAAAGTTTATTTTGTTTGAATTTTCAAAACACTACACACACGTTCATATTTTTATTGTCTATGTTTGTGTGTATGAGTAAAGAATTTCTTGTAATTTGAATTGAAATAATTTTGTATATAAACAAACTATTTTAACAAAAAAGAAACCCGAAAATATTTGAATTTTTGTTTTAAAACAGAAAATAAGGAAATTACTTAAATTACTTTTTCTAAAAATAGAAAACTAAAAATAAAACATTTGACTGAAAATATCAACTGACAATACGTATTTTTTGTAGATTGTTCTTTATTGACTTATAAAAAAAGTTAAACAATTTTTTTACATATATTTTAATTGATTCTTCAATTGAAAACAAACTTTACCTATTACTTTTCAAATAAACCTCAATCGGTGGAGGAAAATATATTGTGGGTGTATCATTAAAAGTACTTGGATAGGGTAGTAAAATCCACAGTGCGTTTTGCTATACCTCATCAGAATTCTTTTTCAAGGCCAAAGAAAAACTTCAAAATCTATTGTGTTTTTAAAGCATTTTGATGGTTGATTCATTTTTTTCGCTATTCTATCGTATATTTTTGGTTTTTTAAATACAAAATAAATGGCAGAATTTGATATTTATTTTGGCAGGCAGTATCGCTAAAATACTGTTATCGATTCAAAACCCTTTCAACTGACTACCGTTATCCCTAAAATACCGTTACCGAAATAATCGAAATACCGCTATCTTTAAAATACCGTTACCGAAATAACTGAAATACCGTTACCCTTAAAATACCGATACCGAAATAAATTAAATATTGATACCCTTAAAATACCCTTACCGATATAAATGAAATACCGTTACCCCTTAAATACCGTTACCGATATTTTTAATTTTCTGTTTTTGGCAATTGCCTGGATTATTGAGTATTTTTCGTACATTAAGTTGGTAAATTGGTTCTGTTTTTGACGGATACATCGAAAAAAATGACTACCGTTATCCTTAAGATACCGTTACCGAAATAACCGAAATACCGCTAGCCTTAAAATACCGTTACCGAAATAATCAAAAAACCGTTATCCTTAACATACCGTTACCGAAATAACTAAAAAACCGTTATCCTTAAAATACCGATACCGAAATAAATGAAATAGCGTTCCCTTAAAATACCGTTACCGAAATAATCTAAAATAGCGTTACCCTTACCGATAACCGCATCGTTTCGGTTACCATCCATGTATTCAACGCAATTCCAAATTTAACTTTCCCAGTATTCATTAATGTTTGCGGTAAGTTCTTATTTCGTGAATCAAGAAAGTTTATTTTAATCACTTGAGCGTGAGTGAGTTTGAGTAGAAAACATTTTTTTGCAAATGATTGTACGTGATTGGAATTTTTCCCCGTGAGCGTGAGTGAGTGTGAATCAAAATTCACCCACGTGCATATCTCTAGTTGATATGTTTTTAACCAATCAGAACGTTTGAAAAAGATAAAAATTTTACCGTAGATTTTAGTTGGTCTGAATATTGTTAAAATGAGTATTAGCTGTGTTTGTGCGGCATTCCTATCAAAGATATCTCGAACAATTTTGACAGTAGAAAGCCGGAATACGTTGAAAAACTGTCAAAATCGTTCTTGATAACACTGATAGAGAGTCACACAAACACAGCTATTGTTGAAATTTCGATTTTTTGATATTTTGGGGCACTTTCAGTTGTTTTGCAATTTTCATTGCAATTATAGTGTTCATTATAGACCAGTCAGAAATCGCCAGTTGTCAAGCACTGGCATACCACTGGGTAACCACGGTGTTAAAAATAAATGACTGGCAGAACACTCATTTAGGACGCTTTGCCAGCGTTTGCAAAAAGCGTTTTGGCAGTATTTGTTTTACAAAAATTTCGGTGGTTGATAAAAAAAAACCACTGGCAAAGAATTGGCTTAGAGGGGTATGCCAAGGCTTGCAACCAGTGGTTATCTAGTACTACGTAGCTAATGGTACCAGTGGTACAAAAATCAATTCAATCAATTTTGTATTTTGGAGATTATTTAATTGCATTTTGGGTTATTTTGTTTATTCGTTTGGGTGTTATTTTATATGGGTTATTTCATAGCACCTATTTTCCCAATAAAAAACTTAAAAGTTGTTTTCATTTTTGCTTAATTTTTTGGCACTTTTTTGTTTCTCCGATTACGAAAAACTTGAACTCCTTCCAATCTAGAATTCTAAGAAATTTTACCAGAAAAATTTCGGCTTTTTTCAATTTGCCAATAAACCAGTTGCAGGGAAATTTTTTGAAGGACGAATTTTGCGAGTTATTAACCATATTTCTATAAACACAAAATAGTTTCACCACAGATTTTTATTCATTTTAAAAGGCGATCAAAAGGATCTATAAAAAATTTCACCATTATCGAGCTAAATCACATATTTTTAAAGCGAAATTTAATATTTAACAAAATTTTTTGCTATCTTGTAATAAGATTTAAATTTTTTGAAAATATTCAGTAAAACGTCGCGTGCCACCTAAAATCCACTCGCGTGCCACGCGTGTCATATTTTTGCCAGCCCTGTACTAGACTAATCCAATTTATAAATATTTACAAATTATTCAACATATTCAATCTCAAATTCCAAAAACTCACATCTCAGATGTGGACATTCATCACGATCTAAACGTTAAAGAACTTATTCGAAATTCAACTTTAAATCTTATCAATCGCTTTACTCTACACTCGAACTCTGCACAAGGGAGACTACCTCAAAATGAGATTTTGATGCTCAGAAGACTGAAGCGTTATACTGCTATAGGCCTGCCTGCTCGCTGTTTTTGATGAGAAAATGTAATATAAATGTTTATTTTAGTACCCATTAGGATATGTTAAAGCCCATTAACTGTTGATTTTAGACATGTGTAATTAGAGTTTGCTTAATAGATCTCACTGTAAAATATATTTTCAGCTCAATTGCTTAACAAAACATTAATTAATTTTAACTAGAGTTTGCTCTAGTTAAAATTAATTTTAGCAATTAAAATTTAAACTTTTTGAAATATTGCTTTAGTTGCGTTTTTTTTTTCTTCCCCCGGAAAATTCTCGAGACGGCGTTATTGCCTTTACCCGAGTGAGAAATTTAATCGAAGTTTAATAAATATGTTGAACGTGTTAAACTATTTAATTTTTATAGATATTTAATTATTTTGAAACAATTCTGTTACAATAATATCGCAAGAAAACCAAAAAAATAACAGAAACCGCAGATTATAAATAATATATTGAAAAATCGAAACCGCGGTTTCAAATTTTTCGTTTCTTTTTACAACAGAAGCAACACTCAGGAAATTCTTCTCATTAATTAAAGTGTTGCTTTCTTTGGAAAGGGGAGAGAGAAGAGACGAAAGGTTGAAAAAGATGTAGGGCTTCAAATATGGCAACACTGTAATTGCTCGAGATGTTTTATCTTAAAACAGTTTTTGCACGCCATCTGATGGAGTGCTGGTGAACTTTGTTGAAGCTGTTTATAGTTAATAGCCCTGGTATATTATTTTAAGTTAAGTGCTATGGGAACACTGAAGGAGGACGCTGTGGTATATATGAGGGATAGAAAAATCATACATATTATTATACCCTACACCAATACGTGGAGTGGGTATAATAAGTTTGTGCTGATGTTTGTAACACCAAAAAATATTGGACCTAGACCTACCTTATAGTATACCGATCGACTCAGAATCACTTTTTATTTCGATTTGTCCATCTGTCCATGCATTCTTTTGCGCACTCTACAGGTCGTAAGTATTAAGATATTTTGATAAAATTTGGACGAAGCCTATTGATATTGGTTAAAATCGGTGAATGTTTAGACCTAGTGTCCATATAAAGGTCCTCCCCAAAATTGGCTTGGTTACACGCTGCATGTCGCAAATATTAAGATATTTTGATCAAATTGTCGCCCAAGGACGAAGCCTATTGATTTTGGTTAAAATCGGTCCATGTTTAGACCCCCCCAAAATTGGCTTGGTTACATGCTGCAGATCGCAAATACGTGGATATTTCAGTGAAATTTTGTTCGCTGACTCACATGGTCCCAAGGACAAAGCCTATTGATTCTAGATAGGATCGATCCATATTTGGACCTATCGCCCATATGGTCTATATTTCCAATTTTCTCTTCTTTTATCATTTTGTAGAAAATTTTGACACAAGTCCCATTTTAACCCTTTCTAATTTTGGGATCCAAACACTAGTTGGCTTTTAACCAGACTGGTGTAGGGTATTATATAGTCGGCATGCCCGACTTTAACTTTTTACTCGTTTTTTCCAAATGATGTTGCTGTCGCTGGGGATCGAACCCGCAACCTTGTGTAGAACAGTCCAACGCGCTAACTATTACACCACAGCGCCTACAAAAACTCTAGTTTTAACTAACAACCGCAATTTTATTAAAAGTTATTAAAATCTGAACTAAAAAACTGAAATCGACCCAGCAAAAGGAATTGGCAGTCATGCTTTACAAATCCCTTTTTTGATTGCTTCAAAATATCCTTAAGTATATTTCTACTGTTTTTGTGGAAGTAATTCTGAAAAACTTTAAATCACTTCTTTCATTGCTCTCAACGTATCCGTATATATTTTTACGGCTTTTTTCAAGTAATTCTGAAAAACAACAAAAAATCATTATTTCTTCTACAGCATTATTGCTCTAAAGGTGGTCCTAAAATTGTTTTGATACAGTATGTTTCCAAACAGATTATCGAATTTTATGCACCTGTGAAAATAGTACTGGAAAAAATACTGAATTGCAGTTCATCTTTTGCACTTATTTAATAAGTACACCCAGGAAAAAGATTGGTTGGAATTCGATCAAAACCATTTAAATGAATTTGCCAATACGTTATTCTGTTTGGAGTTACCTATAATTGAGTACTACACCAAAAATATTTCACTATGTAATAAAAATAGGAAAAATGAACTAAAAAACAATCCTTCTAACAAATTGTTGGGATCTCCAATCAATTTTAAAATTAGTATCAGTTTAGTAAATCTATGCAGTAGAAGTCATTTATTTAGTGAATATACAAGAAAATTGGTGTTATCTATAACCTTTATTAAAAAAATTTCAATATTCGAAAGTGGTAACTACAAATACGGGTATCCTAATCAAATATGACCTTAAAGTCGAGTTTCTGTGGAACCAACCGAATTTTGGATTGTAATGATAACACACACAGCTCTTAATTGGTATTGGTAAACGAATTTTAGACTGTTTAGATATTTTTTTAATTAAAATAAAATATTCATATGTATAAATAGTAAATGTGGCTAATCAAATTAAAAGTAGTTATGGTGCAGTGGGTAAGAGTGTGGACTATTAAGTAACCTGAATAGCCGCGTTCACTACCAGAAAATTCAAAAAAAAGTTTTTTAATTTCAATACAATTTTGTGGAACATAATAATATTTATGTGTAACAAATTCGGTGGCCACAACTGAGACTGTTTTCTGGGTGTACTTTTTATTGAAGAGAATAAGATACAATGGAATAAAACTCATATGAATAAAACTTAGCAATTACTTTGAAGTAATTACTTTGGGCTTAGTAATGGCTTTTAACTCCAAATTTACCAATTGGCTGGTACAAATCTAGTCTGTTTGGGAGTAGACTAGAAATTTAATTTTTTATTTTTCGTTTATATTTCATGCTATTCTACCAGCCAATTGGTAAATTTGAAGTTAAAAGCCATTCCTAAGCCCAAAGTAATTACTTCGAAGTAATTGCTAAGTTTTATTCATATGACCCATTGGGTCTTCTAGTCTTGGGTTTTCTAGTCTACTCCCAAGCAGACTAGATTTGTGAAGTAATTGCTTAAAAAACCCTGTATTTCCCCCTATTAGTAATATCTATTTTTTATTCATATGAGCCAATATCTCGCAATGACACAGTGGTGTTTTTATGCCAATGAACTTTCATATTAAAGAATAGCTCAAAGGTAGAAAGCTAGGCTAGCAATCTTGAGGTCGCAAGTTCGATACTCGGTGGCGACAATAAACAAAAATTTTAAAAATAAATATAATATATTTTTTTTTTGGAAAGGAAATTTTTTAAATTTTCACTTGATAAAAAAGAGTTTTCTTTGCATTAATTAAAAAAAAAATGTTGAAGTGGGGGTAATGGCTGACTTCATAAATGCAGTAATGCAAAGCAACATTGCAAAAATATGCATTTACAATGCCAAGCAATACTGCATGGCAACACTGCTTTGTCAAATAATGCAATGTATTTTGAAACGTTTATGAACGCTAATACTACTTTTCGTCTGTTTTTCACTATAGTAGTTTTGATTTAACTGCCTTTTCTTAAGTGCACATTTGCTATAGCTGCACAAAATTTTGGTTTCGTTTCTATTACAAAATTATGTACGCTCTTGTCTTCTTTAAGTGCACTTTTTGTACCTGCGCATTTAAGATAACTGCCTCATATTTTTGGCAGTTCTACATTATTTTCTTAAAAAAGATCACCGTTAGCTGCCTCTTGTGTTTTGCTTTATTTTTTCAATTCTAGGAAAAAAACCACACGTAAAATAAATGTGTTCTCAACTTTTTTTGTGACAAAAATATCCTACTTTAGTCGTTTTTTAACCATAAAAATCGCAAGATCTGGTGCAAAGCCCAAATTTGTTATCATTAGCTTCATTTGTTTTGCTTGTTTTCAGTCTGTATTGGTATACCTGCACATTAAGGCAGGTAAACAATTTGACTTAGCTGCGTTTTTGGCTTACCTGCACAAAAATTCTTGCAAAAGTTGGTTGTGCAGCTAAGTCAACATTACTGTATATAAATACATAAAGTCATATAAAATCATTGAAAAAAAGCTAAATGCATTTTATTTGTATAAAAATTATGGTAAATTTTAACTTACGATAATATGTCCGTCATTTCAACCGCCAAAAATCACAAAGCATCACAAATTTGACAAATGTTGCGCATTAAAAAAGGTAATTATGCATTAATAAACATATGGCATTGTCACAAAAAAGACAATGTCGTTTATGAACACTATGCAATGCAATGTTGCTTTGCATTACTGCATTTATGAAGTCAGCCAATCTCCTATTATAACTTCCCAGGTAGAAATTGCCGACGTTACAACAAAAGTTGTACTGGGAGAGCACTGTTTTTTACGAAATGCCGGTACTACTTACAACGTGCTTTGCCAGTACTGTTTTCTGAAAATTAACGAGTTTTTTTTTAATTTATTAAAATTAACAATTTTATAAATTTTGCGTATTTTTACATATATTACACAATTATTTATGTAAGAGAGACATCGCCATTCTTTTCTTGTGAAGTTTCGAAAGAATACATTAAAAATCTATGATGTACACTCAGAGGACAGTAAAGTTCTAGCAAACTACTAAATTTGTTATTAAATGTACTGGGATAATAACAAAAAAATAAAATCCCAAGCCTGCGCCAACGTTGGGAAATAACTACGGCCAAGCGTTTATTGGTGTTATCATTTCGACAACATGCCAGTACAGTGAAAGTTGAAAATCCGATGCATTGCCAATACATGTACTACTGTCTGCAATACCGGGCCGACATTGTACCGTTTGTATTTTTCTACCTGGGTAGTGTTTCTGTTAAAAAAGTAGTACATCTAAATAGATCATTAAACGTAGTGCTTTTTCTATTGCTTTGGTATCTTTTTTTTGTTTGGGATTTTAATTAGAAATGGTTATGGAATGGGGGAATATTTAGTTGATCTCTTATTTTTAAGTAAATGAATGTTCACTGATGATGGCTTTGTAGCGAAAGCCGAAAATACGTATTCTGTATTGCTGGTCTTATCGAATTCTTTCAAATATATTTTTATTCTTTGTAATTTACTTGTAAAAATTGTATCATCTTTCTTTGATTTGAAAATAATTTAAACAGAAAGTGATATTAATTTATGATCTAGAGTCAAACTAAAAGGAACATTCATTTACAATTTTTTTTAAACTATGTAAATATCGGGCGAGATAATTCATCATTAGTTTTTGATCATCACTAGAACCCAAAAGAAAATTACATTATGGTTCCAAATTAAATTTTTTGTTTTAAATTGTCACAATTTTATAATTTTTTACACAAGTTTTATAAAACGAGGAAAAAAGTTTTTGGGTTAACTATGAGTTAACTCTAAAACCTTTAGTATGAGACCCACCTTAGGTATAATATTAGGTAAATATTTATATTTTGAACATTAAGCCTAATACAGATAAACGCAGTGTCGACAGTGTTTTACCGCAGTGCTACATTTTGTGGATAAATCAGGTTTTGTATTTTCTTTATTTGTAACTGCCGAGAAATTCTAAAATTTTCTAAATAAATAAGAGCTGTCTTCAAACAAAATTCTATAGGAAATTCTTTAAAATATTGCAGCACTGCTGCAATTCACTGTTACTGTGACTATCTGCATTGTGCTTAAAGCTCAGCCATTCAATATTTTTAAGAATTTTTTATTGAATTTTGTTTGAAGACAGCTCTTGTTTATTTAAAATATTTTATGATTTTTCGGTAGTGACAAATAAAGAAAATACATAAAATTGTGCCCAGATTTAATAAGACCCCAGTGTAGAAACGGTAATGACATATCATTATTTTTTGGACTACCAGTAATGACAGCCACTTACCTTCTGCATTATTTTAAAACATGTTAATGAGTTACTGAAAATGACTTATTTTTATCATTATTTCAAAGAGAAAATAATTTTCTAGATTTTTTTGAAAATCTTTTTAAATCTATTTTTAGACTCAATATTTTTTAAACACTGGTAAGGATTTTTTTTTGATTTTTTGTATGTTGGCGAGTAAGCTTACTTCTGTGCAGCAGGTCAATTATGTTTTTATCTATTAAATATTACATGTCGATATAGCTCAGATGGTAGAGCTATTGACTGGCAATCTGTAGACCCAGGTTCGATTCCCGCACCAGCAAATTAAAAAAATAAAAAATACAATAAAAAATATTTTTTTTATATAATTTATTTTTTTGAAAATCAATTTTTAGACTCATTATTTTTGTCAGTTCTGGTAAGCACGTAGGTAACGATATATTTTTTGATTTTTCGTATGCTGGTGTGTAACTATAACTCATTATTTTTTGCGAATTCGCCATGTAAAGGTAATAAGAAATGTAACAACAAAAGTAAGTAGTTACCATTACCAAGTATGTAGTTACATAACCACATATCTGGTAATGATTTTCTACACTGGGACGATGGACGATTATCGTCCACTTTTTGAAATTAAATATTTAACATATCACATACAAATTTTAAAATATTGTAAAATTTCATATATTCCAAGATTTTTTTAACCAACATCCCAGTGTAGAAAATCATTACCAGATATGTGGTTATGTAACTACATACTTGGTAATGGTAACTACTTACTTTTGTTATTACATTTCTTATTACCTTTATATGGGGATGTCGCGAAAAATAATGAGTTGTCGTTACACACCAGCATACGAAAAATCAAAAAATATATCGTTACCTATATGCTTATCAGTACTGACAAAAATAATGAGTCCAAAAATAGATTTTCAAAAAAATAAATTATATAAAAAAAATATTTTTTATTGTATTTTTTTTTTTTAATAAAATTTGCTGGTGCGGGAATTGAACCTGGATCTACAGATTGCCAGTCAACAGCTCTACCATCTGAGCTATATCGACATGTAATATTTAATAGATAAAAATATATTTGACCTGCTGCACACAAGTAAGCTTACTCGCCAATATACAAAAAGTCAAAAAATATGTGGTTACATATATCCTTACCAGTATTTAAAAAATATTGAGTCTAAAAATAGATTTCAAAAAATTTTAAAAAAATTTTCAAAAAAATCTAAAAAATTATTTTGTATTTGAAATAATGATAAAAATAAGTCATTATCCGTAACTCATTATTATATGTTTTAAAATAATGCAGAAGGTAAGTGGGTGTCATTACTGGTACTCCAAAAAATAATGATATGTCATTACCGTTTCTACACTGGGATCTTTAAAATATTAGAAATTTTACTTCGAAAAGTGGACGTCAATTTTTTATGGAATCCATAGCCTGATTTATCGACGAAAACACTGTCGACACTGGGTCTATATGGTTTAGCCTTAACAATGAAAAAAGCAGAAATCAGTTATTGAAAATGTCTTTATTGTTTTTCAAAATACTCTCCTTTTCAGATTTATCAATTGTATTTCAGAAACCATAGTATAATATAGTAGCTTTACTCATTTTCTGTCATTTGAAAAAATTAAGTAGTGTTTGTAATTTTATTTGTACATATGGTTCGGAGAACGGAGGAACTCTGAAGGACGTTGAAAGTCGAATCAGAAAGGCAATATGCTCATTTATACAACTCCACAATGTTTGGAACTCTTCGAGTTACAGTGTCAACACCAAACTACACATCTTTAAAGCCTGTGTTCTTTCAGTACTTCTCTACGGTTGCGAAACTTGGTTTGTTACAGACGTAATACAAAATAAACTGCAAGTTTTTGTTAATCGATGTCTTCGCAAAATTCTTAAACTTTTCTGGCCTCGCACAATCACAAATGAACAACTGGGTCAGAACTGGTATTGGAAATGTTAACACAGAAATCCGTAGAAAAAAATTTGGATGGATTGGCCACACCCTGCGAAAACCTCCTGAAGAAGTATGTAATCACGCCCTTGTTTACAACCCACAGGGAAGTAGAAAAAGAGGACGTCCCAAAACCACTTGGAGACGATCTACGTTGCAGGAAATAAATTCCATATCTCAGAGCCTTGGTAGAACTGTCAACAACATAGGAGAGCTCAAAGATCTAGCCGCACGTCGAGAAAGATGGAGACAACTTATAGACCGCCTATGCCCAGTATAGAGGCAGCTCGTAATCATTGGACGACGAGCAAGGCATGGTTCTTAATACCACTACAACTACATGAGATAGGGACAAGCTCTCAAATTTTTAATGAGTGGGGCTACTATAGTATACTATTTCAGAAACTATCATTTTCAGTTTTATCAATTGTATTTCAGAAATTATCAATTGATTTTCATATTTATCAATAGTATTTCAGAAATTATCAATTGATATTCATATTTATCAATTTTATTTCAGCATGACACTCAAAAAATTAATAGAGATCTGGCCATCAGTTCTATATATTTCGGACATGCTGATTACAATGGAGTACTTTATTTTTCGATCAATGGTACAGATTTTTCGCTAAATGTCGTTAAAATTTGGCGGTTGTCCATTCAGTTTTTAATATAAAAAATTTTTCAAATTCAATTTTTTTGAGTTAAAATATAAGCACAGGACCTGTGGACATATTTACGATATAAATGCTATGTGCTAATCTTGATATTTAAACAACTACTTAGCGTCTTATATACGTTTTTATAGATTTAGCTATTTCAGCGACTTTAGTCGCCGAATGTACAATCGATCTCAATAAATGTAATGCCTTAGTAAGGAAGCAATTAAACGGAAAATATTTCAATAACAAAATGTATTCATCTATAGCAGCATATAAAGAAATACATTTTTTTTAAAGAAATAAAATGATAATTTCTGAAATACAATTGGAAATGGTGCATACACTTTTGCGTGCGTTCGAACCACTTGTCATAGTATTTTTACCATTCCGCTTGGGACACCTATATTGAATATAGGATGTGCGGAAACAATAACAAGTCCTTGGGTGCCAGGTCAGGGCTGTATGGCAGATGACCCATTAATTCGATCTTTGAGTGCTCAAAAAGTCACTTGTTTGAGCCGATGTGTGAGAGCTCGCGTTGTCATGGTGATGAATTATTAAGTTTTTGGGGTTGGCTTTTGGCAAACAAATGGTGATATACTATTCAGAATAAACTGCTCTACACTCAACCAAAAAGTCTGTAATGGCTACTGAACATTTTGCTTTTATTACGGGAAATTTAACTGTTTTGATCCCAGCGTTATTTTTTTTTTGCTAATTTTAGCAAAACATGTCTGCTGATCTGTAGTACAACAAAATTAGTAGAAAAAATTAGTAGTCGCTACTAAATTTTAGCAAAATTGTTGTAAACTGCAATTCAAAATCGATTTGCTAAAATCACTTTTTTGTAAACAACACGACTAATGCTCAAATGACAAAAAGTTCTAAGCAAGGTTATAGTAAAAAATTTTAAACTTTCTAGTGGAAATATCAGCTGGCGCCTAACAAATGCTAAAGTGGGAAATAAAAAACTCTACTTACAAACTAAGCAGCTATCAGCAAATAAAAGTAAACAGCTTACATGTTACCTTACGATACTAACAGACTAATGGAGTCTTAATTTGCGCTTACCGTAGGATCAACTATCTGATTTTCACATTTAAATGTGCTCAACAAAACCATGGCCTTGCTTTTCTAAAAAGTGTGAAAATATTAGTAATTTACGTATTTAAAAATAACCGCTTTATTTTGAAAACCACTTGGATGAAGTGCTGTAACTTTTTATGAAAATTGTTTCTGCTACAAAAATAATTTGTTTAGCAATAACAGTAACACAATAACACTTTTTTATCTAACGGTGGGTCTCACACTGCAGGTTTAAAATTAGTTTAATAGTTAACCCAAAAATTTGTTGTTGTTTTGTGTACATTTTTTTGACATTTTATTTTGTTTTTAGTTAAGTTAAAGTTAAACCTACAGTATGAGACCCACCGTAAGTGATTTTCAAATTTAGGGTTTCAAAATGCTGATTCCCTTACCTTATTTTGTATATTTTGATTATAATACAAAATCAAAAACATCTTTCCAATGTGCATAGAAGTCCAGGCAACAGAAAATGCAATCCAAGCTGGTTCCGAAGTATTCCAATCGTTCATATATTTATAAAATAAAAATATATTCACACTAATATTTACAAACGAACCAAAATACACCAATAAAATCGAATAACCAAAAGCATCATTAATCTGTTTGGTAAACTCTTCCAATTTCGAATAAAGACTGCGAATTGAGTGTAACTGATTACGAAAATTTAAAATTTCTAAAGAATTTGAACTACTTAAAAGTTTATCCAATAGGAAATATAACTTTTCCGAACGTTCCTTGACAACAAAGAGCAGAACATAATATTGTATAAGTGAAATTTGTATGGTAATGTTAGGGAGTATATAAACCGTAATGGTACGCAAGAAGTTAATAATAATACCGCCGCTGTAGAAATAACCAAATATAACAGTAAATATAAAATGCAAAAGTATTAACAGTGAATGAATTTGTATAAATCGCTGTAAATCCAAATAATTAATACGTATTTTCAAATCGATTAATGAACGATCAAAATCAATAACGAAATTTTTAAAATCCCAAAATTGTTCACGACCTCTGTAAATGGTCCAAATTATCTCAAGCATATGAATGAGATATACCAAGTATTCACTGAAATATAGAGGTTTTTGTACAGTGGGCAATTCAGTATTTGATTGTGTATATTCAATGTAGACACAAACCGCAAGAACTGCATAAATTCCCAAACACCATATGATATGCAGCAAATACAATAATGTGTCGCTATATTTGAAATCCTTTTTCGGTCTATGTGCATTTATTGGTGCACACATAAAGATTTGGGATATTATTAGCAAACGTTTAGTAGTTTTATAGAGAAGATTTTCCAATTGTTGACGTTTTTGATCGAAGCCACCATTATTTATATTGATTTTAAAATCATAAGAATTTAATTTGTGTTGTTGTCTGGTAAACGGTTGCATGTTGAGGTACAACTAACATAAAGTTTATTAAATTTTTCTTATATTCTAGCTAGACTAGGTGTTGATTACCTTTCATCGTGGTGGTTGGGGAATTTGACAGTTTGTTTTTAATAAATGCTTTTGTAATTGCTTATTTGTAATTAATAATTACCGCTTCAAGTTGTACATTTGTGTATTTAGTGTTTAGAGTGTTGTGCATTTTACAGCTGGGGTTGGGAGCTGGAACCATGTTCTGTGTTGCAATTTCCATTTTTACGGCAGAAGAAGCGAGCAGGTGATCCCGTAGGAGTAAAACTATGGTATTTAATTAGTTAATCGTTATTCGATTAATCGAACAATTTCAACTGCGAGGTTGCTAGAGTTTTATTTATTTTTGCATGTAAACGGGCAAGATCGGGCAGCCAGTTTTAATGGAATTGGTTAGAGTATTGAATAATAAACCATCTTTATGTAAGATCTCCTCTAACAAATTGTCACTTTTTTAGCTCTATTCCAACAAATTTTGAAAAAATTACAAAAATATAGTGTGTTTGTAACACTACGCCTGTTGAAAAAGTGAACAACCGATTAACATTCTTTTTACTTTGTTTCGTTTAAAATAAACACAGTTTTCAAAAGATACTAAAAAAAATAATGATTAGTTTGACTACAATTCCGCTGTAAAGAGGATATATATATTTTTTTAATTTGAGTCTTCTCCACCAATTCAATTTCAAAACTGTTTTGGGATTCTTAATCTCTGAGCAATTCTATACTCGATGCGATCATTTACTTTATCAAATGCTACTTTAAAATATTTGATTTTTGCCACGCTTTTCAGTACAATGTACCACAGTGTGGCGGTTTTAAAAGTTGTGATTGAAAATGTGAGGACATCTTAAAAATCTCCATACAACTTTTTTATTTCAATACACACAGAAAACTGTTTCGTAGTTCCAACCGAATTTTTTGCCAACCGAATTTTTGTAGTCCCAGGTACAAGCACTTTTATTAATTTTAATTACTGTTGTAATTACCGAAATTTATTTACAATTTTTGAATTTTTGTTGTATTAATTGATTACTTTAATGTTTGTGGATTATATATTCTATAAATAGAACAATACGTTTCACATAATTTATTTAAACATTCAAAACTTTTTATGTCGCGAAATGGGATAGAACCGGCGACCTTCCGCTTGTTAGCCCATTGCTTTTGCTCTAGGCTAAAATCTATTTAAATTTTTCTACTAAAATTTCAAATTTGAATTTCTTTATATTGGAAATTTGAATACTTTGTTTATTAATAAAATTATATCAACAACAGAAAATCAATTGTGTCTTCTAATTTAAATCAATAAAAAAATTACCAAAAAAACAAAAAATTATGTCGCCAACAGGGGTAGAACCGGCGACCTTCCGTTTGTCAGCCCATTGCTTTTCCTCTAGGCCAAACTCGACTTGAAATTTTTTAGTCTAATTTAAAATTTGAAGTTTTTCAGGTTGAAAATTTAAATATTTTGTTAAGAATAAAATTATTTATATCAACAACAGAAAATCAATTGTGTCTTTCAATTTGAATCAATAAAAACATTATTTAAAAATAATAAAAAAAAACTACAATGCCTTGGCTGAGGTTTGAACTCAGATTTCTCAGACTATTAGGCTGTGTGCTTTTATCCTGCACCACAGACACTTATTTTTTAATTTTTAATTTAAATACGCAGGAGTATGTATGAAACGAAAAGATATGATACATTCCAAAATTTTACTACGCCAAATAAAATTTCTGTTCCTAGCATTGGCGGACTTAGGCCGGTCTGGGGTGGGCTAAGCCCACCCTAGAAAAATTACTAAAATCACAGATAAGCATTTGAAGGCATTTGATACGAAAATTGAAAAGGATTTTTAATAGGAAAAAATCGCGGAATCTTTTTTAGTGAGATTAATATCTTAAATTTAGTAGTTTTCTAAACCAATAATTAGTTAATAACTAACAAGGAAGTTACTTCAAACTAAACACTACTATTTTGATGAAATTTCAATATATTGTAGAAACAAAAATTTTAAAATGAACATCTCACGGTTTTTGGCCACCTCAGTAATTTAAGTGGGCAAAATATGGGGTTAGAATGGATTCGCCGATTTCGATGAAAAAAGGAGACAGGTTGATCTTAGATTTCTTTTTTCCATCAAATATCTAAATTTCATATTAATCTGAGAGTATAGATTGGAATACATTCCTTGTACGAGGTTTTCGTTAGAAAAATACATGCACTTTTCAGAGTTTTCTATAAAAACATAGCGATTTTGCTAGGATAAGCTACCAGGATTATTTAATTTTGAATATTATGAAAATTTTATCAGAAGGGAGGGATATATTTTTAAAAGTTTTTTGTATAAAAAATTCTAAGCATAAAATGTCGAAAGTGTTTTTTAAGTTTAAGAGTCTGAGAAAGGGCAAATAAACAGCCGAATATTAATGGGTCCCTTGCCCACCCCAGAAAAATGGTCTAGGTACGCCAATGGTTCCTAGTATCAATATATTATTATAATTAGCAATATAATGGAAATTAACGGTTGATGCCACTAAAGTTGACAAAACAAATTTAAAATTGGTTGGAAAAACTAATACTTTGGATAGAGTGATCGATTTTACTGAAAGACAACTGATACTAGGTTTTTGCTGCCGATATTTTATTCAAATGACTAAATCTTCGATAAAATGTTGGTTGTTGGTATTGAAGTTAATGTAGAAGTTAGTATTTTTTAGAAAAACCAATATTTTGGATAATGTGACTGTGTTTTGGTTAATCGTATATATTTTCTGTTCAAAATTAAATTTAACTTTTCTGATGATGAATTATAATTAACCCCAATTAAAATTATTGAATAACGAAAAAATTTCGTTGGTTCCGATAGAATTCCAACCAATTTATTTTCTTTGTGTACAAAGTTCAATACATTTTTAAAGAAGCAGTAAAAGGTACCATTCTGTAATAAAAATTTCGAAGTGTCCTCACCTTTTCACTCACAACTTTTAAACCGCTGCATCGATATTGATCATTTTTAACCCAACGCTGATTGGGGATATAATAAACAATATAGGTAAAAATAAATGACCCAAAATTTATAAAAATCGGGTTTTTTGGGGTCCTTGAAACCATAATTTTCAAATAGAAATATCTTCTTTTTAAGAGCTAATCTAGAAAAACAGCTAGCACCACTGGATTCAGCATACTCAAATTAGGTTTACCCGCCGGGTGCCCCGCTTGTAGTGTTTTACAACTGGCACAGTGTTATTAATGCCTTCGTTGAATATAAATATTTAAAAAATCTTAAAAAAATTATTAAAAATTAATTATACATAAGCAGATGTCACCTTGATAGATCTGTGAAAACAACAGTGTAGCATTTTAAAAGATGACAAAGCAAATTGTGATACTTTTTTGTATTTTTCCTTTGATATTTAAGATGTTTAATAAGGCTCCTAGACAAAAACAAGAAATTCTCTGTGAGTTTAAACTAGAAAATATTTCTAGAAATTCTAAAAAGTCGTGCCCTGATTATTTTCTTAACCCTCTAACCGGCAAGCCCGCCTCCAGGCGGGGTATATTAAATTGACCAGAAATGCGCCAAAGGAGTATTTTATAATAAGAAATTATGTTTTTTCAACAGAAAACAAAATTTATTAAATTTTTTGTGAAGAATTTTTTTGTATTTTTTGGTTTGGAAGCGAGAAAGTGTCAAAGATAAAATTTCGTAAAATTTCAAAAATTAAATATTTTAAAATAACCAAAATTTTCAAAAATCTTAAAAACATATTTAAATTGACTAAAACAATTGATAGTGACACTGAAGTAAGATTGGAGCTTAAGCTATTCAAAAAGTTCCTTACTTTGGTCCAAGGACGCACAGGATTCTGTAAGGATACCTTTAAAGGACATCGCCTTAACTTCAAAACGAATGGAAGGATTTTTCTGAAATTTGGTAAAACGATTATATTTGGTATAGGTAGGAAAGTTTATAAGTTTGAATAATATATATTGAAGTTTTGGTGCGTTTTCGCTCAATTTCGCGTTTTTCGAAAAACGAAAATCGCTACATCCTCTTAAGTAACAGCACAAAAAATGTAATTTTTTTATTGCAATTACATCTTGGTAAGAGAAGTAATTTGTGCCTAAACCTAGTAATTTTAATGCGCTAATTTTCGAGATTCACTCTTAAACTATCTTGGCCCATATCGCCTAAAGTAAGCAACGAAAAAAAATTTTGTAGAAGAACTTATTGTTTATTTTTCATGAGGAACACATGGTATAAATTTCACTGCAAAAAAGCTTAGGCCGGTTAGAGGGTTAAGCAAGAACGGTAAAAGCCTACCACTATTATTATTTTGTTAAATAAGTTTTGCGATTTTAGCAAAATTTAATTACAGTAATAAAAAAATATATTTTTAAATTATATTTGCAATTTTTTGTTACCAATTTCAATTAATTGTATTAAATTATCCGAATTATTCGTTATTCGAAAATATTCGATTAAATACCCTAATTAGAATCCACAACTTTTACCAAAACGGGGCATCCTATTGCTTATACATTAGAGTGAGCCGAACTTTGCCGAATTGCGAATTTCAAAAACGGGGGGTGCGGAAAAGTTGCGTATGTGTCCAGTAACCAGTAAAAAATAAAAAATTTTAAAATCGGTTCACGTTTAAGGTCCCCGCAAAGCGGTTGAAATTTCGAAATTTCGGAAAGTTTAAAAAAATCCTTAAATTTTGTTAAAAATATTTGTTATTGTGATATATTATTTCTAATAAATTATAGTTCGCTGAATCCAAAAAAAAATAAAAATTTTTTAATCGGCCGAAGGGGTTCTGAAATATTGCTACTTGAATTTTGTTGAAAAACACGATTTTTCATTTTTCAGTCGGGCCTTCAAAAAGTTAGTCTAAAAATGTTTTTAATTTTTTTCGTTCTTAAATCTAAAGTGGGATATAAAGTGGGATACTTTTCGAACATTGTGTGGACAAAAAAGAGGATATTTTTCGAGCATTGTATCTGAAATCTCGAGATCCGATCACACTATTTTATATTTATTATCAAAATACCCAAAATTATTAAAAAAAGATGGACCAGTCATAAACATGTTATTTTATGTTGATCCAAAACAATAAATGGGTAAAATCTCGGATCATAAAAAAACAGTGATCACAAAAAACAATCACTTTGACTGTGAAAATTTTTACAACATTTGTCGCAGCGTTCTTGGAATACCCTTCAACATTTTAAAACTTTTTTGCACTCAAATGAAAGACAATTTTATATAGATAGTAGATTTAAAAAGGAAAAAAATTAAAAACATTTTTAGACTTACTTTTTGAAGGCTCGACTGAAAAATGAAAAAACGTGTTTTTCAACAAAATTCAAGTAGCAATATTTCAGAACCCCTTCGGCCGATTAAAAAATTTTTTGATTTCAGCGAACTATAATTTATTAGAAATAATATATCACAACAACAAATATTTTATAACAAAATTTAAGGATTTTTTTTAAACTTTCCGAAATTTCAACCGCTTTGCGGGGACCTTGAACGTGAACCGATTTTCAAAATTTTTATTTTTTACTGGTTACTGGACGCATACGCAACTTTTCCGCACCCCCTGTTTTTGAAATTCGCAATTCGGCAAAGTTCGGCCCACTCTATTATACATACATATGTATGTTGTACTATTTACTTTTGCATAAATAAGTCGTTTTTAATTAATTTTCCCAAAACATTTACTAACACTGACAGACTACATAAATAATTAATAAATATGAAAATAATTTATTATAGCTATGCATGTAAAATATATGCATTAAAATATTTTCAGTATGGAAAACAAGTTAATACATTGTTAACACTTGTAACACTTTTCAGGTTAAGTTCAAACTATTTAACGCAAAAGGATATAAAATTAAAAATTAGTTAATAATGGCCATGTTCATAAAAACTTATAAACGGAAATATAAAACACAAATCGAAAATAAAATTAACGATTTAAATAAAACTAAATTCTTGATACTTTTAAAAATTCTCAAAATGTTTTTCCAATTTTTCGGGATAGTTCCGATTTTAGGAAAATCAAAAACTTTATTGCATTTGCAGCCGATTTGGTGTAGTTTGATAATAATTTTCATTTGGATAATGTGTTTATTTGAAGCAGTACAATTGGCGGCTTCGACAACTATTGAAAAAGGATTATATTTAAGTGAATTGATTTTAAATTCAGTTATACCATTATGTATCTACATTTGTGGTTTTATTAATAAAAACAAATTCACGACAATTTCGAAACAATTAGCTGGATTATATGAAAAGTTAAAAATTTGTCGAGTTCATTTTATAAAACCCTATCAGTCTATATATAAACAGCTTACATTTGAAATATATCTATTAGTATTTTTTCTATTCGCATTTGAAATATCATGTTTAACTATTAATTATGTGGAAAATCGGTTAACTTATAATTTTATTTTACGTACATTTGGTTCTTATCATCTACCAAATATAATAATAACTTGGAGTTTATGTCTATATTGGTTGGCGCTACGTTTTATTTCATCATTGTATTCTTTTTCAAATGATATTTTAAAAAGTTTTAAAGACAGTCATCATCTGAACAGCTCTAAAGATCTTTCAAATTATTCGTCTTTATGGTATCAACGAGAATTTTACACCCTAAGTTATAAAAAACCGATAAAATTTAATGATACTTTTATAACCATCATCGATATCTGTCTAAATTTGGATCAATTGCTTTGTGAAGTAATTTCAATATATCGCGTTATAATAGTATTGAATTTTCTTAATTCGTTTTTGGTATTAACAATAAAGTTTTATGCTGTTTATAAATATTTCGATAGTCAAAATGTTCAGGAATTTTCATCGTTTTTAATAAAATTTTCTTGGTTATGCTTATATATATATTATATATTTTTTATATTATTATCAAATAATTCCATCACTAATAAGGTAAGTTATTATCGATAACATAACACATATTAGCTCTGTTCCATTACTTTATTGTGGTAAACAAAAAAAAAAAAAAAAGCCCAAACGCGTTCCCGTAGGTAAACTTATGTGTAAATTTTTGTAGCTTACGCTGTTTGGAGTAGTGCTGATAAATTCGATTACCTATTAATACTCGATACTACTCGATATTTTTAATTTGGATACTTTTAACGGTTTTTAAATTTAAAATTCTTTTAAATTTTTTAATAAAATTATTCGAAAATGTTTATGTTGATTCAACACATAAATTAATAAAAATATTTTTAAACTTCCCAGCCAGCAATTTCGGAGCGCTCATAAATAAGATTCTTAAATGGCTCACAGAAATGATTATTATTTTTTGAAAACACTCTTTTTTTGGTAAAAAATATGAACCCTCAGAAAACAACCCAAAAACCTGTCTCTACAATCAAAAAATCTGTCTCAAAATGAGGGTTAATTTTTCGGACTCAAAAAAGATTACAAAATTATTTAAATTTATGAGGAAAATTTAGATTTTATACGTTCTTTTTTCTAAGTCATTTCTGAGTACACACGGGGCTCTTTTGGACGGACCACTTTCATAGGAAAAAGTGGAAAAATGTTTATGTTTTTGGAGATCATTTGTGAGTCATTAATGATCATCTTTGTTTGCTGGGTTTTCCTCCAACTATTATTATGTTTTTCATAGTTTTTTAACATATACTTTCAAATATTCTACTTTTGAATTTTTCTTTTAGCAGAGTTGTAGATTTGTGATAAATTTTTAGCCTAGTCACATGTTTTAGCGGAGTCACATTTGTATATCTTTTTCATCTAAAATGCAACTCTGAAAACATCAAGTAGGAATTTTAAGTATCGAGTATCAAAAAAAAAAAAAAGACAAATACTCGATACCCACTATTCATATTTTTCCCAGCACTAGTTTGGAGTTCCCTTAGGTACCCACGGTAACGTACGGCAACACACTTATTACATCCACACACCCACATATACATACATAATTAATTAATTTAATTTTTAAATTTTTAAAATTTTCAGAAATGTCAAACGGTTTATATATTAAACAGTTTACCTTTGGAAAATTTTGATACGGAAAATAATATTAACCGTTTTCTATTGCAGTTAATGATTCGAAAACATACAGAATCAGCTTGTGATATATTTGATTTGGATCTTACGTTTGTGCTCGGGGTGAGTATAAAATAGAGTTGTCAAACTTGGTTTCCGAATTATTCGATAAACCGGGTTTTTCTATATTTTCAGGTTTTTAAACCGGTTTTTGAAAAAGGACGGTTTTCGAATTATTCGTGAGACCGGTTTCTTTTTGTGTCGAATAGTTTGACATTTTCGAATTTTTTAAAAGTGAAAATTTCAAATAAATTTTCTTTATTTTTTTAATAATTATACAAAATATTTAGTGTTTGTTCAATCCACTGTGACGGGAACTGCGATTTTCTCGTCAGATATAGCGATTTTATTTTGCACCTAGCGGGAAAAATTGTTGAATAGCTATTAGCCAAAAATTTAGAAATTAATAAAACCCTCCTATAGGAAGGGTTTATTTATTTTGTCGTTCTTATGACGTACATTAGTGGACTATTGCCACAATTATTAATTTTTTCGAAACAAAAATGTTAAAATCCTTTCAAGAGACTGTTTTGTTTTGCAGAGTTCCACATTTTCTCTCTATCTTATTATTTTATATATATTATTATTTTGAGCCTTTCGCCTTTTAAATCTTCCCGAAACTGTTTTTATTTAGAAAAAAAATAAAAACAGCCTTTAAAAAGAATAACTTTTAGTTTAAAAGGTGGATTTGCACTAATAGAATAATTTACGCTGCGGATTGCTTTCAAGAAAGGAACAAAATAGTAGTAAATAGAAATCATAATTACCTACTTTTTGCCTTAAAACTTTTTTTTGTATAAGGATCGGTTATCAAGCGACAAGGATGTAAAGTAAATATTTCGTAAATTAAAAAAAAAAATAGTTTTTTTTAAAACAAAAAATAATTGAAAAATCCTCGAAAATACATTTACGATCTGGCATACATTATAGATAATACCAAAGCCAGCTTAGAGTCTCTACTTGTAAATCGACTTACAATTTTTGCTCCAGGACTCACGTGAGGATAGGTCTTACGAATATCTCTCTAACTCAAAAACTAGCATTCGAAAAATCAAAAATATGTCGTTACCTATGTGCTTACCAGTATTGACAAAAATAATGATTCTAAAAATAGATTTTAAAAAAAAGGAGTTGTATAAAAAAATATTTTTTTATTGTAAACATTTTTTTTATAAAATTTTCTCGTGCGGGTTCGAGACCTGGGACTCCAGATTGCCAGTCTATAGCTTTACCATCTGAGCTATCTCGACATGTTATATTTGATAGATAAAAACACAAGTCAGCTTACTCGCCAACATACAAAAAATCAAAAAATATGTGGTTACATATATCCTTACCACTGTTGAAAAAATATTGAGTCTAAAAATAGATTTCAAAAAAATTTATAAAAAATTCTACAACATTACTTTATGTTTGAAATAATGATAAAAATAAGTCATTATTGGTAATGTATTATTTTTTATTTTGAACTTGTGGAAAAAAGTAACTAGTTATTAGTAGTTCATTATTATATCTTTCAAAATAATCAAGAAAGTAAGTCGGTGCCATTACTGGTAGTCCACAAAATAATGATATGTCATTACCGTTTCTACACTGGGACCTTCTAAAATAACAACACTAGATCAACAATTTTCGGTATGTGATTTTATTTTACTGATTGTGTTATTTATAGCTAAAACCGAAATTTTTGACTATTGGATTTTTTGATTCGTCTTCAACTGTTATTGTGCTATATCACACAAATAAAGCGATAAATTAAAATTTTAGTATTTGTTCCATAGTAGATTATATATACATAGTTTAAACATTATCGCAACCAGAAGAAAGAGTATTAGAGGGTTAAGCATATTTTTGAACACTCTTAGAACAATTCCGGTGTGACAACGGAAATTTTTGCCAACCGAATTGATTCGGTTGCTGCAACCTCCTAATTCAGTTGCAACAACTGAATTCAGTTGTGGCAACCAAATTCGATTTCAATTCGGTTGCGACACCGAATTATCAGTTGCCACAACTGACTTCGGTTGGGGCAACCGAGCTAATTCGGTTGGAAAAAATTCGGTTGTCACAACGGACTTGTTTTGAGAGTGGAGGCGTTGACGCATGTATATAATAAAAGAGTGCTGTCCTTCATGAAAGAACTAGGTCAATTAAAAGATTCACTCTTTTGAATGATATGAACTAAATCATCATTATTCGGTCTTGGAATTTTTTATTTTTTGGACTACCTGTAATGACACCCACTTACTTTCTGTATTATTTTAAAACATATAATAATGAGTTACTGACTTATTTTTATCATTATTTCAAATAGAAAATAATTTTTTAGATTTTTTTGAAAATTTTTTGAAATCTATTTTTAGACTCAACATTTTTTAAACACTGGTAAGGATATATGTAACCACATATTTTTTGATTTTTTGTATGTTGGCGAGTAAGCTACTTGTGTGCAGCAGGTCAATTGTGTTTTTATCTATTAAATATTACATGTCGATATAGCTCAGATGGTAGAGCTGTTGACTGGCAATCTGTAGACCCAGGTTCGATACCCGCACCAGCAAATTTTATTAAAAAAAAAATACAATAAAAAAATTTTTTTTTTATATAATTTATTTTTTAGAAAATCTATTTTTAGACTCATTATTTTTGTCAGTACTGGTAAGCACATAGGTAACGATATATTTTTTGATTTTTCGTATGCTGGTGTGTAACGACAACTCATTATTTTTCGCGGCATCGCCATATAAAGGTAATAAGAAATGTAATAACAAAAGTAACTAGTTACCATTACCAAGTATGTAGTTACATAACCACATATCTGGTAATGATTTTCTACACTGGGTTGTTTTATCTCTATTCAATTGAATTGTTTGAAATTAAAATGTTTTTAAATGTTTTTGTTCGAAATTAAGAAAAACTTAAAAAAACTTGGAAATTTCTCTTATCAACAAAATATTTATTTAATTTAATTAAAAATGTTGTCTAAGTTGAAATTCAATTTTAACAATTATTTTTCTCACTTATATACACAGATAAAAATATCATCAAATTTTAGGTAACAAACATAATTGTTGAAGTGCAATTTCAATTTCAACAACATTTTTAAATGAATCAATTAAATATTTTGTTGATATTACAAATTTTCAAGTTTTTTTTCAATTAAACTTGATTGTTGAAACTCAACAATTTTTTTGCTGACCCGGTCATTATCGTCAGTTTGAGTCATTGAACTAGTTCGTTCAAAATTTTTTTTGAGCTGTGACTAGCACTATTACCTTCTATATGTTTTCTCAAAGTAATTGTCTACAAGATAAAGTCATCAGAAAATCCGCAATTTTATTAAAAATAAAAGGAAATGCCCTGTGGCACCCCGTACGCAAGCTGCCTGGCAAAATTTGCGAAAAAAGAGACACGGAGGAGATTGGAAGATAAACAAAAATCTAAAATACAATGTTTTTATGTGTCTCAGTTTATCATTTCTGCACTCAAAATAATACGCCTGTTGGTTGGACAGAAAAATTTGTTACTTTAACGAAATTTATTTCTGTTTTTTGGCTTAAAATAAAATTTGTTGATTTTAACAAATTAGTTTGTTAAATTTAACAGATCTAAATTTAAGTAAAAAATTTGTAAAACTACAGTTTTATCTGTAATTATACTGAGTGGTAGAATTTACCCAAATTCAAGGTCTCGGGACCCCCCCCCCCGGACCGAGGCCATATCATGTGAGGAATACATGGAAATTTTTCATTACCATTGAAGTTTCATTACCATTAGTTCATACTAATGACAATGAAAAAATTTCATTACCATTTAATTGTAATGAAATAGTTTTCATTAGAAAAATCATTACTAATGGTAATGAAATTACACTAATGTATAAAAAACTAATTGCAATTGATTAAAAACCATTTGTTTACAATAAAATTCAGACAAATGAAAACGAACAACGGGTTTGGCCGGGGAAGATATAAAACATAATTTTTTAAGGAGGATCCATTCCATTCCGTTAAACTTTACCTGGATACAAATAACAATGGAATGGAAAGTAATATTTAATTTCAAATGAGCATGAGCCTGAATGAGCATATTCCATTTTCGATTTCAGCGAGTTTTACTCCATTTTTACGTTTTTCTGTCAATGGCAATTATTTTTTTAAATTTTAATTTCATTATCAATGGTAATGAAATTTAAAATCATTGTCATTAATCAATGACATTAAATTTTCGAATCATTACCATTAACTAATAAAATGGTAATGAAAATAATTTTATTACAATTGATATCAATGCAATGGTAATGAAATCATCAATTAATTAGTCCACCTAATTAATTAGTCCCATGTATGATGTGAGGGCATATAAGGGCACTCCAATGGAGCAAACATTTTGTCCGTTTTGCTCTATCTCGCTTAGTTTTTGAGATATGGGCCCTTTTATGAAGTGAAAAATTTTTATTAAAAATTTCCGAGGGTCCAAAGGGCCCGCCAAGGCCCATTTTTGGATAGAGATAACCTCTTTTGCTGGGGGTTGGAAATTTTCATCAATTTTGCTCTATCTCTCTTAGTTTTCGAGATATGGGCCATTCTAAAAAATCGGGAGGGAAAGAAATAGCGCCATCTTTAAAATTTCGGATACATCGGTGGCGCCATCTACCGGGTAATAACAGTAATATGAAAATATATTTTAAAAATAAATTTTGTAAAATTTAACGAATGGGTTCTTAAAAATTAATTATAAATGGTTTTGAAAATTAACACTCAAAACTAGTTAAAGTACTGAAGATTTTTAGTAAAGTGTTAAATAAAGATAACTAAAATCTTTGTTTAAATCAGTGTTTCAACTAAAAATTTGTTAAAAATTAGTCAAATCGATTTGAAACCGGTTTGACAGATTTATCTACTGACGTATTATTTTAAGTGTGAGTAAAACCAATGGCCTTGCAACTCTCTCAATATTTTTTATTTGAAAAAATATTATGCGGCTTGGAACAGGAACGAACTCCGACTGGTTAATCAGGGATGGAAAAGGCTCACTTAATCGGCTCTTATACCAAGAAATGTTAGATCGCTCTTACATATTTAAAAATGTAAGTAACTAAAAAATAGCTTCCTCTTTGGCTCGTTAAAAAAAATAAAATAAATATTTATTTATTAGAAAATATTAGCACAAATTGCGGAAAAAACATTTGCCAAAAGCGAAATTTTTGCAACAATATATTCGTTTGCAGAATGTCGATCGCTGATTACCTCTTTTAATTCATTTTCTGTACCATAAAGCCTTTTTCGAATTCCGCCATTATTTTGAAACTTTTTAAGTGCGGTTTTTTTTAAATATAGAACCTAGGGATTCAATTTTTGTACCATAAAGTCTTTTTTCAAATTCCGCTATTATTTTGCAATTCTTTACGTGAGTTTTTTTTTAATTTATAATCTAGGGACTATAATACACATTTCATACAACAAAGTTTGGTGGCTAGTTGCAAAAAAAAATCCCGAAAAATAAAATTTGCAAAAAGGAAAAATTTTTTTATTAATATATTTGTTTGCAGAATGTAAATCGCTGATTTAGTTTTTTAATTAATTTTTTGTACCATAAAGCCTTTTTTCGCCTTCCTCGATTATTTCCAATTTTTTAAGTGTGGTTTTTTTAAATTTATAATCTAGGGTCTATAGTACCAATTTTATACACAAAAGTTTGATGCTTAGTTTGCAAAAAAAAAAATAAATCGCGAAAGAAATATTTGCAAAAAGAAAAATTTTTGCGTCATTGCAGATTGTTAATCGCTGATTGATTTTTTTAATTATTTTTTTCTACCACAAAGTCTTTTTTCGCGTTCCTCTATTATTTTGCAATTTTTTAAGTGCGGTTTTTTAAATTTATAATCTACGGAGTATAATGCCCATTTCATAAAACAAAGTTTGGTGGTTAGTTGCAAAAAAAGAAAATTTTGGCATCGTTTACAGAATGTAAATCTTTTAATTAATTTTTTAAACCACAAAGTCTTTTTTCGCATTCCGATATTATTTTCAATTTTTTACGTATGGTTTTATTAAAATTCATAATCTAGGGCTATAATACTGTTGGAATAGTATAATTCCATAATATAGTTCCATTATTGATTTTTATAACTAAATTATTATTTTCCATTCCTGGTTACAGTCGATGTTTTGAGTCATACAAAGAGCGCACATAATGACCCTGCAAACATTTAAAAGATACCTTCCAAGAAGACATTAAAGCGATATCTTCTATTTGTCATTTGAATGAAAATAATCAAGCATTATTATTTTCTTTGAAATTGTCTTCCTTTTATCACTTGGAAGATAATTCGGCGATATTTGGAAAAAATAATTAAAAAATTTTATCTTTTGTCATAACTTTTTATGACAATATTGCGGCAATATCACCTTTGTATCATTTGGAAGATAAAGCAAATTTGTTTGAAATCTTTTATCAATTTGTAAAAAATTAAAACTAAATTTGTACAAAAATAATCAAAAGATATATAGGAAATAAACTCGTGAAAAGTTAAGATTAATTGCGCGGCAAAAATCGGCTAAAATGAAATCAAGATAATTTATAAGTTGGTCAATGGATTATGTATGCAGATATTGTTTTTCAGGCTTAAATTTAATAATGAAAAAATTAAATCCTTTTTTTATTGTACCGAGAGTTTATTTAGCGATATCCCTTTTATCTTCCATATGAGTTATTGCTTTCATATTGCCTGGAAGTATTGTTTTAGTGTAACAGTTGTTTTCGACGGAGGAAACTTCCGGAATACGAAATTGATATTGCCGGCAATAAATGTTTTCTTCCTGGCGATATGTTTAGAGAATCTTCTTCGTATTGCCATGTTTGCTGGGTGACATTGGTTTGAGTATATTCCTGTTCCAAGGCACATAATAGAACAAATGCTTTCTCAGTGATAGAGAGTCCCCCAATCTCTTTATTATGTATACTCAATAAGAGAAAGCTGAATAGGAAAGAAAACTATGCATTAGTTACATTGCATTCAAGGCCTTACTTGAGTGAGAAGGCTAAGCGGTCGCATCTTAGTATAGTTACGTTTGTAATGTGGGAATAGGAACATGTTCGAATCCTACAGCTGACGGGTTGTTTGAAAATTATCATATAGAGATAATCTGAAAATAAAATATAAACAATAATACAATTTTATGAAAAATCACTGATGAAGCCTGTCCATAGAAAAAGGCAGAAACTATATCTAGTCAATCAATGTGTTTATAATTTTTAGAAAAAGGTTTATTCTTCTTCTTAACCTCAAACCTACTACAAAAAAAGCCAACAAAATCGTTTGTTAAAATTTGCTTTGAATGTCAACAAATGTGTTTTTTGGCTGTTTAACTAAAATAAGTTCAACAACCGAGTAACAATAATGTTGTTTGTATTTACAAAATCAATTGTAGGCTCAATTTCAGTTAAAAATGTAATTGTATTTACAAAAATAGAATTGTTGATGTTTTTATCTGTATAGCAAAATTTATTAGAAAAATGTGTGCTTTACTATTGCGCACTTCTTAGAATCAAATGAATTGATTCTGTTTTAACAAACTAATTTAATCGAAAATACAACAAAATAAAACAAGAAATTTAGTTCCTAATTTCGTAAAACACTTGGGTGAAGTGAAGGGAACTTTCAATGTAAATTGTTTTTGTAACAAAAACAATTTCTATAGAAATAACGCAACACTTCACCGAAGTGTTTTAGAAAATTACCCCCTTAATGAAAAAAAAAAATTGAATAAATGAACCCAATAAACACAGAAAAATTAAATATTCAAGTGCTTTAAATATTGCTGGAATTCGGCTTTATTTTAAGTATTTTTTCCAGTCAAAATCAAGTTAATACAAATTGAAATAATTTGTTTGTTTTTCGTTTATTTTCAATATTGAAAAATAAAAGGTAAATCGCATATATTTGGAGCTAAATTCAGTCCTTGTATTCTCTTTTTTTCTTATTTCAAAAAAGTCCTGCAAACTTCTATGCTTCTAGAGAATCCAGAAACTAGTGAAGGAAACAATTGATACATCAAAGGTGTTATTCTCAAATCAAGAATCCAAAACCAAAATCGAAAATGTGTATGTACATATGTTAAAAAGAATCTGTAAATGTAAATAAATTATACTAAAAATAATCAAAATCGTGTTTTTATTGCTTGGTTTAAGCTTGAAGTTAGGGCTTGAAAACAAGTGTTATTATAATGTTCTTTGAACTTTAATTGAACTGTGATTCAAGGCTTGAATTGAATCATATTTACACTGTTATGTTCGACTGGAATTCCAGTGTCCCTTTTGCTGGAGTATGCTATTGAATTACAGTGTAAATCAAGTATAAATCAAGGCTTGAAATTGGAAAATGTGACTGGAATTACTTTTGATTTCAACTTGAATTCCAGCAAAATTGTTTATTGGGAACCGTTTATTTTGAAAGTGGTATGAGTCCACTTGTTTTCAAAATGAGATATAAAAGGTTTTGCGTTTTAACGTGTTTAAAAATATGGGTGGTTCTGTTCAAGAAATTTTACACGCATTTTTAAAAATATACCCAGCGAAAAAAGAGATGCCGAAGCAGTAGAAAAATCACTACAATTGATGACCTAGATGTACTTCTTTTTTAACATAAACACTAATGATTTTAACATTGAGTTGTCATAGAAGAGGAGTACTCCGACTTTAACATTTTTTCAGTACTTTTTGAACGAGTGCAAAGGAAGCTCTTTTTCACCAATTAAAAGTTAAAAAATTCTTCACAAAAAAAAATTATATTTTTATTATTTTACAAAAGTTTTTTATTGCCGCCACCGGGTATCCAACTTGCGACCTCACGATTGCTAGTCGCTGAGCTCTACCGCTAAGCTATTCTTTGATATGAAAGTTGACTGGCATAAAAACACCACTATGTTAATGCGAGATATTGTTCCTTATTCTCTTCAATAAAAGTACTTATTAAACAAGTGTAAAAGGTGCACTCCAATTCAATATTGGTTTCAGTACTATTTTTACAGGTAATTAAAATTTAATTTCTCACCATTTTTTTATATATACATATTTTTAAAAATTAAAAACATATTGAATTTAAAAAAATTAATTATAAATATTAAAAAAAAATTAATAGAATAAAAAAAAAATTTTAAAAAATAAAAAAATATTGGTCCCGTCGGGAATCGAACCCGGGACTCTCTGTTTGAAAATGCCAAATGATACCAAAATCACTTTTTACGATCACTTTTAGAGTAATTACTCTTTATGAGCAATACTTAAGTGATTTTTTGGATGTGGTTCAGAATTAATTCTAAAAAAGCTGTAAAAATGTAATAACGGATACTTGGGAAGCAATGAAAGAAGTGATTTTTTGAAGTTGTTCAGAATAACTTCTAAAAAAGCAGTAAAAATACACTAACGGATACTTGTGAAGCATTGAAAGAAGTAGTTTGTAAAGCACTACTTGCAATTTTTTTTTGCTGGGTATAGTTAAATTTTTCATATCAAAAAGAATTTTTAATACATCTTGCGAAAATACCTGCTTTTTCAATGATGAGTGGACTCATACCACTTTCAAAATAATAGTTTTAATCATTTTATTATCTAACGTGGACTTAACTTTTTTTGTTTCATATTTTTTATTCGTTGAAATCTGATAACTTGGAAGATTCTTTTTTTATTGAATTCTGAAAGGCAGTAGTAATCGGTTTCTTAAAAAAAATATATAGAAAAAGCTGTAGCTCAAATTTTTTTGTTGAATTTTTTGCGAACAAATCAATTATTTTCAATTAAAATTACTTTATGAAATATCTAAAGACATATCTTTCACAATAAACTCGACATCCCATAATAATTAAAACAATTTACAAAAAAAGATAAAATTTTTATTTGCAAAATTTTCGAGAAATTCAACTTTCAATACGGGCATTGGGCATAACATGCTTTTTAACATTTAGGTAGTTCACAAGGGGTGTGCTATCTGTTGTATCGTCCTAACCAAAAACAGAGTTGTTAAAGTTTTAATTTGAGTTTAACAATGTTTTGCTATTGGATTTTCTATCTGTTAGCAGACTCAAATATAGGACACTAAACATACGTAAAAATGTTGTATCGTGCTATTCTAAATTGTTGTATTTTTTAAATGTAATTTTTAACAATTCTGTTTTTTATTAGGACGATACAACGATACAACAAATAGCACACCCTTTATGAACAACCTTATTCATTTATAACTTTTCCACAAAAAAATAATGCCAATGCCCTGACCAAATTAATTATCCTTAAGTTTTATGCTATTTCAAAAGATAAGGTGACTTTCAGAATAAACATTTTATAGGCGACCCCATATTACACTAAAAGTTGGACTTTGGGGACATCTTGGAAAGCTATGCTGCCATAAATTTTTTTTGAAAAATCGTGATTTTAACATATAGGCCGCTATAGATGAATACATTTTTTTTGTTGAAATATTTTCCTTTTAATTGGTTCTTTACTAAGCCATATCATTTATTTGCTTTCACCGATTCAGTTGGCTAAAACCTTAAAAAACCGTAAAAATCCATCTAAAACGCGAAAAGTGGTTTTAATATCAAGTTTTATGCATAACATTTTTAGCCCAAATATGAATACAGGTCCTGTGCCACCACAAAAAAATTATTTTGATTGCATTTCAAAATTTTTGTATATAAAAATCTAAATCGAAAGCCGCCGAACTCTAAAGACATTTAGCGAAAAATCTGTACCATTGATCGAAAAATAAAGTACGCCATTATAATCAGCATGTCCGAAATATATAGAATTGATGGTCAGAGCTCTATTAATTTTTAAAAGTCAAGATTTTGTCATGCAGTGTTATTTATACTATAGTCATAAAATTAATCAAATTTTGTGCCAGTTCATTCAAGATGAATTATCGTCTTCAAGCTCTGAGTAGCGGGATAATTTGCAGAAGCTTTATATGGTTTTTCCAAGGTTGGTTACCGAAACGAATAACGATAAGGGTAACGGTATCGGATTTCGTTTGTTTAGGTAACGGTAAAGGTAACGGTATTTAAGACTGTTTCGGTAACGGTATACCGTTATCGAAACAGCAATTCCGGAACGTACCGGTATTAAAAATTATGTTAAAAACATATAAAAACATGGCATATTTTTAGTTTTAAGTACTGAAAATACAGATTTTAAGCTATAAATTCAATACTGGTAGTTTTAATAAGTAATATTATTATCTATAGATTTTTTTTGGAAAAAAACACTCAAGATTATAAAATAAAAAATTGTCATTTTTATATAAAATAATAAATACCGGATAACTACCCATAAAAATAACGGTATCGGTAACTATAACGGTATTTGTAATTTAATTAGAGGTATCGATAACGGTAACGGTATTCAATTTGAAACGGTATTTTAGCGATAACGGTATTATAACGATAACGGTAACCAACCTTGGTTTTTCGATACATTTAAAAAATCTATACTAAATTGGCCAAACCCTGTACATATTTCGCTAAAAATTTTACGAGAGGTGCTCTATCTTGCTTAGTTTTCGATATTTTATAAACAGATTTTAATTTAAAATGCATGTTTTTCTATTTCTATTTTTCAGATTACGAGTGCTTTGTCTATGTATATAATATTCCTCATTCAAATAGATTTGGGTACTGTTTCCATTGGTGAAACTGCTGCAATAATATCAGATTAACATTAACACTGACTTTTGAATTTCAACCCCTTTTTACAAATGTTTAACAATAAAACAAATCATTATGTAAAGTTAACGAATATTTTATTTAGGATTAATATTAACAAACAATGAAATCAATTAGTAAAACCGATTACAATATACATTATATTTATCATATGTGGAAATCTAATGAAAACCATTTACAAAAATTTTTTGATAATTCAAAAAACTACAAAAATAGTTTTAGTCACAACGATAACTGCTAAGAATACGGATATTAATAAAAAGTGTTTTTAAAAATTAAAAACCATGATTAAAAATATATTTAAGTCGATGTGGTATATTTTAAAAATTTCATTTAATTTGATGCTTTATAGAATGAGTAACTTTCTTCGAAATGTGGGTGATGAAACGGGTATATTGGCATTTAAATTAATGCTCAATCGAAAGTTACATGCAATGGAAAGGTAAGCAAAATTGTTTAAAAAGTATACATAGAAGAGATATTAGAAAAATTCTCGATATTAAAAGCTATCAGTATATGAGATTATATATCAGATGAAAACATTTAAATACTTTTTATATTTTTAGGGTCATATGCATAATTACTTTTGAAATTTATATATGGGTTATAAAACAAATTTTTCATACAAAATTCTTTTTACAAACGTGTTATAAATTTTTTGAATTATTTTGCATAAGCACCCCAGTGTAGAAACGGTAATGACATATCATTATTTTTTGGACTAGCAGTAATGACACCCACTTACCTTCTGTATTATTTTAAAACATATAATAATGAGTTACTGATAATGACTTATTTTTATCATTATTTCAAATAGAAAATAATTTTTTAGATTTTTTTAAAAATTTTTTGAAATCTATTTTTAGACTCAATATTTTTTAAACACTGGTAAGGATATATGTAACCACATATTTTTGATTTTTTGTATGTTGGCGAGTAAGCTTACTTGTGTGCAGCAGGTCAATTGTGGTTTTATCTATTAAATATTACATGTCGATATAGCTCAGATGGTAGAGCTGTTGACTGGCAATCTGTAGACCCAGGTTCGATTCCCGCACCAGCAAATTTTATTTAAAAAAAAAATACAATAAAAAATATTTTTTTTTTATATAATTTATTTTTTAGAAAATCTATTTTTAGACTCATTATTTTTGTCAGTACTGGTAAGCACATAGGTAACGATATATTTTTTGATTTTTCGTATGCTGGTGTGTAACGACAACTCATTATTTTTCGCGACATCGCCATATAAAGGTAATAAGAAATGTAATAACAAAAGTAACTAGTTACCATTACCAAGTATGTAGTTACATAACCACATATCTGGTAATGATTTTCTACACTGGGACTGTAAACTTTTACTCCTAAAACTGTTTTATAAAAAAAGTAACTCGGTTTCCTTTTGAATTTTAGAATTAATTTTCAATTGGTACACAAGTGCGAATTCGCACCCATGAAAATTTCAAAACGCTGTAATTTTTTAAAATGTTATATACTTAAAATTTTTCTCCCCTTTGCGTTAAATATGCACAATATATAGTCGATTGGCCTGCAAATAAAAATATATTTTATTGGCATCATATGCCTTAATGATTCAAGACCTCATTTAGTAAAATCTTAAAAGTAGATTTTGTAACAGTTTTTTCGCTCTCCTGAAAATCTATTAAAAAACACATGTGACATTTTGCAGGCCGGTCGACGATATATTCCACAAATTCACCACGCATAAACATATTTTGATTTGCCTGTCTGAAGGATAGGAACACAGTCATGAGAAAGTTCAATAAGTGCGAATGAAAATTAAAAAAAATGTTTTTTTTAACAATTTGATAAAAAAAAGATAAGAAAATTTATTATTTTAATTAATAATAAGGTGCTCGTCAAAAAGATAAGGTCATTTACATTTTGTTCTGTTTCTGCAAAAATACAAAGAGTATTGAATAGTACTGTTACTTAAAAAAATTGTTGCTCAAGATTTGTTTTTATTAACATCATTTGATCTTATTTATTTACCGTTAGTTCAAATTATAAATCAAAATATCAATAACGTTGATTTTTAAATGATTCAAAGTGATTAGATTAGATACGCAGGCACTACGCACCGATTCAGGCTACCAATAAAGTCAATAATCCCGTTAGGACAATTTCCCCAAACGTTCGAAGGTGACACGAAATGGTTACCCAGAAATCTGAGTCTCCTGTCACACAGCCGAGACTGTGAGAGAATATGCTCCGATGTCTCACTTTCCAGCTCACAAAACCTGGAAAACCTGAGCCCACAATGCCCAGTTAAGTATCCCGTCAGGGTCCTAAGATTACCCCTGTCGAGTGACAATAGTCGCCTTGATACTCCGCTGGACAAGGAAATAAATCTTTTGGCTTGCCTTTGGCCAGTAGAAGTTTCCCAATGCTTAGCAAACTCAGTCTCTCTCTAAAAGTGATAAGGTCAGAGCTAATAAATCTGAAATCGTTAACGCATTGTTCATTTTAAATTTTTTTTTACTCAATATTCAATTTGAGAAAAATGGGATAAGGAAATGCTTTGTCTGAACTTGAAAATTCACGCATTTTTTGATCAGCAATTGGGGATGCGAGAAAATTCACAAAAATTAGGTCGTTCGCTTTGTGTAGTGCAAAATTATTTAAAAGATCTCAAAATTGTTGTAAAAATAAAAGCTCTTGTCGACCAAAAGTTCTTTCAGTGCGTGAAATTCGTCAAGTTTCCAGAATGGCTTCAAACACTATGCAATGATAGAAGTCGCACCGCTCGTTTCTATCTACACACCTTGCGAATTTTTCAGACTACCACTACTACTAACGAACTCAGCTGCCAAAAAGGGTATAAAAGGCAGCACACCAAAAAAATCGTGATCAGTTTCTCGCAGCCGCCAACGGGGTCTCAAAGTATTACTAATTATCCTTTCTCTTTCTAGCTCTTGGAGACTCATCCTGTCAAGGACGTGTGCCGTGCGTGGGCCACATTCTTTGACATCCTTCGATGACCTGCGAATATCTTTAGAGGTCTTGCGAAGATCCTGCGAGTATCCTCCGAGGTCCTGCGAATATTCTGCGAAGATCCTTTGAGGTCCTGCACACATCCTGCACACATCCTTTGAGATCCTTCGAGGTCCTGCGAAGATACTTTGAGGTCCTGCACACATCCATCGAGGTCCTGAGAATATCCTTCGAGGTCCTACGAAAATCCTTTGAGGTCTTGCACACATTTTTTGACATCCTTCGAGGTCCTGCGAAGATACTTTGAAGTCCTGCACACATCCTTTGCGACACCACCATTCGGTTCCTGTGGATATTCTCTGGAGTCCGTAGAGTGTGTGCCGAGCGTTGGTCACCTCCCTATTTCAGCGTAGAGTGTGTGGCAAGCGTTGGTCACCTCCCGAGAAAATCCATGCGGACAGATCTCGTGGGCCCTACAGTGGACCCGCCAGCACCCCAGGTGCTCATTCTTCCACGACTCCAGCGGAACCAGGTTGCCACTCGCCCTCCGAGGTCCCTCTCTTTTCCCGACCCGTTAGTTCTAAGCGTTTTGTATGTAAATATAGGACAATAAATTGAATTTTATAACGTTTTACAACCACGCCCTTCACTCTCTGTCACTGAGTCAAATAATTCCCTACCCCCACGAGCTTACCCCAGTTAAATGAGGAAAACTCGTCGTTACATCTATACGAAGCGTTAACATGATAAAAATGGAATTGGAGTTGAATTCGTCAACAAGTACGATTTTGACAGCTATTAAAGCACAGCCCCACATTATCCGAGCTAAATTAAAGAAAGCTCCATGTTTGAATGCGAACCATAAGATAAAACGGTTGGAATTTGCGAAAAAACACATGTCAACGGGAAAAGGTATAAATTTTACTAATTTTCTAATTTTTTGTTTTGAAGATTGTTTTTTCTGATGAAAAAAATTTAATCTTGATGGTCGAGATGGTTTAAGAGACTATTGGCGAGATTTGAGAAAGGAACCCAGGTATTTCTCAAAGATAAAGCGGAACCCCTTCTTTAGCGTTTCCTTTAACAAGAATGAATAGTTGGAGCACCAGCGAGTGCTCTCAAATCATTTACCATATCTGGCCGCACATCGCCAAGACAACGCTACAATCCATGTTAACAGCTCAACTAAGTGGTTTGAGGAACATGGTGTGTCGGTTATGGAATGGCCGGTACATCCACCAGATCTTAATGTTATGGAGAACATGTGGGGACTGCTAGTGCGACAAGTTTATGCTGAAAACCGTCAGTATAATTCGGTGTGAGAGCTAAAAGTGGCAATTTTGAATGCTTGGCGGGATAGAAGGCTAGAAACACTACAAAAGTTGATCAATTCTATGCCCAATCGCATTTATAAAACAATAAATAAAAATGGTCAAAGTATAAATTGAAAAAAATCAAGGTATGTTTTTTTATTGGATTTATATGGATTTAGAATTTAGAATTTTTCATACAAAAGGTGGATTTATTAAATCCAAAACAAAGTTGGATTTATTTATCTGGGTTTACACATAACAATAAAAACACAAATTTATGAAACAGTCTGTTAATTTAAATTCACAAAAAAAACAAAAAATAAAAACTAGCAAACAAAAGCTTTTTCTTTAAATTTAAAATATGTTTAAAAAAAACCACACTTCAGAATATACTTATTTTTCATCTAGGACATGGAGCAATAGCAGAAATAGAAATGGCAATTTTTCACTCTAGTGTAAATAAATGAATTAAATCAATATCAAATATTGCAGTGGAATATTTTAATTGTATAGAATTATAAATTGAAGTGATGAAACTCAAAATACTTTTTTTTTTTTTTTTTTTTTTTTTATAAAATATAACAAAGAATTTAAAGTTACAATAAAATTCGGCATCATTGTATTCATTGCTAAGAGTTAGGGTGAAGGAAGGTCGGATAGAAAGATTCTGTTTAAATAGGTGGAAGCTAACTCCATCTACTGAGCACTTTAAGACCTACTTTTTGGATTTACCAAATCCAAGTGATTAGACAATGAGGCTAATATTTTGACTTATAAATTGAACTAAAGGTATGTAATCAAATAGCACTGTGAGACAAATGGTAGGGGTCAGTGATCGGGAAGGGTTCAAACTACCGGGGAAAGTTATATCGGTAAAAAAGAAGTTATACGTGTCCCGGTGTTTCGCTGGGTCACCCCTAGGAATCGAGATATATCGATTTGACCTTTGGTGGTCTTTTTTTTGACATACCTCGAGAACCGCTAGTCCGATTTTGCTCAAACAATTTTAAAAAAATTAAAAATTATAATTCCTTTAATCTGTTCATATAACGTTTTTCTATATACTCAACAGTTTTGCCGGTAAAAATAAATGTATGAAGAAAAAAATATTTTTTGCCTAAAATATTAAAAAAAAGTAATAAACAAAAGGTTATTGATTTTTATGGTAGCGGTAACAAACATTTATGTATTTTTACCGGCAAAACTGTTGAGTATATAGAAAAACGTTATATGAACACATTAAAGGAATTATAATTTTTAATTTATTTATTAATTTATATATTTGAGCAAAATCGGACTAGTGGTTCTCGAGTTATGTCAAAAAAAAAATATATCTCGATTCCTAGGGGTGACCCAGCGAAACGCCGGGACACGTATAACTTGTTTTTGACCGATATAACATTTCCCGTTGGATTCATTACATCCCGATTTTGACTGTAGCATAGTGTAATTTATATTTAAACAAGTTTTGAGCAACAAGTTGTTTAGGTAACGGTACTATTCAATACTCTTTGTATTTTTGCAGAAACAGAACAAAATGTAAGTGACCTTATCTTTTTGACGAGCACCTTAGATAAAATATTTGCTTAAAACTATAACAAATACTAAATAATAATAAATATATCGAGCCATAACCGCCAAAAACCTTAAGTGACATGATTTGCGATTGTAGTTTTTTGATAAAAATCTATAGTTCTTAATCAATTGCATCATCAACAAAAATTTTGTAGTTCTGGGAAGTACCGTTACGAATTTAAGCAAAATGCAATAATATCTTAAGTGCCAACTCCTATCCACAAACTACAGTTTGTCAACATTTTTTGTGTAAGCGACACACGCTTTTTTTTTTTTAATTAAATAACTTAAAAACTTGAACACGCTCGGGCATGTATTATGCATCGTTGGATGCGTTATTCAAATTTCTTTTATTTGATACTTAATATGTTTATACATTTTTGGACCCAACAGACTGGAAAAATTAAAATTTGGTAATTTTTGACTCCACCCTTTTAACTCTTAAAAGTGGGCAGCTAAAAAGTAAAAACTATTTCTTATTTTTTATCAAAATTTTATCAAAATCGATCTTGTGTATAACTAAAAACAAAAAAAAAATTATAAAACGCTTTCCCTTCTAAAATGTTAGTTTTGTCACTTAAGCTTTTTTGGCGGTTATGACTCGATATCGTTAGCTGAAATGCAACACCCCGAAATTAATAAAACTAATAATATATAGATTTTTGGTTAATTATGACTGGTTTTGTTGAGAGTAATCGTAAGAAATTCAAAAATCTACATTTTGCATTTTAGCTTATAACTCGCGATATATAACACATAGGGAATGCAAAAATCCCGCACTTTTTGATTTCCCGGGAAAGCGGGAAATTTATCTTGAATTCCCGGTATCCCGGGATCCCGCAAGGGAAATAAATTAGAAATATTTTATAATAATTTAAACATTTTTATAAATAAATGACTTAACGACCTCAAATTTTCATGATCGTGAAAAATTTCAGGTGGTTTTCTTGGAATTTTCGTAGTGGGAAAGAATTAATTTTATATTAGAAATTATATATGTAAGTCTAATTACATATTTTTAAAAATTAAATAAATTGAACCTAAATTTTATACTAAAAAATTTGTCCGTCAAAAAAAAATTAAATAAATAAATTAATATAGAAAATAATTAGTGTTATTTTTGTTCGGTTTAATATCAAATACTACAAATTCCAAATAGAATTTACAATTTATTTGACAACAAAATAATTTTAGAAAATTGATAAAATTTTTAAAAATTATGGGAATAAATTTTAACTTGCTTGAAAATTATTAAAAATCAATGGACAAATTTGTCTTTATTTCCGTACAGAATAAGTGCGATTCAAAATTGTTTATACAAACACTATTTGAGTGGCTTTAAAACTAATCAGTGTATTCATTTACTCGAAAATCTTACTACTTTTACTCAACGTTGTTTTGGTTACTTTTTGAATTTTTCCAGTTGTGGTAAAAGTAGCAAATTGTAGTAAGTAAACGAACAGCCTAATGTAAAATGTTTACTATTTTCAAAAGGTTAGAAAATTTTTCATAAGAAAATTTGAAATAATTAACTTTATTATTTTAAACTGCATTTTTTGAACTCCCGGGATTCCCGGTCCAAATTCCCGGGAATGCGGGAATTGAAAAATGCTTGATTTCCCGTTAATCCCGGGACGGGAAATCCCGGGATGCATTCCCTAATTACACATCAAAATACTCACATAAGGACACCTTAGAAAAATTATTAAGTTTATTTTTATACCATCAGCATTATTTTTCTTTGAAAGAATGTTTGTTTATCCTAAAAGTTCCATTTCTGTATCAATGTCTTACATAAACAAATAAATACAATTTTTTTCTAAAATTCATGTTTGACTAATTGCGTCTTCTTTATAGAATTTTGGCGATGTTTTTGTATTTGTTTTAAATTTCTACCCCCAAAATCATGTAACATACATGCCCATATTTTATTCTTCAAATCTTCAGATGAAAATAAGAAATCCCAATTGGCACCCTTGTACCGTTTACTTATGCTAGATGTTAGTGTGCCGGTTGGGGGTTAAAGCTTAAACAGTTTTAATTAATTTAAATGATTTCACTACAATTTTTTTGCAGAGTGTTTTGGTTACTAACTTTTATAGGTGCCCTCTTTGGTGCTTTTATGTTAACAAAATTACAAGTTATTCGTTATATGAAATCGCCCACTGTGATTTCGGTAGATCGGAATTATCGGGATTGGGTTGGTTATATGCCAGCTATAACTTTATGCTATTACGATCATATCGACTCGTATAAGGCAAATGAATACATCTTGGAATATTGGAATGTTTCTATAGTGGATGAAGATTACTTTTATTATATGGATTTTCTATATGCAGTGGTCAATGCTACCGCTGCTAATTATGCTGATTTGGCGAAATTTTCTACTGATGATCGTTTTGATGGTGTAGATTTATACGATTTGATTCAAACTATCGATAGACCATTTGAACAGATTATAAATACATTTGAGGGAAATTTTGAAATATCTGTAACGCCTGCCATGACTGAGAGGGGATCATGTTATGTTATCAACTCACCTATGGGTGAAGTTTTGGGTGGAAAGTAAGATTTTATTTTACAATATGAAATGCCTGAATTTTAAATTTTTATTCTTTTTTAGTTTTAGATTTAGATATCAAACCTTTGATGAGTTGAAAAAGCCATTAACTTGTAACTTTGGTAAACAACAGTGTTTTATTAAAATCGATCTTTTGGAAAGTACTGGAATGGTAACTGAAACAATTTGGACGATTTATTTATTTGTATATTTATTAATTTATTTACTTATTTATTTATTTGCTAATTTATTTCTTTATTTTTTTATTTATATTTATTTATTAGATTATTTATTTATTTATTTATGGAAATTTTCATAAATAGTAAAAAGTTCTTAATAAATTCTCTTCCAATGAAACGTTTCATAGAATTATTCATTGGAAGTCCCCAAAAGAACGATTTCATAGATTCAATGAAACATTTTCATTAAATTAAAATTAATTTTAAAAATTTTTGTTTCTTTTATGCAACTTTTTTTTTTTATTATACCCTACACCACTATGTGGAGAGGGTGTTATAAGCAGGGATGGAAAAGCTCGCTCGCTCGGGCCCTTGCTCTTTTTAAAAAAAGAGCCGAGCCCAAAAAAAAGCTCGCTCTTTTTTTTAAAACGAGCCAAAAAATGTAAGCTCGCTCTTATATAAAAATGTAAGTAGCTAAAAAATATAGCTTCCTCAATTTTTTAAAACAAGCGAGCTCAATGATTACGCTCAAAAAATGAAAAAGAGCTTTACAAAAAAAAGGCTCTTTTCCAAAAAATAAATCGAGCATTATGAAAACGTTAGCTCTTTTGAGATAAATTTGAAAACTTTTGGCTTGTTTACAAAAAAAATTAAAATTAAATATTTAGATATTAAATACAGCATTTCCAATAGAATTTCAAAAGAAATGTTAAAAGTTGTTAATAGATGAGGGACTAAAATACCCAAATATTATACAAAGTATGTTGCAGGGTTCGTAATGCACGAAAACGTAGTGCGTACACGAATTCGCACATGCACATGCAAGTTCGTATTCACGTGCATTAAAAAAAATAGCTAACATTAGAAAGAATCGCTAATATTGTCGCAAATCGCCAATATTTTAAAAAAAAATCGATAAAAATTAACAAAATTGGAAAAATGGATAAAAAAAATCGCCAAAAATTAAAAAAAAAAAAATTTTCAAAATTAAAAAAAATCTACTAAATTTAAAAAAATCACAAAAAATTGTCAAAACTTGAAAAATCGACAAAAATTTGAAAAAATCTGCAAAATTGAAAAAAATTGTCACAATGGAAAAAAATTGTTAAAATTCGAAAAAATCGCCAAAATTTAAAAAAATCTTTAAAATTTGAAAAAATTTCCAAAATTGAAAAAATAAATCGTAAAAATTTGAAAAATCGTCAAAAAATTTTAAAAAAACGTCAACATTGAAAAAAATCTTCAAAATTTAAAAAAATTTCCAAAATTGGAATAAATTAAAAAAATTGGAAAAAAAATCGTCAAAATTTTAAAAATCGTCAAAAATTTTAAAAAATCGGAAAAATTTAAAACAATTGCCAATATTGAAAAAAATCTTCAAAAATTTGAAAAAATCGCCAAAATTGACAAATCGTCAAAATTTGAAAAATGGTCATAAGTTGAAAAAATCGTCATAATTTAAAAAATTCGCAAATATTTAAAAAAAACTGCAAAAATTAAAAAAAAAGTAAAATTTAGAAAAAATCGTCAAATTGAAATTCAATCAATTGAAAAATGCCAAAACTGTCAGAAATTCTAAATTTTGAAAATCGTCAGAATTAGAAAACTATGATGAAAATTTCTCAAAAAAAAAAAATTGTCAAAAATTAGAAAAAATCGCCAAAATTCATTTCTCGCATTTATTTTTCTCTACTATAAAAACGCGATCTAGCAATGCAAGTCTAAATTTAGTTTCGCAATCGGAGTATTAGGGGCGGGTTTTGACCTTAGGTGCAGTCATTTTTCCTCTAGCTCCTCTAGTTTGGGAGATATGGACAATTAAAATTATATTCAAGCGATTTTCGCACTTATTTTTCCACAGATGACTCACTATGACTTCCTTGTTCCAAAACCGTTGTCCGTTTTCATTTAACTCATTAGCCCTTTTCTTTTAAAATCTAGCAATGCAAGTCAAAATTTAGTTTCGGTATCGGGGTATTGGTAGTGGGTTTTGACCTTAGGTGCAGTAATTTTTCCTTTAGCTCTTCTAGTTTGGGAGATATCGACGATTTAAATTTTATTTAAGCGATTTTCGCACTTATTTTTTCACAGATGGCTCACTATGACTTCCCCGTTCCAAACCCGTTGTCCGTTTTCATTTAACTCATTTAGTTTTAAAGATATGGGCGATATACCAAATAAAAGCCCTTTTCTCTCTACGAGGCTTATTTTTCGAGAAAAACGCGATTTTAAAATCTAGCAATGCAAGTCAAAATTTAGTTTCGGTATCGGGGTATTGGTAGTGGGTTTTGACATTTGGTGCAGTAATTTTTCCTCTAGCTCTTCTAGTTTGGGAGATATGGACGATTAAAATTTTATTTAACCGATTTCGCACTTATTTTTTCACAGATGACTCGCTATGACTTCCCCGTTCCAAAACCGTTGTCCGTTTTCACTCATTTAGTTTTAAAGATATGGGCGATATACCAAATAAAAGCTCTTTTCTCTGAATTTTTGCAATTTGTTCCAATTTTTGACGACTTTTTGAAATTTTGGCAATTTTTCAAAATTTCCAGATTTTTTCCAATTTTTGAAATTTTGACGATTTTGGTAATTTTTTCACATATTGACAATTTTTTCAAGACGATTTTTTCAAAATTTTTACGATATTTTGCAATTTTGGCGATTTTGTCTAATTTTTCAAAATTTTTTTTTTAATTTTGACTATTTGGGCAATTTTTTCAAATACGATTTTTTCAAGTTATGATTTTTTCAAAATGTTTACAAAATTTTTTAATTTTGGCAATTTTTCAAATTTTTTCGTTTTTTCCAATTTTTGACTTTTTGAAATTTTTTCAAATATTGACAATTTTTTCAAAATTTTTACGATATTTCGCAATTTTTGCGATTTTGTCTAATTTTTGACGATTTTTTTTAAATTTTGACTATTTGGGCAATTTTTGCAAATATTAACTATTTTTTGAAGTTATGACGATTTTTTTAAAAATTTTCCAAAATTTTTCAGTTTTGGCTATTTTTCAAAATTTTCCGATTTTTTCCAATTTTTAACGATTTTTTCAAATTTCAACGATTTTGGTAATTTTTTCAAATACTGACTATTTTTTCAAGACGATTTTTTCAAAATTTTTACGACATTTTGCAATTTTGGCGATTTTGTTTAATTTTTGACGATTTTTTATAAATTTTTCAAATATTAAAAATTTTTTCAAGTTATAACGATTTTTTCAAAATTTTAAAATTTTTCAAATTTTGGCGAGTTTTTCTAATTTTTAACGATTTTTTTTTAATTTGGCGATTTTTTATAAATTTAAATTTTTTTTAAATTTTTGCATTTTTTTGTTTTGGCGATTTTTTCTGATATTTGAAACTTTTTTTCAATTTCAGCGATGTTTTTTTTTTCAATTTTTAAAATTCAAAATTTAGGGACTATAGTACTGTTGGATATAGTGTAAATAAATTACCTTTTTTGTTTTTATAACAACTAAATTATTTTAGTGGGAGCGAGCCTTTTTAGCGGCTCGATTTCAAAAAAACTCAATTAAATTTCGTTAAAGAGCTGATCGATAAAAAAAGGTCTATGAAATTTTTTATACGAGCTGCTCGTTTTAAAAAACTCTATTCAGTTTTGTAAACAAGCCTTTTCATTTTTATGAGCTCTTTATTTTTTTAGTTGCGAGCTTTTTTAATTTGAGCAGCTCTTTTAATTTTGGCTTCCGAGCTTTTTAAAAAAGCGTATATATTTTTGGCTCGCTCCGAGCTTTCTTTCCATCCCTGGTTATAAGTTTGTGCTGATGTTTGTAACACCAAAAAATATTGGTCCTATCCACCTTATAGTATACTGATCGGCTCAGAATCGCTTTTTATTTCGATTTAACGATGACCGTCTGTCCGTCCGTCCGTCTGTCTGTCCATGCATTCTTGTGAACAAATATTAAGATATTTTGATGAAATAAACCTAGTGCCCATATAAGGGTACCCCCAAAATTTTATTTTTTACGCACTGCAGGTCGAAAATACGAAGATATTTCAATGAAATTCGGTACACAGACCTATGTCGGCCTAAGAACGGAGCCTATTGATTTTGGTTAAAATCGGTCCATGTTTAGACCTAGTGCCCATATAAAGGTACCCCCCAAAATTCGCTTGTTTACATGCTGCAGGTCGCAAATACTAAGATATTTCAATAGAATTTGGTACACAGACCTATGTCGGCCCAAGGACGATGCCTATTAATTCTGGTTAAAATCGGTTCATTTTTAGACCTAGTGCCCATATAAGGGTACCGCCCAAAATTCGCTTGTTTACATGCTGCAGGTCGCAAATACTAAGATATTTCAATGGAATTTGGTACACTGACCTATGTCGGCCCAAGGCCGACGCCTATTATTCTTGGTTGAAATCGGTCCATGTTCAGACCTAGTGCCCCCAAAATTGGTTTGGTTACACGCTGCATGTCGCAAATACGAAGATATTTTAATGAAATTTGGGTCGTTGACTAACATGGTCCAAAGGAAAAAGTATATTGATTCTTAATGGGATCGCTCCATATTTGGACCGATATGGGCCGTTTTTGCTCTGCAGAAAATAGGTCTCCAAATCAGTGTTTTTGGCCGACTTGCGCCAGTGGAAAGAGTTGAAATAAAAAAAAAAATCTTTAAAAAAAGTGATGATATCCGAAAATCAAAGAAAATTTCTTATTTTCTGCAGAGCAAAAACGGCTGCATTTCTGGGAAATCTGACTTTACCATTCGATTCGACAGCAAAAATTAATATGAAAAACATTTTTTTTGGCATTTTTTTAATACAGCAGATAGTCATTAGAGTGGTCCAAAAATCTACTTTTTTCAAAAATTTCAAAAAAGTTACTTTTAGGGGTTAGATTTTCCCTATTTTAAAAAGAATTTTCTGTCCGACACTTCTTTCACCCTAAATTTTAATACCGAATTCGATGATGAAGGATTTTATTTTAACTTTTAAGTTTTAATTATATTTTATATAAAACAGTTTTATCACTTCAATTTATATTTTTAAACAATTGAAAAATTCCATTGCAATATCTAATATTCACTAATTGGATTTAATTAAATTACTTACTGTAGAGTGAAAAATTGCCATTTCTATTTGAGCTATTTCTCCATGTCCAAGATGGAAAATATGTATTTGGTGAGGTGTAGTTTTTTTTTCTAAACATATTTCATAAAAAAAATTTTAATAAAAACCTTATGTGTGTTAGTTTTTCAATTTTTTTGTTTCTCTTTTAATTTTCAGTCGTATTTTTTTCTGACATTATATTAATTGGACTATCCTCGACAAGATTTGGAGCTTCGAACACACCTCCGAATCGGATCTACGCAATCTATCGATTTTTTATAGCTACAGACAAAAAAAAACGCTAGATCTAGCCGGGAAATAGCTTAAATGGTAATATTGGGATTATATAATGTGCAATTTTTTTTTCGTACCATTGCATTGTTTTTTATTTTACGTATGACAACTAGGGATTGGGGTTCGGGAATTCCCGGGAAATCCCGGGAAAAGTTTGCCGGGGAAATTTTAAAAATATTAAATTTTTTAAATTGTTTTTGTTTCGAATAGGATTTTTTAATTTTAGTCATAAAAAACATTTTAAATACCAAAACAAAAATTTCATAGTTAAAATCTTTTAAAAGGGAATACATTTATTTGACACACAAATAAAATATTTGCCAAGTAATAAGGAGCATTTCAACTAATAAAGATTTTTCGCATAACTTATTCAAAATTTAAGTAGTAAAACCTAAAAACTTGGTAAAATATTTAAAAGAAATAAGAAAAAAAGCTTTGTTTCTTACAAATAATCGCCCTTACTATCTAAATTTTTCAAATGTATAATTTAGGTAAAGTCGACTTTAGTTAAAATATTGGGTGGCAGTATACCTTGACTTGGTTTATTTTTGGAGCATTCTGATTGGTTAATTTATTTTCAACCAATCAAAATATTTGAAAATATAAATATTTTTGTAAGGTTTTCATACACAAAATGAACAAAACCGTTTGATTAAAAATAAAGTCGACTTTAAATTTAAAATACGCCTTTATATTAAGGGTCAATAATTTTATAAGTAACGTTTTCATTAATAAATGTGAAAAGAAAAGACTAATGGTTAACGGTGGTATTTAATTTGGTTATCCGACATAAATTTGGTTCACAAAAAAAAAAAAAAAATTGATGGTCATGCAACTTCTCTTGAAGAAAACAACAAGAATAACGTTTCAGCTAAAATTAGCAAAGTACCCGAAGAAAAAGTGTAAGCTGAATAGGCATTAAAGGTTTTATGGTAGGGCAAACATTCCTGAAATGGTATCCAAATTAGCCGCAGTCAATCCGCACCATAACTAGATCTTCGTTTATTCGAGAAAGTTTTTATAATAAAAATCTGGCATTGCAAAAAAATGAAACCGATGTAAAGAACATTATATTAAATTACTACAATCATGTAAAAGATATCATGATAAAAGAAATATCGAGCAATATTTCTAACAATAGGAGATTTACTATAATCTTAGATGAATGGACAAAAATATCACAAAAGAGATATTTGAACATATGTATAAACGGAAATAATTCATTTTATAAACTGGGGTTGGTTTATATATCAGGAAGATTTAATGCTGATGAAATAAGAAGAATTATAGAAATAAGACTGGAAGAGTTTTATTTGTCTTTGGAAAATAACATTGTGGCCACCATATCTAATGGGTCGAGTGTGATGAAACGGTTTGTTTCCGAAAGTCCAGTAGTAGGTGCCTGCTGGAATCATGCAATTCATTTGGCAGTGCTGCGAGTAATTTATGTGAAATCAAAGGTTCAACATTCTGATATTTTTTACTTTGAATTCTCACTACACAGACTGCATTTGTACTGAAATAGTGTTTTTTTTAACAAAAATTACTTATATAGGTGGTTTTCATTAACAATTTTGTTCAAAAATATTTCCCGGGATCAAATTTTTTTTGGAAATCCCAAACCCTAATGACAACCTAACTGTATGTGGGCATATTTTTTTATTCGTGTACTTGTTCTCTATGCAATTCCTACTCTGGAGTTTGTTCTTTTTTTAATGCGTTCAAAACTTAATGCAGCACACTTTCAAAATAAATTTTTGTTTAATCTTTCTTGCTTGACGATTCATTTTTCTTTGACGATATGTGCTGCTAACATGGTTGAACGTCGTGTATGTTTTTTTGTTGAGGCTGTTCAAGATGAAGAACAGCACACTTTAAGCATATACATTTGTTGTAATTTTCTGCTTAGCATTTGATTTTTATTTGACAGTGTGTTCTGTTAAAGTTTTGAACACCGTACTTCTATATTGTATCAATACCAATACATGTGCGGAAATATTATAGAACCTTGAACGATTTTTTTGAATTTCAAAGAATATGAAAAAAGTTTTAGGGTGTTCAGTGAATACCTCCGCATATTAGAAGGAACGTCACTGAGTTGTAAAAAGGGATAGGAGTTGATTACCAGGTATGTAGAAATCCTGTGGATCAGCATCCCGACACACCTGAGTCTCACATAAGGCGAAAACATCCGGCCGATGAAAACGAATCTGAGCATATACCGAGAAGAAATTCGCCCTAAGTCCACGTATATTGCAGAAATCAATTCGGAATTTTCCTGTCATTACCAGAGCTTTGAAGAATTAATTCCTTTTTGAATGAATTCACTACCAATCGAATTCAATTTTCTCTAGAATTGAATGAATTCCTTTTCTTAAGTAATTCACTGAATTCATTCAACTGAATGCGTTCATCAAACAACAAATTCAAAGAATTAATTCAATTGCAATAGTTCTTTTTATTAAATCAAATGAATTAATTCACCGGTGAACGCGTTCAATTTTATAAATCGAACGGAAAAAAGTGAATTAATTCCTTACTGAATTAATTCACCACTGAATTCATTCAATTTCATTTTCATTCAGTGAATTAAAAAAAAAATAAAATTACATTCAGTGAATTGAAAAAAAAATAAAATAAGTTCACTGAATTAAAAAAAAAAAAAAATAAGTTCACTGAATTCAAAGCCTGTTTTCTGCCGTTCAGTAGAAGAAAACAATAATGTACAAATAAAAGTTTTAAATTAGCAATTTTACAGCGTGTGCTAGTAACAAATTAGAAACTGGATGCTGTTTATCAACCTACATGATTCAAAAATAAAGCCTTTTACTATTAAAAATAAAAACTTTACAGATATAGATAAATTTGGAAAAAAATAGAACTATTAATTTTTCAAACTAGTTATATAGTTATATTTTTTTTCCAAATTTATCTATATCTGTAAAGTTTTTATTTTTAATAGTAAAAGGCTTTATTTTTGAATCATGTAGGTTGATAAACAGCATCCGGTTTCTAATTTGTTACTAGCACACGCTGTAAAATTGCTTATTTAAAACTTTTATTTGTACATTATTGTTTTCTTCTACTGAACGGCAGAAAACAGGCTTTGAATTCAGTGAACTTATTTTATTTTTTTTTTTAATTCAGTGAACTTATTTTATTTTTTTGCAATTCAGTGAACTTATTATTTTTTTTTTAATTCACTGAATGTAATTTTATTTTTTTTAATTCACTGAATGAAAATGAAATTGAATGAATTCAGTGGTGAATTAATTCAGTAAGGAATTAATTCACTTTTTTTTCCGTTCGATTTATAAAATTGAACGCGTTCACCGGTGAATTAATTCATTTGATTTAATAAAAAGAACTATTGCAATTGAATTAATTCGTAACAAAATAAATCGAACGAAAGCAAATATGAATTAATTCCATTCAATATATGGTGCTTAGTGAATTAATTCATCGAATTTTTAATTCAGAATTGAAAAATTGAATTAAGGAATTAATTCTTCAAAGTTCTGGTCATTACCATGAATTGAAATTACAGATTAAATCTTCCTTGCACAAGTACAAGTGCCGGGTATTCGGTTTGTTGCTGATTCGGTTAATCAGTGACCACTGCTATACTTTAATCACTAACTAACCAACAACAAACAAAACACCAGGCTAGTTGCACTATACACAAATTTTTGCACATCTTGGTAACTCGGATAACAGTATCATTTCTACGTCCTTGTTATACTCCGAACTTCACAACTTTTCACTGGCAGCCACGAAACGATCAGTTTTTGTTTATAACAATGCTAGTTGGTAGACCTCAAAGATTTTTATCGGCAATTTATTTCCAAACTTTCTTTTCCAGTGGGATTTTGCTTGCAATGAATTCATTAATTCCTTTCAAACATATTTTGGCTAAGCTTAATCATATAATCATGAAACTGTTTTCTCTGTGCAGATGGCAGCAACATTTGCCATTCATATTCCTTCGATAACACAGCTCTACAAAACTTTGAAAATCATAATAACTTCCCAAATAGACGAAAATGGAAAGTGAAAGAAATCTGATGTTTTTAGAAAAAGATAGAATTCAGAATTAGTACAGTAGATTTTTTGTGGAGTAAAAAAATTTTTTTTAAGTCTAAAGTCCATATAACTTGTTTATGCAAATGGCATATGTACAAATTTTGGACTTTTTTATTTACAAATTGTCTTTGATATCGGACTTCGTCTTATATTAAAAAAAAAACCTTAAAAAATGTTAAAATTTTAAATTTGAACTACTACATTTACAAGAGTTATTGAGATATACATACACACTTAAGTTTGAAAAATAGGGCATGGAATCAAGCTTAAACTGTACGAAGGGTTTTCTGTCTGGAGATATATTTACCAAATTATAAATTTTTTATTGAAATAATCGGTTGAAAAATAGAAACAAGTAAAATCGCGAATTGTGTAAAACAAACTGGTTGCCAATTTGAACAAACTGGTTGCCGATTCGAATCCGCACCCACCAATTATCCTAAATCCTCTGCAATATCATTTACCTTTTTCTTGTAGAGCAGTGTAATAGGCAATGCCTTGCAGAGGTTGGGGACAAAACGATTATGAATGACACACTCCATCAGGACCTGATGACAACCTCTAATTGCTGTTGTGTGAATAGGCCCAATATTGTTTGTTGACCCATTCGGCTTTTGGGTCATCAACGTCATCTATTTACATATGTGGTATCAATGTTGAGGAACCTAAACATTTTTATGTTATGAGCATGAGAATCCAAACTGATATTCAACAACACCTCCCATGTATTGTCATTGGTGTTCATAAATGACAATAGGGTATCCATCTCTATTGACTCTTGGAAGCATCGTCGCACAGTGGAATATTTCACAAAATTGTTGGAAATAATACGGCAATTTCTTACTTAGTGCAAAGATTTTTTGTCAAGGTGTTATAATGATACCATATAAGTGTTTAGGATCATTGGAAAGGAAATTATCTGTAGATTATGGCATTTTTAAAAACAATCCCATTTTGTACTATTGGTAAAACTAAAATTCGGAAATCCTAATAGGTAGGTAAAAATTGCGGCTTTTGTTAAAATGTAAATTTTTACTATTCAATAAAATACTCAAACAGAAAAATACAAACGGGAAAGCGGTGGTAAAGCACTTTAACAGGTGGTACAAGTACTGGCAAAAAGTGCTTTCCCATTCCCAAAATGATAACATCATTAGACAAAAGGACCGGCTGTTCAAAAAGCGTCAGAAAAGCACTGGAGGAACAAAATTTTTGAACCTTGGCAAAACACTGACAAAACTAATAAATAGGTGGTCTGGAAATATATTTTCCAAAATAAAATTCAAAAAAAGTTCATATGTATTTTTTTGGTCCTGCCGTGATTTCAACACAGGGCATCAGATTGGCAGACGATTGCTCTACCCACTGAGCACGAGACATATAATATTTGATGGCTAAATACATAAATCAGTGATAATAGCTGGACAACTACTGGCTGTGCCAAAAGGCTAGTACTTGCAAAAAAATTTTTGTAAGTAATATGCCAGCGTTGGGAGGGCAAACGAAAAATTGGTCTTAGCGTATCACTCTAAGCCAATTCTATGCCAGTGGTTTTTTTATAAACCCCCGAAATTTTTGTAAAACAAATACTGGCAAAACGCTTTTTGCAAACGCTGGCAAAGCGTCCCCAATGAGTGATCTGCCAGTCATTTATTTTTAACACCGTGGTTACCCAGTGGTATGACAGTGCTTGATTGTACCACTGGCGATTTCTGACTGGGTATTTATTAATGGACATAATCAAACCATTTTTGGAAGTTAAATAGGTTATAAAGTGAGAAATTGATATCAAAATTTAAGATTTGCAATAAGCAATCCCACAATTCCCAAAAATAAAATAAAAATTTCCAAAAAGAGACTTTTTACATTTTTTGCTGCCACGTCTACATTTGAAGCAGGGATTGGAAGAAATTTTATATATGTTGGAGTATTTTTTTCTTAAATTTTTTATTTAAACGAATGCAGTTTTCGATTGCAACAATATATTGTGTTAATTTTTTTATTTATTCGAAAAATTATTTGGTTAAATAACTTATATTAAAAAAAAATTTGTCTTGGTTTGGTCCCGCTATTCGAGAAAAACTGGACCTGAGTTGGAACAAATTTGGAATTCCATATTTTCAAATGGGAATATCTCGGGAACTATAGAAGATAACCCACGCAAATAAGCATGCTTTTTATAGGCCTGCATAAGCAGATTACAAATATATTAGTTTTATGAAAATCTGATAAGAAATGGAAAAATGCCGACCGCTCAAAATTTTTTTATGGAAAAGGTACCATACTTTAGGGGCTCATATTGCCGTCCCCTAGGGTCTGTGTGATCCAACGTCTAAACTTAAGTTCGATATTATCTCAGCTATGTCTGTTCTAAATTTCATTGCAATCGGACCACTAAGTAAGAAATTACCGAATTATTTCCAACAATTTTTTGAAATATTCCACTGTGCGTCGGGATGTGGATTGTGTAACACTATTTTATTGATTTTACCAAACCATTTTTACATCTCATCCGTTTGGGGTCAATTGCCCACTGGATTTCACAACGTATTACAGAGAATATGCGTTCATTAGTCAAAGCAACCGTATGTGGAATATACTCCCCGGAGATGTCAATCCTAATACTTAAAATGTAGAGATACTTAGAATGTAGGGAATCAAATGTTCACAAACATTATTCTCTCTTTCCTCCTTCCCATAATCTACACTCAAAAAAATAAGTTAGTAGAAAAATTAGTAAAAATCTTGAATATCAAGTTTACTACACTCTAAAAATGACTTGTAAAATTACTGCTATAAAATATGTAAATTTTCATGTAAAATTACTGTAAAAGCGTAACTTTAGGCATAAAGTATCTGTAAAACTTTTTTATGCTTTTTTGTAAATAAAGTTACATTCAAAGTACATATAGTATTTTGTATGTTGATAAACATATTTTTATTAGAATAAGCATTATCTCTTTATGTTTACATATATTGTATGTAAAATTTGTTTTAGACACAAAGTATGTAATCGTACTTAATTTAAAGAAGTAATGCTGAAATTGTCAAAATTTTATTTATAAAATAAGAAAAAGTTGCAAAAACGGAATTTCAGCAAAAAAATTGCTGAAAACTACACTCTAATAAAAATTCATGTAACTTTACCCCTTTTACAGTAGGTATTTTTTCTCCTACTATAATTTCAGTAAAAATACATTTTTGTGCCTAAATTCAAATATTTACATACATTGTGTGTACATTAATTAGGCATAAAGTATGTAATCGTACCTATTTATATGCTTAAAAAATGTTTAGGAACATACTTATATTATGTAAAATTACATTGTTTGTGCTTAAAATGGTATTCAAAAATATGTAAAGATACAGATGAAATGCTTACAACCACACGTAAAATTTGTATAAATACATCCTTGGTGCTTTATATTACATAACCCAAATGATTTCCACGTCCATTTAAAGGATTTAAATAAAAAAATATATTTTTAAAGGATGTTTTATTCGAAATTGCAAATGTAAATTTTCTAACATTTAAAAACAATAAAAGAACTAATGTGGGTTTACTAAATAAAATAATAAGCTGCATTTTCGCTCATTTAAGCATTTATGGCAAATCTACGTTGAAGAGATTAAAATCTATAAACGCGTTATAAATTGAATTTTGTATGAAAAATTTCTTTTATAAGCCATTTATAAATTCAAAATGTTATTATGCGTATGACCTTTAATGTTTATAATAGTTGCAGTATAATCGAACGTATGCTTACAGCGTTGATAATTATCCACTTAGAAAGTAAACGTGCATACGAAAAGTGTCAGCTTTAGACACAAACACGTTTTTGTGTTCTTTGAGTTTATTTTCTGAGTTAACAGATATAGTTAAGTCGAAAACACAGCTAATTATGTATATCGTCGGCTTGCCTGCAAGTAGTGCTATGTGTTTTTTTAACTAGTTTTGAGGAGAGTGAAAAAACTGTTAAAAATTGCCTTTTAAGATATTTTATTGGCATCATATGCCTTAATGATTCACGACCTCATTTACTTAAATCATCATTAAGGCATATGATGTCAATAAAATATCTTAAAAGGATATTTTTAACAGTTTTTTCGCTCTCCTGAAAATCTATTAAAAACACATAGCACTACTTGCAGGCAAGCCGACGATATGTAACATTAAATTTAAAAATAATGTAAATAATGAATTTTGTTTTTATCAGCGTATTAATTTTTTGGAAAGGGTTTATGTTTTTTTTGCACCAAGTACAGTTGGAGGATGAAATTTTAGAAAAATCTGAACAAAAATTAAAGTGTTTAAAAAATTTGTAGAGTATATAAAGTGTTAATATAAAATAAAAATTGGTGACTTCAGCTAACTGCTTAACAACATCTGCCTTTTCGTAAACCACTATTTCCATTTCAATAAAATATATGCCTTGGTCATATTGTCGATTTCCTAAAATGAGAACAAAATAAATTATTTTTAAGATAAATAATGAAAATATGCATAAATATATACTTACGAAGACAAGCAATGAATGGTGCATTTGTGGGAATTAGATTTGAAACTTCTTCAAAGGTCGTTCCAAACTGCAAGTAAAATATTAACCGTATGGAAGCATTAAGACCTTTGCCTAGCTATTGTTTGTTCTGTAGCATTTCCAAAATATTATTTGATCTGGATAATAGACCTCATAATGATGTTTAGGATGTAAATTTAATTGAGGAAAGCATATTGATTAAGAAGATTTGCACATCACTAATTTCAGTACAACATATTAAGTAACTCAATTTAATCATTGCTGTTAAAAACTGCGGACTGCATTTGCTTTTCCTGGCATTTTTTCGCTATTTTTCAAATGCTGTTTTTCAAATATTACATTTATACATTTTCACTTAATTGATTTCGGACTTTATTAATTATACTATTACCCGCACAATTTGTTTTAATCGACCTTGATTTTTCTTTACAATTTTTTCATGTTTTTTGCAGCAATTTATTAAAACTAAAATCTGTTGAATCGGTTTGCAACTTTTTCTTATTTTATAAATAAAATTTTGACAATTTCAAAATTACTTCTTTAAATTAAGTACGATTACATACTTTGTCTCTAAAACAAATTTTACATACAATATAAAGAGATAATGCTTATTCTAATAAAAATATGTTTATCAACATACAAAATACTATACTTTGAATGTAACTTTATTTACAAAAAAGCGTAAAAAAGTTTTACAGATACTAAATTCAATGGCTCTCGTTTAACAGCGAATCAGTGAATTAACAGTACTTTGATACATACTACTAAATAAATACTGGTTTTTTCGACTAAAATTTTTATAAATCGCGAAAACTAGGATTTTAGGTAATTCTCTTTTCATAGAATATAAATGGAATACCATTCTATATTCTTAAAAATAAAATTTGCCAATATTTATAACGGCTTGGTGCTTAAAATTAATTACATAATTTTTTACCCTACATGTGCAAATAAAATTAATTCAGTTAGATGGTATTAATTCAATTGCATCAAATTAATTCAATTGGATTAATTTTAACATTTATGAGTGACTGTTTTTCGCGCTTTTTTAGGTAATTAATTAATTTTTTTCGTGCTTTTGAATTTATTTGTAGTGATAATTAATATCAACCCAGCAAAAATAGACATTTTTGTGGCTCTGCTTGTAAGCGAAAGATATACATATACGTAATTGTAATGAAATATTTTTCATGTCCATTATATTAAAGTAATTGTAATGAAATTAATTTTAATTATTACAAACTTAGACATGGATTTTTATTACCGTTACTTTTATACAAAGGTAAATATTTTTCTTTTTTCGTGTGCTTTAATTTGAATTCATGGTATGCTGATTCGTCGCTTAAGCACCGTAAGTTGTTTTTCACGTGGAAAAATTTCACTCGAACTTTAAAGGCTTGAAACTGCAATTTAAATTATAAAACTTAATAATTTTTTAGTTTAATAATAAAGATACAATCACAATATACACAAAATGTCACTTTTTCACCAGAAAAACAATAGTTTTGTACATTAAATTTGCGTGAAAACAAACTCTACACACTTTTCACGTGAAACTGATTATCGCGAAAAATTATTTTACGGTGCTTTAAAGCTAAAATAACGAATAAGCTTAAATTTTGAGCTAAAAGTATAAAATGCCCCATAAGCGCTCATCAACCACAATATTTTATATGAAAATTTATAACTTTGCCAATAAAGGCGAGACTATAGAAAAATCAAACGTATTTCGCTTTTAGTTAAGTTATGATTTTTTTTTTAATTTCATTACAATTAATGAATTGTTTGTTTATTATATTACGAAGAAGTAATGTAAATGAAAATCAAACCATTACTTTATATAATAGGTATGAAGATAAAACTTTCATTACCATCACATAAAGAAATTGTAATGAAAATGTAATGGTAATAATTTTGGACCATCTCTGGATACAAGTAGCAGTAAAAATGATCTTCTAGTTCTGCAGTGCTGCTAAAACCATGTATATTTTTTGCTGTGGTATAAAATAACCTATTTCAAAATAACCAGAAAATAAATATATAGCAAACCGAATGACATATTTTTTTCGAATCGCGGAAGGCCAAAAGTGTTAAATTTAAGGTATATTTTTTAAATTATATAAGTATTAGAATTAATTCCATTAGGTGTGTGTTATAAATTCGACTGAACATTTTTAGTTTTTTTTGTTTCTTTAAGAAGATATGCCTTACGCGCTCTACCGACCTTTTTTACCTTTTTAATTGATAAACTGTGTGATTCTTAGTGAAATTAAAGTTATTCAAGTCGTGCGTATACGTGATTGATAAAATAGCTGTGAATCAGCTACATAGTTAATGACACATTTTTGCGATTAACGCGATTTCTTTGTGCTTTTACAGTTCGAAAATAACTTATTTAACTTTTTGGTTCAAGGCGTAAAAATCTCACTTATGCAAACAGCGAAAGTTTCGTATCATTCAACTTTATGAAATTTAGTCGCTGAATGAACAAATTCAAAATAGAAAAGCAGGGGAAATTACGGTAATCGCATATTTTGCCACTGACTTTGTAACTGATTAACGGCGATTATTTCAAACTCGAACACTTACAACTCACTTGAATAGCCTTAGTTTCACTAACGATCCAACAGTTTCACAATTACAAAAGAAAAACAAGAACCGCGGTGGGGCGCGTAATGCCTTTAAAGACACTTAATTAAATTTTAAGTTGCTTTTATTACATACACTTACCTTATGGATTATATTAAAATACTGCTATAGGGTGAAAAAATACACTTTAAATTTAACGCATTTAGGCTTTCGCGATTTAAAAAAACACTATATGGAACGGTATTCCATATTTTTTAAGCCCGATAGCAAGCAAAAAACCACGAAAAAACATTCTAATTCGCCGGTTTAAAAAAAAAAAATTATTCATACAAATGTTGTTTTTCATTTTGTTTTTTATTTACAAATACTTTTTGTTTGGCATTTTTTATTTCTACCGAAATTTGTCGGTAACTTTTTCTAGCGAATAATATCGTTAACTAAAATATAGTGAATCACTTTTTCGGTAACTCAACCGACAATTATCGTTAGTTAACGAAATCGATAAAATCGTTAAGAAAGTTAGAGAATCGCACTACGTGTCTATATTATGGTTGGCAACCGAAACAAATAAGGGTATTTGTATCGGTATTGGTATCGATTTTTTATTTGTATTGGTATTGGTATGGGTAACGGTGTTTCATTTGTATCGGTATTGGTACCGAAATATAAACAACCATGTGTGTAGTTGTTGTAAAAAACACAATTAGGTTGCGCTATCTGTTGTATCGTTGTATCGTCCTAACAAAAAACGTTAAAATTTTTATTTGACTTTAACAACGATTTTCTATTCGGTTTTCTATCTGTTAGCACACTCTCAAACATAGAACACTAAACATACGTAAAAATGTTGAATCGTGCTATTCTCAAATGTTGTATTTTTTCAATTTAAATTCTAACAACTCTGTTTTTTGTTGGGACGACACAACGTTACAACAAATAGCACACCCCTTGTGAACAACCTAAATGTTGCTAAACCAAATTAAAAAAATAATAGCAATACGCCTGCTAGCAATAAAAAACGTTAAAAACATTTTTTTATTAGAAACCGATTCAATACCGGTACGATACCGGTATTAGGGGAAAAGGTTTTTGGATACCGGTATTTTTTAAAATTAAGAGGTTTTGTATTGGTGTGGGTTATCAATTTGAAAGGGTTTTGAAACGGGTAACGGTATTATAAAGGTATCGGTTGCCAACCTTGGTCTATATTAAAAATAAAATAAAGAAGCAAAAGGTGCTTTTGGTTAAATTTGCAAAATATATTTTTGTAAACTTAGAAGAATAATCAACTATTTGTACAAACTTTTTTTATGAGTGCACTCATGATTCACATATGCCCATATATGATCATATATGGGCATATACCTCCATTAGACTGGTCCAAAAAAAAAAGTTGGAATTTACACGCTCCACAACCCTAAAACTAAGCCACTTTCAAAAAAATCACCAAAAAAGTTTTGTTTAGAAGTAGCACATCGCAATTGAAGTTTCGAAATTGTTCTATTATTTTTAATTAATTAAAAATAATGGAAAAAATGAGAAAAATTAAATATAATTATTATGATCGCGACGTATAAAATCTAGTATATTTTTAGGTGTACGTTACGAATATGAAATCAAAATTGAAATACGAGTCGCGGATTTCGCGAAATTTTAAAATTTCATACAAAAAATGGGTGCGTTCGGCAGATACAATTTAATAGTCAACAGTTCTACAACAGTTGTACAACTATCTGCTGAACGACCTGATCACTAACCGCTCAGTCTGAGCGCTCAGGTAACGCTGTCATATTTTGGTAGCGTAAAATATATTTGCTAATTTTGATCAATAAGTGATACATTTGTTGTTGTTCATTTACAATAAAAATTGTTTTGTAAGAATGACAAATAAAAACATACAAATATAATTCGAAAACAAAAATTAAAAAAAATAAAAGGAAACTATAGAAAAAGTGTATTATAGTTTATTTAGACTGGATAAAAACTAGTAGTTTTTGGTCATTTTTAGGTTTTGAGCCGAAAACTATAAAATTAATTTAGTTTTTCCATACAATTTTCATACAAACTGAAAACCAGATTCTACCTGGTTTTTGCCAAAAACCAAGTAAAAATATCTGAAATTTGTATTTTTGATACACCCGATTTCTTTTATAACTAATTTTCGATACACCCTGTTACAACGAATATAGAATTAAAGCAAGTGTCAAAAATATATTTTTTAATTTTTTTTAAATATTTCAGTTTTAGTTTAAAATTGTGTGTTGTTATACATTTTTAAAGGTGTTAATAATTTTTCTTAATTAATTTAACCATAAAAACATAAAGAAAAGTGTTTAATAAAAAAGTGATGTGACTAAGAAAAACTAAAAATTCAGTGTAAATGAATTGGCTTTTGTGATTTAGTTTTGTACAAAAACCACCTGGTTTTTGCTCAGTCTAAATTCAGTATTAAAAACAAAACAAAGAAAACTTCGTTCAGCAGAGTAAGTAATCACAAATCTCTACAAGTCACCGGTATCAGTTTAAGGTTTCTCTGCCGAATGCTACCAATGTTCAACTTTGATCAGGATGTTTTCTTATATTTACGACTATGAAAATTTCTTTTTTGCATTAATATATATCTGTGGAATGTCCTATTATGTGAGATAGGGTTTTTATATTTTTATATATTTATTCCCGTCGTTCCAAGTTGGAGCGTAAGAGATAGCGTTTTTGGTAGCAATAAAATAGGGTTTTTGGTAGCAATAAAATTATAGCAAGCTAAATAAAAGCGAAATATTAAAAAAAGTCAAATTTTAAGTTAATTTGCAAGGATATCTGTTATCCTTTTTAAATTTAAAATCAGTGTTATATATAATGAAGGCCCGTGGTAAGTAAATTGTAAAAGTATAACAAATTGCATTTTTCGATAACACCGTTTACAGGTAATTAGGAAAATACCTAAAAAAACTTGAGTTTTTTTAAATTTTCAAAAATCGCCAATAATTCATAAACCACAAACTTTTTTTAAATTTTGATGGCTGATTCATAATCTTCGTTAAAATGAAGATCAGATTTGAGAAATTTGCGCATACAAGTCAAAAACAAGTTGAATTTTTAATTACATCTTTTCGAAAAATTTGGAAATTTTAACTAAAATATGTATTTTTTTGTATAATTTTTAAAAAAAGTTTTGATTTCAAATTTCTTTTATTCACATTAATTAAGAACAGATTGAAAAAAAAAAAAAAATTGTTAAATAATAGCGTACATGTTAAGAAATAATTAAATTTAAGGTCAACCCTACTTTTTGTACAAATTGCTCTAGAGATAAATTACTAATTCTTAGAAAACAACTTTTTGTGCTACCTCTAAATAAAAGCGGATTTAGCTGAAACTTGGCACAGAGAGTTTTTAGACATTAAGGAATGGGACAACATTGTGGAGATCGCGAATTCTAACTTGCTTTTTTGGACCACTCTAACCTCCATATACCCTCAAATTTCGGATCCAAAGATATATGGAGATATATGAGATATGGTTATACATGGAACTATGTATGTACGTATTTGACTATGTATGCCCATGTATGATCACATACGAGCCAATGTATGATCATGGATGTTCATATATATTCCGATTTTTACATGCCCAAATAAAAAAGTCTTGATATATTCATATATTATTTTATGTAATTATGGCCCTATGCTCCAACTTGGAACGACGGGAATATATATATATATTTTATGTAATTGCATACAGTAACTTATAGTTACATATGGCCACATATGCTTTTAAATTCAAGCATATATATTTTTATATAGTCATATATTAGATATTTTTCCGCAAAGGTTTTAATAGGGAGACATATGTGATTTTATATTATTACATATTGGCCTACATATAATTGTATGTGCTATATATACAAGGTGGCGCAAAAATAACCTTCCGATGTTTTTTGGCTGTAATTTAAAAAAAAAATGAAAAACTTTGATTCTTCTTGTGGATTATTTTTATTTGGTCTTTTAATTTTTTTACATCAGGTCGGGAATATGATGTCATGTAAATGGCCGCCGCCACAGTTGATTGTCATTTGAGCCCTTTTTATGGCATTTTCCATCACTTTGGCCGGCGATAGGTCCTCACATTCTTGACGGATATTGTCTTTAAGAGCTGCAAGAGTCTGAGGCTTGTTGACATAAACCCGCGACTTCAAAAAGCTCCACAAAAAGAAGTCTGGAGCGGTCAAATCAGGCGATCTTGCTTGCCAGTGCAAATCGCCAAAACGGGAGATTAGGCGCCCGGGAAATGCATCCTTCAGCATATCGGTTGTGGCACGTGCAGTGTGTGCCGTTGCACCGTCCTGTTGGAACCACATGTTTTCCAATCCCAATTCATCAAGTTGCGGCAAAAAGAACTCGTTGATCATTGCTCTGTAGCGCTCACCATTCACAGTAACCGTTTGGCCCGCGACGTCTTCGAAGAAAAAAGGTCCGATGACTCCTCCAGCGAAAACAGCACACCATACAGTGACTTTGAGCGGGTGTAATGGCTCTTCGTGAGTTACACGCGGATTTTCAGTGCCCCAGAAGCGTAAATTTTGCTTATTTACGTACCCGCTAAGATGGAAATGGGCCTCATCACTCACGATTGGCGGTCAGCAGCTAACAGCTGATGCACCTTCTGGATTTTGTACGGAAACATCTTCAAATCTTGTACCCAAATTCGCTGTAAAGACCGTCGACTGATACCCATTTGCGTGGCACGTCGTCTGGTCGATGTCGACGGCGCTTCCATGACATCCTCGGCTACAGCAGCAATATTCTCTGCAGAACGGCTACTCCGGGGTCTGCCTGGCAGCATCTCGTGTTGTGCCAGTCTCTTCCAGGCGAGCGGCTAAATGTCGCAGTGTTTCACCAGTAGGCGTTGGACGGCTAGGAAATCTGCGACGAAATTCACGTTGTGCCAAAGTCACCGACCGATTATTGGTCAAATAAATAGTCACCAATATTCCGCGTTCTGGAGCAGTGTAGCGTAACATTGTTTATTAACGTGTATTTCGCATGTGTTTACTACACAAATGTCAAAACAGAACTGACATTAGGGGCCAATCGCAAAATTTATAGCATTTTCTGATAGGAGGATTACTTTTGCGCCACCTTGTATATATATATAGTACATAAAGTAACATATAAAATATATAATTACATATACGTTTATATATAATTTAGTATGACACTGTACATAATAATATAAAACTATATGTGGAGCCATATAAGAAATATTTTATAATTTGTGTTAGTTATGATTATAAATTGACGAATATGAACCCATATATAACTTAATAAGGTTCCATATCTACAATATTTCATGATTTCTTTAATATATAACAATATAACGTTCTTCATAAAATCATCTATAATTATATATCATCTAGGGTTTGGGATTTCCCGGACTTTTTTATTTCCAGGGAAACGGGAATAAAAAAATTTGATTCCCGGGAATCCCGGGAAATATTTTTGAACAAAATTGTTAATGAAAACCACCTATATAAGAAATTTTTGTTAAAAAAAAACACTATTTCAGTACAAATTCAGTCTGTGTAGTGAGAATTCAAAGTAAAAATATCAGAATGTTGAACATTTGATTTCACATAAATTACTCTAAGCACTGCCAAATGAATTGCATGATTCCAGCAAAAAGCACCCACTACTGGACTGTCGGAAACAAACCGTTTCATCACATTTGGCCCATTAGATATGGTGGCCACAATGTTATTTTCCAAAGACAAATTAAACTCTTTTAGGCTTATTTCTACAATTCTTCTTATTTCATCAGCATTACATCTTCCTGATATATAAACAGGGGGTATCCATTAGGGATGCCAAACGGGAAATCCCGAATCCCGAAATCCCGGGATTTTCGGGATTGGCAAAATCCCGAATCCCGGGATTATTTCTCAAAAATCCCGGGATTTTATTATTTTTTAATATTAATATAAACGCAAATAAACAAAGTGTGCAATTTTAGATTACCTACGTTTTTTCTTGAATTTTCTCATATTGACAAGAAATTGATGCCAAGATATTGGTAAAATTATAAATTAAGTAGATTATTCGAGTAAACTATGCAAAGACTTTGCAGAAATATTTGAAATTTTGGTAAACAATATTAAGTTTTTGAGTAATACATGCGAAAAATCAAGATTGTTATTTTACCGATTTATTCTTCCAAGCGAAATTCGATTTCTGAAACTTGGACTGTAAGTTTTGGCTGGGACTGTAAGTTTGAATTCTTCCATGAAAACATTTGATAACGATAACCAAATAACTTTGTTGCTGTAATTACACGATTTAGTGGGCAAGGTTATCGCAACGAATCTGTTTTAAAATCTGCTTACAAAATACTGGGCGCAAGTGTATTAAGTACACTTGTACACAAGTACAGGCCTTCATATATTATCCCAGCCAGAAAAATACAAACGGGAAAGTGATGGCAAGGTATTTTAACAGATGGTACAAGTACTGACAAAAATTGTTTTCCCATTTCCAATATGATAACGTCAATAGACAAAAGGACCGGCAGTTCAAAAAGCGCCGGAAAAGTACTGGAGAAACAAAATTTTTAACTTTGGCAAAACGCTGCCAAAACCAATAAATAGGTGGTTTGGAATTATATTTTCCAAAATAAAATTTAAAAAAAGTTCATATGTATCTTTTTTTTGCCCTGCCGTGATGTTTTGTAAAACAAATACTGGCACAACGATGTTTGCAAACACTGGCAAAGCGTCCCAAATGAGTGTTCTTCCAGTCATTTATTTTTAACATCGCGGTTACCCAGTGGTATGCAAGTACTTGATTTTTCATACCACTGTCAATTTCTGACAGAGATGTTTCAATATTCATAAAATGTACCACATTATTAACAACTATTAAATAATTATAAAACGCTTTATTCTATAAAAAAATTAGTTACATAACATAAAAATTTTTACAAATAAAGGAAAATTTAAATCCCGAAATCCCGTAAAATCCCGGGATCCCGAAAAATTCCGTAGTCCCGAAAATCCCGGGATCCCGATTTCGGGATCATACAAAATCCCGAATCCCAAATATCAATCCCGATTGGCATCCCTAGTATCCATAAAGGTGTTTTAAGATTTTCAAAAAATTTCACACACGAATGAGAAGAAAAATACAAAGAATTTGAAGAAATTTAACAGGGAATGAGAGAAAATGAAGGACGTCGCTATAACAATAAATTTAATAAAAACTGGTTTACAAGCAAACAACATCATTAAAAAAAATAATTAAAATTGATTATTTATTATTTATTTCACTCTTAGGCCTGGTATCTTATGTGATATTAAACAATGATTAAGAAGAAAATCATTGCTTAGCACTTAATTACAGTAACTCATCAAATTTTTATCTCTGATTTTACTCTAAACATTGCTTAAATTTAATTACAGAAATTTCTGTGATTAAGACCTTAAACACAGATTTTTTTAGTTAGTAATTACATTTTAGTTAGTATTAACATTTTTTTCTAATGTTGGTAACTTTTTAAAAAGTTTTACGTAGACCAATTAATTTGTAAATAAACACAGTACAACATCTTTATGTGCCATCTAAATAATGAACATCTTTCGTAACTTGCACATATATCTTCTCTAAAAATACCAATTGGAATTAAGAAAATATTTGGTGGAAATTTTAATAATATGACATAATATTGGATTCTGTACTAATAGTTTGTTAGAATCGGTCATAATTTTGATCTATATTTAGCACAAATAAACCATGATTCGTGGAAAGAAAATTTTACCAAAAAATGTGTTTAAGGTGTCTCACAATAATTTTTGCAATTCTGCCGTTTTTAATTACAAATAATTTAAATTTTCGAATTTTCTGGAAAAATATGAGATATATAAAGATGTAAGACATACTTCATGCAAGATCTTAAATTGCAGTTAAGGAGTATAGTTTTTTTATTAAATTTTTTCTTATTTTCTTATTTATTGAACCAATTTTTACTATTTAATAAAATTTAACCATAAAATTTAATCTACCACATTCTATTAAAAATTGTTGAAATGTCGGACAGAGTCAGTTAGGTTAAGATTTATGCATACAAGATTATTATTGATGTTTTTGATACAATCAATACAAATTTTGAAGTCAGAATTTATTAGAAAACTTCCCTACGGGAAATTTTAACAAACTGTCACCGAACTGGCTCCTTTATATGAAATGGACTGGTCACTTTTACATGGCGTTGTCATAGAAGGGGGAAATTGACCCCTTGTGACATGTCACCAGACAAATCCCAGGACAGGTCAAAGAACTTTGTTTTTTATGAGAGTTACTGAAGGAGCCAGTTCGGTGACAGTTTGTTAAAATTTCCCGTAGGGTAGTTTTCTAATAAATTCTGACTTCAAAATTTGTATTGAATGTATCAAAAACATCAATAATAATCTTGTCCTTCATAAATATTTCTTAATAACACCTTCCTGGACTAAAAACAAATTTAAATTTATACACACTTACCCAATGAAAAAAATTAAGATATGCATGTAGCATGCAAAAAGACACTTCCTATTTGAGGCATTTAGCGATTGATGATATTTAAAACAACAATTTGGCCATATATTTTACAATTTTATGACCCCGTATCATACGAAAAATTCAACAAAAAACTCTTATTTCGCGAGTTTCCAAACTTTTTTTATTTTCTTTAATTTCTTATTCGTATTGTCAAATGAAAATGTTTAAAATTAACAAATCATTGATTAAATTTTTATAAGTTACCGATATTATTTTCAGTAAGTTTAAGAGCTAATCAATGATTTCTAAATCAATGATTAAAGTAAACTAAGCATTGGAGATAAGATACCAGCCCTTAAAGTTGTTTTTGTTACCGCTTTAATCAATAATCATAAGAAACAATAAAAACAGTGCCCTGTTAACTTTTTCGGTTTTCCGTTTGTTTCTCTTATTCTTCAAAGGAATTAACAGGATCCCAATCCATATAAATTTAAAGGGAACCAAAGAGTACACTTTTTTCGTATGAACCAAATTCAGATGTCGGATAACCAAATTTAGATACCTCCGTTAACCATTAGTCTTTTAGGGCAAATATTGCACTGCGCTGCATTTTCCTTTTTTGGGAAGTATTTCCATACTCCGGACATTTCATTCTTTAATATAAAAGAATATATTAGTTTGAAAGCAGGTGTATTAAAATAAAGTAAACTTACTTGAAAATATCACATTTATTAATGAAAACGTTACTTATAAAATTATTGGCCCTTAATATAAAGGAGTATTTTAAATTTAAAGTCGACTTTATTTCTAATCATACGGTTTTGTTAATTTTGTGAATAAAAACCTTACAAAAATATTTATATTTTCAAACATTTTGATTGGTTGCAAATAAATTAACCCAATATTTTAACTAAAGTCGACTTTAACTAAAATATACATTTGAAAAATTTAAAAAATCCTATTCCAAACAAAAACAATTTAAAAAACTAAATATTTTTAAAATTTCCCGTTTTCCCGGGAAAAATATATTATTTTCCCGGGAATTCCCGGCAAACTTTTCCCGGGATTTCCCGGGAATTTCCGAACCCCAAACCCTAATATCATCCCACATAAGCAATTTTTTCAAAGTAATAAAACCGTTCCATGTTAACAATGATTTTGAACTAGTTTTATATTTAGCAATTACTAGGGATTGGCGCGTAACACGTTCGTGAGTCACGTCAGCCCAACATGACGTAACCTTTTTATACTTATCTTTTTATACTTTGTAATTGTAATTGAAAATTTTCAATTACAATATTAAATATTGCATATCTTTTTTATTTAAAATAATTTTTGTATATTGTTAGATATGGTAATATATAATATGATAGAAAGTAGAAGGTCAATATTTAGATATAATTGTATCAAACTATGTCCACTTTTATAACATTTTATATACTTTTATACAAAAAGATATAATTTTATGTAATTGGATGAGGACAAATTTCGGATACAATTGTATCGAATTGCGTAAAATTGTATCAAATTATACCAAATTGTATACAATTGTATACAATTCGATACAATATAATGCAATAAGATGTTCTCACTTTTCGGATATAATTGTATCTAATTACATAAAAGATTATATAAAATTAAATATAACTTCATTCGGCTCCATACAATTTTTTTTACTTGGGTGGGTGTTAAAATTAGGACAGTACACAATCTTATTTTCTCCATCTCCAGATTTTTTCTAACTGTAGGCCATTTTCCAAACAAATTTAATCTCTTATTAATTATGCATGCAGATCGATGTCCATTCTCCCTTTGAGATATCTTCAACGGATGGTAGTATTATAGCTCTGCAAAAATCGGATGAAATTATAGCCTCTTATAAAGTTTTGGAAACAGTGTAAGTATATTAAATAGTTAAATGTTCAAAATTAAGGCTTAAAAATTGGAATTTTGTTTAAGAGCTTCAAGCAATTTACGTGATCTTAATGTTGGTCAGAGGAAGTGTGTTTTTAACGATGAAGAAACTTCTGGTTTGAAGGTAGGTATGAATAAATAAATATAAAGAGATGCTTAAAACACGCCTAGATAGGGTAGAAAACTGCTAGAAAGACAGTATAGTAATATCTCTGCAATGCACTTTTGTGAATAATATGAGCTATTCTACAATTGTAGTTTTCTCTAACATCGATAACTTTCAAATCTCTTCACTTTTTCTTTTAACAGGTTTATAGCAAATCTCTGTGTTTGGCTAAATGCCGTGCTATGATGGCCATAGAAATGTGTGATTGTGTACCATTCTTTTATACATTTTTTGGTAATCTAAATTTTTGTGATACTAAGGAGACCTTTAAAAACATAATACCTTAATTCGATTTTGAAACTTGATTCAATTTTGAACGAATCGATGAGCCCAACTCTTTTTTTCAGTTATTTCCTACTTTATTCATTCAATATTTTGTTCAAAGAATCGGTTTGATATTGGTGGATTCTTTTCCTAGAATTAAACAAATTGATTCGATGTTAATTAAAAAATCAATTTAACCAAAAATTTTTATTTCGCGAATCAAATCATATAACAAACAATTTGATCGCATTGAATCAATATAAATTTAAGCAAATCATATCTTGCTTTATTCAATTTCAAATCATTAATTTAATTATTTATTCATTGAAAAGGAATTATATTTTTCAAGCTCTGTTGAGGAGATATTTTTAAATATTTTAACCACTTTATATATTAGATGGACCAAGCTGTACTCCAGCTGGTTTTGAATGCCTGCTCGATTTTAAATGGCCCGTTTGGGCTTTGCATATATGCAAATGTCCAAGCACCTGCATAGAAATGGAGTATACTGTACAAACGGTTAAGAAAAGTTCTTGGGGTGGTAATCGTGTTGAAGAAGGTGCTAAAACTGATGTAGTCACTTCAAGTTTTCGCTGGGATCTTATACCGCCGAAAGTTCGTATGCGTCGAGATGTAGTTTTTAGTTTTGAGGATTTAATGGGTAAGCTTGAGAACTAAATATCAATGTAATGCAATGTTTTCTAATTTAGGCTGCACAATTTTCTATCAAGTCAATTTTGTTGCTCTGACGAAACAAGTCATGTGTTCTGAGGTAATTTAAAAAGTGCTTTGTATTGGCTTTTCGCAATATGTTTTTGAAATTATTATATATAATTGTTATAGATGTGATCTACCAAACAGGTCGATTTCAGATTTTAAAAATGAAAAATTTCAAATTAGTGGCACACATTTTTTTATAGATTAACTTTTTTAAAATAAAGTTATAAACAAAAAACCGAACACATATTCGCTAATAAATATTTTAAAATTTTTGGATTTTTCTGACATGTGACCGCATATTTTCAAGTAACCTTTCCGTGCTGAGTCCGAATTTGGTTTCCAAATTTTTCCAACACATCTGGTTTTTGAGCAAATTGAGGTCAAAGTTAACATCGAGTTAATGAAAAAAGATGACACAGGTTTTGCAATCATCACGGTAAGTTTATTCGAAAACGCATAGTCATGCTATATTTCCATTATTGATTTTAAGTAATGTTGTTTTTTTAATTTTTCCGTCCGTCCGTCTGTCTCTTCAATTATTCTTGTGCGCATGCTAAAGGTCGCAAATATTAAGATATTGTGATGAAATTTGGTAGACCGACTTATACTGACCCAAGGACGAAGTCTATTGATTTTGGTTTAAATCGGTCGATGTTTGGGCCTAGTGCCCAACCGAATTGATTCGGTTGCTGGAACCTCGTAGTTCGGTTGCGAAAACCGAACTGGGTTGAGGCAACCGAATTACGAGGTTGCAGCAACCGAGCCAATTCGGTTGGAAAAAATTCGGTTGGCACAATTGAATTTAATTTAATGGCACATCCACGATTTTTTGTACTTTGTATTCTCTACAGCATATCTTTCTCCAAAAATCGCTAAAAGGTTAAATTCAAATTGAAGTCACCTCTACAGATTTAAATTTTAATTAAAGTTATACCCAAAAGAGTTGAAAAACTTTTGAAAGTTAAAAGCAAAATTAGGGTAAATTAGGGTAGTTTTTAATTGAGTATAGCACATCAGCAGTCTAAATATTAAACTTTAACATGTTCGCCTGATTAAATTCGTTGCCTAGAAAATGCTGATACCATCAAAAATATTATATATTGTTATTAAATGGTTTAAATCCTGAGTTACATGGAATCGTCCGGTTTCGTAGATTTACCCATATATTTACAAACAGAAAATTTTCAATTTTGTAAGAAAATGTTATATAAAAATATTGCGAATACGTCTAATAAAGATGCTTGTAGGAAGCCAAATCCAATTTCTTAAGTTTTCCGTTTCATTGTGTAGGACTAGTGAGTTGACCACCAACTATTTATATGCTTAATATTTACTCGTATGACTTGCACCGCTTTGTGGAACACGGCACATTGAATTTATATAAGTTTTTCTAAAATCAAAATTATGTACACCCAAAAAACAGATTCAGTTCTGATAACCGCAATTGTAGCCAATCGAATGGTTTGGTTGTTGTAGACGAATTTTTCAGTTGTGGCAACAGAAAACCAATTGAGACAGAACTAATTTGACTGTGACAACGGAATTTCAGTTGTATCAAGAATAATTCAATTGCCGCAACCGAAAAATTCATTTGATGCAACTGTACCATTCGATTTGCAACAAATGGGGTTGTCAACACCGAATCTGTTTTCTGGGTGTAGAACATTTCGTATCAGCTGTTTTATAGCTGCGGCTATAGTTATGATCAGAGAAGACTCAAAAGCAAAATCCGTTGTATAAGTATAAAGCAAAAAAACATTACGAAAGTAAAAAAAAAAAACTTGGAAAAACAACATTTCTTGTTTTTAAAAAGTTAAAATTTATGAGAAAAATATTTTTTTTATTAGCAAGAAAGAATTTTTTGGCAAAAAATCATCAAAAAAAAGAAAAATCTTTCTTAAAAAGAAAATGCATTTTAAAAGCTAGAAAAACGGAAAGTCCAATAAAAGCAAAAAAGAAGCAATTATGAGTAAATAAACGAAAAACAGCATAAAAAGCAATTTTTTTTCAGTGCATTGTGGAACCAGAATTGTGTCCAGCATTCTAGTGGAAAATAAATAATAAAACATTAATCTTATTTATTTTCCAGTGTCCTTTGGAGGAACCTTAGCCCTATTTCTTGGATTCAGTCTTTTATCACTGATTGATATGATCTATGTTTTGGCCAAACAAATTGGAGAAGATATAAATGATTTATGCCGTTACAGCTATAGGGGATGTAAAAACTTTAAGCAAAAATATTGGAATCGAAGAAAAGTGCAGCAAATTCTCCCAATTGAGAGAGTGGATAAGGCCGCTGAAAAATTAATATTTTTGAAAAACATCGAACAAAAGCGGACAATTTTATTAAATATACATGTTAAATCTTCAGAAGATATACCAGATTTGGAAAGTATTGCTGGTGAAAATCTGCTATTGGAAAAGTCACATGATAGTTCTGTATTTGAATATGTTAATTAACCTAATATATTGCAATAAAAGCTTTAAAAGTTTTAGTTAAAAATACTAAAAATTAGGTAAAAATTATATGCAAAAAAAAATGCTGAAATTATCAGATAAACACTAGTAAGATAAGAACAGTACAAATAAAACTGTCAAATATTTTTTTGGTGAATTTTAGTTAAGTTTAATATATTCTAATAAAATAAAAAGGTTGCACTGAAAATTAGGAATTGGATGACAATTAAGGGTTTTCTTTTAAATCCATTTAATTTATTTCAAATTGTTCACACAGACAATGAAATATACAATATACTTAAATTACATTTATTACTTAATTAAGATGCATTATGATCAGAGATATTGGATCCCAATATAAATAGAATGAAATTAAAAACCTTTTAATCCATTACCCAGCAAAAAAAGAGATGCCGAAGCAGTAGAAAAAGTACTACAACTGATGATCTAGATGTACTTTTTTTTAACATAAACACTAGAGTTGTCAAAACCGGTTTCCGAATTATTCGATAAACCGTTTTTTTTTCTATATTTCCGGGTTTTTTAAACCGGTTTTTGAAAAAGGCGGTTTTCGAATTATTCGAGAAACCGGTTGTTTCGTGTCGAATAATTCGACATTTTCGATTATTTAGAATGTGAAAATTTCGAATAAATTTTCTTCATTTGTTCAATAATTATGCAATATATTTAAGAACCTATGCATAATAATTTGAAAACCTTACGATATAACACATTTATAAAATGAATTTTGTATGGAAAATTTGTTTTTTAAGTAACTTAAAAATTATCAAAGTGATTATGCATATGACCCTTAATGTTTGATTCCCTCCTTTAGGTAGGGTTTATTGACTTTGTCGTTACTATGACGTACATTAGTGGACTATTATCGAAAAAATTTATTTTTTCAAAAAAAAATGTTGAAATTCTTTCAAGAGACTGTTTTTTTTTGCAGAATTTTACATGTTCTATCTATCTTAAAAAAGTCATACTTTTTTGACAATAAGTTTATTAGGAAAGATTTTAAAATTTGTCCTAATATAAGCTCATGTTTTCCATTTCCTCAATAAATAAGAGATTTTTCTTATTTTTTAGCTTTTCTCCCTCCGTGATAAAACATTTTGCGATTTGAAGCCCTAAAATTGTAATAAAAATTTTAAAAGTCACAAATTGTTTCACATTAATTGGAAAACTACAATCTTCATAAGGGCAAAGTTATTTTTTGCGACATTTTTAAATCGACTTGTCTATTAAATTATTGCGAAAAAAAACTTCTACCACAATTTTGTAACAATTCCAGAGTAAGTGAAAAATCATTTCTGTTTTTATGGAGGTTAATAGCTTTTTTCGCAAAATTTACGAACAAAATACTGGGCTTTTAGATCTGTCCGAAAGTGTTTTTATTTAGAAACAAAAAAAAAAAACGACAGCGCCTTTAGAATTTCCAGCAAAAAAAGAGATGCCAAAGTAGTAGAAAAACCACTACAATTAATTATCTAGATGTACTTCTTTTTTAACATAAACACTAATGATTTTAACATTGAGTTGTCATAGGAGAGGAGTACTCCCACTTAACATTTTTTCAGTACTTTTTGAACGAGTGCAAAGGAAGCTCTTTTTCACCAATTAAAAGTTAAAAAAAATTCTTTACAAAAAAAAATTATATTTTTTTATTTTACAAAAGCTTTTTTATTGCCGCCACCGGGGATCGAACTTGCGACTTCACGATTGCTAGTCGAGCGCTCTACCGCTTAGCTATTCTTTGATATGAAAGTTGACTGACATAAAAACACCACTTTGATAATGCGAGATATTGTTCCTTATTCTCTTCAATAAAAGTACTTATTAAACAAGTGTAAAAGGTGCACTCCAATTCAATATTGGTTTCAGTTCTATTTTTACAGGTACATAAAAATCAATTTCCCATCATTTTTTTTATATATACATATTTTTAAAAATTTTAAAATTAAACAAATATTGAATTTAAACAAATTAATTACAAATATTTAAAAAAAAAAGTTAATAGAATAGGAAAAAAAAAAAAATATTGGTCCCGCCGGGAATCGAACCCGGGACCCTCCGTTTGGAAATGGCAAGTGATACCAAAATAACTTTTTACGATCACTTTTAGAGCAATTACTCTTTAGAAGCAATACTTATATGATTTTTTAGATGTCGTTCAGAAGTAATTCTAAAAAAGCTGTAAAAATGTAATAACGGATACTTGGGAAACAATGAAAGAAGTGATTTCTTGAAGTTGTTCAGAAGTAATTCGAAAAAAGCTGTAAAGATATAATAACGGATACTTGGGAATCAATGAAAGAAGTGATTTTTTGAAGTTGTTCAGAATAACTTCTAAAAAAGCAATAAAAATACACTAACGGATAATTGTGAAGCATTGAAAGAAGTAGTTTGTAAAGCACTACTTGCAATTTTTTTTGCTGGGTTAATAACTTTTAGTTTTAAAGGTGGATTCTCACTAACGGAATAATTTACGCTGTGAATTGCTTTCAAGAAAGGAAAAAAAATAGAAAGTTTCAAGATTTTTAGCAATTCTTTGAAAGTTTTATAAGAAAATTTTCATATATAGCAATACAAAATGATTATTTACAAAAAACCGGTTATTCCAACCGGTTTTAATTAAAAAAACCGATACCCGGTTTTCCAAAAAGGCGGTTTTTAGAAGTATTCGATAACCGGTTTTTCAAATAGGTCGAATACTTGACAACCCTAATAAACACTAATGATTTCAACATTTAGCTGTCAAAGAAGAGGTATACTCCTACTTCAACATTTTTTTCATCACGTTTTGAACTAGTGCAAAAGAAGCTCTTTTTCACCAATTAAAAGTTTAAAAAAATTATTCCCGAAAAAAAACATATTTTTTTATTTCACAAAAGTTCTTCTATTGCCGCCACCGAGTATCGAACTTGCGACCTTTCGATTGCTACTCTAGCGCTCTACCCCTGAGCTATTCTTTAATATGAAAGCTGACTGGCATAAAAACACCATAATAAAATTTAATTTTAATTTTAATAATTGAAATTACATTTGAGCCCTTATTATTTCCTTATGAATTAACATACTAATTAGTATGGCAAGGAATTCCATGCAAATGCATGTTTTTTTCCCGATAGTCCAAAACTAATAATAACAAAACTAAATATTTATCCGAATCACCAAATTTAGAACAAAATGGCATAGATTTGTAGTTGCATATTTTTGCATATTTTGTCAAAAATGCATGCTTTTGCATATTTTCACATTAAATGCATATTTGATGCCTTTTTAATGCATATTTTGTGCTTTTTAATGCATATTTGTGCATATTTTTAATTTCTAGAAGTATTTTTTATTTTGTAAAAAAATATAAGAAATTAATTCGTTTTCATATTTTGATTCAATCAAAATAAACATTCTTAAAAACCTTATTGAACTATGGAAAATCTTCGAGTTCTGTGTCTGTTTGCAAAATAACTAACTTAAATATATTTTTAAGTGCATTATTTTTGCAAAAATTATAGTTTTTAGTGCATATTTCTTATATTCTTAATGCATATTTTTCTTTTTTAACCGCATATTTTTCGTTTTTAAGTGCATGAAATTCCTTGCCCTACTAATTAGTATATAAAAAAAATTAAAATTTTTCATTATTAGGAAATTTAGGTGCCTATTCCTTCTTGTGACTAATTGGGATCGTCATAAGACTATTTTTAAGACTGAAAGTCATAACTTTTCAATCAAAACAACAAAAAAATTCAACAAATTCAAATTTTATTTGTCAATGTTATGATTAATTTTTTTTTGAAGTTTTCATAAAAAAAATTTGGATAAATATAATTTATTATGACTTTGCAACAACAAATACATGGGGAATACAGGAACAACTAAGAGTCACAGACATTTCGTAGGGATATGCACGTTATTCTCCTAAAGCCACATGTACACACGAGAAAAAACTGCCAGAGATAGAGCAAAAAGTAAACATAAATAGCATAAATCATTCACAATTAGGGAATGCAAAATCCCGCACTTTTTGATTTCCCGGGAAAGCGGGAAATTTATATTGAATTCCCGGAGTTCCGGGATCCCACAAGGGAAAGGAATTAAAAAATATTTTATAATAATTTAAAAATTTGTATAAATAAAATATCTTAAACATCTCAAATTTTCATGATTGTGAAAAGGCTCAGGTGGGTTTTCTTGGAATTTTCGTAGTGAAAAGGAATTAATTTTATATTAGAAATTATATAAGTCTAATTATATATTTTTAAAAATTGAATAAACTAAAACTAATTTTTAGATTAAAAAGCTTGCCCGTCAAAAAAATAAAATACAGAAAATAATTTTAGAAAATTGGAGAAATTTTAAAAATTATGGGAATAAATTTTAACTTACTTGAAAATTGTTAAGATATTAATGTGCTAATTCATAAAAAAAATTATTTGGTATTTGAAGCTTGCTATAGTTAAAGTACATATTTCGCTTAATAAAGAGTTATTAGGAATCTTGATTCATAATCGTATTTTAACTATAAATTAATTTTTGGATTTGATACTGGCAACACTGTTGTTTATTTCTCTCTTCTCCCAAATAAGTCGTAAGTGATGTATAAATTTAGTAAACGATTGACTCGGTGATCGGAAGTGAAAATGTATTTTGTTAAACTAGAGGACTAATGATGTGCTAATATACATTTAAAAGCCATTAAAAATATTTTTTTTTTATTTATAAAGCAAATCAATGGAAATGTTTTTAAAAAGGTAATTTTTTAAAACATATTATTCGAAGCATACAAAAGTAATCGAATTTCGAATAATGTTTTGACAGTATGTACATCACTATTGTTTTGTTTTTCTTTTTAATTTTATTTTTACATTTTTTTGGAAATTTTTTCGAAATAGGTCATTGGCTACGCAATTGTTGTAGCTTTTTTCAGTTTGATGGATGCAAGTCGTTTGAAGCCACACATTCTAGGGATGGGATGGCTTTAATAAATCATTTCATGCCTGAAAATTAAATAATTAACAATTAAATGTTGGCTTCCTTACTCCAAACTTTATAAAAGGTTTAAAGTTAATGAGTATCGACTATAAACCTATATTATTTCTTTCGTTATTAAGCAAATATGAATACTGTTTTTCACAAATTAGCTTAAAATCCCGCAATAAGACTGTTGTAAAAGTTTATGAATTAGACCATAAATTTTTAAAAATCAATGGACAAATTTGTCTTTAATTCTGTACAGAATAAGTGCGATTCAAAATTTTATTATACAAACACTATTTGAGTGGTTTTAAGAGGCACTGGAAGGAACTTAAAAAGTTTGATCAAGTACACAAATTAATCAGTGTGTTCGTTAACTCGAAAATCTTACTACTTTTACTCAATCATTGTTTTGGTTACTCTTTGAATTTTTCCAGTTGTGGTAAAAGTAACAAATTGCAGTAAGTAAACCAACAAGCCTAAAGTAAAATGTTTACTATTTTCAAAAGGTTGGAAAATTTTGCATAAGAAAATTCAAAATAATTAACTTTATTATTTTAAGTTGAATTTTTTGAAATCCCGGGATTCCCGGTCCAAATTCCCGGGAATGCGGGAACAGAAAAATGCTTAATTTCCCGGGAATCCCGGGACGGGAAATCCCGGAATGCATTCCCTATTCACAATAGAGCTATTTAGAGGTGTTTTTTGAACTATCTCTAGCATATGGTGCCTATTCCCACAATGTGCCTTAATAAATACTTCATTGATATTTTGCTTTCAAAATATTCCATCACTTTCTGGAATGGAGAGACGATCCTTTCTTGGGCTTTCCAGTTCCCCATCATCAGATTTCTTGGGAAACATAAAAAATTCACATCTCTATTATCTACTCTAAAGTCTTGGTGATTATTTAGCTACCCCCGTCGTAAGTCCTAGTTTGATCCAACATAGTGGCCACTTCCAAGACATCTTAACTTTGTTTGTTTTAAAATTTAGTTACTAATATTATGCTTTTAAGGCACCCATAGTTATACTATTGCACAGTACTGTTATTAAAGATACTTTAGAAAAACAATTGTATTTTATTAAAACCTTTTGTGGTAAATTTAAATTGTTAACTTGTTTAGTTAGTTACTATCTTTAGAGCAAAATGGTTGTTTGTCTATACTATGGAAAAATATATTCATAACACTAAAAAATTAAAGAAAATTTTGTCTAGCATCTGCACACTGAAAAGTGTAGACTAGATTTTTAATAAATACAACATATAAATACATTTTAATTGAAAGTTATTTGCATAAGCCAACATTGTTTTGGGGGATTTAAGATTGATAAGATACATCTCACATTGGTTGATAAGATAAAGTGATAAGAAAATTTAAGTGATTGTATCTTCAACGCATAACTGTTAATAAAATTTGGTAGGCGGTAAACGTGTTTTTTATTTCATGCGCCTTTAAAAAAACATTTTTTTTTTTCGAATAAACTTAAATTTAAATATTGGAACTGAGCTATGGACAGTTCATTTTCTCCTGGTTTATGTTTAGAGTGGAAAAATCTTAATTATTATGTTCCGGCTAAAGAAGAAAATAACTACAGCTTTTGGCAATCGTGTCAAACATTAAAAGAATTACAAATATTAAATGATGGTAAGTAATTTAAGAAGTGGACCAATGACAAATTATATTGTTACAATTGAAGTATCCACATTATTCTCAGTTGCTAAGAAAAATTAAATAATTTTGTAAAAACTAATTGCAAAAACAATGTCTGAGTAATAGGGTTATAATTTTTGAGGTTTTTTTTTTTATAAATATCTATTGTAATTTGATTTATCCTAGCCGTAACGTCCATAAAATCATTAAGAAACATGAAATTATTTTATCAAGGTTTTTAAAAAGTTGTCACACAAACCTTGTTGAAGTTCGGAATATATATTTTTTTTATTTTATTAAATCGACATTTTGCAAACTTTTGAAGTAATTAGACTAAAACGTTGCTTATCGATCTTTAATTATACTTTTAGCCACAAGCATTTAAATTTATCGGGTTTCGTGTGTTTTGGTAAAAAAAAAACTATAGAGGAATTTCGCGATTTGGACATAAAAATGTGCAAAACAAGGAACGCAGTGCCTCCGTAAAATATTTTAAAACATTTTGTTCACTTCACTAATTTTGGGATGCTACTGCAACTTTTACATGTCATATAATTTTTAGAAATTTCTCTTTATGCAGGATATTTTGGTTCTAAAATGACCCGAAAAAAGACTTTTATTATTAATATAGTATTTCCCACCACGTGGTGATTAAAATGGAAAAAATTATAAATCGAAGTTTTGAAATCCCTCAAAGTTGCCTTTCTTGAGATAGTCAAGTATTTATAGCAATTTAGGAAATTAAAAAGATTTCTTTTCAAGCCGTTTAAGAACCAAAAACATTTGATAATAGTAAATTTAAATCGCTTACTTCCAAAATCTCAAATTGTTAAAGCCTAATATATATTACCGTTTTTTAAAAGTGCATTGGGTGTGTCGTATTTGTAATTTTAGGATCAAATTTTATTTTTTATTTTTTTTATAAAAATACGACAACTATTTATTTTGATAAAAAAACCAGAAGTGTTTTTTTATTTTTCTATTTTCTAAAATTAATATTTTAAAGTAACTTTTCCTTTTTAATTTTTTTATATCCAAATACTTTGCGAGTGTTGGTATTTCATACACTGCCACCACAGGTGCTAGATTAGTAATTTCGCATTTGATGAATTTTGAATATTAAAGTGCTTATGCATAATAATTTGAAAAGCTTATAACACGTTTATAGAATAAATTTTGTATGAAAATTTTGTTTTATAAGCCATTTATAAATTTAAAAAGTGATTATGCATATGACCCTAAAGATTTTTTTGAATTTTATATCTGTAACTACTTGTAAAAAAAACTACTATACCTACTTACCTGACTTTTGTTTTATTGAAATTTAAGCATTTTGCGCTGCCTTTGTACGAATGCTGTTTTTGTATATTGACTTCACTGGAACGCGAAATAGACCAATTATATTATGTTCCCCTCTCTACGTTTACTAATAAACACATAATGCATTTGTTAGAGTCAGAATTTGTTAGATTGCAGTAAAATTTTTTTAGTTGTTTAAGGCCGGATTACTGAATGTCCAGTTAAAATTTAGCCGACAGTTAAATTAAAATTTTATATGGGAAACAACAACAAATATGTCACTTAAAGTCCCAGTTAGTGGCTAACTGCACATTCAGTAATTAGGCCTAAGTAGTATTTCAGTTTTGTTGTTTAAAATAAAAATTCCATTGAGAGTGATTGAGCCGGTTTTTAAAAACTGGATTTTTGTGCTTTGTCGGTTGCGGTTTTTGAAATGTTAATTTTTCGAATATCGAATAACTCGGTTTTGTTGTCGAATACCCGGTTTTTTAAAATACATTTTTTTAGCTTCAGTTTTCAGAAATTGTAAATTTATAAAAATATGCGCCCTAACAATCTTAATTTTCCAAATGTATAATTTTTTTTTAAATCGGCTTTAGTTAAAATTTTGGGTGGCAGTGTGATTTGACTTGGTTTATTTTTTGAGTATTCTGATTGGTTAACTTATTTTGCACTAATCAAAATATTTTAAAATATAAATATTTTTATAGGTTTTATTTTTAAACATAATCGTATGTTTATAAATAAAGTCGACTTTGTTTTACAGAAAAATTTAAATTTTGTATTTGCCCAGAATTCAGGTTTCGGAAACCTAGTAATTTTAAAATCTTGTAGAACGCTATGCAACAAAGGCGATTTCTGTTGAGTAGTGTAATACGGTGCCTCCCTCGGTAATTTTGTGAAATATCAAATTTGGCCCTTTATGCCATTTACCTGCCCACCCCTGGTCTATGCACTCATATGATTTCTTTGCCTCAATGTGTATATTGACTGTTTTGTATCACCTGTGGTACTGTTTTATATTAAGTATTTAGTTTTCCAAAGTATCCAAGACTTTTTCAATGGATTGATCAAATATTTATCCCAATAAAGCTCACACGAAACTATTACCAAACTACAGTGTTAGGGTATTCAGTCGATAAATCGTTATGCGATTAATCGAACAATTTTGTTCAAAAATTGTTCGAACAATTTAAAATGTTCAAATTTCGAATAACGAATAATTTAATACGACGTTTAAAAATTAAATATTTTTATCAAATTAAGTGTGCTAAAATCCCACAACTTATTAAATAAATTATGGAAAATAATTTGCTGTAGGCTTGTAACTCTCCGTGTTTCATTCTTGCCTAAGAAAATCAAAAAAAAAATCAAAGGATGATATTTGAGAATTTCTGGAAATATTTGATAGCTTAAACTAAATGAGAATTTCTTAATTTCATCTAGGAGTGTTAAATAAATATCAAAGAAAAAACAAAAAATTATAACAGTTTTCTTTGTCATCTTCCAAAATACTACTCTGTTGTTTTGACAGATGAACCAATTTTTTTTCACGATTTTTTAAATTCTGATATTAAACGAGAGCATTAATAATTATTATAATTAACAATTATTTTAACTATTAATTATATATTTTTAACCCCACAATTTCCTTGAGCTTAATGTTTGTTTTTTTATATATAAAAAGTTTTTAACTTTAACTTTATTTTAAAATCGCTAAAAACAAATAAATTTTTTTTTCATGTTTAAGGCACTGTCATTTTAAGTCTGGCCACCATTTCTGGATAAAAATAATGCAAGACTTAAGGAAATTTTGCAGAATTTCTAAAAATATACAGTTTGTATAAATCCGATCAGCACTCGCTAAATTTTAATATGTAATTCGATAACAGTTCGATATCGCTAATTTTTCATTGAAAGCCACGCTTACAACAAGTGACAAAATAAAAAAACAGACATTACGTTAAAATTCCGCATAATATTCTAGACCACATATTTGCCTTTCGGGGCGAATTTAGCCACTATTTTGATCTTTAAAAATAAAGGCAACGAAAATAAAATTAAAAAAAACTTGAATCGTTCCTATTAAATTTACCACCACTGTATAACATTTGATTGCTTACAAAGTAAATTGTTGCGCTTCGTAAAAATATACAACTTACAAAAAACAGAAAAGAAATGTGTATAAAAATAGATTTTCAAAAATGTTTCAATCATTCCGTTTATAATTCATGCAATACGTAATCAGTTATTGGTAAGTCATTACTTTTTGCTTTTAAATAATAAATAATTAAGGTAACGAGCTATCATTACAAGGTAATGCGTGAGTATATCGCACCCTTTACCAAAGTTTTGCTGGGAAATTAATGTAATGTGTGCTATTTCTTTTGTATTAAATATTTATAATTCTGAGCTACATTTTCAATATCTGCCTTAAAGTTAATTCTATTTGTTGTTGGTGTATTAATTATCTGTAATATTTCTAATATATAACGACGTTTATAATTATGTTCTGTATTTAAAACTGATACATTTTCAAAGTCAGGATAGATTAAAACTTGAACTAGTGTTGCCAATAAATTTTTTAAAAAATACCCACACTAAATACATCCCTTTTCCCCCTACATCCTCGAATTATTTTCCCCTACAAAAATCCCTACGGATTTTTATAGAAGATTTTTTGTTGTGTACGAAATATGTATTTAAAAAGTTTTTCAATTCAATTTTTGCACAGTTCTCATACTTTCGACGAGAATTCCAACACTTTTTAAATATTTAGAAAGTTTATATTCGAAAAATATTCATAAATTGATCAAAAATTATTTTTTCTAAATTATAAATTTGTTTAAGCTCGTATGATACTATATTTTTTCTTAACTTTTTTGGGTTTTTTTAGGGTTTTTATTTGATTTTTTTCTATTCCTTTTCGTAAATGACCAAAGACTTTAAGAAAAGCCCTAAAAAAGTCAAGAAAAAGTTAGAAAAAAACCTAGTGTCAGGCTTTATCTATTGTAAACTTAATCCAGGTATAGAATACATCTGAAAAACCTTTTAAATATTTCCAACAAATATTTTTGAATAGTAGCACTAAAAATGTCGGTATTTCATTAAAATCCACCAGAAAAGTTATACCATCAATCAAAAAGTGGCATTTTGTACAGGCAGAAATTTTTGTACATTATCGTTACTTACAACATAATTTAATATTATCTGTCAGAATATACTTATTTCATGGAATAAGGATAAAATAACAGTTTTTTAAGATTTGTATTAATTGAAAAAAGTACTACATAAAAATATCTGTCCCTTTTTCCCTACGCTGTTATTTTTTAACCAAAAAAACTTATTTGTAGGGATTTTCCCCTACTCCTGGCAACACTAACTTGAACAATGAGAAGATAATGCTGTCTTTTGTGAATTTATATGCCTATATTTCTGATCTGATCTATGTCCAGCTATTCTAGTTCTAATTTTATTCTTCGTTGTACCTATATATAGCTTATCACAATTCTCTCCGTCATTTCCACTACATGGTATTTTATATACTATATTTGACATGTCCAATTTCTGTATCCTATCCTTTGTCTTACTGTATAATTTATTTACTGTATTGTATGATTGAAAAGCTATTCTAGTATCGATTATCTTATATAGAACAAAGAATTGTAAATCTTCTGTTCAATTAAGTTCTCTGTGTTATTATTCTTCCTAAATTTTCTTGATTTATTAATGAACAAATTAATCCTATCGGAAAACCATTATCCCTTAATAAATTCTTAATTTTTTCCTCATTCTTTCTATGAAATTCTCAGTCACTAATAATCAATACTTTTTCTATCAAATTCTTCGCAGTGTTAATAATGATTTTCTTATTATATTTTGAATAAAAATTAATAATTCTACCTGACGCTGTTGGTTTCTGATACCAATCCATTATCAAATTATTACCTCTTCTTATTAACAAAGTATCTAAATAAGAAAGTTTAGAATCAGATTCCTTTTCCATGGTAAACTTAATATCAGGACTAAATTCATTTAATGCTATTAGCATATCAATTGCATTTTCAGAAATGACACAATATAGATCATTCACATATTTAGTCATTATCTTTGGCCTAAGATTAAATTTAAGTATATCAGCCACAATTGGAGAAGCAGGGGATTCCATTGGGAGTCCTTTCTGTTGTAAATATATCTTCTCACTGTATTGAAAGTATCTATTATCCTCTATACAAAATTTCAAAATACGCAAAAACAAGCCTTTTTCAATAGTTGTATATTCCTCAATAACGTTCCATTTTTCCCTTATAATATTCATTGCCAAATTAACAGGAATACTTGGGAATAAAGAAACTACATCAAAAGAAACTAATTTTTCATAATTTCGTATTTGTTTGTTGAATAATCTATTCTTAAATTCAAGTGAGTTATTTACATTGTACTTAGATTGTTCCGAAATGTATACATACAATTTATATTTGACAAATGCTTTTCAAAATTTACAAACTTTCAAATTATTTATAATTTGTTAAATTATTAATTTAATTGTTAGTTCCTGAAGATGCTACACAATGGAGTAGCGAAATATCGAAAATAAAAAAATTTTTATACATTTTTTCAGTTCCAAATACCTCCAAAATACTAGACATTAAAATTAAAAAATGTTTTCATATTTTCTATTGACAAGTATTTTGAGTTTCTTCTATTTAAAATAATTTAATTTTAAGTTCAATTGTTAATCCATCAGATGCTTCTTAAAATTATTTTGGATTTTTTTATATGTTAATTTAAAATGCCACTAAGTACGAAAATTAAATAATTTATTTTTAAGTAGCTGTGGCATAAAAAATTTCTATTCAAGAAACCCAATTAAAGTTAAGAAACTCTTTAATAATATTGCAGTGTCTTTTTTTATAAAACGATTTAGGCGAATTTACCTGAAGATTTGTGTGAAAAATACTGACTTTTAAACTTTTTTATAAAAATAATTCTTTGAAAATTTGCATAGAAAGATACAAAATATCTACAAATAGAAAATTTGGATTTCATGTTTAAGGAATATTTTAGCAACAAATCGATCTTATTATGACTATAAAACTGGTCCGACACAATTTTGCACCCATTAACAATTCCAATATATTCTGAAAAACAATATATTCTATAACAATTGGTTTAACCGTTTAAACCGCGAATTAATATTTAATTAATATATTTCTAAGGCCCGATTACAGCCCAGTTAAAATTTAGCCGACAGTTAAATTCAAATTTTATATGGGAAACAACAACAAATGTGTCAGTTAAAGTCCCAGTTAGAAGCTAACTAGACATTCAGTAATCGGTCCTAAGAGTTATTTAAAATTAAGACGGCCTTCCATATAAATATAATACGTAAATATTAATTCACGATTTAAATTGTTAAACGAATTTATCCAGAACAAGTGGATGAAATGGATATTTTATATTTAGCCATCCTTTCAGAATATGTTAAGTGCATTTTCTCATGGGTACAACCAAAAGATGAACTTTGTCGGACGGTGTTTTAACATTAATCGAGTTTTTCAAGTGCAACATATGTCGAATTTATATATTTTCTAACGAGCGGGAATTCCCGGGATCCCGGGAAATTCTGAAAAAAAAATCCCACTGTCTCGGGAAATGACAAACTTCCGGGAAAAGAAAACCCCTACATTTCATACAAATGTATTGAAATAGCTTAAGTCAACTTTTGAAAAGCTCCATCTCGATTAAGGCCCAATTACTGACACATTTGTTGTTGTTTCTCATAAAAAATTTTAATTTAACTGTCGCCTAAATTTTAACTGGATATTCAGTAATCCGGCCAAACTTTGTTAATTTTTGATCGAAACTCACCGTACCCAACTTAATCAAATTAAAAACATTTCAATAATTTTATGAGAATAAAAAAATTAATACAAAATTAAAGCACAGCATATCCCAGCAAAATATTGGTAATGACACCTCACTACTATCTGCATTACCCAAAATGATATATCATTACCTTTTGCATTATTTTATAATATAAAATAATGACTTCCTAATAAGGGCCTATTGTATTCATTGTTTCTAAATATAAAATAATGACTTACTCCTAATAGTTTAAATAAGTACTTTTTACACAGTTAAATTTTATAACATTTTTTTTATTATATGTAAATATGTTTTATGTTTAAATTTCTATGACGACCCGAGTAAAAAAAATTGATCTCGCGCAATATCTAATTATATCCAATTTGATATTGTTTAAGATCTGCTGTAATATCTAGCTGATCCAATTAGATCTCAAAATTGGGTGTATCCAATCATATCGAATTAGATCCCATTGTATATATGGGGATAAACTAAGATCAAGTTATATCTCGAAATTGGGAGGTCCAGTGATATCTTTGGGGATAAACCTAGATCTATTTTGATCCGAAAATTGGCGGATCCAGCTATATATTTGCGGATATTTTTAGATCTAATTTGATCCGAAAAATGGCGGATCCAATTAGATCCAGCTATATATTTGGGGATAAACTTAGATCTAATTTGATCTCAATTTTGGCAGATCAAATTAGATCCGGCAATATATTTGTGGATAAACGTATATCTAATTTGATCCGAAAAAGTGGCAGATCGAATTAGATCTAACTGTATATTTGGGGATAAACTTAGATATAATTTGATCCGAAAAATGGCACATCGAATTAGATCCAGCAATATATTTGTGGATAAACTTAGATATAAATTGATCTGAAAAATGGCAGATCAAATTAGATCCAGCAATATATTTGGGGATAAACTTGGATCTAAATTTATCAGAAAAATGGCAGATCGAATTAAATCCAGCAATTTATTTAGGTATTAAAATGGCAGATCGAATTAGAAACAGCAATATATTTGGGGATTGACATTTAAAAGTATCCATAAAAATGACAGATAAAATTAGATGCCGCATTATATTTGGGTACTACGTAAGATCTCCATTTATTTGGGATTAAATAAGATCCCAGACATATATTGCCAACTGTTCAAAAAATAATAGACTGGCAGAGCACTGATTGTATAAAAATTACAATATTTTGTTAAAATAAGGTTTAAACTCAGAAGGTAACGAGTTCAATATGCATTTCTTTTACAAAATGAATTTCTTTTTATAAAATTAAAATTTTTTTTCTATAAATTTTTTTATAAAATTATATATTTATTTTTTTATTAAATTGAAATCTTTGAATAAAATAATTTTATTTACATCTTTTTAACGCTCTACACCATTTCAATTGTATTAATTGTTTTTAAGATTTATTAATTGTATTTCAGAAATAATCAATTGAATTTCAGTTTTATCAATTGTATTTCAGAACTTATCAATTATTTTTCAGATTTATGAATTGTATTTCAGAACTAGTCAATTGAAGTTCAGTTTTATCAATTCTGTTTCAGAAATTATTAATTGTATTTCCGAAATTATCAAACTGTATTTCAGAAATTATCAAACTGTATTTGAGAAATTATCAATCGTATTTCCGAAATTATGAAATGTATTTGAGAAATTTTTCTCTATTAGCTATGAAATTCTGAAATAGATTTCATTATTTCTGGACACAACTAAATAAATAATTAAATTTGCGTAATATTGTAGTTTCTGAAGTGCAAATAATATTTTGTGATATACAATTAAAATTTTCTAAAATACATTTAATAATTTCTGGAATACCTTTTTTCGATGCTTATAAGTTAGCTCGAAATGCTTTTATCATTCATTTAATTTGTAGCTATCACACATCTATAACAAGACTCGTTAGATTAGAGTGTAGAGGTCTTGGCTGACAATCTGGTGGACTGGGTTAAATTTCATGTTTTTAAAAGCAAATATTAAAAAAAGTTTTCTCAATTTTTTTAAAAATGTTTTTTGACATCTATTTTTTTGCCAAGATAATTAATGCAACGTTCTGCCAACGCATAACCGACCATCGCCAACGGTTTGCCAGCATTGTGCCGATTATATTTTTCTGTCTGGGATGTTAAACTTAAACCTATTGTATATTAACATTAATTAACACTATATTTTTATTTTTAGGAAATACATTTTTATTTTATTATAAGTTAACATTAAATTAAATTTTAGATAATGGCACCAATTTGTAGTTGTAATTATTATATATTAAATCGTATATTCATAAACATTCTATACAGTTAGGCGAGGTTTATGGAACTATTTAACTTTATAAAGTGTTTATAAATTATAACTTAAATGTACAAATATATATGTTAAATGTAGGTACGTGAACAAATTGTTGATATGGACCCACAAATTGTATCTCAATTGATATTGGAATTATTGTACCGTTACCATACATCAATATATATTGAATGATATACATATATTACAATATATGACACTGTATTATAAATATTGTTAATGAAGTAACATATCTGATAATATTTTTTATAGCGCCATACAGTTTTACATTATTCAAATTAAACCATATATGGAATTGTATTCAAAATGTTAATGTGGTACCAAATTTGACCATATATTGTTTAAATTGTGCCATATATGACAATATATTGTTTAAATGATACCATATATGTCTATATATTAATATTGTTTAAATGACACCATATATCAATATATATGGGACTATATATGGTAGCATATATTATCACATCTGCATCTGTATTAAAAATGTCGTTCATCAGGTACCATATATGAGCATATATTGTTGAAATGGCACCATATATGACAATATATGGTTTAAATGGCACCATATATGGTAATATATTGCTTAAATAACACCATATATAAATATATATGGCACTATATATGGTAGCATATATTATCATATGTGGAACTGTATTAAAAATATTGTTCATGAGGTACCATATATGGGCATATATTGTTGAAATTGCACCATATATTTTAATATATGGTTTGAATGGCACCATATATGATAATATATGGTTTGAATGGCACCATATATGATAATATATAGCTTAAATAACACCATATATAAATATATATCGCACTATATATAGTACCATATATTATCATATCTGGAACTGAATTAAAGATTTGGTTTATGAGGTACCATATATGATCATATATTGTTTAAATGGCGCCATATATGATAATATCTAGTTTAACTGTCACCATATATAATTATATATTGTTTAAATGATACCATATATAATTATATATTGCTAAAATGCCACCATATATATTAAGATATAGTTCTATATAAAACTATATATGCAATAAGATCAACCATGTTATGTAATATATAATTATATATGCCATATCTAATATTATGAAGGCCGATATCTAATTAGATTAAATTATATATGGCATAATATAAGGAAAATTTTTCGGAAAAAACCTCATATATAATTATATATGGATATACATAACCACATGTCTAATTATATATTGTAATATATGCCACATATGATTATATATAATTTTTTTTAATCGGGGAGTCCTAAAATTTTTGAATGTATTTCCATAAGCTAATAGTATTTGCCTAACTCCTTACTTTTAAGAATCAAGTAAGCAATCTGATATCCACTTATAATTCAACTTTGTAAGCATGTGTGTAACCACTTATTATTCAAAATCTTATAACTACTTATTTCTCATTTTTTCGTAAGCGAGCGGGTAAGAGTGAATACTTAAAAAAACGACCAAGCCAAACAAAAATAATGAGTTTAGACGCCAAAAAATAAGTTGTGCGGAGCTATGAATTTCTATTATATAACCACTTATTTGGTAATGAAAGATTCCAGCAAAAAAAAATCTCAAAAATTTGTATAAATCGACAACTAGCCAAATTTTGTTGACTTTTATCGGAAAATTAAAGTAAGGATAAAAAAACTCAAAAAAATTAATTTTGTTATTTTAAATAATTTTTGTAAATAACAAAATATACAAACATGCAATTGCATGAAATTTGCTGCCCGGGTGGTATTTAGTCAAATATCTAAACTGCGATAATAAGCATAAATCGAGAGTTTATGAATATTTTGCTATTACAGTAATTAAACTTTACTTTGTTTTTCAATTTGTATAATCAACCATTTTGAATATAATTGTATTCTGTTTATTTAGAAGTTTTTAAAACGGGCTTTTAAGGTCCTATTTTCTCAATGCAAATAAAAGATTAGTTTACTTCGTTTAACTGGGGATTAAGATCTAAAAACAATTACTTTATTTATTCCTAACCTCTTATACCTTGCAGTCTCGAGGATATTATTTAAAAGGAGCAAAAAAGATCTTTTAGTACTCTTGTGGTCAAAAAAGTACTCTTCAATCAATTTTTTGATACCGCAATAAAAATTTCATTTCTCAGAGGTCTATTAATTTTTAAAAGTCAAGATTTTGTCATGCAGTGTAATCTTTTATTAGCAGGTTTTCTACTGAGCTGCCAATTTCTTCAAAGTTTTCTTTTTTAATTAATAAATTGAAATTTGGATATTACTATTTTTTTTGTTTACATTTATAGGTATTGAGATTATGGCTGCTTCGTGAAAAAGAGATGTGAAATGTTCTACGGAAAATATTACATGCTGTAGAAAAACTACAGATTTGAAGTTTTTCTACAGCATGTAATATTCTCGAGATAAAAAAGTATGTCTTTAATAAAATTTGAAAAAATGTTGAAAACTCAGTTCCTAATTTTTACACAAACTATTTAACGAGTAAGAAAAACAATGGCATATTTGGATTCACCTTGTATGCATTACATGATTTTGTTTCGGAAAGAAAATTCTGACAAAGCGTTTCTGAAAGAAAACGAAAAAAGTAACCAAATGTAAACTCAGTTACTGTAAACTCCGTAACCAAAATTGTTTGCATCAATTTACATTCACAAAAATGTAGGTAAATGTTTGAAATATTTAAAAATAACCACAAACAGAGGTTATTCAACTGATAGATATGCGTCAAAAGATGATTCAACTAACAATTTCCCGTCGAATCAAAGAACGTTATCAGTTTTTTTTACTCTAAACTGCTAGAGCGAAAAACGATTAATTCTGCATCATCGATATTTCTAGTCATTAATAACCTTTAATTCGACAAATTAAATTTGTTTCCCACAATTTCAGAATTTTTTCGTCGCGAAATGGTATGTTTTTAATATAATATTTTGTAAATTCGCAACCGCTGATTAAATTTTAAAAAAATTATATTTTTTAAAAGCAGAACAAAAATACAAAATTAAAAAAAAAAACAAAAATATTTTTCGCGGAATGAATTTTATTTTTATTCGCGAAACCGCCAATTTGATAAACACAAATTGTATATTATTGAAAAGCATGTTGAAAACCCTAATACGAAAAGAAGCCTTTTACGAAAATGGGCGTTCAATTCAAAATGCATTTCGTGCACTTCGTGATTTCCGTTTATCATAATAAAAAATATTAAGATAATTCTCTGGAAACTTTTTGCTCTATTTACAATTAACATCGTGCGTTTTGGTTGGACCACCCTTTAAAAAATACGATTTTAATACTGAAAATACAATAAATAACATTGAACTTTGACAAAAGAGGTTGATGGGCTAAGAACCATGTGTGAATACATCTTTTAAAGCTTAAGGTACTTATTATATTTTAAATGCTTTCTAAATTTTGAAAATATCTCTATTAATTCACAACCCAGCAAAACCTTGGTAATGGGTTGGACCTATTTCACGCATTGCCTGGCAATTTGTACTCCTTTACCCTTGGTTTAAGTAATACGTTACTAATATTGTGATTAGGGTGTGGGGTTCGGGAATTCCCGCGAAATCCCGGGCGGGAATTCCCGGGAAAACCCGGGAAAAGTTTGCCGGGAATTCCCGGGAAAATAATATATTTTTCCCGGGAAAACGGGAAATTTTAATAATATTAAATTTTAAAATTTTTTTTGTTTCGAATAGGATTTTTGAATTTTAGTTATAAAAAACATTTTAAATACCAAAACAAAAATGTCATTGTTAAAATCTTTTAAAAGGGAATCAATTTATTTGACACACAAAAAAATCTTTGCCAAGTAATTAGGAGCATTTCAACTAATAAAGATTTTTCGCATAACTTATTCAAAATTTAAGTAGTAAAACCTAAAAACTTGGTAATTAAAATATTGGGTGGCAGTATACCTTGACTTGGTTTATTTTTGGAGCATTCTGATTGGTTAATTTATTTTCAACCAATCAAAATGTTTGAAAATATAAATATTTTTGTAAGGTTTTCATACACAAAATGAACAAAACCGTATGATTAAAAATAAAGTCGACTTTAAATTTAAAATACTCCTTTATATTAAGGGACAAAAATTTTATAAGTAACGTTTTCATTAATAAATGTGATATTTTAAAGTAAGTTTATTTTATTTTAATACATCTGCTTTCAAACTAATATATTCTTTTATATTAAAGAATAAAATGTCAGGAGTATGGAAATACTTCACAAAAAAGGACAATGAAGCGCAGTGCAATATTTGCCCTAAAAGACTAATGGTTAACGGAGGTATCTAAATTTGGTTATCCGACATCTAAATTTGGTTCACAAAAAAAAAAAAAAAATTGATGGTCATGCAACTTCTCTTAAAGAAAACAATAACAAGAATAACGTTCCAGCTAAAATTAGCAAAGTACCAGAAGAAAAAAGTGTAAGCTAAATAGGCATTGAACGTTTTATGGTAGAGCAAACATTTCCTGAATCCAAATTAGCCGCAGTCGACGGAATGTCAATCCGCACCATAACTAGATCTTCGTTTATTCGAGAAAGTTTTTATAATAAAAACCTGGCATTGCCAAAAAAATGAAACCGATGTAAAGAACATTATATTAAATTACTACAATCATGTAAAAGATATCATGATAAAAGAAATATCGAGCAATATTTCTAACAATAGGAGATTTACTATAATCTTAGATGAATGGACAAGAATATCACAAAAGAGATATTTGAACAAATGTATAAACGGAAATAATTCATTTTATAACCTGGAGTTGGTTTATATATTAGGAAGATGTAATGCTGATGAAATAAGAAGAATTGTAGAAATAAGACTGGAAGAGTTTTATTTGTCTTTGGAAAATAACAGTGTGTCTACCATATCTAATGGGCCAAATGTGATGGGATTCCCGGAAATTCCCGGGAATCAAATTTTTTTATTCCCGTTTCCCGGGAAATAAGAAAGTCCGGGAAATCCCAAACCCTAATTGTGATACATCAATACTTATGTGGAAGGTATGAAATAATAAGTTACCGATATAGAGATATATCACTACTTATTTAGAGGCTTTAAATAATATATTACTGATATTGTATTGTATGCGGCCCTATGCTCCTTGCAGGAGTAAAAGGAACAAATATATATATATTGTGTTATATAATAACTTATTAATAAGGGTAAAAATAATAAGTTATTGGAATTGCATTATATAACTACTTATTATGCGAAACTACGATTTAATACAAATTTATAATATTTACATTGCTCGGATCGGTGTACTTTTAAACAAAGTCAAAACTGGTAACGTTTTATTTTATTTCCTATATGTAACCAATGAAATGTGTAATGACTTATTTCACTCCATACCAATTTAATATTACAAGTAACAACTTATTTCAGTACTTCCTGTGTAATCATTTATTTTAGCCTATACCGGTACGACTTAGGTAACCATTTACTTCCAATGACACCCCATGTTAAAATGATGTGTTATGCTAACAAAGTGTAAGTAGTTACCTGGTAATAGAAGGTTTTGCTGGGAAGTTATGATCTTTGTAACGAAAAATCATACGTATACATGATATATCACGTATACGTATTTTGGTTTTCGTTGCGGGGTTGTTACATTTTTATAGTATTGAATAATAAACCATTTTTAGGTAATATCTTTTGTAACAAATCGTCACTTTTTTAGTTCTATTGCAATAAGTTTGAAAAAATTACAAAAATATGGTGTATTTGTAAAACCGCGCCGCTGAAAAAGTAAACAACCGATTTATATTCTTTTTACTTTGTTTCGTCTAATATAAACATACTTTTCGAAAGACACCAAAAAGTAATGATCGGTTGTATAGTTTGATTACAATTCATCTGTAAAGAGGATATATATTTTTTTTAATTTGAGTCTTTTCCACCAGACTGAAAAATTGCCACTTTAAGCGGCTCTACCATTCATGACTTTTATCCAATTTCAAAAAGGATTTTGGATACTTAATCTGTGAGGAATTCTATACCCGATGCAATAATTTATTTTATCAAATGCTACTGTAAAATTTTTGATTTTCAGTAAAAAGCGCCACAGTGCACGCACGTACTCCACAAAAAACACGAAGGTTTAAAACTATGAAAATTTTGGTTTTATTTGAACAAAACTACATAATTTTTCACTAAACAGCAATGTGAATTTATGTAGTGAGTATCTCCAACAAGTCTGTTGACTCCATTTTGTATTGATTTGAATCTGAAAGTTAAAAACTTTGTAAAAAAATATTAAATGCTGGAAAAAAACTCTTGTAAATTTTGAGTCATTTTTTATTTCTTTATTTTTAAATGGCCATAAATTCCATTGATGAAGATCTTGGAAACTACACTCATAGAAAACAACCTAAAAAAAACTGCTGAAAATTTGTTAAAAATGACATTGCTGAATAAAATGCTGAAATTAGCAGATTTTTTTTTTTTCTGAAATACTACTAAGATAATAACAACAAAGATAAAACAGTTAAATTTATAAAATTTTAGTTATACTTGAGTTAGCTTTGATTAACTGAGAAATGACATATTATACAGGTAAAATCTGCAGAATATTTTGATTAATATTAGTAGACTAAAATAGCAAAAGCAAACTATTAAATCTACAACATTTTTTTTTATATTTAAGTTAAATTTAGTTGAATGCAAATAACATACTTTCCTACTAAAATCAACAGAAATATTTGCTGAAAAATCATAGACTGCTGATTTCAGAAGGTTAGATTTTTATTCGCGTTAAAAAAATCCCAAAAATCTTTGAAAATTTGAATTTTTTTATTATTTTTTAGTTTGCTAATTTTTCAGCAAAATTTTTTAATGATTTTAGCAGGGTTGTTAATTTCTATTAACTGAAATTTAACTCCTATAAAACTAAAATTTTGTATATTTAATAGTTTTATTTTGTTGTTTTTATCTTACTAATATTTAGCAGAAATAATCTGCTAATGTCAGAAGTTTTTCCGTCAAGGTCATTTGAACTAATTTTTGATAGTTTGAACTAAAATTTGTATAAACTTTTTTATATCACTCGTAGCATCCCAGTGTAGCAAATCATTACCAGATATGTGGTTATGTAACTACATACTTGGTAATAGTAACTAGTTACTTTTGTTATTACATTTCTTATTAACATATTCGATTTGCTTTCAACTGTAACATAAGTAGACAATTATCAATTATTAACCCATTCAAGGCGAATGACACTGATGATGGCTTGTAGCGAAAGCCGAAAATACGCATTCTGTCTTGCTGGCCTTATCGAATTCTTTCAAAATCTTTTATTCTTTGTAATTTACTTGTGAAAATTGTATCATCTTTCTTTAATTTGAAAAATAATTTAAACAGAAAGTGATATTAATTTATGATCTATAGTCAAACTAAAGAACATTCATTTCTTATTACCTTTATATGACGATGTCGCGAAAAATAATTAGTTGTCGTTATACACCAGCATACGAAAAATCAAAAAATATATCGTTACCTTTGTGCTTACCAGTACTGACAAAAATAATGAGTCTAAAAATAGATTTTCCAAAAAATTAATTATATAAAAAAAAATCTTTTATTATATTTTTTTTTAAATCAAATTTGCTGGTGCGGGAATCGAACCTGGGTCTACAGATTGCCAGTCAATAGTTCTACCATCTGAGCTATATCGACATGTAATATTTAATAGATAAAAACATAATTGACCTGCTGCACACGAGTAAGCTTACTCGCCAACATACAAAAAATCAAAAAATATGTGGTTACATATATCCTTACCAGTGTTTAAAAAATATTGAGTCTAAAAATAGATTTAAAAAGATTTTCAAAAAAATCTAGAAAATTATTTTCTATTTGAAATACATAATGATAAAAATAAGTCATTATTAGTAACTCATTATTATATGTTTTAAAATAATGCAGAAGGTAAGTGTCATTACTGGTAGTCCAAAAAAATAATAATGTGTCATTACCGTTTCTACACTGGGATACTCCTTACAATACAAACAACTGTAATGTATGTAGTAACTGACAAACTTCTTTTCATCCCTTCCTTGTTATTCCCCATCAGTTATTATATATTCCTTAAAAACTCAAGAGTGGCTCCATCCAATTCAAGGAGTTCAAACTTGCACAGTGAGCCTGTGCAGACCATAATGTGCCGAGTTCGAGGGTTAAAATGTTCCACAAAAATGTTTTTCGTAGTGTTTTACATAAATTCGCTGAACACATCATATACCTAAAATGGAAGATTCCCATGGTTTTTCCCTAAAATCCAGGTTTGTGGGACATTTGAGCGCCAATTCTGAATAAGTACGAAATTAACCCTTAACCCTAGAAGTGCATTGTTAGTCGATTCTATTAACATCAACCGTGCTTTACAAATAGCGTGAAAAATAGCGATGCACTTCTAGGGTTAAACACATTTGTGACAGCGCATAGAGAAAGGGACCTAAGGGTAAAAAATCAATTTTTTTTTGATGGTACACCAAAGATGCACGTATTTAAATCTTTAAAATGGCTCTCCTGAACAAAACCGGTTTTTACCCTTAGGTCCCTTTCTATTTTGCGCGTCACATTTTAAGTTTTTACTTATTACTGGCACTGAAGTTAAATTTTCAATGCTGATGTCTTAAAAGACATATGTATAGTAGAATTTCATGACAAATATTTTTGCGGAATATTTTAACCCTCTAATTCTTTGTCTTTCGGGTCGTTTTAACCGTTTTAAAAATGGCCAAAGAAGTCCCTTTAATTGAAGAATAAGATGTTCCACAAAAATATTCTTCGTAGTGTTTTACATAAGTTCGCTGAACATACCCTATACCTAAAATGGGGGATTCACATGGTTTCCTATTTTAATCCTATTTAACTTTTTTTGTTTTAGAAAAATCATTTTAAGCGTGTAAAACGCATTTTTTTGAGAGGCATTTTTTTTATTAATCAGTCGATTTTACTCAAATTTGGCACAAATATGGCTTGACCTTATATCAATTTACGTGCTAAATTTCATGGCAATCGGATAATTTTTGCAGGTTTTATAAAGATTTTAAGATAAAGGATTCGATTTTGATAAAAATTGACACAAACGTTTCTAGTTTTATGTGTATCTTAATGGATACTTTTTGTAATTTTACTTCCATTTATTTAGCTAATATAATAATTTTAAATTTCAGGACCTATGGGAGGTGGGCCTGTCCTTGGCCCGATATTTCTAAAAATTAAAATTTTTTTTAAATAAGGGGTTCTATGTCAGTGTAACAAATTTCAAAACTCTGTCTCCACTCCTTATATTTTTGGCCAATTGTTATATTGGATCAAAGCACTGTGCGACGGCTCCACAATCTACAAGTATGCTGTTCTTATTCGACTTATAGACGAATTTTCTGCTTTAATCATTTCAAGGCCGAACTTACCCAGTGGGAAATGCTTCGAAAAAGTAGAATAGTTCTATCAAAAGTGTGATATTTGGTCTGGTTAATCATTTAATAAAATAAAAAATATTTAAAAATTCAAGTAAATATAAATTACAATTAATATATTCGCGTATAAATTTCTCAATATTGTATGTGGATCATTTCCGTATTGAAAACAAGTGTTTGTTTTCATATCAATATAAATACATTGCACTAACAATTACAACATTTTATATTGACCTTTGTGGTTTTGCATACTACATAATTTCTTAATCTTTTCCCCATTCTCTATCTCACTTACAGTAAGTGGTCATATGAAAACTGGTGATTTAGTGGCAATATTAGGATGCAGTGGCGCCGGTAAAACCACATTACTAGCGGCAATCTCACAACGTTTACGCGGTAATTTGACCGGTGATGTTGTAGTAAATGGTGTTTCGATAAAAAGAGCAGAAATGATACGCATCTCAGGTTTTTTACCACAATTTGAAATCAATGTACAAACCTTTACTGCCTATGAGCATTTATATTTTATGGTAGGTGTCATATATTTATACAAACATGCATATCGATGGTCACAAGTTGACATCTAATAACTGACGTTTTAAATACCACTTGAGTTTAGGATGCCAAATGACTTTAGTATCATGGAAAAGTCGTGTAGCAGGCTTAACTCAATTGGTAAATTATTTGTTATTAACGAGGTATCAACTTATGACGATCGATATGACATAGTTAATAAACATGAAAAATAATTGGATTATTGTGCACTGTTTTAATTTCTTTTTTGTTTTGTTTACAACTTCTTTTATAGTCCCATTTTAAAATGCATCGTAAAACAACAAAATTGCAAAAACGCCAAAGGGTTAATGACCTTCTATTGGCTGTGGGTTTGAGAGAAATGGCCAATACACGTATACAACAGCTGTCTGGTGGAGAACGTAAAAGACTTAGTTTAGCAGAAGAGGTTGGTGGTCGAGATATTATTTAAAATTATTTTATTCTCAATTATCTATATTTCCAGCTAATAATAGATCCGCCATTTATATTTTGTGATGAACCCACTACAGGTTTAGATAGTTATAATGCCTATACAGTGGTAAAAACTTTGCGGCATCTTTGTACCCGACATCGAGTCATGACACATTCCCTGACCGCTTTATATGGTGAAGATTCTTTTTCTTCACCCAGTGATGATAGTAGTCGTCATAGTTCGATTGAAATGGAAATTCTGGATTCCGATTTACCTAGTCTGAAAGCATTAAATAACAGTCCAAATGGACGTTATAAAAAAGCTATTATATGTTCGATACATCAACCAACTTCTGATATTTTTGAATTATTTACACACATTATATTAATGGATGCTGGCAAAATTGTCTATCAGGGTCGTACCGAGGAGGCTATGGAATTTTTTACAAGGTAAGTTATCAAATATTAACATGGAAAGAAATGATTATAAAAGGTCGTTTAGGCATCGAAATTAACAAAGTTAAACCAATTTGATCTGTCACCCCTGTATTTTTTGACAGTTAACGGTGAGTCCCATACTGTAGGTTTAACTTTAATTTAACTATTAAACAAAAGCAAATGTCAAAAAATTGTATATAAAACAACAATACATTTTTGGGTTACTATTAGTTAAATCATAAATTTGCAGTATGAGACCCACCGTAGAAGATTAACTTTGCAGTTAAAAGTTTAACTTTTAAAATAAGAAGGTGGAGCCGATCATAAAATAAACAGGAAAAATTTGTCGACAGCACCAAAATCGTTAATATTTATCTGACTTTGTGTTTTAGATTTTTAGTGTTGGAAAGTCTCGTTATAAAAAAAACACAAACCACAAAGTTGCATTCAATTAGCAGTATGAATACAGATCGAGAGAATTATTTGCATGATATCAATAAATTTTTGCTTAAAAAAACGAAGTTGCACTGGTACTCGTCCATTGAAACTTTTCATTGAATTAATGAAATTTTTTATAAAATGTTGTAAAAATTTTCATTTCATTTATTAAAACTTTCATACACTCAATGAAAAAGTTTCATTATAACTAGATTCATAAAATATATGAAGCTTTTCATCATATTTATGAAATTTTTCATTTATTTTGTGAAGAAAACTTCATTAGTTTACTGAAAAATTTCATTAAAAATCGTCCAGCGAAATTCTCTCTTTGCAGAGTAGTTTAACCCGATTAAAAGTTGCAATAACTGTTAATCAAAAAGATTAAAATATGATTTAATTGACTTATTTAGTACTCGATTAAGCATTTAATATGAATTTTAAGAGTTTAACTTTTCTGTGTGAATTGGATATAAGCGCGAATTCAAAATTGGAGGTTTTAAATGATGCGGATTCTAATTAAAAAAAGTACTTTTCCAAAAAGTTAAATGAATTAATTCTTAATGAGCTGCGGGCCTCTTATTTGATTCCGAGGGTTTTTATAGTACTCTCCGGTACTCTACTGGTGTATAACTTAAAAATGGGGGATATTTGGAAAATTTTGGGCGTTTATTGCGAAACACTGGTACAATATAAATTTATTCAAAGTATTCGCCATCGTTAGCAAGACCTTCAAAATAACTACACATTTTTTGAGGCCAATAACGAATCAAGCCAATTTCAGATACCCTGAACTGAAGTGAAGCGTATTCCAGTGAGAGCGTTCTTCATCGATCGAAACAAATGGAAGTCGGAAGAGACAAGGTCTGGACTATAAGGGGGGTGAGGCAAACCCTCCCACCCACTATTTTCTAAATAGTTTTTAACCGATCTTGCAACATGTGGCCGAGCGTCGTCATGATGGAATATTACCGCTTGATGTCTGATCGCATATTCCGGGCGTTTTTCATCCAATTCTCACTTTAAACGATGCTCCCTTCAATAGTGTTCGGTACAAATCCCCTGTAATCGTCTGTCCCGATTTCAACAACTCATAATAAGTGTGACCGTTCTGGTCCCACCAAATGTACAGCATTACCTTGACGCCATGAGTATTCAGAATTGGCGTTGATTTGGCTGGTTGGTCGGGCTTCACATACGATTTCTTGCAGTTCGGGTAATCGTAATGGATCATTTTTTCATCGCCAGTAGTGATATGATGCAAAAATGACTTATTTGTATGGCATTCAAGCAGAACTACGAACATGAAAAAATGTCGTGTGGTACATTGAAAGAATTTTCAGTGTTGTTAACTTTATTTTAAAATTGCTAAAAACAAAATATTTTTTTTCATGTTTAAGACACTGTCATTTTAAGTCTGGCGACCATTTCTGGATAACGATAATGCAAGACTTAAGGAAATTTTGTAGAATTTCCAAAAATATACAGTTTGTATAGATCCGATCAGTACTCGCTAAATTTTACTCTGTAATTTAATTCGATATCGCTAATTTTTCATTGAAAGCCACGCCCACTTAATACAAGTGAGAAAATAAAAAAACAGACATTATGTTAAAATTCTGCGCAATATTCTAAACCACATATTTGCCTCCCGGGGCGAATTTAGCCACTATTTTGATTTTTTAAAATAAAGGCAACGAAAAAAAATTAGAAAAAAATTGAATCGTTCCTATTAAATTTTCCACCACTGTATATAATATTTAATTAATGGGGTCATTTTGTAAAACGAAACTTTGCTTTCGTTAGAACGTTTTTTTATTTTTAATTTTTTTAAATTTTGTAAAACTCAAAAAAAAAAATATGTATATTTTCTTTTTTTTTTTTTTCAATCTGGCAATATTATAATCGAAGACAAACTCCTTAATAAAACGGTATTTTATAAGACGTAAGTAAACGTTTGCAAACGAATATTATGCCATATTCAAACGAACAGAAATAGTTGTCGTTTCCTATTAAAAAGTTATGGGGTCATTTTGTAAAACGAAACTTTGCTTTCGTTTGAACGTTTTTCTATTTTTAATTTTTTTAAATTTTGTAAAACTCAAAAAAAATATGTATATTTTCTTTTTTTTTCAATCTGGCAATATTATAATCGAAGACAAACTCCTTAATAAAACGGTATTTTATAAGAAGTAAGTACACGCTTGCAAACGAATATTATGCCATATTCAAACGAACAGAAATAGTTGTCGTTTCCTATTAAAAAGTTAAAAATTTTGCATAAAAACTTATGGGGTCATTTTGTAACTCGAATGAAAAACGTTTTTTCGTTTTCGTTTGAAACGTAAACGAAAATATTTTGTATTTTATAAAACGGGTGGTAGTTTGCGTTTGTTGCCATTTGCGAGTTATTATTGCCAGACAAAAAAAAATAACATTTGTGACATAGAATTACAAATTATTTAAATAAAAATTTGTTCATAGAGTTTTCCAAGTCTGTTTAGGCTGATTGGTAAATGAGTTGTTGTTTTTAGTTCTAATATTTTTAGAGTCCAGGTATCGAATCCTGTGTGGGGCAATTTTTTTTATTAGTAGTTTTTTTTATGATATATTTTTTGAAATTTTTTTCTAATAATATGAAACAAATATATTTAATAAAAATTTTAAATTGTACAGAAAATCAAGCTAAATAAGAAGAACCTTAAATTAGCGGATAGCGAAGGAGTACAAAAATATGGTTTGTTAAGATGGCCCTTAAGTTTCGAATTGTCAGTTTTTAGTTTTAAAACCGCTCAGTTTGTTTCATTTGGTCTCAAACGTAGAAGTTTATATATAAAGAAAAATTTTTTTAAACGTAAATCGTGTCTTAGCGCAATTAAAATCAGATATTTTTAAAATTTCCCAAATTTTCACTAATTTGCATATAAATTTAAGTGCTTATGCATAATAATTTGATTTTTTATAACGATTTTTGTGTTAAAAATTTGTTTTATAAGCCGTTTATAAATTTAAAAAGTGATTGTGCATATGACCCTAAAAGGATTATTTTTTATTGAGAATAAAAAATATAGGAGTATCATATTTAACTACTTCATATTTTTAAACCCATATTTATACAATTTTTATTCCAAAAATTGCAATTATCTAACTTTTTATGCAAAAACTTTAACTTTTTAATAGAACACGACAACTATTTCTGTTCGTTTGAATATGGCATAATATTCGTTTGCAAACGTTTACTTACTTCTTATAAAATACCGTTTTATTAAGGAGTTTGTCTTCGATTATAATATTGCCAGATTGAAATAAAAAGAAAATATACATATTTTTTTTGAGTTTTACAAAATTTAAAAAAATTAAAAATAGAAAAACGTTCAAACGAAAGCAAAGTTTCGTTTTACAAAATGACCCCATTAGATAATTGCAATTTTTGGAATAAAAATTGTATAAATATGGGTTTAAAAATATGAAGTAGTTAAATATGAACTCCTATATTTTTTATTCTCAATAAAAAATAATTCTTTTAGGGTCATATGCACAATCACTTTTTAAATTTATAAACGGCTTATAAAACAAAATTTTTACACAAAAATCGTTAAAAAAAATCAAATTATTATGCATAAGCACTTAAATTTATATGCAAATTAGTGAAAATTTGGGCAATATTAAAAATATCTGATTTTAATTGCGCTAAGACACGATTTACGTTTAAAAAAATTTTTCTTTATATATAAACTTCTACGTTTGAGACCAAATGAAACAAACTGAGCGGTTTTAAAACTAAAAACTGACAATTCGAAACTTAAGGGCCATCTTAACAAACCATACTTTGTACTCCTTCGCTATCCGCTAATGTAAGGTTCTTCTTATTTAGCTTGATTTTCTGTACAATTTAAAATTTTTCTTAATTATATTTGTATCATATTATTAGAAAAAAATTTAAAAAAATATATCGTAAAAAAAAACTACTAATAAAAAAAATTGCCCCACACAGGATTCGATACCTGGACTCTAAAAATATTAGAACTAAAAACAACAACTCATTTACCAATCAGCCTAAACAGACTTGGAAAACTCTATGAACAAATTTTTATTTAAATAATTTGTAATTCCATGTCACAAATATTAATTTTTTTGTCTGGCAATAATAACTCGCAAATGGCAACAAACGCAAACTACTACCCGTTTTATAAAATACCAAATATTTTCGTTTACGTTTCAAACGAAAACGAAAAAACGTTTTTCATTCGAGTTACAAAATGACCCCATTAAAGTTTTTGCATAAAAAGTTACGTAATTGCAATTTTTGGAATAAAAATTGTATAAATATGGGTTTAAAACTATGAAGTAGTTAAATGTGATACTCCTATATTTTTTATTCTCAATAAAAAATAATTCTTTTAGGGTCATATGCATAATCACTTTTTAAATTTATAAACGGGTTATAAAACAAATTTTTCACACAAAAATCGTTATAAAAAATCAAATTATTATGCATACGCACTTAAATTTATATGCAAATTAGTGAAAATTTGGGCAATTTTAAAAATATTCGATTTTAGATGCGCTAAGACACGATTTACGTTTAAAAAATTTTGCTTTATCTATAAACTTCTACGTTTGAGACCAAATGAAACAAACTGAGGGGTTTTAAAACTAAAAACTGACAATTCGAAACTTAAGGGCCATCTTAACAAACCATACTTTGTACTCCTTCGGTATCCGCTAATGAAAGGTTCTTCTTATTTAGGTTGATTTTCTGTACAATTTAAAATTTTTCTTAAAAAACTGCCCCACACAGGATTCGATACCTGGACTCTAAAAATATCAGAACTAAAAACAACAACTCATTTACCAATCAGGCTAAACAGACTTGGAAAACTCTATGAACAAATTTTTATTTAAATAATTTGTAATTCCATGTCACAAATATTATTTTTTTTTGTCTGGCAATAATAACTCGTAAATGGCAACAAACGCAAACTACCCGTTTTATAAAATACCAAATATTTTCGTTTACGTTTCAAACGAAAACGAAAAACTTTTTTCATTCGAGTTACAAAATGACCCCATAATATTATGAAAATTTTTATAACTTTTCTTTCATAAAATTTCATAACTTCATTAAAAAATTTATTGAATTTCATAAATTAAATCTTCATAAATTTAATGAAAATGTTCTTTATATGTATGAAATTGTTCAATAGTATTTACTTTTTTAAATTTTGTTATAAAATATCATGATTTCATTAATTTTTAAAAATTTTCATACAATTAGAATTTTATATTAAACATTTAATTCTCAAATACAATATTTTTATGTAACCATAACGCCGAGTTTTAGTGAAGTGCTTTAATTTCCATACTGAGAGAATTATTTTTTATAATTTTTATTTTTTTTATTTTTAATTATTTATTTTGGACTATGAAATTTTTTATAAATCATATTAATTTTTTCGAAGCATTTCATTAATTGAATTAAGCTTATTATAAAATTTTATGAAAATTTTTAATTTAATAAATTCTTTCATTAGATATATTTTATACATCCATAAAATATGCTACAATTTTATTGCGCATTTTCCATATGCTAAATACTTTTTATTTATCCACTCCAGCTTAGCAGCGACAGCAAGCAATTATAAGAAATAATAATAAATGAAATTGCTTCATAGATTTTATGAAGCTCTTCACTGGCTGAATGATTTATTCATTGGAGTGGCCTTTTCTTAAACATTGACTTTAATTAAATCTGTTTCATAGATTCTATGAAAAGTTTCAATGGACGAGTTCCAGTGACAATTTTCATTGAAACTATGAAGTGATGATAATTCTCTCAGGGTACCCAATTCTCTTGTTTTTTGATAATCCCTGCTGCTTGCAAACATTTTGAAATTGCTGCCAATGATTTTGCAACTTCTTCTTGAGTTTGACAACAATCATCATCTAGTATGCCTCCAATTCATCATCTCCGAACTTTTTTGGTTGACCTAGGCGGTCTTTGTTTTCAGTGTCAAAATCTCCACTTCTGAACCGCACAAACCATCTTTCGCACGTTCAAATCGATGGAACATATTCGAGATAAAATTAAATAACATCCAATAAACGACGTAAAAATGTTTGACGGTTATTTAATTTTTGGGGGTTTATTTAATATTTAAATATTGAAATTATTTCATTATGAAAAAATCCCCAATGAAATAAAATTAAAGCAGTTATTTTTTGGGTGGTTATTCCATTTTGGGTGGATATTTCATTTTGTCAAAAAAGTTAAATTATTGGGCGCCATTAATTATTTAAATACGTAAGAAACTAGTTGAAAAATGTGCTTCGGAAAAAAATTGAATTTTGTTAAAATAAATCGCGCTGCTTTTATCATCACAATAATGAATAAAAAGCTAATATTATGGATTTGAACAGAGAAATTTCTATTTCAGATGAAATTGCTCTGCGACGCACGATCAAAGCCCAATTTCAAATATCAGCAAAGAAGGTTATTTCATTATGAAACTTATTTTCAGCCTTTTTTATTATTTTATTGAGGGTTATTTCGTAGCACCTATTTTCCCTTAAAAAAAATAATTTTTTAAATCCAATTTTATTACAAGTTGTTTTCCATTTTTGTGCAATTTTCTGGTACTTTTTATTTATGAGGCATTTTCTCATCAAAACATTTAAAATTCTTTCAATCTAGAATTTTTAAAATTTTCCCAGAATTTCTATGAAAAATTTCACCACTATGGAATAAAATCACACATTTTTGAACAAAATTTAACATTTAACTGAATTTTTTGCTGGTCTTCTAATAGTTTAATTTTTTTGAAAATATCCAACTTAACGTCGCGTGTCACCTAAAACCCACTCGCGTGCCACTACTGACACGCGTGTCATATTTTTGCCAGCCCTGACATAGGCTATCTACTTAAATTTTATTTTGTTTCTCAAATTCAAGAAAATAAAAACTTTTCTTTTCAGATTAGGTTATGCTCTACCACTAAATTGTAATCCTGCTGATTTTTATCTAAAAACTATATCCGATAGCCATACAAATCGTAATGATGGGGAATTAATTAAAGACAAATATAGTCTACAAACTTCGGGACTATACAGCAATAGTTGGTTATTGCCAAAATTCTATAGCGGGGAATATTTAAATAATATGAAAAATTTGTAAGTAATATTACCAATTGCTTTTTGCATCCTTTATTGCTTTTTTTTTTATTCAGCAAAAAGATTTGGTGGCCTTTTCAAGTTTATTTACTACTAAAGAGATTTGTAACTGATGACAGTCGCAATATAAAACAGGGTCTAATAACCTTGGGTCTATTTATGGTAAGTTTTTTTAAACTTTCATCATATTCACAAAATTCAGTAACAAAATTTCTTCATTCCAGATAACTTCTGTAACATTGGCTATAATGTATTCAAGCGTCCGTGGTTTATCGCAAACTTCTATACAAGATATTGGTGGTTCTATATTTATGTTGAGTTCTGAAATGATTTTTACATTTTCCTATGGTGTAACGTACGTTTTTCCAGCTGCATTACCCATTATGCGCCGAGAGGTGGGAGAGGGCACATACAGTTTATCAGCGTATTATGTAGCCGTAGTTTTATCCTTTATACCGATGGCTTTCTTTAAAAGTTTCGTTTTCTTTGCCGTCGTCTATAGTTTTATATATTTGGAACGTGGGTTCATGTTATTCCTAACTATGGGTCTTGTTTTAGGACTTTCAGCGGTAGCTGCTACCGGATATGGTTTATTTCTATCGACTTTATTTGAAACTGAAAAAATGGCCTCAGAATGTGCGGCTCCATTTGATTTGTTATTTCTAATATTTGGTGGTGCTTATTACAACGTAGATTCGATACCATTTATAAAGTATTTTTCCTTATTTTTTTACTCCAACGAAGCTTTAATGTATAATTTTTGGATAAACGTTGATAATATTGGTAAGTTGAAAGGTTTTAGGCTTAGAGTGTGACTAAATATGATTTTTTTTAATTACAGATTGTCCCCAAAATGAGGAACATCCTTGTATTCGAAATGGTCATGAAGTGTTGGTGCGTGGTTCTTTTCGCACTTCGGATAATACTTATTGGACAGATTGTTTGGGTCTAATATTTGTAGCTGTAGTTTTTAATTTAATTGGTTATTATTTTGTTCGTAAATATGTTAAACGTAGTGGTTACTATTAGTTTTAAATTCTAATCATTTATTAGTAAATATACCGCACATAGAAAACTTTTTTTTATAGGAATTACTTAAGATATATAATATTTAATCAAAAACTATAAACATTGGTTCATATGAATAAAACTTAGCAATTATGTCGAAGCAATTACTTTAGGCTTAGGAATGACATTTACAGAAAAATTTAACATAGAGTTGTAAAATGGAATAAAATATAAATAAAAATAAAAAAAAAAATAAAAATTTTTAATCTACTCGCAAGCATGCTAAAATGTTAAGTAATAAAAAACTCAATATTTCCCCCTATTTTTTTATTCATTCGATGATAAAAACTACATACATATATATACATTTGAGCAATTTTACTCCCCAGTGTAGAAAATCATTACCAGATATGTGGTTATGTAACTATATACATACATGGTAACTACCCTAGTAAAAATGATTTTTATATACTCGTGAAAAAAAATTTATCCGGTAGCATATCTTTTTTGATTTGGCATCATACTAAATTATATAAAATTTCATCCGGAAAATGGATTAATCAAATTTATCCGGTAGCATATCTTTTTTGATTTGGCATCATGCTAAATTATATAAAATTTCATCCGGAAAATGGATTAATCAAATAGTGAATAAAAAATATATTTGAATAGATAAAATTTCATCCAATTTTATCGGAGTTTTGGTCTTATTCAACTGCATTAAATTTTGTTTTTTTTTTATATAGGAAAACAACCAATTAATTAACTGAGAGAATTATCTGAATGATATTAATAAATTTTTGTATAAAACCGATGAATTTTCACTGGGCCTCGGCCACTGAAACTTTTTATTGAATTAATGGAATTTTTCATAAAATGTTGTGAAAATGTTCATTTTATTTATTAAAAGTTTCATTCACTTAATGAAAAAGTTTCATTAAAACTAGATTCATAAATTATATGAAGCTTTTACATCAAGTTTAAGAAAATTTTTCATTTACCATGTGAAGAAAACTTTATTATTTATTATTTTACGCAAAATTATATGTCTCTAATGCATAAACTTTCTTAATTTTGCGTTAAGGTATACAATTGCCAATGCATTAATTTTACTTATTAAACGTTAGTGATTCATAAAGTTAGCAAACGATTGGCTCGTTAATCGTAGGTGAATAATATTATTTTGAAGATTTTAAAAATAAAAATAATTTATAATAAATCAAAACATGATGAAAAAATGTTTATACATAACAAAGAAGTAATAATGGAAAACTAATATTTTAAAGAAAGTTTAATAGTACGAAAATTGAATGTATTCGAATGGCGATTATGTTTCGATTAAATCAACAATTTATTTTATATTTTATTTGTACACCAATTTGAGAAAATTTTATGAAAAAAGGCTTAAATGGTGCAATTGTTCCAAATTTTTTTAATTTGTTGGATATAAAATATTGGAGTTTACATATTCTTGGGTGGATGACCCTTAAAAAAGTCTTTAAATATATAAAAACTCACTATTTATGATTTCAACTGAGGCATTTGTTTTCCAAATTTTATGAAATGCTTATTTTAGGCTTATTATTATTTTGTCCTTATTAAACGAATTATGCATACTGTTTTTGCCAAATAAGCTTAAAAACGTGTAATTAAACTGTTAAGAAAATTTATGCATAACACCGTATAATTGTATTCAAATCAACATGCATGTTCGATTCAAAATAGTAAATAATTTTGAAATGTTGGGTTTTAATATTTATTCAAAAAATAAAAATTGTTTTTTCGACCTTTTTATTAATTAATTAGAAATTTATTAATTCAGTTCGAGGCCAATTTCCTTATTATGAATTAACATAATAAGTACTTTTTTCAAAAACTGCTATTTTTCTTCATCAGGATATTCTCCTACCAAATAATTCACAGAGTTTTTGCTTTCAAAAACCTCTAACACTTTCAGGAATGAAAAGACGATCGTTTCGGGGATTTTCCAAGTCCCCTTCTTCAGTTTTCTTTAGAAAGTGGTGGCAATAGTGCAATGCAAATTGAAACATCAAAATTTATTATGTTAATTCATAATAAGGAAATTGGCCTCGAACTGAATTAATAAATTTCTAATTAAGTAAATAATTTTATCTAAAATATTTTTGGTCTTGGGTCACATTTAGTTTTACAAAATGTTGTTCGAAGCAATATACAAATTTATCTTCAACGATATATAATTTGATCAAGTATATGTATTTGTATATGGCATATAAAATGATTTTTATATAATCATTTATGATTTTATACAATTATAACTTGTCGAGTATTGTGAAACATATATTTTTATATGATTATATCAAAAGATATTTAATTATATAAAATTATATTAACCAGATCCACCATTTTTCGGATCAAATCATGTACGGGTTAATATAATTATATAAAAAATATATTATCTGATCCGAAAAATGGTGGATCTGGTTAATATAATTTTATATATAAAAATAAGTTGGTATATGTTCGTCATTTTATAACTCGAGAACCACTCAACCGATTTACAAACCAATACATGCGTTGGAAAGGCCTACTTTTACTGATGCTTCTTAACAAAAATGATGAAAAATGTCTACGCATACGCGTTATACGAACACTTTTGTGATGGTGTGTTTTTCCCATATAAAATGTGTGATTGATATACAAATTTTTATTTTTCAACGGATTTCTGTCAACCGTTTTCAACCAAAATTTCAGGGTACGTTGAGGATGGTCTGTAGATAGTTTATGTGAAGTTTGCACGAAATTGGCCCAGTGGTTCCGGAGATATGGCGTCCCTACATATAAAATTTTCGTGTTGCTGACAAACAGGCCTTGGCGTTACTATGACAACCAGGCAGCACTTATAGCATTAACCTAATCTAATCTCAGCTATCCTATCTCATTTATCTCATATCAATTTTTTTTGTGGAAACACTTTTTTTTTTTGGAAACACTTTTTTTGTGGAAACTTTTTTTTTGTGGAAACACTTTTTTTGTGGAAACATTTTTTTTTAACACACTTTTGGGAAAGAAAATTTGTCCACGGCCACTTTTTAACACTCTTTTGTCTACGCGCACTTTTTTTAAACACATTTTTTTTTTGTTTTTAAACACACATTTTTATTAAGGAAAGTAATATAGAGTTTGTTTACGACCATTTTTTGTTTGTTTTTTAAACAATTTTTTTAACACACTTTCGGGAAGAACGGGAAAATGAAACGGGGAACAAGTGGAATTGAAACTCGAGAAAATGGCAATGGAACAGAGAACAAAATGGAATGCAGAACGAAATGGAACAGAACGGGGAACGAATGGATTCGCAATGACAGTAAACAGATCGCAAAGAGAGTCGTAGTGTATACATATAAGAGTGACTGACTGACTGACTCATTTTACCCTCTAACCGGCCTATGCTTTTTCACCAAAGTATAAATAAAATATAAAAATGAAATTTTTTGTGCCTTTGTTTAAGAAGATGTAACGATTTTCGTTTTTCGGAAACTACGAAATTGAGCGGAAACGGGTCTTAATTTTAATAAATATTGGTACTAAGTAATACTAAATTTATTCTTTTTGTCAAATTTCATAATAATTCGTTTTCAAGTTAAGACGATGTCCCAGAAAGGTGATAGAATCCTGTATGTGCTTGGACCAAAGTAATGACTTTTTTAAAAGCTAAAGCTGTCTTAGTTTGTGTGTATTATCAATGGTTTAAAAGAAACTTAAATATATTTTTCAGATTTTTGAAAATTGTGTTAGTTTCAGAATATTAGTTTGCGAACTTTTATTGAGGCTGTTTATTTCATAGCCCTGTTATATTATTTTACTTCGGTGGGGTTAAGTGCTATGGGAATAGTGAAGGAGGACTCTGTATTAGGGATAAAAAAATCATACACATTATTTTTCCAAATTGATATTGCGGTCACTGGGGATCGAACCCGCAACCACATGTGTAATAGTTCAACGCGCTTACCATTACACCACTGCTCTCACATCGTCATCATTATTTATTGTTAATTATTAAGTGTGTCTATTTGATTTTATTTTTACTTAAAAATTAGAAAATTTGTTTTAACCTAAGCTTCCTCTGAATAATAATTTTTGAAATTACTTATTTTTTATATAAGCATTCTCACCGAAGGGGTTTTTATTTTGAAGATTTTTACATTAATAAAAAACATTGTATTTTATTTTCATAAAAATATTTAATTCCTATATAAAACAAATTACATTTTAAACTTTAACTTTATTTAGGTACGCTTTAACTTTAGGTACGCTATCAACGTAGCGGGCTAGCCCGATACGACAAAATTCGTTTTCGGTTTAACCGACATCCCAAAAACTAGGCCTAAGGGACGCCGCTAAATCTAGCGGGCTTGCCCGCTAGTAATTTTATATAATTAAATATCTTTTGATAAAAATATATGTTTCACAATACTCGACAAGTTATAATTGTATAAAATCATAAATGATTGTATAAAAATCATATATGAATATATAAAAATCATTTTTACTAGGGTAGTTACTTTTATTATTACATTTCTTATTACTTTTGTATGGCGATGTCGCGCAAAATAATGAGTTACACACCAGCATACGAAAAATCAAAAAATATATCTATGTGGTTACCAGTATTGACAAGAACAATGAGTCTAAAAATAGATTTTCAAATAAATGAGTTATAAAAAAATATTTTTTTATTACAAATTTTTTTTTTAATAAAATTTCCTTGTGCGGGAATCGAACCTTGGACTCTAGAGTGCCAGTCAATAGTTCTACCATCTGAGCTATCTTGACATATAATATTTACTAAATAAAAACGTAATTGACCTGCTGTGCACAAGTTAGCTTACTCGCTAACATACAAAAAATAAAAAAATATGTGGTTACCAGTGTTGAAAAAATATTGAGTCTAAAAAATAGATTTAAAAAAAATTTAGAAAAATACTTTATATTTGAAATAATAATAGAAGTAAGTCGTTACTGGTAACGCATTATTTTTATTTTAAAATAATGGAACAAGTAACTAGTTATTAGTAACTCTATATTATATGTTTTAAAATAATGCAGAAATTAATTCGATGTCATTACTGGTAGTCCAAAAAATAATGACATGTGATTACCGTTTCCACTCTGGGTCTGATTGCGACTAGGCCAACATTTTTTATTGACATAGAGATGGCGGTATAAACACCAAAAAGCTTCGTATAATAGAAACTTCCATCCGTCATATGAACACATGTTAAATTTCATTTCGATCTGTCAACTCATTCATTGTTTTCATTAACAGGTGTTCAAAAAAGGCGCTTCAGTGATTTTTTTATAATGGAAAAAATTAAAAATTCGTGTTGTGAATAAATATTTACATACTTAAGAAAGGTTTATCGGGACAAGAAATTTATAATGATATGGTGAATGTGTTAGGCAAAAAAGTGTTATTTTTAACATTAAGAAAGTAAACTCTAAACAGCTGGTTGCAATACACCTTACACTGCATTGGCAAATATTCTAATTTACATTCTAAAAAGGTTTTTTTAAGAGGAGCAACACTCTAAAAAGTCTCCCTATTAGTTAACGTGTTGCCTCCTTTGGAAAGTGGATACTCTTTTCTATCCCCTTTCCCAAGAAAGCAACACGTTAATTAAGATGTTGAAATATGAAGGGATCCAAATATGGCAATACTGTAATTGCGCGAGTTGTTGAATCTTATAACATTTGTTGCTCGCCATCTGATGTAGAGTTGGCGAACGTTGTTGAAGCTTTTTTTTTTAGTTCATAGCACTATTATGTTAGTTTACTTCGGTGGGGTTAAGTACTTTGGGAACTCCGCAGGAAGACGCTGAGGCATAGAAAACTCACACATTTTTCCCAAATTGATGTTGCCGTCGATGAGGATCGGACCCACAATCTTAAGTGTAACGCGCTAACCATTACACCACAAAAGGCTTTGACCTTTCAGCAATATGTCGAGCCATAACCGCCAAAAAAGCTTAAGTGACATGATTTTCGATTTTCGTTTTTTAATAAAAATCTATAGTTCTTAATTAGTTGCATCATATCTAGGGTTTTTCTTTTCCCGGCCTTTTTCATTTCCCGAGACAGCGGGATTTTTTCTAGAATTTCCCGGGATCCCGGGAATTCCCGCTCGTTCGAAAATAAATAAATGCGACTTATGTTGTACTTGAAAAACTCAATTTCTATCAAAATACCGTCGGACAAATTCCATTTTTTGGTTGTACCCATGAGAAAATCTACTTAATATATTCTGAAAAAGGGCTAAATATAAAATAGCCACTTTTTCTTAATCAATTCGTTTAACAGTTTAACTCACGAATTAATATTAGGTAATATATTTTTATGGAAGGCAGTTTTAATTTTAATTCTCTCTTCAAACGAGAAACGAATTGATTTAGAAAAAGTGAAAGAAATTAAATTAAAAAAAAAATTAAAAGACATGTGTATTTTTTCATCCATACTTTCACGATATATTGGAATTGTTAATGGGAGGGAAATGACAAATTTATTATAATGAAGTTTTAGAGAGATTTAAAAGAATATTTTTAGTCGTTTATTATATGAAATTCTGGACCAATTCATTTTGTGTCTTACACGAATTTAAAATTTCAGCCCTGGGGTCGAATTACGACATTCGTGATCGAAATTTTTCGTTTGAAATTAATTTTTGATTTCGGAAAATGAAGCATTTGGATAAAGTTTTTTGAGCCAGGGATTCTACAAATCTGCCTTAGATTGGATATAAAATATGGTGTTATCATTGTTACTTTTTATGTATTTACACATTGAAAAGACGGATTTCGAACAATTTCGCTCGTTCACGAATGCCGTAATTCGGCCCCTGGCTTATGTATTATGATAAAAAACGATATTTAGGGCCAGTTTTATAGTTAGAACCAAGATCGATTTTTGCATAAATATATCTTAAAAATGAAGCCAAAATATTTATATTTCTAGATATTTTGTTTCTATGTAGATTTTCAGATCTATTCGTCCAGAATTATTTATTTTTTAAAAAGTTTAAAAGTGAGTATTTTTCACAAAATTTTTTTTAGGAAATTCGCCTAAATCTTTTTATAAAAATATAAACTAAAATATTATTAAGGGACACTCCTAACTAAAATCGAAACTAAATTCAGGTTTCTAAAATTTCCATAGAATTTTAAAAAGTTTTCAAAAAATGTTCAAAGAAATTTAAAACCCTTTTTTGAATTTGCATTTAGTGTAGAATTTATTTAGCCGCCTTGCACGGGGCCTGACTAGTTTTTTTAACTTCAATTGCTATTTTTTGGATTGCAAATTTTTATGCCACAACTACTTAAAAATAAATTATTTAATTTTCATAGTTGCATTTTAAATTAATACTGAATTTAGACAGAGCAAAAACCAGCTGGTTTTTGTACAAAACTAAATTACGAAAGCCAAGTCATTTACACTGATTATTTTGTTTTTCTTTGTCACAACACTTTTTTAATACACACTTTTCTTTCTTTTTTTATTGTTAAATTGATGTAAAAAATTTTTTAATACATTTAAAAAAGAATAACAACGTACAATTTCAAACTAAACTAGAAATATTCTTAAAAAATTAAAAAAATATTTTTTTGACACTTGCTTTACTCCAATATTCGTTGTAACATGGTGTATCGAAAATTATTTATAAATGATAATGGGTGTATCAAAAATTAACATTTCAGATATTTTTACTTGGTTTTTGGCAAAAACCAGGTGGAATCTGGTTTTCAGTTTGTATGAAAATTGTATGGAAAAACTATATTAATTTTTTAGTTTTCGGCTCGAAAACTAAAAATCGCAAAAAACTACTAGTTTTTGCCCAGTCAAAATACACTATAACATACAAAAAAAACCCCAAAAAATTAAAAAAAAAAACATTTTATGCATTATTTGTAAAATAAATAAAATTTAAAAAATATATTTGAAATTAAGGAATATTAATTTTAAAAAAATTATTTGAAGTAAAAAAGTACTTATATTAATTAAAAGAACCGAAATACTGATGTTGAAATGTATATATTACTTTATTTGGAGAAAGGTCATAATTTTAAAGAACACGTTCTTTCCGAGGTACGAGAAATTTTGTTGGTAAACTTAATAATGGCTGATAAAATTTGTTTTCGGTTTAACTAAACTAAATTCAACTGATATAAAAAAAAACTCTGCATAAATAGTACTTTTTTTAATACTAAATTCTGTTTATTGAATTTTAAATCGCATTTTTTAATTTTAAATGTATATTTTAATTCAATTAATTTAAAAAAATTAATGCTTTAAATTTAAATAATGCTTACAAAATTGTAATATATTAGCTAAAACTTCTGTAAAAGGATAAAAATATCCCGGGAAATCCCGCACAAAATTCCCGGGATTGCGGGATTGAAAAAAGGGCGGGATTCCCGGGAATCCCGTCCCGGGAATTCCCGGGACATAAACCCTAACCATATCCCAAAATTTTGTAACTCTGGGATGTCCCGTTACGAATTTAAGCAAAAGGCAAAAATATCTTAAGGGCCAACATTCAACATTAAGTGCAACAATTCACAAACTAGAATTTGTTTACATTTTTCTAGACAGTAAAGTGTCACTTAAGATAATTTTTCTTTATTTAACCACATAAAAACTTGGAAACGCTCAGGAATCTGTTATGCACCGTTGGATGTGTCGTTCAAATTTCTTTCATTTGACACTTAATATGTTTATTAAATTTTGAACCCAACATGAAAGAACGGGAAAAATCGAAATAGAGTAATTTTTGATCCCAATGTTTCTTATTTTTTTTTATCATTTATAACATATCCAAATTTTATCAAAATCGATCTTCTGTAAGACTAAAAACAAAAAAAGTGTAAAACAGTTTCTCCTGTTAAATTTAATTTTTGTCACTTAAGCTTTTTTGGCCATTATGGCCCGATGTTATTATCCTAAAAACTAGAACATGTTATATTAGAACGGTGTTCAATAAGCAGTTACAGAATATGTTCTGGGACAGTGAAATCTTACATTGTGACTCTCAGGAATCAGTTCTAGAACCTGTTCCATGAATATAGTGGTAAAAAACTTTTTCTAATTAATATAGTTTCATAGGTGACCAGTTATAAAAATTGGGGTTTTTCTCAGATGCGGAAAGCTTTCTGATTGCCATTCGCTTGGGAATGGCCAGAAGCGATTCATTTGACGAATCTCCCAAGCAACTTACACTTCCGGTCTTAGACCAAGTATCCCCTGGTAATGTCGTTCAGATACCCATCTGTCGGCAGCTAACGTGAGAAGGCGAATAGTTTCTGAGCAGCCTGATCGGCATGTGAACACCGGTGCGTCTCAGGTAATTAGGTGACATCTAGAACGAAAAGTCACTGAAGCTAAACTGCCGTAAATCGGCTCTCCTGCCAATACTAGGATCGGATGCTTTGGACCAATCCTCCAATCATATTAAATTATCAAAGATTACAGAAACATTAAACGCCATATGTTCTACGTGAATCTTTTATTTGAATATATGTAAATGTATTATATTTAGATAAATAAAGGACATATATATATTAAAATAAAAAACAGATCCTAAAGCATCTAAACTATTTCATATAACTTTGGTCAAATATAATATAATCGATTTCGTGTACTTCACAAGTGCGTACTTTTGATATGGGATACTTATATATAACAATTGTGTAAAATAAAATAAACAAATACAAAAAAATGTTGTCAAGAAGTCCCTGACTTCTCGAACTTCCCTCGTAGTTAAATGAAATGCAACACTGCTCTCCTCAAGTGCCATCAGTTAATAGACTACTGTCAAATTTTGAGCAAGTTCCCTCAAAAATTTTGCGTTTAGCAGGTGTTTGAAGCCTCGTAGTTTTTTTTTAAATGCAAAAAAGTGAATTTCTAGTGCTCATCAAACATTACTTTTTGCAAAAAAAAACCGTCACTCAAACCAAGGAAAGGCTTGATAAGTACTATGGGGATTATATACCATTAACTTCAATGGTAAAAAAGTAGTTTACTGAATTTGGTTGTTAGTCGCACAAGCACTAGCAACGCTAAACGTTCTGGATGGCAACAACAACATGTGATAACTTTGAAGTACACAGGCGTTGTGTACCTGTAGATGAAACATGGATCCATTAAAACATACCGCTGACCAAGCAGCATTCCTTTGATGCAATTAATGTATATCCCGATAAAATAAAATTAAAAAAAAGGTGGGATTGTCGGCCAACAAGGTCATGACGACAGTTTTTTTCCTTTCGATTACCTTCAATCGATCCACATCGATTACCTTCAAAAGAGAAAAACAATAAACGGGAATATTATGAAAACTTATTGGACTAATTCAATAACGATTTAAAAAAAACTACCCCATTTGGCCAACAAAAAAACTTATTTTTCATCAAGACAATGCACGGGTGCACACGTGTGTAGTAGGGATATAACTTTTTGCAATTTTTTGCAAATATCAAAATGGCCCTAGCATAGTCGAATAGGCCATTGAAAATTATATAAAAAAATGCTATTACTTTTTCGCAGTTGTCAAAAAAGTTCACCCACCAAACGCGGTAAAGTTTTTAAATGATTTTTTTTTTATTTATTTACCTAAAAGGCGCAAAAAAGTTTTTTTATCAATATATCAACCTGCATTTAACATTTGTGTAAATACTTACGAAGCTGAATGTATGTCATTGAAAATTACGTTATGTACTTTAATTGTTTTTATTATTCAAAGAAAATTATTAATGTGTTTCAAATATTCCGAGTTTGTGTTTAATACTTAAAAACAATGGATTTTAAAAGAAGTCGTGGGTGAGGTTTTTTATCCGAAATGACCCCAAAATTATTTTTTCGTAAATAACACAACCTTCGCCATCGCGTGGTGCTAGGGCCAAAAATTGGTTATACAAAAATGGCAAAATCTAAATTTAAGGTAAAAAAGTTAGTTCAAACACAATAATTTAAAAGAAATGTTGTTTAATGGAAATGAAAATTACGCAGCTGAAATCAGCAAATGTATTCTGCTAAATTTTAGTTGGTTAAAAACAGATAAAAAATTCAGTTAACATTAAAAAATTTAGAAGAATGTGCTGCTAAAATTACAATCACTGTTTGTTATTAATTGAATAAAAACAAATTCATGTATATATTGTTAATTTTATTTTCGAATAAATTACACAATCGAAAAACACTATTTGCACTAAATATCACTTTTATTTTCTTGCCAATATGTGTGCCAGCAGAAGTTGTATTATTTGGTTCTTTTTTCGTCTACATGCAGGTAGAATTTAGATTAAAATGTTAAAGGGCTGAAATAAAAGAAAAACAATAACATATTTAATAGTATTCCCGTAAATAAATATAGTTTATATTCAGAGCTTCGAAAAACTTAATTCAATTTAAGCTTAAATCACCAAAAATTAAATTCAGATTTTAAAAATATTCATGTACCATTTCCTAAAACCATTCGTAAAGAATTCATTCATAAGCTTCATTCCCAAAGCTTTAATATGAATTGAATGAATTCCTAACTTGAATCATTCAAATCGCATGTTCATTCACTATTTTACTAATCGAATGAAGAAATTTTATTACCATTCACTTAGTGCAGTGTAGTTTGAAACTAACATATAATCAAAACCAAAGCATAGAAGATGTAACAAAGCATACGATACTATTTATTTCTGTTAGATGAATTTTAAACGTTTATCATTGGTATTAGCTAATATTTCCGCAATTACATGCAAATTTAAATTTTTCATTTGATTAAGTGAATGAAAACAAATCATTTTTCATTCACCTTATTATTAAATGAATTTAGGTAAATTGGGTTTCATTCAGTTAGAATTCAATCAAAATAGAATGAATTCATATAATTTAAAGCCATTGGGAATTAAGCTATCGAATTAATTCCATAAGAATGCTATTACGGAATGAAATTTAACCAAATTTCATTAATTTTTAAAAAGTGAATTAAGCCTTTTAAACCTTTGTTTATATTATACCTCATTATTCTATTTTTTCAATATAATTTTTAACTGCGAAATGCTAATGTCCAATATACCTCCGTTTTCTTCTACGTCCCTTTGCTGACTAAAAGATGCTCTTATCATATTATTTTATTTACTAGAACTTTCTTAAAGCGGCGAATACATTAAGAAACATTGAGTAGGGAACAAAAAATATCAAAAAATTTTGTAAACACGAATTGCACGAATGTCAACACGAGCATTAACATACACAAATCAATATTCGTAAAAAAATTGCCATTTTTCACGAATAATATTATATTATTTTTATTTACATTGGTAAGCGTCATCAGTGATGACTCATCACACACATTAAAATACACAACCATCAAGCATCATAAATCACTAGCGCCCCTATCGTTTTCTTTTGAAAACACAAATATAAAAAAGTTGCCAACAAATTTATCTATATTATATCAGGAGGAAAAATTAGTTCAAGTACAACACAAATATTTTTTTGTGGTGAAATTGGATAACAACTTTAGCTAAACAACGGATTTAAACGAAAACAACAGGAAAAATTTGTTCAACGGAATTAGAACGCGTTTAACAGACTTTTGTACTAACTTTTTTTATGAGTGTAAATTGATAAAAAAAGCCCGTAAAAATAGTTCAAATTTCTGCTAAAATAACTAGAAATAGTACCTATTTGCGCCAGCAGAAATATCAATGAAGTTAAGAATTATGGGCTGCTAAATGTAAGTAAGCTAAATTTTACACACTCCTAAACTTACCTGGTTTAACTGAAAGTTTCTGCTAAAATTTCGCTTAAAATCTGGGTTTCTGGACTCTCCGGATCTGATCCGAGACAGGCCCATATTTATTATTGGGAATATAGGTGGCTGATAAATATTAGTAAGTACGGAGTAACAAATTTTTGTTCATTTTGCTCTATCTCGCTTAGTTTCCGAGATATAAGGAATTTTGTGATTATACAATAAAAAAATATGAAAATGTAGTAATATTAACAGCAGAGACACAAAATTATAATCATTTAAAAATAATTGAGGCGTGCAAATTTTGAAACAGTGGGTTAAAATTGATATTTGCTTTAAAAATGTGGCAGCTTTAGAAGCGGCTGGGTGAAAAATTATATACAAATCAAAGATTTTTTTAACACATAAGGGAACATTTTTTTTTTTTTTGCTGTCTAATCCCATATTAAGGGGTATAGAAGCAAGTCAAATATCACCCGATTTTCCGTTTTTTGGTCTCCGACGCAGTAAGACCTTCTTAGAAAGTGGATTTTATCAATAAGCAGAACTTAGCTTTCTGTCATAATATTCAAAGAATGTCCAATTGTAATGGCTAGAAGCCGTTTTCTCTACATGAAACTAACTTTTACACATGTTTCCTTTTATTATGGCAATCTACTATTCTCCTTATACTGCGACTACTTACCTACATAGTTCGTATTTATTGTTAAAATCAATTGTAAAGTTTTAGTCGTTATTTGGGCTGTAGAAACTCGAACTCAAACCAAGTTATATTGACAAGGCGGCAATAGTTATCAAGAGTTTTAAGTGTATTTTTTTGCAGACAAAAGAATTTAACTACACAATTTACAAGTTTTATTTAAAATGAATCAAAATATTTTTTAGATTAATTATAAAACATTTAAAAAAATTTTTAACTAATAAATCCCACTTAATACATCTGTTATTTCACAGAAAAAATTGTTTATAATTTTCGGTTTAAAATTGATATATGGGAAAATCTACGTAACAGGTCGATTTCAGATTTTAAAAATAAAAAATTTCAAATTAGTGGCACACATTCTAGATTAATTTATTTAAAATACATTAAAAAGAAGTAATCTGTTCGCGTGAATAAATTTTTTAGAGTGCTGAAAAAGTTATTAACAAAAAATCGCACACATTTTCGCTTGTAAATATTTTAAAATTTTTGGATTTATCGGGCATGCGACCACACATTTTGAAGTAACTTTTTCGTGCTGAGTCCGAATTTGGTTTCCAAATTTTTCCAGCACATCTGATTTTTGAGCAAATTGAGGTCAAAGTTACCAAAACCCTTTTTTTTCGCTATTTTTGAGTTGTTTGTACACATTTTTACCTCCATTTAATGAAAAAAGATGACAGAAGTTTTTCAATCATCACGGTAATTTTATACGAAAATGCATAGTCGCGCTATATTTCCATTATTGATTATAAGCAGGGCAGGGTTTGCCATTTTTTCAGACTTTGCATTTTAAAAATGCTATAAAATTCAGTAAAAACTCAATCCTTGTAAATAATTTTTGAAAAAAATTTACAAAAAAACGATATTTTTTTTTAATATATAATAAAATTCCTGATTTTTTTTAAATCATACTAATAAATATACGGCGAATACACTTTAAAAGCCGTTTACATTATAGGATTGAGTCATATTATTTTAAGTAAAATAAATCATAACACTGGAAATATAATCCAAATTAAAATCTTAAAGACTTTAAATGTGAGAGAGTTAATTTAACCCTTTGACATGGGAATTTTAATGGCTAGGAATTTTCCGATCCAACCTCCGTGGAAATGTAGATCTATGCCCAAGAAATATTTTTTATTACTGTTATGGCTTTGCAGCGCCCCCTAGCGGAGATATTTGGAATCAAAATTCAAACATTAACATGCTGTCGGCTCCGAGCGAAATTTTATTTAAATCATTTTTGATGCGTTCAATACAATAACGTACATTTTCCATTTTGGTGCTTAAGTACAACTGTACATCATCCGCATACATTTGTATATCACAGTGACTTACAGCTTCAGGAAGATCATTAATGTACATACAAAAAAGCAATGGACCAAGAATGGACCCCTGTGGTACCCCTCTATCAACATGAACTGCATTGGAAGTCAAGCCATTTAAAAAAACAATTTGTTTACGGTTTAAGAGGTATGACGAAATAAGTTTTTTAGCCGAATTAGAAAAATTAGATAGCTTTTGGAGTTTGGTCAGCAGAATTGAGTGATCAACTGTGTCAAAAGCTTTGCTGTGATCTAACAGCACAAGAAAAGATACCATATCATTATCCAGTTTGGACCTAATTTCTTCAACCACATCGATCAACACCGTGATGCAACTTCTTCCCTGTCTAAAACCAGACTGTTTTTCTGTTAGGAAATTATGCTCCTGTAAATATTTATACATTTGGCTTTTCATTAGATTTTCCATTATCTTGGACAAAAAAGGTAGTATGGCAATTGGTCTAAATTCACTGCTGTTCTTAGGGATTGGAATTATTTTGGCTTCTTTCCATATATCCGGGAATATTGACTGGTATTAAATACGTACGTAATGAATGGCAGAATTTTAGCGATGATAAGTTTCAAAAATCTAGGATTAAGTCCATCCAAACCCACAGCATTTGATTTTATTGATGTTATACTTTTTAGAATTTCTATTTGATCCTAACATCGAAAATAAAAACATTTTTCAAAAGGCACTACATGGATTTTTTCATATTCATTTTCAGTTGGTCTTGCCACTTTAACGTCAACAAATTGGTGGTTTAGTTTATTTACGTCACGTCAGAACTTGTAATGCAAACATTCTTTTTACCAATACCAATTTCACGGATTTCTTTCCACTTGCTCTTGCTATCTATAGCTGTTGAAAATTTCTGTTGATAGTACGCTGTTTTAGCCTTATTTATGTTATCCACAACTTTTTTCCTAGCGGATTTAAACAAAAATTGCAATTCAGGGGTTTAAAATTTCTTCCATTTTTTATAAGCTAGATCCCTGACATCAATTAAACGTTTTATTGCTGAATTAAACCACGGTGGCTGTTTGGCCTTGAAAATTTTTGTTTTTTCTGGCACCGTTTCATTAAATACTTCAAACAGATTATTTTGAATGAAAGCTATTTGATCATTTACGTCATCAAGGTCGTAAATTAAATTCCAACTAATGCAATCAAGCCGCTGGTTTAGTGCCACATAATCAATGTTTCGAAAATCACGATATGATTAATAAATATCTTCAGTGCAGATAAAGGCATCATACAGTGTAAAGATAAGGTCATGCTTTGAAAAAACTGGAGCAGATAACTGATCATAAAGAAGTATTTTCTTTTTATGATTTACGAAGAAGACGTCAAGTAAGCTGTTTGTAGAATTTGGATAATGGGTTGGAGTTGTTGTGTTGACGGGCAGTAGCCCAAGTGTTTGCATAGGCTCCAAAAGTGAGTTTTCAGTGAAATCGTCAGCAATAATTACATCATTATATAATAATGATAAAGATTCAATTTTATCTAGCAAATCATTTGTATCGACATCGTTATTTGGTCGATATACGCAGGCAAACAGTAATTTACTCTTATCCTCAGTGGTTACCTCCAAAAATAAATATTCAATTTGACTGGAGGAGTTCGATTTCAGTTTTAAGCAAGTATTTATATCATTCCTTACATAGATTGATACTCCACCAGCGTGTGTTTTCCTGTCAGCACGAAATAATTTGAAACCAGGCAAATTGAAAATGGCATCATTGATTGAAGAATCGAACCAGGTCTCAGAAACGCATATAACATCAACTCCTGAATTAACAAAAATGTACCTAAACTCATCCATCTTGTTATTGAGACTTTGTGCATTTATATGTACTATTTTGAGTCCGGACTTTTGCTTTGCAAGGTTAGTTGCAAAAAAAGAAAATTTTGGCATCGTTTGCAGAATGTAAATCTTTTAATTAATTTTTTGAACCCCAAAGTCTTTTTTCGCATTCCGATATTATTTTTACGTATGGTTGTTTAAAACTCATAATCTAGGGCTATTCTCGATTTTTATAACTAAATTATTATTTTCCATCCCTGGTTACAATCGATGTTTTTAGTCATACAAAGAGCGCACATAATGACCCTGCAAACATTTAAAAGATACCTTCCAAGAAGATATTTCATTTGAATGAAAATAATCAAGTAGTATTTACTTTGAAATTGTCTTCCTTTAATCACTTGGAAGATAATTCGACGATATTCGGAAAAAAGTAATTCAAAAATTTTATCTTTTGTCATAACTTTATATGACAATATTTCAGCAATATCATCTTTGTATCATTTGGAAGATAAAGCAAATTTGTTTGAAATCTTTTATCAATTTGGAAAAAATAAAACTAAATTTGTACAAAAACAATCAAAAGATATATAGGAAATAAACTCGTAAAAAGTTAAGATTAATTGCGCGGGAAAAATCGGCTAAGATGAAATCAAGATAATTTATAAGCTGGTCAATGTATTATGTATGCAGATATTGTTTTTCAGGCTTCTATTTAATAATGAAAAAAATTAAATCGTTTTTTTTATTGTACCGGGAGTTTATTTAGCGATATAACTTTTATCTTCCATATGAGTTATTGCTTTCATATTGCTTGGAAGTATTGTTTTAGTGTAACAGTTGTTTCCGAGGGAGGAAACTTCCGGAATACGAAATTGATATTGCCGGCAATAAATGTTTTCTTCCTGGCGATATGTTCGGAGAATCTTCTTCGTATTGCCATGTTTGCTGGGTGATATTGGTTTGAGTATGTTCCTGTTCCAAGGCACATAATAGAACAAATGCTTTCTCAGTGATAGAGAGTCCCCCAATCTCTTTATTATGTATACTCTATGGCTTTACCGACTTTATTTTGTTTTACTTGTTTATTATATGATTGAGTTGTTTTTTAAGAAAATTTAAGAAATTTATTTTTTTAAATAAAATTGGAAATGGTTTAGAACAAAGTGCAAATACAGACTGTTGCTGATTTTGCAAAATTTTTGAAAAACAAAAAACTTTCTTATCAAACTTGTCTTAAAAATTTTGTGGTGGCACAAAAGTTAAGAGTGCATTTTGTGCAAAAGTTTTTGTGGAGGGGTTTTTTTTTTAATTTTTTGGTATGATTTCAAGATTTGTTTGTAAAAGTTATAATTGAAAATTTTATGTAACATTTTTGTTTTGTTTTTGCCTGTTCTAGAGAAGAAAGGAAAAAAAGGTGAGTTTTGTTTGTTGGACTTCTTTACGGACTAAAAGGCAGGCAGTCAGTCAGTCACAAAAAAGTTACTCATAGTTGGTGATAAATGTGTAGACTTTAGTTTTCTGTGCGGAGGAGGCCTAAAACTTTAGTTTTTTGTTTTAAAAAGTTATGTATATGTTGCAGAAGTATTTTGTAGTTTTGTCAGTTTTGTTAAAAAAAAGATTGTTATTTGTAGTATTTTGTACTCGAATCAGAACATTTCTTCGTTTGTTCAGTTCAGTTGAATTGGTTGGTTGGTGTAGTCATAGTGTAATTGCATTTCTACATGACTTCTTTTTATAGTGTTTTTACACTCCCTAAAAGTTTTTCCTATAGTAGTTTTCATGCTTCATACTTGAAGATGAAGTATGAGGTGGTTTTGTTCTATTGTTTTTTTCGTAAATATTTTTGTTGATTATTTGTCTGAAAACTTTATTTTTATCAATTTTAAATGCATATTTAAACAGTAGTTATTATATGAACTTTTTGTAACTACCCTACGGGAAATTTTAACAAGTCACTTTAAGACTGGTCACTTTTACATGGCGTTGTCATAGGAGGGGGAAATTGACCCCTTGTAATATGTCACAACACAAATCCCAGGACAGGTCCCTGAACTTTGTTTTTTATGAGAGTTCACTAACCTGTCCTAGGATTTGTCTTGTGACATGTCACAAGGGGTCAATTTCCCCCTCCTATGACAACGCCATGTAAAAGTGACCAGTCTATTTCATATAAAAGGGCCAGTTCGGTGACAGTTTGTTAAAATTTCCCGTAGGGTATGTTTTAGTCGTAATTTATTGTCATTTATAACGGCATTTGGAAATAATATCGTAAAATTTGGAAATAATTTTCTAAAATTTTTATTTGTATATACCCAGCCAACATTTTTCTGAGCGCTCAGAAATTATGACTCATAAAAGAATCTAAAATACGAGCATTTGCAGAGTGCTCAAATTTTAGAGTCATAAATGAAACATAATAGACTCTTTTTTATGAGTGTATTCAAAAATTTTATAAATTTTTTTCAATACTCATAAATGACTCAAAAATTATTCATAAATGACTCATAAATAGCTCAGAAAATTCAAAATTTTCCATCAATTCTCATAATTTGGAGTCTTTTATGAGTCATAAAAGTGTTTTTCATCGGTGATGGAAAACACCCTCATATATCTATGATTTCAGAAGGTCTCAAGGCTCTTTTATGAGTCTTTTCGGACTCCAATTGTACACTAGGTATTGTTTTGATTATTGTTAAGAGTCTCTACCAGAGAGTCAGAAAATCAGATAAAAATTACAAAATCAAAGAAATTAGGTTAGAAAAATTATGTGTCATAACTATAGCTTGTTATATCATGTGCGCCTCCTGAGAGGATTAAGGTTGCATTCTAATGCAACCTTAATCATTAAGGGGAATATAAAAACATAGAATTGCATTAGAATGCAACCTTGAGAACAGCTGAAAAAAAAGATGTGGATAGGGAGCTTCTCGGGCAGAAATAAGAAGGGAAAAATGAAGGAAATAGTATTTCCTTTTCGATTTTGCTAAGTGGCTGGAGATTTTTTGAGGACAAAAAACTGAAAAAAAGAAAACAACAATTTTCTTTACGAATCCATATATTTGGATGCACTATTTTAAAATTAATAAACAACACAAAATATAATGTAAAGTAACATAAATTGAAAGAAAAAGTAAGTGGTTTCCAGCATCCAACCACAACATAGCTACCCCTGTCCGGACCCAGCGTTGGAGTAAGCGGGTTCAGCATCGAAAAATGTAGGGTGCTTAGATATCCGGCTCAAGGTTTTAGAAGAGAACAAGAATGATTTACCTGACAAAAAATAAACAAAACAGAAAAGAAAAAAAAAAAAGAAATAAATTTAAAAATATATATATACACTAAAAAAAAAGTCAGTAAAGTCAGCAAAAAATGTTGCTGTGTCAGCAAATTTTTAGTCAGGAGCGTGCTTGCAAAAAAGTTTGTAATTTCAGCAAAAGTTTAGCTAACACTTAGTCGATTGCAAATCAAAAAAAATCCTTGTTAAAATCACTAAACTTTTTGCTGAATATTAGTAGACTGAAAAAAACTCAAAACACTTGTAGCGAAATTTTACTTTAGTTAATTTATTTGTTGAAAATTTAAATGTAGAATTTATGTAGAGTTGTTTTTCTTTATCATTTCCGTTGTCTGTACTACATTCAGACAAGCTACGACATCTAAATCTCTTCTATCTGGTTGTAGTCCACGCTATAAATGCAGTTATCAGCACAATTTTTGTAGCAAAATAAATTAGTAAAACATTAGTTCAAAATTAGTTTAGTGCTAAAAAAATATAACTAAATCTATTGCTGAAAACGAAATTTCATTTCATTTCTTTATTTTTATAAAGTCTATGGATAACAATGATCCTTACAGACTACTCGCTAAGAATAAAATTAAAAAATTAAAACAAATTATTTAAATAAAGTTTAAACCATAGTCGGGAAGTATTCAGTACCTCAGTACTTAAGTACTAGTAAAGTACAAGTATTTGGTACTTGTACTTAAAAAAATAAGTATAAGTAATTTGAATGTACTTGTACTTAAGTACAATTACTTGGTTAATTACTTGGTACTTTCTAAGTACCAAGGTACTTAACAAGTACTGCGGAACTTGTACTACGGGTACTTGCTAAGTTCTATGGTACTTGCTAAGTACTTTTGGTACTTGCTAAGTTCTATGGTACTTGCTAGTACTATAGGTACTTTCTAAGTTCTATGATACTTGCTAAGTACCTTTGGTACTTGTTAAGTACTATAGTACTTGTTAAGTACCTTTGGTACTTGTTAAGTACTATGGTACTTGTTAAGTACCGTTGGTACTTTCTAAGTACTATGGTACTTGCTAAGTACCTTTGGTACTTGTTAAGTACTATGGTACTTGTTAAGTACCTTTGGTACTTGCTATGTACCATGGTACTTGTTAAGTACCTTTGGTACTTGCTAAGTACTATGGTACTAGTTAAGTACCTTTGGTACTTGCTATGTACTATGGTACTTACTAAGTACTATAGTAGTTTTCAATACTACTGCACTCGTCAAGTTTCACAATAATTATGTGTACATTTGTGCATTTTAGGTGCCTATTCCTACTTTTGACTCGTTGTGGCCGTCATAAGACTATTTTTAAGACTGAGAGTCACAACTTTTCATACAAAGCAACAATTAAATTCAAAAAATTCAGATTTTATTTGTCAATTTTATGATTGTGTCGATACCAGTTCTTAATTTTTTTTGAAGTTTTCAAGCGAAAATTTTAAAAATATAATTTATTGTGACTTTGCAATAACAAATACATGCGGAATACAGTCACAACTAAGAGTCGCATACCTCTCGTAGGAATAGGCACGTTAACGGTATTACATGGATGTAAAAAAAAGGTGAAATTGAAAAAAAGTTTCAAATATCAGAAAAATCGCCAAAACAAAAAAATTTAAAATTTTAAAAAAATCGCCAAAATTAGAAAAAAAAACCAAAAATCGCCAAAATTGAAAAATTGTCAAAAGTAAAAAAACACGCTAATAAAAAAAAAAATTATAAAATTTTAGAAAATCGTCAAAAATTAAAAAAAAAAAAAAATTGCCAAATTTGGAAAAAATTTTAAAAATTGGTAAAAATTTAAATAAAAACGCAAAACTTGAAAAACTAATTGCCAAATTTAAAAAATCATGTAGATTTTATAAAAAAATTTTAAAAATCGACAAAATTTTAAAAAATCTTCAAAATTTATCAACATCGTCTAAATTCTAAAAAAAGCGCCATATTAAAAAAAATCGTTCAAAATTAGAAAAAATCGCCAAAATTTTAAAAATTTCTAAAATTGAAATATTTTGTAAAAATTTTTAAAAAATCGTCCTAACTTGAAAAAATTTTCAATATTTCAAAAAATTGCCAAAATGGTCAAAATTAAAAAAAAAATCGTCAAGAATTAGACAAAATCGCCAAAATTAGACAAAATCGCCAAAAATAGACAAAATATCGTAAAAATTTTAAAAAAATCGTCTTGAATAATTTTCAATATTTGAAAAAATTACCAAAATCGTCAAAATTTCAAAAATTCGTCAAAAATTTTAAAAATTGCCAAAATTGAAAAATTTTATGAAAGTTTTAAAAAAATCGTCATAACTTAAAAAATTCGGCAATATTTGAAAAAATTGCCCAAATAGTCAAAATTTAAAAAAAATTAGAAAAATTCGCCAAAATTGCCAAATATCGTAAAAATTTGGAAAAAATCGCCTTGAAAAAATTGCCAATATTTGAAAAATTTACCAAAATTGTCAAAATTGGAAATAATCGGAAATATTTCCAAAATTTAAAAACTCGCAAAAATTTGTGAAAATCGACAAAAATTAGAAAAAAAGCCAAAATCTTTTCTCTGCTCCAAAACCGTTGTCTAATCTAAGTGGAAATTATTTCTATCTGTTTGTAGATCAGTTCAAACGTATGCCGCACAGGTGTGGGGATACACAGTATTCGAAGAAGTGGATAAGTTACAGATTTATTTTGCAAAGAAAATATTAAGACTTCCAAACTTTACACCAACTTATGCTTTAATGCTAGAAACCGGATTGGAAAATGGACATGTGTTCACGCTAGATCTACATGTGTTCACGCTAGATATGTTTGCAGGACTCTATTCGACTATCCTGAACAAAGATTGCCACATCAACTGTCCAAAAAACTATTACGTCAGCAAATCTTTTGGGTTAACGAGTTAAACAACATAGGATCAGAATACGGCATCGAGTGGTCAAATCGAATTAATATTCTTCAATCGCTAAGAGATAAATACTATGAGCAGTTCTTGCAAAGGAAATCAAGTACAAACAGAATATATAAACAACTGGACCCGACGGCAAATCAAAGTTATATGGTAGACGGTTATAGCCAAGAAGAGTTAACGTGGATATTCAAAATGAGAAGTGATTTAATACAGCTCAATGGGAATAGATTTCCTACGAATGCAACCAGATTATGCTCCCTTTGCAACATGAGAGAAATAGAGAATATTGTACATTTTATGGGCCAGTGCCCCGTGTTTAAAGATATAAGAATTATTTACTTCGGAAAGGGTTTTCTAGATGAGGCTGAAATTGTAAACATACTTAATGGTACTGTAAAAAATTGGAAAATTTTAATTGAATATATAAAATATTGCGTAAACTACAGAAATCAGTTAATATTTGAATTTAATTATTAAGAAAAATATGTATGTATGTAATTAATTTGCTATTTTTATAATATCAATAATAGATTATCGGCTGGCGACATTATGTCATAGCCGTCAGAGAAACAAGCCAGCCGCCGTGAGCCGTTTAAGCCGCCGCCGCCGATTTTTTTCGGCTCATTTCGGCTGGGAGTATCAATTTTCCAAAATAAAAAATTTAAAAACTAATGCCATTTCTAAAACAAATTTTCTACTTCATCATTTCCTGAACCATCAAGATTAAAAAAGAAATAAAAGAATCAGTTTTTTAGTCAGAGCTAAGAAAGATTTTTGTCAAAAATATTTCTCAAGTTGGAAATTTTGTTTCCAAATTTCTGACTTAAGTAAATTTTTATAAATACAATTTTTTTAAGCCTATCCTGTTAAAGGCTTATAAAAAGAGCTAATTTTGAAATTTGGTGTTCACATTCGTGAAATTCATTCTAAAATCTATCAGAATTGATATGTCACACGCCCGATGCATTTTTAGTGTTGTTCTGTGTAATATATAGGGCGCTTATTATTTTCTTTGTTTTACTTCGTGTAGAAAAAGCTTTGTGAAAGTAAAACGAATATATATTTTTTGCAACATTTAATAATGTAAATATTTTAAAATTTATAAATAAATACTAAAATGTGTTCGAAACAGCCAATTTTTCAAATTTTGAATTCTGTGTGATTTTACAAAACCACTCTAATTAAAAATTTCGGAACTCAGAACAGGGTTAATAATGTTAAAGCTCTGTTTTTGAGCGACTTCAAGCACTTAACAATTTGAACATCAGCAATTTTTCAAATTTTTGGCTTTTCAAATACCCAGCAAAATATTGGTAATGACACCTCATTACTATCTGCATTACCCAAAATGATGAATCATTACCTTTTGCATTATTTTATAATTTAAAATAATGACTTCCTAATAAGGGCCTATTGTATTCATTGTTTCTAAATATAAAATAATGACTTACTCGTAATAGTTTAAATAAGTACTTTTTACACAGTTAAATTTTGTAAAAATTTTATTTAGTATATGTAAATATGTTTTATGTTTAAATTTGTATGACGTGTCCTAGAACTAAAACTTAAATTTTTCTCAATTTATTTCCTTAAGCTAATAGTATTTGCCTAACTCCTTATTTTTAAGAATCAAGTAAGCAATCTGATAACCACTTATAATTCAACTTTTTGTAAGCATGTGTGTAACCACTTATTATTCAAAACCTCATAACTACTTATTTCTCATTTTTTCGTAAGCGAGCGGGTAAGCGTGACTACTTATAAAAACGACCACGCCAAACAAAAATAATGAGTTTAGACGCCAAAAAATAAGTTGTGCGGAGCTATGAATTTCTATTATATAACCACTTATTTGGTAATGAAAGATTTTGCTGGGTATGTATAGAGTTATTCATTTGTAACTGAAATATGTTGACTTTTTTTTTAAAATATTGAAATTAAAAAACATTTTTTTTTAATTTGTATACTTTGACAGCCTTTTTTACAGTATTTAAAAAACATTTCTTTACTATTGTAATTTATTCTGAAAATGGGTTTAGTGCTTAGTAAAATGAGATTCTTTTGTTTAAATTAACTGAGAAAGTTATCGTACTTTTTCTACACAATTAATTTCAGCTGTTATAAGACAATTCGATGTTCTTGTTTCCACACTCATTAAGGATAACATCAATTTTCTTATAAATGCAGAGATTCCATGTTTATAAAAAAATTTATAACTTTAGCAATTTTAAAGCCATTAAAATAAAAAAAACTTCATTTTACTCTGAATTAAACCCAGTTTAAGAATGAATTAGATAAAAATTAATTTTTTTATACAAAATGTTGCAATAAAAGCCGTCGAAATAAAAAAAAATTGAAAAAAATTAGGCAAATCAGTTTTATTTGAAAATATTTTCACACAATTTTGTTGAACATATGTACACCTACAAAAAATTTTTGTTGTCCCAACCGAATTTGGTTTCAACCGAAGCGTTCGGTTGCTGCAACCGATAAATTGGTTATCACAGCCCTATTTCTGTTGTTCCAACTAAAATAGGGTTGTTGCAACCCAAATAGGGTTGTGATAATCGAAATAGGGTAGAACAACAGAATTTTTTTATCTGATAATTCTAACTTAAGTTAGAATTATCAGATAAAACAGTTTTCGAGAAAAACGCGATTTTAAAATCTAACAATGCCAGTCAAAATTTAGTTTCGGTACCGGGGTATTGGCAGTGGGTTTTGACCTTTGGTGCACATTTTTTTCCTATAGCTCTTCTAGTTTGGGAAATATGGACGATTAAAATTTTATTTAAACGATTTTCGCACTTATGACTAACTTCCCCCTTCCAAAACCGTTGTCCGTTTTCATTTAACTCTTTCAGTTTTCGAGATATGGGCGTTACACCAAATAATATCCCTTAACTCTCTACGAGGCTTAGTTTTCGAGAAAAACGCAATTTTAAAATCTAGCAATGCAAGTCAAAATTTAGTTCCTAATTATCGTAACACTTTTATGGCTTTTGTTTACAAAATGCTATTGTAGTTATGCAGCTTTTGAAAATGCATTTCATTTGGATAATCCATACAGTAAGTAAATACTAGGTAGATCATCATGAACAGTTTTTAATCACTCCATCTTTTATTACACATTTAATCTCCCTGTTTCGAATAAGGATTCTTCACGCAGAAAAAAAGGTGTAACATTTATAAAAATTAGAGTAAAAGTTTACAAATTCCAAAGTAATTACTTCAGCGTATTTAAAATTTGAAGTATAAGTTTTAAATGGTTCTACAGTTCTTATGCCTTTATGCATTGGATATACAATTTTCTGATTTTTATTTGCAAACTAGAAATATATCAACAATAACAAATATAAACTAAACAGAAATTTTAAAATTCAAGAACTTCAACGTTTTTTTTTTTTTTTTAATAACTAACAAAAACAACTGTTTACTGTAAAAATACTGTGTTGGTAGTTATTTATTGTGATAATAAAAATAACTGCTTTAAACAACTGTTACGAAATTACAGAACTTTTTGTTAATTGTTGTCTTAAGCAACTGTCAGAACAGTTGTTTTGCATTTTCCATAGAAAGTCAACCGTATTTACTTTTGAAAACAACAACTACCGATTACTATATAAACAACTGTCATGTAGTAACTGTCAACATTTTTTGAGTGGAACAATGAAGAAAAAGAAGGAAATAGAGCTGTCAGTAATTCCTTTCAAAATACTAGTAACGTATTTGCAAAGTTGGCTAGAGGGCGCATTAAAACTAGAAAATATTGGCCTTAACGCATAACCTTCCTTATGGATTTTTGGAAGTCCATAAATTTTGGGAGCAATAGCTACTTCTGTTTTCAGTTTTCTCTTATCAATCTCCGTTATTATATTTTTCCTAAACATTTCCTCTACTATTTCTTTTCTAGTTCTTTGGAGGCCACTTGTGGGATCTTTTAGCGATCTTGATATCTCCGATATGCTCCATCATTCTCTCTCCATATTCATTCCTCTCCATCTGTTCGGGCTTGACCGACTACAATTTTTTGACTTATAAAGTCTAATATTGTCCAATCCCGAGTAGCCGAGTTAGTGGAATTTCATTTATAAGCAGGGAAAGAGGAACTGCACTTTAAAAATGTTTTGGTATATGAGATCATCCATCCTACCCCATTTTTAGGTGGTGCTTAAAAATTTTGTTAAAAAACGCCATGCTAACTTTTGCTCAAATCGCAAACAGCCGAGTTGAAACAACTTAAATTTTGGGTTATATGGCAGGTGCCACGACTTTTGTGCAACTCGCCCACTTTAGGCTCATTGCTTAAAAATCTTGCTAAAGCACTCCTTAAATTTGGAACAAATGCGTTCTACATGAGCGGAGGTAAACCGATTTTAAATCTTGGCTTGTATGGGATGTGCCAAATCTCCCAAATCTCTTACTTTTAGATCAGTGCTTAAAAATGTTGTTTAAATACGTTCAATAAGAGTCGCGGTAAAGGAATTTTTTTTGGAAGAAAATACTTTCTTTTTGGAAAACAATACTTTCATTTTGGAAAAAGTACTTTTTTAAGGTTTTTCTTTTTTTTGAGAAAAAGGTACTTTTTTTGGAAAAACGTAATTTTTTGGAAAACTTCTTTTTTGAAAAATGTACTAAAATGGTACTTTTTTTTTGGAAAAATTGTCCTTTTTTACAGATACTTTTTTCGGAAAAAGAACTTTTTGGGAAATATTTTGAAAAAGTATTTTTTTCGGAAAAAGAACTTTTTTGGAAAATATTTTGAAAAGTATTTTTTAAAATATTTTTTTTTTTTTTGGAAAAATTGCTTTTTGTGGAAAAAGTTCTATATTTTGGAAAAAGTACTATATTTTGGAAAAAGTACTATTTTTTGGAAAAAGTACTATTTTTTGGAAAAAGTACTATTTTTTGGAAAAAGGTAGTTTTTATCATAAAGGGTACTTTTTTTGAGATAAGGTATTTTTTGAGAAAAGCTACTTTTTTGAAAAATGTACTTTGTTTTGGAAAAAGGTACTTGGAAGGAGGACTTTTTCCACATTCTGGCCCTCTTTTTTGGAATATCCAAAAATCACGTCTTAGTGTATTTCTGGGTCGGAGGAGGAACATATATGAAAAATTTGCAGTTCCTAGGTCCAGTGGCCCCCCCATTCTACTCCACGCACATTTGGCGCATTGTTAAGCAATGCTGTTTATAAAGAGGCATATTTACTTTGATTCAAATATGTTTGAGGGGAGCCAAGGAAAACCTATTTAAAGGGTTGGATTGCATGGTAGGTGCCAAGCCCCCTCGTCCTATCCAGTTTTCTTTTGAAAAAAGTGCTTCAGAAAGTTGTTGTAAGACTTAGTGCCTAATTTTGTTTAAATACGTTCAACAAGAGCAGAAGCAAGTTAAATTATTGGTTGAATGGGAAGTGTCACGCCCAATTTTCTTATCCCGCCTACTTTATGGCAGTGCTAAAGAATGTTATCAAACGCCGTGGCAAATTTACACTAAATGTAATTAACAGTTGCTGAGGCAAAGCAATTAAAATTTTTAGATTGTATGGGAGATGCTACGCCTCCTCGTTCATCCCAAACACATTTCGCTCATTGCTTAGAAATGTTGTACAAAATAGCCATGTCAAGTCTGGTATGAGCAAAAGTAAAGAAATTTAAAAATTTGGGTTGTATGGAAGTTAAAACGCCCGGAAAACGCCTCGTGAAGTTTTGCTCATATACGCTTAACAGTAGCCGAGGCAAAGCTATTTAAAATTTTAGGTTATATGGGATATTCCACGCCCTCTTTCTCTATTCCGCACACTTTTGGCATGGCACTTATTTGGAAACACCATGCCAAGCATTGCTCAAATATGTTCAATATAAGACAATGTAAAGCATTTAGGAAATTTTAAATGTATGAGAGTGCCTCACCGCCATTTCCTATAACGCCTACTTTTGCTACAGTACTTAAAAATTTTAGTTAGAAAACGCATTGCCAAATTAAATTTTATTTACATACATTCAACAGGAGCAGAGGCAAAGCATTCTATGAGAGGCGCCACGCCCCCTGTCTTATCGCACACTTTTGGAACAGTTCTTAAGAATTCTCTTAGAAACCACCCCGCAAGGTTTTATATTCAAATATATTCAATAGAAGCCTATATAAAGCACATCAAAAATTTGGATGGGTGGTGTCACGCCCCCTTGTCATATACCGTCCACTTTTTGAACAGTATTTAAGAATTTATTTACAAAGCACCCTGCCAGGTTTTGCTCAAATATGTCCAACAGAAGCCTACATAAAGCGGTTTGGATTGCATGGATGGTGCCACGCGCCCCTATTCTATCCCGCCCACTTTTAGCACAGCGCTTAGGGAACATTTTATAAGATGTTCATAATTTTATTCGAAACAGCCCAGTGTAATGACACTCACTTACCTTCTGCATTATTTTAAAACATATAATAATGAGTTGCTTATAACGACTTATTTTTATCATTATTTTAAATAGAAAATAATTTTCTAGATTTTTATGAAAATTTTTTGAAATCTATTTTTAGACTCAATATTTTTTAAACACTGGTAAGGATATATGTAACCACATATTTTTTGATTTTTTGTATGTTGGCGAGTAAGCTTACTTGTGTGCAGCAGGTCAATTATGTTTTTATCTATTAAATATTACATGTCGATATAAATCAGATGGTAGAGCTATTGACTGGCAAGCTGTAGACCCAGGTTCGATTCCCGCACCAGAAATTTTTAATAAAAAAAAATACAATAAAAAATATTTTTTTTTATATAATTTATTTTTTTGAAAATCTATTTTTAGACTCATTATTTTTGTCAGAACTGGTAAGCACATAGGTAACAATATATTTTTTGATTTTTCGTATGCTGGTGTGTAACCATAACTCATTATTTTTCGCGACATCGCCATATAAATGTAATAACAAAAGTAACTAGTTCCCATTACCAAGTATGTAGTTACATAACCACATATCTGGAAATGATTTTCTATACTGGGAGTTAAACAGTAGCCAAGAAATATCTCATCCAAATGTTGGTGCTGTATGGGAGGCGCAACGCCCTTTATCCGGTCAAGATCTAATATGGCCTATTTTAATTTGGAGAGTTGGTAATGGCTGTTCCGACAATTTCATGGAAATCGGTTCATCTGTTAGGGCCTGATGTCACCACAAATAAGCAAACAAAAGTCAGATTTAAAATATTAGTACACTTAAAATAATAAGGCAGTAAAAAATCCGTCAAACGAATTTCAAATCGATTTCACTAGTTTTTAAGAACTTTTTAGTTGAAGAACTGCCTTCTTAATTTAATACAATACTAAAAATTCTCAGAACTTTAACTACCCTGTGGGAAAAGGTCACGTCTCGTGACCGGTTCTTGGACCGGTTCTTTTATATGAAAAGGACCGGTAACTTTTACATGGGAGGGGGTCAATTGCCCCTTGTGACGTGTCACAGGATCCACGCAAAAGAACCAGTCACAGGACTGAAGCAAGAGAACCTGTCACAGGACTAAAACAAAAGAACCTGTCACAGGACTTGATGAAAAAGGACCTGTTAAAGTATGCAAGAATATGCATTTTTGTGAAAATATGCAACTACGAAAATATGTAATTTTTGTTCTAAATTTCATGATTTGTTTAAATTTTTAGTCCACATTAGTTTTGGACTATCGAAAAAAAAACATACATTTGCATGGAATTCGTTGCCCTATTAGGGCCAATTTGGATTTAAGTTTTTGTTATTCGATGTTTATTGGGTAGTTTAAAAGCTTAATTGTAAAAAAATGCTTTAATATAAAATTTTAGCGGACGATATTTCCAAGAATAAAAAGAAGCTTTCGAGAAAATTTAAAAATTATTTTAAAGGAAACTACAATTCGGAATATTTGGATAAAAAAACCATGTGTATTCACAGACGCTAGATTTGAATTTAGCCCACAGTTTGTCTTTAGAACAGTATAGTTTAGTCCCCGTGTCAGACATTTTTCGGTACTTAAGATTCCTGAACTACGAACATGTTCTCACCATTACATTAGACCGTACCACCTTACAGGCAAACAAAAAGTGCGTCGTACACCCTCCAATATGAAGTATTTTCAAAAAAAAAAAAATTTTCCGAACATAGAGGTCGCCTTTTTTTAATTTTTCGTTATAGCTTCGGCATTTAAGTCGGATTATAAAGTGTGATATATCGATTTTTTTGCCTCGAGGAGACCAGTGTTTTGCTACGAAAGAAAAATCCAATAAAAAAATTTAAAAAAACCACCCCTACGTTCGGAAACCAAAAAATAAAAAAATTCCGCTGGGTTTATCGCAAAACTTCCTTAGCAAAAGTTTAATTATTTTTTGAGAGCTTTAATTTTCTGACATTAGGGTTGTAGCAACTGAGATCTGGTGGGTAAATACTAGAACGGGATACTTGAGATCAATGGTACTTGGAGCAAAACATTGTTCCCCTCGGGAGAAAAACATCGATGTATCATACTTTAAGTTCGGACTGTAAATGCCAGAGATATAATGAAAGATGTAAAATGGCGACCCCAAAAAATTTTTTTTTCAAATTGACTTGCAAAAATACTTCATATTGGAGGGTGTACGGCGCACTTCTTTTTTTTTTGCCTGTAAGGTGGTACGGTCTGCTGCACATACAAGAGTTCCGCAACAGTTGTTAATTAATCATAAATATAATCGTTCGATTAAAATCGTTTTGATCGTTTAATTGATCAAAATAAACACCCGAATAATTGACAACTCTAATATTTGTACCACTTGAATGTGCTGGTTCAATCTTATTTTCACCTGTTACGGGACAGGTACTTTCAGACAGGTGCTCTTTTTACCAGTCACAGGACCGGTACTTTGAGACCAGTCCTATTTACACCGGTTATGGGACAGGTCACCGGCTAGGTACTTTCAGACCGGTCCTGCTTTCCCTAGTCATGGAACATGTTCTTTCAGACCGGTCCTGTTTTCACCGGTCACGGGACAGGTGCTACCCCACAGGGTAGTTATGAGTGTTAATTTTTAAAATTATTTATAACTAAGTTTTAAGAACCCATTCGTTAAATTTTACACAATTTATTGTTAAAATATAATATTTTCATGTTTATGTTATTACCCGGTAGATGGCGCCACCAGTGTATCCGAAGTTTTAAAGATGGCGCTATTTCTTTCCCTCCCGATTTTTCAAAATGGCCCATATCTCAAAAACTAAGAGTAATGGAGCAAAATTGACGAAAATTTCGACTATCCATATATTATCCCCGCGAAAAGGTTATCTCTAAAATGGACATTGGTGGTGCCTTGGACCCTCCGAAATTTTTAATAAAAATTTTCAACTTCATGAAATGGCCCATATCTCGAAAACTAAGTGAGATAGAGCAAAACGGATAAAATATTTGCTCCTTTGGAGTACCCTTATATGCCCTTTGGAGTACCCTTATTTAATAAGCACTAAGGGAGGATTTTAATCCAAAAAACAGGAATAAATTTTGTTAAAGTAACAAATTTTTCTGTTTAGCCAATATACTTATTATTTTGAGTGTAACAATAAAAATAAAAATATGAAATAAAATAATTTTTGTTTTTTTTCAGTAAGCATAGGCGTACCTATACCATTTTTCTGGGATGGGCAGGGGCTCCTATTTATGCTTGGCTGTTTATTTCCCAATCTCAGACACTTAATCTTAAAAAACGCTTTCGACATTATGCATGCGATTTTTTCATACAAAAAAAGACTTTTAAAAATAACTCCCTCCCTTTTGATAAAATTTTAAAAATTTTCAAATGTTTTTTATAGAAAACTCTAAAAAATGCATCCTTTTTTCTGAAGAAGACCTCGTGGAGTGAATGCTATACGCTCAGAATAGTATAAAAGTTTGATATTTGATGGAGAAAAGAAATCTAAGATCAACCTGTCTCATATTTTCTTCCACCTCTTACCGAGATGATCAAAAACTGACATTTTCTTCGTTGAATTTTTGCATATATGTACAACATATTGAATATTCCTCAGAAGTGTACACTCATAAAAATAAATCTGTAAAAATAGCAGAAAAGTAACTAAAAATTAGTTAAAAATGATGCTGCAGAAGAAACTGTTAAATTAGCAGATTTATTTTTGCTAAATACAAGTAAAATAAGAACAGCAAAAATAAACTTGTTAAATTTATGGGTTTAAAATTTTTTTGTGTAAATATTTCCGCTAATTCAAATTATAGACTGCTATTTGCATATAACTAAATTTAGCTTAAAAATAACAAAAAATTATAGATATAACAGTTTGTTTTTGCTACTTTTAGTCTACTAATATTTATAAAAATTTTCTGTAGATTTTACAATATAATTTGTCATTTCTAATTAACTAAAAGTTGACTTAAATATAACTAAAATTCTGCAAATTTAACAGCTTTATTTTTCTGTTCTTATTTTTCTAGTATTTAGCAAAAGAAATAACAGTTCTTTCTGGAGCATCATTTTTAACAAATTTTTAGTTGCTTTTTCTGCTATTTTTACAGATTTATTTCTATGAGTGTAATATTAACTAATTATTCCTTTAAAAAACTATTAAATCCAAGAAATTTTTCTCTTATAGCCAGAACTAAGATCGATTTGTTTCTTAAATATTTCTTAAGTAAGAATTTTTAAACAACATTTCTTATTTAAGAAATATTCAAGACAAAAATCGATAATAGTTCTGGCTGCAAAACTGAGCCATAGAATCCAACAAATTATCTTCTTAGGAAACTAGAAAACATTTTCCCAATCAAAAACACAGGATTAACTTATATTTAAAATTATCATAGAACAAGAATTATAGACAGATTTTTTTAAAATTCTGGGCTGGGCAAAAAGCAGTCCGGTCTAAGTCCGCCAATGCCAGTAAGAGAGGGGTTAACATTAGTTGAGCTACTTACATTAAATCTTGTCAGGCTTATAGAAACTGTATTTCCATTGAAGCACTTATGCTGCCCATACATTAAGGAACATTGAGTAGGGAACAAAAAATAACAAAAAATTTTGTAAACACGAATTGCACGATGTCAACACGCACACACAAACACGCTCACACATTCACAAAAAAATGGGCATTTTTGGGCCGCTTTACAATGAAAATGTTTCCCTTATTTATTTTGTTTTGGCCAATTTCAAGACACACGATTTACTCTCTTAGAAAGAAAGTCTCTCAAGGTGAGAATATTGAGAAATGTCAGGTTAGACAATATTATTTACAATTCGTAATGATACCGGCAAAAATGCTAAGCAAAACAGAAAATCGAAGAATAAAATGTAAGTTAGTGCAATAGTTATTTCACATTCCATCAAATTATACCCCTCAACAAATACACATGAAACACATACCAAAACAAATAGTCATCCAAAAGCGGAGCCATGTGTAACAGAATTCCAAATACTAGTAACAAATAAAAAAACAGGCTGACAGCCAGAGACATACCAATAGACAGACGTACATACATGAACAGTCATACTTGGGAATTTTTCATTGGCATTGAAATTTAATTGGCATTACTTGATTTCAATGCCAAAAAATTTCATTACTATTCAATGCCAATGAATTTTTTTCAATTGGCATTGATTAAAACAATGGTATTGGAATGTACACATAATTGAAAAAAAAAATTGTATACAAAAAAAAATTGTTTTATAAAGCAGCCTACACACTAGGGAACATTCCATTCCACATGGCCATATTTTTACGAATGTTAAAATGTGTATAGCATTGTATCATGTTGACCTTCGTGTTTACATATTTTTTGATATTTTTTGTTTCCAAACTCAGTTTTTCATCGTGTTACTGTTTTTGCTGTATTTAGTTCATTGATGGCAGTCACGCTATCAGGAGCTGTTGTAATTACGCATTTGAGAAAATGAAAATGACGACAATTAGTTTGACTCTAGATCATAAATTAATATCACTTTCTGTTTAAATTATTTTCAAATCAAAGAAAGATGATAAAATTTTTACAAGTAAATTACAAAGAATAAAAATATATTTGAAAGAATTCGATAAGACCAGCAATACAGAATACGTATTTTCGGCTTTCGCTACAAAGCCATCATCAGCGTATTTCGTCTTGTGTGGGCTAATATTTTAATGTTAGTCTACTTATGTGACCGCTGAAAGAAAATCGAATTTCGTATCAACAACTCAACCTAGACTAACATCAACGAAATTTAACAATGCTATTCCGCCCATATTTCATGTGATCAGTTCTACAAACAAACAAAATTGATGTTTCGTTTGAGATTTTGTTGTCGTGTGTGCATCGTCTGTATAAAAAAATGAAAAAAAGTAAAAACACATGTTCCGTCACGCATGTTCCCTAGTGTGTGGGCAGCTTAAAATTTCAGAGCTACCCAGAGTAGAAAATCATTACCAGATATGTGGTTATGTAACTACATACTTGGTAATGGTAACTAGTTACTTTTGTTATTACATTTCTTGTTACCTTTATATGGCGATGTCGCGAAAAATAATGAGTTGTCGTTACACACCAGCATACGAAAAATCAAAAAATATATCGTTACCTATGTGCTTACCAGTATTGACAAAAATAATGAGTCTAAAAATAGATTTTCAAAAAAATAAATTATATAAAAAAAAATATTTTTTATTGTATTTTTTTTTTAAATAAAATTTGCTGGTGCGGGAATCGAACCTGGGTCTACAGATTGCCAGTCAACAGCTCTACCATCTAAGCTATATCGACATGTAATATTTAATAGATAAAAACACAATTGACCTGCTGCACACAAGTAAGCTTACTCGCCAACAGACAAAAAATCAAAAAATATGTGGTTACATATATCCTTACCAGTGTTTAAAAAATATTGAGTCTAAAAATTGATTTCAAAAAATTTTCAAAAAAATCTAAAAAATTATTTTCTATTTGAAATGATGATAAAAATAAGTCATTATCATTAACTCATTATTATATGTTTTAAAATAATGCAGAAGATAAGTGGGTGTCATTACTGGTAGTCCAAAAAATAATGATATGTCATTAACGTTTCTACACTGGGTATAAACGTTATAAATATTCGCTAGTAATTAAAAATTATTTTTTCTTAATTTGTTCTTTTATTAAAACATGAAAACAAATGTTTTTTTCATAAACTATAATTGGGCATTTAGGCATTGAAGAATGCCAATTGAAAAAATTTAATTGGCATTCATCAATTGTAATGCCAAAAAATTTCATTTACATTGGTCAATTGTAATGCCAATGAAATCATCAATTAATTGGTCCATTCTATTAACTAGTCCCGAGTATGTGAACAGTCCCACAAACCCACCAGTAGTGTGACAGAAAAGCAAAAATGGCTTGAGGAAACTTAAGTTTTTTGAAGGCAAAATATAACAGCCAGTCAAACGACCAACTAACCAACACGAGACATGCCGAGACTTTATGCTCAATTGTATAAATGTTATCGTTTCAAGCACGTGTTTGCTATCTTACATACATACATACATACATATGAATAGTATATTTAGACTGGGAAAAAACTAGTAGTTTTTGCCCATTTTTAGGTTTTGAGCCGAAAACTACAAAATTAATTTAGTTTTTCCATACAATTTTCATACAAACTGAAAACCAGGATCTACCTGGTTTTTGCCAAAAACCAAGTAAAAATATAGGAAATGTGCATTTTTGATACACCCGGTATCATTTATAATTAATTTTCTATACACCCTGTTACAACGAATATAGAAGTAAAGCAAGTGTCAAAAAAATATCTTTTAATTTTTTAAGAATATTTCTGTTTTAGTTTGAAATTGTGTATTGTTATTAATTGTTAAATGTATTAATAATTTTTTTACATTAATTTCATAATAAACAAATAAAGAAAAGTATGTAATAAAAAAGTGATGTGACAAAGAAAAACTAAATAACTAGTGTAAATGACTTGGCTTTTGTAATTTAGTTTTGTACAAAAACTAAAATAATAAAAGTGTAAAAAAAAATCTGTAACATATCAAAAGGCGTGCAGGTTTACTTACCACAAGTTACTACTTTTACTACAGCTGGAAAAATTCAATAAAAAAATAAACAAAACTTTCCAATTGTAGTAAAAGTAGTAAGAATTTCGAGTAATCGAACACACTGAAAATAAGCTTTGAATTTTTAAAATTTTTTTGCTAATTCCTAAAAATATCAAAATTTTAATGGAATTAAAAAAAATTATATTGATTCTAAAACTAAAAAAAAAATTTTTTTGTTCTTTAAATAATGTATAAGAAAAAATAAAGAAAAGAACCAATTTCTCAGTGTAGAAAATCATTACCAGATATGTGGTTATGTAACTACATACTTTGTAATGGTAACTAGTTACTTTTGTTATTACATTTCTTATTACCTTTATATGGCGATGTCGCGAAAAATAATGAGTTATGGTTACACACCAGCATACGAAAAATCAAGAAATATATCGTTACCTATGTGCTTACCAGTACTGACAAAAATAATGAGTCTAAAAATAGATTTTCAAAAAAATAAATTATATAAAAAAAATATTTTTTATTGTATTTTTTTTTTAAATAAAATTTGCTGGTGCGGGAATCGAACCTGGGTCTACAGATTGCCAGTCAATAGCTCTACCATCTGAGCTATATCGACATGTAATATTTAATAGATAAAAACATAATTGACCTGCTGCACACAAGGAAGCTTACTCGCCAACATACAAAAAATCAAAAAATATGTGGTTACATACATATATCCTTACCAGTGTTGTAACGTCGCAAATTACCACTCCAATTTGGCTACTTACATAATTGAAGTTTAATTCAGTGTGAACGCACTTTGTCGATAATATTTATTTTTATGCAGTGTGAATACGATACAGGTACTGCTTATATTCTTTATATGGGTTCGTATGTATGTTGTATACGTACTGCATACCAGTTAGTTTGTGTGGATGTTAAAGCACACACTATTTATTGTTTTATACATTTTTGTGCTTTGATTTTTAGCCACATATAATTCTCATTTGGTTAATTTTTTAATTCAAATAAGTAGTTCAAGTTGCTACACACACGGGGTGGTAAAAAGCTAACTGCCATAGCCCGATACTTTGCCAGTAACGAGCTAATTTTTGGAAAGATGATAGACTTCGGTTGGTTGTCTCATAAATAATTTCACAGCCTTCGCGGTCTGTTCTAATATCACAGCCTTCGCGGTCTGTTCTGATATCACAGCCTTCGCGGTCTGTTCTAATATCACAGCCTTCGCGGTCTGTTCTAATATCACAGCCTTCGCGGTCTGTTCTAATATAACAGCCTTCGCGGTCTGTTCTAATATCACAGCCTTCGTGGTCTGTTCTATTGATCACCACTGCCTAGGTGATCGGGATTATATGCGACTCCACCGCAGAGGAGGTCGCCAAGCCGAGGATACCTATACTCGAGTCTGAAGACGACTACCTGCCGAGCACATAACCGAGTCGGAAGACGACTACCTGCCGACACCCAACCGAGTCGAACGACGACTACCTGCCGAGCATAACCGAGTCGGAAGACGACTACCTGCCGACACCCAACCGAGTCGAACGACGACTACCTGCCGAGCATAACCGAGCCGGAGGACGACTACCTGTACCTGAAGCCGAAGTTCGTATTGCCGACGGATAATTCTCCGAACCGAATAAACCCGAGTAAATCAACAAGGTGTTGCCATTTGTGAAATGTATTGTATTTGAATTTAATTAATTAATAAAGATAATATTATAAACATCAAGAAGGAAAAATCGATTGTGTTTTTACTTAAGGTTTACGGGTCCTCAAGTAGACCCTGGACGCGACTGGACTACCTCAGCCGACGACAAAACCCTGTTATAAATGGCGCCCGAGCAGGGACCCAATTCAAAATCGGAAAGCGGAAAAACCGACACCACCGCCAGCGAGTATGAATTGAGTCAAAAACACAATGGCAACCCAATGGAACCTTTATCCACCAGTCACACTCTGACGACTGACACACTCGGTTGGATCTACATGCTCAAAAAGGAACAGCTAATAGAGCATTGCCGAAAATGCGGAATACAATCTGTCGGTTTCACCGTCGAGCACTTTCGCAAACAGTTTATCGAGCATATTCGTGCAAAACGATTAAGAGCCTCTTCGGAGAATTTAGTACAGGATCTAGAAGATGAAGTGAAATCTGCCGAAAAACTCGTAATCTCCGAGGAAGGATTTAGTTTCCCCGTCCCCACTATTGATGCTTTCAAGCCGAAGCAATTAGCAGCAAATAGCCGAACCGAAACTTTAAAATTTACTGGCGACACCGACATTATAGAGTTTCTCGAAAGATTTGAAGAGCTGGCCGAATGCTATAGCATTCCTCTGAATCGTTTACTCCCTGCGCTACCTGGAGTGTTGAATGGGAATGCACTTAGGTGGTATCGCGTCAAACGACCTGACATTAAAACGTGGGCCATTTTTAAGCACGAAGCGATGAAATTCTTCCTACCTAGTCGGTATTTAGCTCATTTGGAACAGACATTCTACAACCGAAGGCAAATTAATCGCGAGCGTGCTCAGGATTACATAATAGATATTCTTAAGCTTGCACGACGACATCCAGAGTTGAAATATCGTGATCATCTAGATCGTATTTACGATGGTTTGCGAACGGAGTATAAGCACTACGTACGAAGGAGTGATATAAAGACATTAGACGAACTGATAGAATTGGCGAAAGAGTTCGAGGAACTGAAGCGAAGCGATCAACCACATACTTCTCATATGTTGTCAACCTACAACCGGTCAAATTATTGTTGGAGATGTAAGAGTAAAGGCCATGAACGATGGCAATGTTCGAACCCTCATAGATTATTTTGTTCCTGTTGTGGGAAGGACGACGTATTATCCCGAAGCTGTAAGTGTCGATCCCCAACAACATCTTCCACCAAATTTAGCTCCAATTTCGACTATAGCCGGTACTATGTACCTATTGAAATATGCAGCCGCCAAATCCATGCGTTGCTGGATGCCGGGGGATCAAGAACTTATATTGATGCTTCTATACAAAAGTGTTTAGAAGAGATGAACATAAGACCAAAGAGAAGCCAATGTTTAGTTGAATTGGCCGACCAGACTCTCCACAAATGCATGGTGTATCCAGTTGCTGTACATTACAAAGGGAGAAATATTCAATTACTAGCCGCTGTGGTACCAAAGCTAGCTACTCCGATGGTACTGGGAATGGATTTTATGGACTCTGTAGGAGTCGAAATACGACTAGGAGGTGAACTCTTGCCGAATCCCGAACCACGAAGAGTTTCATCGGCCGAAAGTCTCAATAGTATGAACAATTTGAACATACTGGTCGCCCAAAAAAATGGCAGTATAGAAAAGACGAACCACTAGTCGAAGCCAAAGAAAACGACTAGAAATACCGAATACCGGAAAAGTGGAAAACATCGCCAACGGGCAAGGAAAACTACCTGTATATTATTCAAGAATACCGAGCCTGACCCAGCAAGCATTGTACATGTCCCGGCTACCAAAACCGAAAATTCATCGACATCAACTCCGATAGTCCAAATTCCATCATCCCCTAGCAAAACTCACCTACTCGGGAAAAAGAGGAAGAAAAAAAAAACCAACCCTTCGGAGATACTGGCCAGTTACAAATTACAGAGCATCGCTCTCCGAAGTGAGGGGGGATGTAACGTCGAAAATTACCACTCCAATTTGGCTACTTACATAATTGAAGTTTAATTCAGTGTGAACGCACTTTATCGATAATATTTATTTTTATGCAGTGTGAATACGATACAGGTACTGCTTATATTCTTTATATGGGTTCGTATTAGGGTTTGGGGTTCGGGAATTCCCGGGCGGGAATTCCCGGGATATCCCGGGAAAAGTTTGTCGGGAATTCCCGGGAAAATAATATCTTTTTCCCGGGAAAACGGGAAATTTTAAAAATACTAAATTCTTTAAACTGTTTTTGTTTGGAATAGGATTTTTTAATTTTAGTCATAAAAAACATTTTAAATACCAACACAAAATGTTATTGCTAAAATATTTTAAAAGGGAATCAATTTCCTTGAAACACAAAAAATCTTTGCCAAGTAATTAAGAGCATTTCAACTAATAAAGATATTTCGCATAATGAAGCGCAGTGCAATATTTGCCCTAAAAGACTAACGGTTAACGAAGGTATTATCCGACATCTAAATTTGGTTCACAAAAAAAAAAAAAAAAATTGAGAGTCATGCAACTTCTTTTGAAGAAAACAACAACAAGAATAACGTTCCAGCTAAAATTAGCAAAGTACCCGAAGAAAAGAGTGTAAGCTGAATAGGCATTGAACGTTTTATGGTAGGCCAAACATTTCCTGAAATGTTATCCAAATTAGCCGCAGTCGACGGAATGTCAATCCGCACCATAACTAGATCCTCGTTTATTCGAGAAAGTTTTTATAATAAAAACCTGGCATTGCCAAAAAACGAAACCGATGTAAAGAACATTATATTAAATTACTACAATCATGTAAAAGATATCATGATAAAAGAAATATTGAACAATATTTCTAACAAAAGGAGATTTACGATAATCTTAGATGAATGGGCAAGAATATCACAAAAGAGATATTTGAACATATGTATAACCGGAAATAATTCATTTTATAACCTGCGGTTGGTTTATATATCAGGAAGATGTAATGCTGATGAATTAAGAAGAATTGTAGAAATAAGGCTAGAATAGTTTTATTTGTATTTGGAAAATAACATTGTGGCCACCATATCTAGTGCGAATGTTTGTTTCCGACAATCCAGTAGTGGGTGCTTTCTGTTGGAATCATGCAGTTCATTTGGCAGTGCTTAGAGTAATTTATGTGAAACCAAATGTTCAACATTCTGATATTTTTTACTTTGAATTCTCACTACACAGACTGAATTCGTACTGAAATAATGTGTTTTTTTTTTAACAAATATTACTTATATAGGTGGTTTTCATTAACAATTTTGTTCAAAAATATTTCCCGGGATTCCCGGTATTCCCGGGAATCAAGTTTTTTTATTCCCGTTTCCCGGGAAATGAAAAAGTCCGGGAAATCCCAAACCCTAGTTCGTATGTATGTTGTATACGTACTGCATACCAGTTAGTTTGTGTGGATGTTAAAGCACACACTATTGTTTATTGTTTTATACATTTTTGTGCTTTGCTTTTTAGCCACATATAATTCTCATTTGGTTAATTTTTTAATTCAAATAAGTAGTTCAAGTTGCTACACACACGGGGTGGTAAAAAGCTAACTGCCATAGCCCGATACTTTGGACGCGACTGGACTACCTCAGCCGACGACAAAACCCTGTTATAGTGTTTAAAAAATACTGAGTCTAAAAATAGATTTCAAAAAATTTTAAAAAAAATGTAGAAAATTATTTTCTAATTGAAATAATGGCAAAAATAAGTCATTATCAGTAACTCATTATTATATGTTTTAAAATAATGCAGAAGCTAAGTGGGTGTCATTACTGGTAGTCCAAAAAATAATGATATGTCATTACCGTTTCTACACTGGGTTGTTAATTTAACTATAATTTTTTTTTTCAAAGTGTCTAAAAGTATATTTTTGTAATTTCAACTATTGTAGGTTACGAAAAAGCTTCCAACTTTCTTAGGTTTTAATATAATGGTATAGTTTTTTTTCGCGATACTAACCTTATTGTATTCTAAAAAAGGTATAAACTTTGGCAAAAATTCATTATCTATTTCATTAATAAATATTATACCAAATTTTTGATTAAAATTCTAAAAATTACCAAAGTTTGATAATATACTAAAAAAAAATTATGTTAATTGATTTTCTAATTATTTTTTTTGTTAGGAATAGACCTTTATATATTATACCAAAAAAAATATCTATCAATTTTTTTTCTAGAAATCGAAAAAAAAAAATTTGTTTTATAGACTTTTTTTAGGTCTCATTCAAGTTAATAAAAGCTACGTATTTTAATTAAATTACCAGCTGATAAAAAAAAAGAACAAAATTTAGTTTTGAACTTGGGAATCACATTATTAAATTACTACCGCTAAAATTTAAATATTTTTTATATTGGTATGTCCAAAAAATTTAATTAAAATATTAATTTTGGCAGATCGCAATATGCTCAGCGCTCTCAAAGGCGATGGAGAGTATGGTTAATTACCATCTTGTGAATTATTTGGAGTCCAACTCACTTCTTAATGACCGACAGTATGGCTTCCGCAGACGTCGTTCTACGGGAGACCTGTTAGCGTTCCTCTCGGAGCGTTGGATTCGGTCCATCCATCGTTTTGGTGGGAGCAAAGTGTTGCTCTGGATATTTCAAAGGCTTTTGATCGTGTATGGCACGGAGCGCTTATTTCAAAGCTTATTGCGTTTGGTGTGGGTAATGACTTCGCTCGTTTTATTTCGAGCTTTCTCAGAGATCGCACTATTCGTGTTGTTATAGATGGGGTCTCATCCGACGAGTTTCAGCTGAATTTAGGCGTACCGCAGCGTTCTGTTCTTTCTCCTTCCCTATTTCTTATCTTTCTCAATGATCTTCTTGGTCGAACTTTCAACCCTATCTACTCTTTCGCAGATGACAGCAACATTTGTCATTCATTTTCCTTCGATCGTAGGCCAAGCCCTGAGGAGAATGGGGGCAAAAGGCAGATTATGAATGACACACTGAATCGTGACCTTTCTACAATCTCTGAGTGGGGTCGTGCGAATAAGGTCGACTTTAATGCACGCAAGACCCAATGTTGTATGTTGACCCATAGGGCTGTGAGGTCAACACTGTCATCTGTACATATGGGTGATATTGATATTGAGGAATCGGATACTCTTGATGTTCTGGGCATGAAAATTCAGTGTGATGTCCGTTGGAATAAACATGTTTTTCAGGTGTCGAAGAAAGCATTCAAGTGTCTAGGTTTTTTACGTCGGTGCAAGAAGTACTTCACTCCATCCGATTTACTCACTATTTATACCACCTATATCCGACCGAAGATGTAATACAACTCCCATATATGGGCAGGAGCTTCGAAGTCTATTTTGGAGCTTCTGGACCGTGTGCAAAGGAGGGCGTCGGCGCTTATCAATGACAATAGGGTATCCAGCTCTATTGACTCATTGGAGCATCGTCGGAATGTGGGTTGTGTGACCCTGTTCTATCGATATTACCATGGGAAGTGCTCAGCTGAGATAAGTGAACTTGTCCCCAAAGCCCAAGTTTTTATTCGTAATACTCGCTTATCAAGTAGAGCGCATCCGTTTGTAGTCGATTGTCCAGTGGATCGCACGACGCATTATAGAGAGAATTCGTTTATCAGTCGCACTAGCCGTATGTGGAACAAACTCCCCGCAGAAGTCTTCCCTGTGAGTTACAATGTTGAGAAATTTAAATCAAATATATATTCACAAACACTACTCCCTCTTTCCTCCTCCTCATAACCTATTTTCCTAATACCAACACAATGCACTGCGTTAATAAGGAGTATCCCCTGAGTGTTGGTCCATCAAAAAAAAAAAAAAAATGTTATTTTTTTATATCCATAAAACGTAGCCCTAACTAGAGCACCCAGCAAAAACTTTCATTACCAACCCAGCAAAAACTTCCATTACCAAGTAATGAGTTTTAGGTATTAAAATCTTAAGTGTTCACTAGTTACTTTTTAATTACTAAACTACTTATTTTAACATGGTGATGTCATTGGAGGAAAGTCATTACACTGATGTTACCTGTAAGTAGTTTATCAACTGTTCTATAAATAGATGTTGAATATAAATTTAAAAAAGTATTAAAATTTAAAAACTAATAGGAGCTGACACGAATTGATCAGCGTACCTCACGGTTGTCAGGCAAACACTCTAACCATTACACTACGACATCGCTATGATTTTTAATGCTTAACGTATGTACACATTTATTGTGGCAGCTGTTATACATGTCTATTTTTTACAAAACTTGTCGTTTTAAATACTGCTTTATGAACATCAACATTTCTTTAAATATAAATTAATATAAATTACAAAAAAAAAAAAAAAACAATGGAAGCAGACACGAATTGATCAGCGAATCTTATGTCTGTCAGGCAAAAACGCTAATCACTAGCTACGCCATAGTTATGGTTTTTAATGATTTATAACATATATTATTTGTTTCAGCTATTGTGAATTAGTAATGTATGGGGTATAATTATGGGTAACTCATTACATTCAGTTTAAAAGTAATTCAAAGGTTAAGGAGATATGAGATCTAAGTAATGCATGTAGTAATGACCAGTCATTACTAAGTTTTTGCTGGGCATTAGTCCCTTAAGAGGGGGACTCCAAATGATAAGATTTTGTTTTATTAATAAACCGATTTTACCCAAATTTAGCACAAATATGGTTTTTTTTACATGCTAAATTTCATGACGATCCGATCATTTTTGCATGATTTATAAAGATTTTAACATAAACGATAATGGCAGGACTAAGAGTCGTTGCTTCGATTTGATAATTTTACGTCCATTTATGAAGCTAATATAATAGTTTTAAATTTCAGGGAGGTGGGCGTGTTCATGGCCCGATTTTTCCAGAAATTAAAAGTTTTCTTAACTAAAGGGTTTTATGTCAGTGTACCAAATTTCAAAACTCTGTCTCTACTCCTTCTATTTTTGTCCGAGCATAATATGGGATTAAAGCACATAACCGAGTCGGAAGACGACTACCTGCCGACACCCAACCGAGTCGAACGACGACTACCTGCCGAGCATAACCGAGTCGGAAGACGACTACCTGCCGACACCCAACCGAGTCGAACGACGACTACCTGCCGAGCATAACCGAGCCGGAGGACGACTACCTGTACCTGAAGCCGAAGTTCGTATTGCCGACGGATAATTCTCCGAACCGAATAAACCCGAGTAAATCAACAAGGTGTTGCCATTTGTGAAATGTATTGTATTTGAATTTAATTAATTAATAAAGATAATATTATAAACATCAAGAAGGAAAAATCGATTGTGTTTTTACTTAAGGTTTACGGGTCCTCAAGTAGACCCTGGACGCGACTGGACTACCTCAGCCGACGACAAAACCCTGTTATAAATGGCGCCCGAGCAGGGACCCAATTCAAAATCGGAAAGCGGAAAAACCGACACCACCGCCAGCGAGTATGAATTGAGTCAAAAACACAATGGCAACCCAATGGAACCTTTATCCACCAGTCACACTCTGACGACTGACACACTCGGTTGGATCTACATGCTCAAAAAGGAACAGCTAATAGAGCATTGCCGAAAATGCGGAATACAATCTGTCGGTTTCACCGTCGAGCACTTTCGCAAACAGTTTATCGAGCATATTCGTGCAAAACGATTAAGAGCCTCTTCGGAGAATTTAGTACAGGATCTAGAAGATGAAGTGAAATCTGCCGAAAAACTCGTAATCTCCGAAGAAGGATTTAGTTTCCCCGTCCCCACTATTGATGCTTTCAAGCCGAAGCAATTAGCAGCAAATAGCCGAACCGAAACTTTAAAATTTACTGGCGACACCGACATTATAGAGTTTCTCGAAAGATTTGAAGAGCTGGCCGAATGCTATAGCATTCCTCTGAATCGTTTACTCCCTGCGCTACCTGGAGTGTTGAATGGGAATGCACTTAGGTGGTATCGCGTCAAACGACCTGACATTAAAACGTGGGCCATTTTTAAGCACGAAGCGATGAAATTCTTCCTACCTAGTCGGTATTTAGCTCATTTGGAACAGACATTCTACAACCGAAGGCAAATTAATCGCGAGCGTGCTCAGGATTACATAATAGATATTCTTAAGCTTGCACGACGACATCCAGAGTTGAAATATCGTGATCATCTAGATCGTATTTACGATGGTTTGCGAACGGAGTATAAGCACTACGTACGAAGGAGTGATATAAAGACATTAGACGAACTGATAGAATTGGCGAAAGAGTTCGAGGAACTGAAGCGAAGCGATCAACCACATACTTCTCATATGTTGTCAACCTACAACCGGTCAAATTATTGTTGGAGATGTAAGAGTAAAGGCCATGAACGATGGCAATGTTCGAACCCTCATAGATTATTTTGTTCCTGTTGTGGGAAGGACGACGTATTATCCCGAAGCTGTAAGTGTCGATCCCCAACAACATCTTCCACCAAATTTAGCTCCAATTTCGACTATAGCCGGTACTATGTACCTATTGAAATATGCAGCCGCCAAATCCATGCGTTGCTGGATGCCGGGGGATCAAGAACTTATATTGATGCTTCTATACAAAAGTGTTTAGAAGAGATGAACATAAGACCAAAGAGAAGCCAATGTTTAGTTGAATTGGCCGACCAGACTCTCCACAAATGCATGGTGTATCCAGTTGCTGTACATTACAAAGGGAGAAATATTCAATTACTAGCCGCTGTGGTACCAAAGCTAGCTACTCCGATGGTACTGGGAATGGATTTTATGGACTCTGTAGGAGTCGAAATACGACTAGGAGGTGAACTCTTGCCGAATCCCGAACCACGAAGAGTTTCATCGGCCGAAAGTCTCAATAGTATGAACAATTTGAACATACTGGTCGCCCAAAAAAATGGCAGTATAGAAAAGACGAACCACTAGTCGAAGCCAAAGAAAACGACTAGAAATACCGAATACCGGAAAAGTGGAAAACATCGCCAACGGGCAAGGAAAACTACCTGTATATTATTCAAGAATACCGAGCCTGACCCAGCAAGCATTGTACATGTCCCGGCTACCAAAACCGAAAATTCATCGACATCAACTCCGATAGTCCAAATTCCATCATCCCCTAGCAAAACTCACCTACTCGGGAAAAAGAGGAAGAAAAAAAAAACCAACCCTTCGGAGATACTGGCCAGTTACAAATTACAGAGCATCGCTCTCCGAAGTGAGGGGGGATGTAACGTCGAAAATTACCACTCCAATTTGGCTACTTACATAATTGAAGTTTAATTCAGTGTGAACGCACTTTATCGATAATATTTATTTTTATGCAGTGTGAATACGATACAGGTACTGCTTATATTCTTTATATGGGTTCGTATTAGGGTTTGGGGTTCGGGAATTCCCGGGCGGGAATTCCCGGGATATCCCGGGAAAAGTTTGTCGGGAATTCCCGGGAAAATAATATCTTTTTCCCGGGAAAACGGGAAATTTTAAAAATACTAAATTCTTTAAACTGTTTTTGTTTGGAATAGGATTTTTTAATTTTAGTCATAAAAAACATTTTAAATACCAACACAAAATGTTATTGCTAAAATATTTTAAAAGGGAATCAATTTCCTTGAAACACAAAAAATCTTTGCCAAGTAATTAAGAGCATTTCAACTAATAAAGATATTTCGCATAATGAAGCGCAGTGCAATATTTGCCCTAAAAGACTAACGGTTAACGAAGGTATTATCCGACATCTAAATTTGGTTCACAAAAAAAAAAAAAAAAATTGAGAGTCATGCAACTTCTTTTGAAGAAAACAACAACAAGAATAACGTTCCAGCTAAAATTAGCAAAGTACCCGAAGAAAAGAGTGTAAGCTGAATAGGCATTGAACGTTTTATGGTAGGCCAAACATTTCCTGAAATGTTATCCAAATTAGCCGCAGTCGACGGAATGTCAATCCGCACCATAACTAGATCCTCGTTTATTCGAGAAAGTTTTTATAATAAAAACCTGGCATTGCCAAAAAACGAAACCGATGTAAAGAACATTATATTAAATTACTACAATCATGTAAAAGATATCATGATAAAAGAAATATTGAACAATATTTCTAACAAAAGGAGATTTACGATAATCTTAGATGAATGGGCAAGAATATCACAAAAGAGATATTTGAACATATGTATAACCGGAAATAATTCATTTTATAACCTGCGGTTGGTTTATATATCAGGAAGATGTAATGCTGATGAATTAAGAAGAATTGTAGAAATAAGGCTAGAATAGTTTTATTTGTATTTGGAAAATAACATTGTGGCCACCATATCTAGTGCGAATGTTTGTTTCCGACAATCCAGTAGTGGGTGCTTTCTGTTGGAATCATGCAGTTCATTTGGCAGTGCTTAGAGTAATTTATGTGAAACCAAATGTTCAACATTCTGATATTTTTTACTTTGAATTCTCACTACACAGACTGAATTCGTACTGAAATAATGTGTTTTTTTTTTAACAAATATTACTTATATAGGTGGTTTTCATTAACAATTTTGTTCAAAAATATTTCCCGGGATTCCCGGTATTCCCGGGAATCAAGTTTTTTTATTCCCGTTTCCCGGGAAATGAAAAAGTCCGGGAAATCCCAAACCCTAGTTCGTATGTATGTTGTATACGTACTGCATACCAGTTAGTTTGTGTGGATGTTAAAGCACACACTATTGTTTATTGTTTTATACATTTTTGTGCTTTGCTTTTTAGCCACATATAATTCTCATTTGGTTAATTTTTTAATTCAAATAAGTAGTTCAAGTTGCTACACACACGGGGTGGTAAAAAGCTAACTGCCATAGCCCGATACTTTGGACGCGACTGGACTACCTCAGCCGACGACAAAACCCTGTTATAGTGTTTAAAAAATACTGAGTCTAAAAATAGATTTCAAAAAATTTTAAAAAAAATGTAGAAAATTATTTTCTAATTGAAATAATGGCAAAAATAAGTCATTATCAGTAACTCATTATTATATGTTTTAAAATAATGCAGAAGCTAAGTGGGTGTCATTACTGGTAGTCCAAAAAATAATGATATGTCATTACCGTTTCTACACTGGGTTGTTAATTTAACTATAATTTTTTTTTTCAAAGTGTCTAAAAGTATATTTTTGTAATTTCAACTATTGTAGGTTACGAAAAAGCTTCCAACTTTCTTAGGTTTTAATATAATGGTATAGTTTTTTTTCGCGATACTAACCTTATTGTATTCTAAAAAAGGTATAAACTTTGGCAAAAATTCATTATCTATTTCATTAATAAATATTATACCAAATTTTTGATTAAAATTCTAAAAATTACCAAAGTTTGATAATATACTAAAAAAAAATTATGTTAATTGATTTTCTAATTATTTTTTTTGTTAGGAATAGACCTTTATATATTATACCAAAAAAAATATCTATCAATTTTTTTTCTAGAAATCGAAAAAAAAAAATTTGTTTTATAGACTTTTTTTAGGTCTCATTCAAGTTAATAAAAGCTACGTATTTTAATTAAATTACCAGCTGATAAAAAAAAAGAACAAAATTTAGTTTTGAACTTGGGAATCACATTATTAAATTACTACCGCTAAAATTTAAATATTTTTTATATTGGTATGTCCAAAAAATTTAATTAAAATATTAATTTTGGCAGATCGCAATATGCTCAGCGCTCTCAAAGGCGATGGAGAGTATGGTTAATTACCATCTTGTGAATTATTTGGAGTCCAACTCACTTCTTAATGACCGACAGTATGGCTTCCGCAGACGTCGTTCTACGGGAGACCTGTTAGCGTTCCTCTCGGAGCGTTGGATTCGGTCCATCCATCGTTTTGGTGGGAGCAAAGTGTTGCTCTGGATATTTCAAAGGCTTTTGATCGTGTATGGCACGGAGCGCTTATTTCAAAGCTTATTGCGTTTGGTGTGGGTAATGACTTCGCTCGTTTTATTTCGAGCTTTCTCAGAGATCGCACTATTCGTGTTGTTATAGATGGGGTCTCATCCGACGAGTTTCAGCTGAATTTAGGCGTACCGCAGCGTTCTGTTCTTTCTCCTTCCCTATTTCTTATCTTTCTCAATGATCTTCTTGGTCGAACTTTCAACCCTATCTACTCTTTCGCAGATGACAGCAACATTTGTCATTCATTTTCCTTCGATCGTAGGCCAAGCCCTGAGGAGAATGGGGGCAAAAGGCAGATTATGAATGACACACTGAATCGTGACCTTTCTACAATCTCTGAGTGGGGTCGTGCGAATAAGGTCGACTTTAATGCACGCAAGACCCAATGTTGTATGTTGACCCATAGGGCTGTGAGGTCAACACTGTCATCTGTACATATGGGTGATATTGATATTGAGGAATCGGATACTCTTGATGTTCTGGGCATGAAAATTCAGTGTGATGTCCGTTGGAATAAACATGTTTTTCAGGTGTCGAAGAAAGCATTCAAGTGTCTAGGTTTTTTACGTCGGTGCAAGAAGTACTTCACTCCATCCGATTTACTCACTATTTATACCACCTATATCCGACCGAAGATGTAATACAACTCCCATATATGGGCAGGAGCTTCGAAGTCTATTTTGGAGCTTCTGGACCGTGTGCAAAGGAGGGCGTCGGCGCTTATCAATGACAATAGGGTATCCAGCTCTATTGACTCATTGGAGCATCGTCGGAATGTGGGTTGTGTGACCCTGTTCTATCGATATTACCATGGGAAGTGCTCAGCTGAGATAAGTGAACTTGTCCCCAAAGCCCAAGTTTTTATTCGTAATACTCGCTTATCAAGTAGAGCGCATCCGTTTGTAGTCGATTGTCCAGTGGATCGCACGACGCATTATAGAGAGAATTCGTTTATCAGTCGCACTAGCCGTATGTGGAACAAACTCCCCGCAGAAGTCTTCCCTGTGAGTTACAATGTTGAGAAATTTAAATCAAATATTCACAAACACTACTCCCTCTTTCCTCCTCCTCATAACCTATTTTCCTAATACCAACACAATGCACTGCGTTAATAAGGAGGTATCCCCTGAGTGTTGGTCCATCAAAAAAAAAAAAAAAATGTTATTTTTTTATATCCATAAAACGTAGCCCTAACTAGAGCCACCCAGCAAAAACTTTCATTACCAACCCAGCAAAAACTTCCATTACCAAGTAATGAGTTTTAGGTATTAAAATCTTAAGTGTTCACTAGTTACTTTTTAATTACTAAACTACTTATTTTAACATGGTGATGTCATTGGAGGAAAGTCATTACACTGATGTTACCTGTAAGTAGTTTATCAACTGTTCTATAAATAGATGTTGAATATAAATTTAAAAAAGTATTAAAATTTAAAAACTAATAGGAGCTGACACGAATTGATCAGCGTACCTCACGGTTGTCAGGCAAACACTCTAACCATTACACTACGACATCGCTATGATTTTTAATGCTTAACGTATGTACACATTTATTGTGGCAGCTGTTATACATGTCTATTTTTTACAAAACTTGTCGTTTTAAATACTGCTTTATGAACATCAACATTTCTTTAAATATAAATTAATATAAATTACAAAAAAAAAAAAAAAACAATGGAAGCAGACACGAATTGATCAGCGAATCTTATGTCTGTCAGGCAAAAACGCTAATCACTAGGCTACGCCATAGTTATGGTTTTTAATGATTTATAACATATATTATTTGTTTCAGCTATTGTGAATTAGTAATGTATGGGGTATAATTATGGGTAACTCATTACATTCAGTTTAAAAGTAATTCAAAGGTTAAGGAGATATGAGATCTAAGTAATGCATGTAGTAATGACCAGTCATTACTAAGTTTTTGCTGGGCATTAGTCCCTTAAGAGGGGGACTCCAAATGATAAGATTTTGTTTTATTAATAAACCGATTTTACCCAAATTTAGCACAAATATGGTTTTTTTTACATGCTAAATTTCATGACGATCCGATCATTTTTGCATGATTTATAAAGATTTTAACATAAACGATAATGGCAGGACTAAGAGTCGTTGCTTCGATTTTGATAATTTTACGTCCATTTATGAAGCTAATATAATAGTTTTAAATTTCAGGGAGGTGGGCGTGTTCATGGCCCGATTTTTCCAGAAATTAAAAGTTTTCTTAACTAAAGGGTTTTATGTCAGTGTACCAAATTTCAAAACTCTGTCTCTACTCCTTCTATTTTTGTCCGAGCATAATATGGGATTAAAGCACATAACCGAGTCGGAAGACGACTACCTGCCGACACCCAACCGAGTCGAACGACGACTACCTGCCGAGCATAACCGAGTCGGAAGACGACTACCTGCCGACACCCAACCGAGTCGAACGACGACTACCTGCCGAGCATAACCGAGCCGGAGGACGACTACCTGTACCTGAAGCCGAAGTTCGTATTGCCGACGGATAATTCTCCGAACCGAATAAACCCGAGTAAATCAACAAGGTGTTGCCATTTGTGAAATGTATTGTATTTGAATTTAATTAATTAATAAAGATAATATTATAAACATCAAGAAGGAAAAATCGATTGTGTTTTTACTTAAGGTTTACGGGTCCTCAAGTAGACCCTGGACGCGACTGGACTACCTCAGCCGACGACAAAACCCTGTTATAAATGGCGCCCGAGCAGGGACCCAATTCAAAATCGGAAAGCGGAAAAACCGACACCACCGCCAGCGAGTATGAATTGAGTCAAAAACACAATGGCAACCCAATGGAACCTTTATCCACCAGTCACACTCTGACGACTGACACACTCGGTTGGATCTACATGCTCAAAAAGGAACAGCTAATAGAGCATTGCCGAAAATGCGGAATACAATCTGTCGGTTTCACCGTCGAGCACTTTCGCAAACAGTTTATCGAGCATATTCGTGCAAAACGATTAAGAGCCTCTTCGGAGAATTTAGTACAGGATCTAGAAGATGAAGTGAAATCTGCCGAAAAACTCGTAATCTCCGAAGAAGGATTTAGTTTCCCCGTCCCCACTATTGATGCTTTCAAGCCGAAGCAATTAGCAGCAAATAGCCGAACCGAAACTTTAAAATTTACTGGCGACACCGACATTATAGAGTTTCTCGAAAGATTTGAAGAGCTGGCCGAATGCTATAGCATTCCTCTGAATCGTTTACTCCCTGCGCTACCTGGAGTGTTGAATGGGAATGCACTTAGGTGGTATCGCGTCAAACGACCTGACATTAAAACGTGGGCCATTTTTAAGCACGAAGCGATGAAATTCTTCCTACCTAGTCGGTATTTAGCTCATTTGGAACAGACATTCTACAACCGAAGGCAAATTAATCGCGAGCGTGCTCAGGATTACATAATAGATATTCTTAAGCTTGCACGACGACATCCAGAGTTGAAATATCGTGATCATCTAGATCGTATTTACGATGGTTTGCGAACGGAGTATAAGCACTACGTACGAAGGAGTGATATAAAGACATTAGACGAACTGATAGAATTGGCGAAAGAGTTCGAGGAACTGAAGCGAAGCGATCAACCACATACTTCTCATATGTTGTCAACCTACAACCGGTCAAATTATTGTTGGAGATGTAAGAGTAAAGGCCATGAACGATGGCAATGTTCGAACCCTCATAGATTATTTTGTTCCTGTTGTGGGAAGGACGACGTATTATCCCGAAGCTGTAAGTGTCGATCCCCAACAACATCTTCCACCAAATTTAGCTCCAATTTCGACTATAGCCGGTACTATGTACCTATTGAAATATGCAGCCGCCAAATCCATGCGTTGCTGGATGCCGGGGGATCAAGAACTTATATTGATGCTTCTATACAAAAGTGTTTAGAAGAGATGAACATAAGACCAAAGAGAAGCCAATGTTTAGTTGAATTGGCCGACCAGACTCTCCACAAATGCATGGTGTATCCAGTTGCTGTACATTACAAAGGGAGAAATATTCAATTACTAGCCGCTGTGGTACCAAAGCTAGCTACTCCGATGGTACTGGGAATGGATTTTATGGACTCTGTAGGAGTCGAAATACGACTAGGAGGTGAACTCTTGCCGAATCCCGAACCACGAAGAGTTTCATCGGCCGAAAGTCTCAATAGTATGAACAATTTGAACATACTGGTCGCCCAAAAAAATGGCAGTATAGAAAAGACGAACCACTAGTCGAAGCCAAAGAAAACGACTAGAAATACCGAATACCGGAAAAGTGGAAAACATCGCCAACGGGCAAGGAAAACTACCTGTATATTATTCAAGAATACCGAGCCTGACCCAGCAAGCATTGTACATGTCCCGGCTACCAAAACCGAAAATTCATCGACATCAACTCCGATAGTCCAAATTCCATCATCCCCTAGCAAAACTCACCTACTCGGGAAAAAGAGGAAGAAAAAAAAAACCAACCCTTCGGAGATACTGGCCAGTTACAAATTACAGAGCATCGCTCTCCGAAGTGAGGGGGGATGTAACGTCGAAAATTACCACTCCAATTTGGCTACTTACATAATTGAAGTTTAATTCAGTGTGAACGCACTTTATCGATAATATTTATTTTTATGCAGTGTGAATACGATACAGGTACTGCTTATATTCTTTATATGGGTTCGTATTAGGGTTTGGGGTTCGGGAATTCCCGGGCGGGAATTCCCGGGATATCCCGGGAAAAGTTTGTCGGGAATTCCCGGGAAAATAATATCTTTTTCCCGGGAAAACGGGAAATTTTAAAAATACTAAATTCTTTAAACTGTTTTTGTTTGGAATAGGATTTTTTAATTTTAGTCATAAAAAACATTTTAAATACCAACACAAAATGTTATTGCTAAAATATTTTAAAAGGGAATCAATTTCCTTGAAACACAAAAAATCTTTGCCAAGTAATTAAGAGCATTTCAACTAATAAAGATATTTCGCATAATGAAGCGCAGTGCAATATTTGCCCTAAAAGACTAACGGTTAACGAAGGTATTATCCGACATCTAAATTTGGTTCACAAAAAAAAAAAAAAAAATTGAGAGTCATGCAACTTCTTTTGAAGAAAACAACAACAAGAATAACGTTCCAGCTAAAATTAGCAAAGTACCCGAAGAAAAGAGTGTAAGCTGAATAGGCATTGAACGTTTTATGGTAGGCCAAACATTTCCTGAAATGTTATCCAAATTAGCCGCAGTCGACGGAATGTCAATCCGCACCATAACTAGATCCTCGTTTATTCGAGAAAGTTTTTATAATAAAAACCTGGCATTGCCAAAAAACGAAACCGATGTAAAGAACATTATATTAAATTACTACAATCATGTAAAAGATATCATGATAAAAGAAATATTGAACAATATTTCTAACAAAAGGAGATTTACGATAATCTTAGATGAATGGGCAAGAATATCACAAAAGAGATATTTGAACATATGTATAACCGGAAATAATTCATTTTATAACCTGCGGTTGGTTTATATATCAGGAAGATGTAATGCTGATGAATTAAGAAGAATTGTAGAAATAAGGCTAGAATAGTTTTATTTGTATTTGGAAAATAACATTGTGGCCACCATATCTAGTGCGAATGTTTGTTTCCGACAATCCAGTAGTGGGTGCTTTCTGTTGGAATCATGCAGTTCATTTGGCAGTGCTTAGAGTAATTTATGTGAAACCAAATGTTCAACATTCTGATATTTTTTACTTTGAATTCTCACTACACAGACTGAATTCGTACTGAAATAATGTGTTTTTTTTTAACAAATATTACTTATATAGGTGGTTTTCATTAACAATTTTGTTCAAAAATATTTCCCGGGATTCCCGGTATTCCCGGGAATCAAGTTTTTTTATTCCCGTTTCCCGGGAAATGAAAAAGTCCGGGAAATCCCAAACCCTAGTTCGTATGTATGTTGTATACGTACTGCATACCAGTTAGTTTGTGTGGATGTTAAAGCACACACTATTGTTTATTGTTTTATACATTTTTGTGCTTTGCTTTTTAGCCACATATAATTCTCATTTGGTTAATTTTTTAATTCAAATAAGTAGTTCAAGTTGCTACACACACGGGGTGGTAAAAAGCTAACTGCCATAGCCCGATACTTTGGACGCGACTGGACTACCTCAGCCGACGACAAAACCCTGTTATAGTGTTTAAAAAATACTGAGTCTAAAAATAGATTTCAAAAAATTTTAAAAAAAATGTAGAAAATTATTTTCTAATTGAAATAATGGCAAAAATAAGTCATTATCAGTAACTCATTATTATATGTTTTAAAATAATGCAGAAGCTAAGTGGGTGTCATTACTGGTAGTCCAAAAAATAATGATATGTCATTACCGTTTCTACACTGGGTTGTTAATTTAACTATAATTTTTTTTTTCAAAGTGTCTAAAAGTATATTTTTGTAATTTCAACTATTGTAGGTTACGAAAAAGCTTCCAACTTTCTTAGGTTTTAATATAATGGTATAGTTTTTTTTCGCGATACTAACCTTATTGTATTCTAAAAAAGGTATAAACTTTGGCAAAAATTCATTATCTATTTCATTAATAAATATTATACCAAATTTTTGATTAAAATTCTAAAAATTACCAAAGTTTGATAATATACTAAAAAAAAATTATGTTAATTGATTTTCTAATTATTTTTTTTGTTAGGAATAGACCTTTATATATTATACCAAAAAAAATATCTATCAATTTTTTTTCTAGAAATCGAAAAAAAAAAATTTGTTTTATAGACTTTTTTTAGGTCTCATTCAAGTTAATAAAAGCTACGTATTTTAATTAAATTACCAGCTGATAAAAAAAAAGAACAAAATTTAGTTTTGAACTTGGGAATCACATTATTAAATTACTACCGCTAAAATTTAAATATTTTTTATATTGGTATGTCCAAAAAATTTAATTAAAATATTAATTTTGGCAGATCGCAATATGCTCAGCGCTCTCAAAGGCGATGGAGAGTATGGTTAATTACCATCTTGTGAATTATTTGGAGTCCAACTCACTTCTTAATGACCGACAGTATGGCTTCCGCAGACGTCGTTCTACGGGAGACCTGTTAGCGTTCCTCTCGGAGCGTTGGATTCGGTCCATCCATCGTTTTGGTGGGAGCAAAGTGTTGCTCTGGATATTTCAAAGGCTTTTGATCGTGTATGGCACGGAGCGCTTATTTCAAAGCTTATTGCGTTTGGTGTGGGTAATGACTTCGCTCGTTTTATTTCGAGCTTTCTCAGAGATCGCACTATTCGTGTTGTTATAGATGGGGTCTCATCCGACGAGTTTCAGCTGAATTTAGGCGTACCGCAGCGTTCTGTTCTTTCTCCTTCCCTATTTCTTATCTTTCTCAATGATCTTCTTGGTCGAACTTTCAACCCTATCTACTCTTTCGCAGATGACAGCAACATTTGTCATTCATTTTCCTTCGATCGTAGGCCAAGCCCTGAGGAGAATGGGGGCAAAAGGCAGATTATGAATGACACACTGAATCGTGACCTTTCTACAATCTCTGAGTGGGGTCGTGCGAATAAGGTCGACTTTAATGCACGCAAGACCCAATGTTGTATGTTGACCCATAGGGCTGTGAGGTCAACACTGTCATCTGTACATATGGGTGATATTGATATTGAGGAATCGGATACTCTTGATGTTCTGGGCATGAAAATTCAGTGTGATGTCCGTTGGAATAAACATGTTTTTCAGGTGTCGAAGAAAGCATTCAAGTGTCTAGGTTTTTTACGTCGGTGCAAGAAGTACTTCACTCCATCCGATTTACTCACTATTTATACCACCTATATCCGACCGAAGATGTAATACAACTCCCATATATGGGCAGGAGCTTCGAAGTCTATTTTGGAGCTTCTGGACCGTGTGCAAAGGAGGGCGTCGGCGCTTATCAATGACAATAGGGTATCCAGCTCTATTGACTCATTGGAGCATCGTCGGAATGTGGGTTGTGTGACCCTGTTCTATCGATATTACCATGGGAAGTGCTCAGCTGAGATAAGTGAACTTGTCCCCAAAGCCCAAGTTTTTATTCGTAATACTCGCTTATCAAGTAGAGCGCATCCGTTTGTAGTCGATTGTCCAGTGGATCGCACGACGCATTATAGAGAGAATTCGTTTATCAGTCGCACTAGCCGTATGTGGAACAAACTCCCCGCAGAAGTCTTCCCTGTGAGTTACAATGTTGAGAAATTTAAATCAAATATTCACAAACACTACTCCCTCTTTCCTCCTCCTCATAACCTATTTTCCTAATACCAACACAATGCACTGCGTTAATAAGGAGGTATCCCCTGAGTGTTGGTCCATCAAAAAAAAAAAAAAAATGTTATTTTTTTATATCCATAAAACGTAGCCCTAACTAGAGCCACCCAGCAAAAACTTTCATTACCAACCCAGCAAAAACTTCCATTACCAAGTAATGAGTTTTAGGTATTAAAATCTTAAGTGTTCACTAGTTACTTTTTAATTACTAAACTACTTATTTTAACATGGTGATGTCATTGGAGGAAAGTCATTACACTGATGTTACCTGTAAGTAGTTTATCAACTGTTCTATAAATAGATGTTGAATATAAATTTAAAAAAGTATTAAAATTTAAAAACTAATAGGAGCTGACACGAATTGATCAGCGTACCTCACGGTTGTCAGGCAAACACTCTAACCATTACACTACGTCATCGCTATGATTTTTAATGCTTAACGTATGTACACATTTATTGTGGCAGCTGTTATACATGTCTATTTTTTACAAAACTTGTCGTTTTAAATACTGCTTAATGAACATCAACATTTCTTTAAATATAAATTAATATAAATTACAAAAAAAAAAAAAACAATGGAAGCAGACACGAATTGATCAGCGAATCTTATGTCTGTCAGGCAAAAACGCTAATCACTAGGCTACGCCATAGTTATGGTTTTTAATGATTTATAACATATATTATTTGTTTCAGCTATTGTGAATTAGTAATGTATGGGGTATAATTATGGGTAACTCATTACATTCAGTTTAAAAGTAATTCAAAGGTTAAGGAGATATGAGATCTAAGTAATGCATGTAGTAATGACCAGTCATTACCAAGTTTTTGCTGGGCATTAGTCCCTTAAGAGGGGGACTCCAAATGATAAGATTTTGTTTTATTAATAAACCGATTTTACCAAAATTTAGCACAAATATGGCTTTTTTTTTTTACATGATAAATTTCATGACGATCCGATCATTTTTGCATGATTTATAAAGATTTTAACATAAACGATATATGGCAGGACTAAGAGTCGTTGCTTCGATTTTGATAATTTTACGTCCATTTATGAAGCTAATGTAATAGTTTTAAATTCAAGGAAGTATGGGAGGTGGGCGTGTTCATGGCCCGATTTTTCCAGAAATTAAAAGTTTTCTTAACTAAAGGGTTTTATGTCAGTGTACCAAATTTCAAAACTCTGTCTCTACTCCTTCTATTTTTGTCCGAGCATAATATGGGATTAAAGCACTGTTCGATGTGTTCAGGAACATGGACTAAAAAGCAGAATTCATGCAGCCTAAATAGAATTCATTTTTATGTAAATAGAATTCATTCCTAACCGAATGACAATCAACTTGAGCTATTACTTTTTGTTATTAATGCGAATTTGTTACAAAATAGCTGAACAATATTTTCTGTTATTCAGTTTATAAAGCAGAATTTTCTAAATTTTTCGAATTGGTGTTGCCAGATTAAAGATCCTATTTTCCTTAAAGGATTTTTTTAAGATGTCCACTCTTATATAAGATACAAACGTCAACTAAAACGCATCATATTTAATAAAGATACAAACCAAATATTTCTTTTAATCTATTACAAAATGAATGATCTCTCAATTAATTTGTAATAGATTTTTACTTATAAAAAAACCCAAACTGTACCGGTCTTCAATAACTATGTGAGAAGCAGTGATGCCATCTGTAGAATAAATATCCTTTTTGTAGGGATTGTTGGGTAAAAAGCACAGCCTTTTAATTTTCGGGCAAATGTACGGAAATTTTAAAAACTTACAGCCAAAACTCTGTCAACAAATAAAAAAAATATAGTTTTTACTTATAATAACTCTGTGTTAAAACTAAAAACTTTGTTTAAAATTTCCATATATTTCTAAATTAATTTTTGATTTATTCATGCTTTATTTTTATTGCGGCATATTTTTGTTATTTGGTCGAATACCATATAATATTTTTATTCGGTGCAATATTCGGCTAAGAAAAATTGAGTCTTGTTACACACAAATCTGTATCGAAAAATTGAATTTGATTTAAATTTTTACAAAAAAAAAAAAAACAAAAACGAGAAATTTGCTGACGTGGTAGTTTTTGCTAAATTCAGTACATTCATTGTGTAGCGAAAAAGAGGGAATTTTTAAAACAAATAGAGGGAATTTTCAAAATAGCGTCTGGCATCACTGTTGGGAAGTACCTCACATCGAATAGTACAACCAGCGTGGCCAGAAAAGCTTGTGCTCATATCCTCATTTGATAAGTTAATATCCCCAAAAATCCCCAAAACAAATTTCTAAAACCACAAATATATTTATACCCTACACCACTAGGTGGTCAGAGGATAATAAGTTTGTGCTGATGTTTGTAACACCAAAAAATATTCGACCTCATAGTATACCGATCGACTCAAAATCATGTTGTATTTCGATTTAACCATGTCCGTCTGTCTGTCCATGCATTCTTGTGCGCACTCTACAAGTCGCAAATATTAAGAAATTTTGATGAAATTTGATAGACCGACGTATGTCGGCCCAAGGACAAAGCTTATTGATTTTGGTTATGTTTAGACCTAGTGCCCATATAAGGGTTCCCCCAAAAATTGGCTTGGTTACACGCTGCAGGTCGCAAATATTAAGATATTTCAATGAAATTTGGTTCGCTGACTCAAATGGTCCCAAGGACAAAGCTTATAGATTCTAGATAGGATCGGTCCATATTTGGACCTATCGCCCATATTAGCAATATTTATATATATTTTATATTTTCTCTTCGTTTATAATTTTATAGAATATCTTGACACAAGTTCCATTTTAACCCATTCGAATTTCGGATCCAAACATTAGTTGGCTTTTAACCAGACTGGTGTAGGGTATTGTATAGTCAGCATGCGCGACTTTAACTTTTTTCCTCGTTATACCCTACACCACTACGTGGAGAGGGTATTATAAGTTTGTGCTGATGTTTGTAACACCAAAAAATATTGGTCCTAGACCCACCTATAGTACACCGATCGGCTCAGAATTTTTTTTTATTTCGATTTAACGATGTCCGTCCGTCCGTCTGTCTGTCTGTCTGTCTGTCTGTCTGTCCATGCATTCTTCTGAACACTCTACAGGTCGCAAATATTAAGATATTTTGCTGAAATTTGGTACTCCGACTTACGTCGGATTTTAGTTGAAATAGGTCCATGTTTAGACCTAGTGCCCATATAAGGGTACCCCCAAAATTGTTTTTTACACGCTGGAGGTCGCAAATACGAAGATATTTCAATGAAATTTGGTAACCAGACCTATGTCGGCCCAAGCACGACGCCTATTGATTCGGTCCATGTTTATACCTAGTACCCATATAAGGGTACCCCCCAAAATTTTCATTTTTACACTCTGCAAGTCACAAATACGAAGATATTTCAATGAAACTTAGTACACAGACCTATGTCGGCCCAAGGACGAAGACTTTTGATTTTGGTTAAAATCGGTCCATGTTTAGACCTAGTGCCCATATAAGGGTCCCCCCAAAATTGGCTTGGTTACACGCTGCATGTCGCGAATACGAAGATATTTCAATGAAGTTTGGTTCGTTGACTCACATGGTGTCAAGGAAAAAGCCTATTGATTCTAGATAGGATCGGTCCATATTTGGACCTATCGCCCATATTGGCTATATTTTCGATTTTCTCTTCTTTTATGATTTTATAGAAATTTTTGACACAAGTCTGTTTTAACCCATTGAAATTTCGGATCCAAACATTAGTTGGCTTTAAATCAGACTGGTGTAGGGTACTATATAGTCGGCATGCCCGACTTCAACTTTTTTACTCGTTTTTTGTATGAATTTGAAATAAATCATTTAGAAAAACGTGTAAGTCCACACAATGTAACCTAGTTCGTGTACTTCACATTGTGTGTACTTACGATATGGGATATTTGTATAAGTATATAACATTTGTATATGAAACTTAAAATACTTGAAATTTTCAAAAAATTTTGTCTAACTTACATGCCACTATACTTGTGTGTACTTACGAATTTTACTGGCTTTTGTGCCCTTACAGTGCGGCCATACCCTAGGGAAAGTAATCCAGTTTGGAAGTAATCGGGACTACACTCAAAAAAATAAGTAAGTAGAAAAATTAGTAAAACTTCTTGTATAAATTGTAGTTTCAGCAAAAGAACTAATATTGTACTTATCTATTTTGCTACCAAAATTGTGCTCATAAAAACATTTATAGTGCGGACAACAACCAGACAGCCAAGGTGTAGATATCGCATATTGGACATTAAGGGTCATATGCATAATCACTTTTAAAATTTGTAAGTGACTTATACAACAAATTTTCGATACAAAATTCATTTTATAAACGTGTTATAAGATTTTCAAATTATTATGCATAATCACTTATATGTGCTGCGTTAAGAGAAAATTATATTTAAACAAGACTCTTCTAGGACATATAATAAATACAATCCTGAAGGATTTTTGTATATGGGTTTCATATATAAAACAAAAGGATGCCGAAAGATTGCATATACATAAAAATATAACACAATAAGATAAAATATGATTTAAATATATAGACAAAATAAAATATTTAAATTTAGTGAAGATAAAGATAAAATGTTCATTAATATTAGCAGTGTTTTCGACTTAGCTATATCCGTTAACTCAGAAAAAAACTCAAAGTACACGAAAACGTGTTTGAGACGAAAACTAATACGACTACATTACTTTTCGTATGCCCGTTAACTTGCAACGAGGATAATTATCAACGTTGAAAACTCAACGTTTATATATTTTCACAAATAACATTAGTTCCTAAAACGTTTTGCTGGCATACGTACACTTATAAAAAGAAGTTAGTACAAAAGTCTGTTAAACGCGTTCTGATTCAATTAAACTAATTTTCATGTTATTTTGTCTTAAAATTTAGGATTGAGCTAATATTTTTTTTAAATCTAATTTAGCATTATAATTACTTTCATCCGTATTTGAACTAATTTTTAGTAATTTGTGTGTCTTAAATTTACAAAATTTTCAGCTAATTTAAACCACAATTTTTTAGTTAAGTGTTTGTAACCGTCGCATAGGACAATCGTAATTAATATTTGAATTAATTACTAAATAATTTTTTTCTAGAGTTGATTTATAGGAAGAATAAAACATTTTTATTGAAAAATTTAATAGACACAAGGGAATCACCAGACTGCCGCAGTTTCGTCTCACCCAAAGACTCGTCAGTGGTTAGTTTATGTGTCAACTGATCAAAGTAATTTTTAATTTGTCTCTATATGAAAAACTTTTTGTGTATTGCCATGACCGGGGATTAAACCGGCAGCCCTCTGCACAGGCTATGACTCGTAGCATCACCTTTTAACAAGTTACACCACGGTCGGCATAGCGCTGAGTGTGGCTAATTGAAGTTTTTTCAATCACAGCATATACAATATATGTTTTGTAATCAGAAGACCCAGAATTAACTAATACTTGAGCAATTTATTTTTCAATTAGAATGTTTCCTCTCTTAATCCTATTGTTTTTTTCTCCTTTTTCACAAGTAATTATTTCTAGAGATGAGCGATCCGGTGATTTTTGAATAACGCTGCTACCAGTGATCGTGATTTTCCAATCACCGTTCTTTTAAACAGTGACCGTGATCACGGGTTTGTAATAGAGATGGGCGATCTGGCGCTTTTTCAGTAACATTGTTCTCAGTGAATGTGATTTGCAAATTGTTGTTCTTTTGAACTGTGATCGTGATCACGGTTTTTCTATGGAACATACTACGATTTTCTGATAAATAAACGAAATAATATTTATGGCGAGTTTTTTAGTTAAACCGAAAACGAATTTTGTCAGCCATTTCAAAGTTTATTAACAAAAATTTGCCGGAAAATCTTTTTCTCGAGTATAATTTATTTCTTTATTGAAATAAAATAAAATAAACCACATTTTAAAAGCAGTATTCCAGTTACAAACTGCGTTAAACTAAGTTTAAAGATAATCCACTTCCTAAAAACTGGGCCTTAAAAGAAGAATAGTTGCGACCGGTAACAAAGACATGATAGAAGGAGACATTTTATTCAGAAGAGTGTGAAAGCAAGTCACTGTTATTGAAAAAAAAACATGTATTACTGTTCATAATGAAGTTTGCAAGAAAGAATAGTACAAAAATATTAAAAGAACGACATTCCGAGTAACTGCGATTTGAAATATTTGATCACTGCCGTTACCAGTGATTTATCAATAACTTTTGCTTTAGTACACATGCAAAACATATAGGCAAGGTTGCAAAATTTTTCCGAAAATCTTCCGCACTAGCCTTAATAAATATGGGCCCATCCAGGAATTCTTTATTGATAAAACTCTACAAGTATTTTTGTGAAAAAAATACTTCATAACTTTTAAATAAAACACTATGATATTTTTTAAATTCAGAAAGGCCCGTTAACTCCTCTACAAGTATTTTTTTGAAAAAAGTACTTCATAACTTTTAAATAAAACACTTTATGATATTTTTTAAATTCAGGAAGGCCCGTTAACTTATCTCAATTTATACCCTGGTTAAGACCTCTACTAGCCTTAACCACTATCTGGTAAACCTATTTTTTTGAATATATATGTTTATATTTGTTCCTTTTACTCCTGCAAGGAGTAAATAACTTATCTAAATTTTAACCAAGCATTCCTTCTAACCAATGCTAAAATTTAACCATAGAAATTTCTGTGGTTAAGAAACTTAATCAAGGCTATATTTTAATAATTAAACTTGTAATGATGATTAATAAAAAAAATCTAAAGCGCAGCTTTAACCAAACTTTGACTAAGAATCGTTTATGATACATATAAGTATTTTCGATGTGCATTTCCTCACTTTACCAAAACTTACAAAAATTGCATCAGTACTTAAAATCGTGCACAAATTTTTGCTATTTAGGATTTAGGTTTCTGTGATAGCTTACAGAAATTGGCCTCACATAAGGAAATAGGAAAAATTTATTTTTTTATTGGTTCAAGGAGCCAAAATCTGTCTTGTATAATTAAAACCAAAAATGGTGACCAATATTAAAACAATTTGACACGAATTATACACCTCTACAAAATGAAAAGTCCCTGTCGGTAGAAGCTTGGCACATACTTTTAGTATTTTACTTGCTGATTCCAAATCTCTATTCCGAATTCTCTATCACCTCTCAATTTTGAGAAAATCGTGATTAAAAACGTGAAAAATAGCTTCCCGATCAAAAAAACATTATATCTAGCATATGTAGTCATATCTCATTTGATATAGATCGACATATGATCTTATCCAAGTTCATCTTAAAATTGGGGTATCCAGTAATATCCAATCAGATCCCTCAAATATATTACAGGATTAAATAAGATCCAAATAGATCTCAAAATTGGGAGATCTAATAATATCCAATAATATCAAATTAAGATCCTAAAATATCCCATGGGATTAATTTACATCCAATTAGATCAAACGGATAAGCTAATTTTGGCAGATCGAATTGGATAATTTGAGATCAAAATTTATCCTATGATATATTTGGAATTATTTAAATTTAAAAAATTTTAAAAAATAACACAAAAAATTAAAAAAAAACATTTATTATTTGATATTACCAAAAATTAAAAATCTTAAATGTTTTACACTGACGGAAATTTTTTGGTGAATAAGATAAAAAAAAATGTTTGTTGAAGGGTCAAGGTACCGATTTATATGGCTCAAAAATCTAAATATCAACCATACATGGAACTAATTAATTAGGTGGACTAATTAATTGTTGATTTCATTACCATTGCATTGATATTAATTGTAATGAAATTATTTTCATTACCATTTTTTTAATTAATGGTAATGATTCTAAAATTTAATTTCATTGATTAATGACAATGATTTTAAATTTCATTACCATTGATAATGAATAAATTCAAAAAAATAATTGCCATTGACAGAAAAACGTAAAAATGGAGTAAAACTCACTGAAATCGAAGATGGAATATGCTCATTCTGGCTCATGCTCATTTGAAATTAAATATTACTTTCCATTCCATTGTTATTTGTATCCATATAAAGTTTAACGGAATAGAATGGATCCTCCTTAAAAAATTATGTTTTATAACTTCCCCGGCCAAACCCGTTGTTCGTTTTCATTTGTCTGAATTTTTTTGTAAACAAATGGTTCTTAATCAATTGTAATTAGTTTTTTTATACATTAGTGTATTATGTATAGCATATATGGTTGATATCTAATTTTATAAGACAATATATAAAAATCTATGGTTATATAAGGTACCACATAAGAAACATATTATTATATATGGCTATTCATGACAACATATATACTCACATATTATAAGATAAAACAACATATTACTATATACGACTATATATACATTTTTTTGATCGAGTTTTTACGTATTTTAAAATACTATACAAAACGCATTAAAATAGCTTAAGACTTTTTATTACGATGGTAGTAAAGAATGAATTTTGTTCTCTGAAATACATAGGACAACTTTTTTTAATTTGTGTACCGTTATAGGAAAAAATTCTCTTGAAAACCACTCTCAGAAAAACAATTATTCCATCAATTTTGGATAACTTACATTTAAGAATTTGGAATCAGCGTATCAAATTCAAAATGAATCATGTATCAAAGCTTAAGACTACTGAATGAAGTACAGGACTACTGAATTTAATTCTTAAATATAAAAAAGCGCATAGAAATCACTCTCGAATTTACGAAATGTGAACCAATCATGTTTTAAATATTTTAAAAGTATGTGAGGAACCGCTGGTCAACCCACAGTTTTGACTCGCAATTACAAAAAGATACAAAATCATGCACAGCGATTATTTTTCTATTCACTTTGATGTGCTGATCACATAAATTGCCTTAATTTAATAATCTATCACAAAATGTCCACTATTTTTTTTTTTTTTGGAATTTTATGCGCGAATCTTTCCGCGGTTGTCTCGATTAGCACGAAATACTTAATAATAGACTTACCAAATGGATTTAATTAAATTACCTCTCGTAGTATGCAAAAAGACTCAATCATTTTATAGCATTTAGCAACCGCAAATTTTAAAAAAACGACGTGGTCAAGTGTATTATTTTTTTTACGACTACACCGAAAATATTCCGTAGTCCTATAGTTGAAAAATTCCTTAGTTGATTACAAAAAAATAATAAACAACTACGATAATCGTTAGCCACTAAGGTTTTAGTTGAGAGTCACAATATTTTTTATAGTTGAAGTGAATACTACTAATACTTTGAAATTGTCAAGAATTAGAAAACAAAACAAAACGAGTTTGTAAAATTCTAATATTTTTCAAAATTATTTCTTGTTTTTATTTTTATGTTCGTTAAAGAATTTTTTAACGATACTGGTAAGCATTTTTCATTTGCGTTATTTGTAAAACATTTTTAGATTATTTTTATATTTTGCAGATTTAACATACAGTGAAGATCAAAATTGGAAAAGAAATGGCGACGGTAACATCAAAGTATGTGTGGACAAGAACCAACCCATTACTAAACTACACGTGTATGTGCATAAAAATGAAAAGTTTCAAAAAAGCTGTTATTTGTTTTTATTTTAAAATTTAGATCAAACAATGTGATATATAGTATCAAGCAACCATTTTGAAATTGGAAATAGTTGATTTCTACCAAATTTCAAATTTAGTTTAGCTTATAAGTAAGTAAGTAGCTACATTCGTAGTTGATTGCTAACACTCCAAAAAATTTAGTTGATAACAATTAAATCAGTTCATTTACAATTGGAAGTTCATTTACAATAAAAAATTCGCGAAAAAATATTTCGCAAAAAGGAAAATGTTTGCATCAATATTCGTTTGCAGAATGTAAGCTGACTAAGCTTGCTAATGGATGAATATTATTTATGGGGTTCCGCCATTATTTTGAAATTTTTTAAGTGCTGTTTTTTAATTCATAATCTAACATATTAACTATAATACTCATTTCTTATAAAAAAGCTTGGTGGTTAGTTTGCAAAAAAAATTCGCGAAATAATTTTTGCAAAAAGGAAAATGTTTGTATCAATATATTCGTTTGCAGAATGTAAATCGCTGACTAAGCTTTTTAATAAATATATTGCACCATAAAGACTATTTTCGCGTTCCGCCATTACTTTGCAATTTCTTGAGTGCACTTTTTCTAAATTTATATTCTAGGAACTAAAATAACCATTTCTTATAAAAAAGTTTGGTGATTAGTTTGCAAAAAAATTCGGAAAAAAACATTTTGCAAAAAGGAAAATGTATCAATATATTCGTTTGCAGTATGTAAATCGCTGAATAAGCCTTTTAACAAATATTTTGTACAATAAAGACTTTTTTCGCGTTCCGCTAATATTTTGCAATTTTTTAAGCGCGGTTATTTTAAATTCATAATCTAGGAACTTAATACCCATTTCTTATAAAAAAAGTTTAGTGGTTAGTTTGCAAAAATAATTCGCAAAAAAAATATTTTCCAAAAGGAACGTTTTTGCATTAATCTGGCATGTGATGGAAAACGATCGTTTTTGATTTCGATCCATTTGGTTAAAAATCAAAAATTAAATGATGAATATAAAAGGCAAGGAGCATTGAAATTGTTTTTAACCGCTATAGTTGTATCAGGTATACCGATTTACGACTTCTTATCGCTTTTAAGGAGTGAGCTCATAAAAATGTTAACACACATAAAGTTAAATAAAAAACAAACCACTGAATTTTAAGACTTCAAACCAAATTTTTATTAAATGAAATTTAATACAAAATCAAACAAAAAAACCACATGGTATTCCAACCACTACGAACAAAGTTATCCACTTTTTCCGGAAACCCTCCCATTAAGGCTTTTATGGTAGTTTCTGTCACCTTTTTAGAGCAGGTGGTCCATCTACATTTGAAATCTTGCATGTTCTGGGAGACCTTTTTTGTGCCATTTAATTCTCTTTTAACAAGAGCCCAATATCTCTCCACTGGACTGAGCTCCGGGCAGTTTGGTGGATTTGCCTCTCTTGGTACAAAAACCACATTATTATCATTATACCACTCCAGCGCTTTCTTGCTGTAGTGACAAGATGCTAAATTGGGCCAAAAGTAAGTGGATACATTGTGCTGACTCAAAAATGGAAGAAGTCTCTTCTGCAAACACTCCTTGATATAAATTTCGCTGTTTATAGAGCCAGATGTCACAAATGACTGGCTTCTTTTGCCGCAGCTACATATGGCTTGCCATACTAGGAATTTTTTAGAGAATTTCGTTTGCTTTTTCGAGCTAAATTTTTCCGAAATATTTCCTCGAACATCGGAAACATAAAATTCTTGACCAGGGAGCTGCGAAAAATCAGCCAGGACATAAGTTTCGTCGTCCATTACAGTACAGTTGTATTTTTGTATAAAATTTGATTTCAATTTTCGAGCTCTGGTTTTGTTAGGTGTTCCAGATACCTTTTTACCACCTTTGAAACTATTTGGCGGCATACATTAGTCTCTTTTGCAATTATTTTGTATGTCCATGTTTGGTTTTGTTGAAAATATTTATTTATTTTTTAACGCACTTTTGTTTCATCGTCCCGTGTGTAAAAAATTGCAAATTAAAACTCATGATGTAAATTAATTTATTAACTGACATATTTTTAAAATGTAAATTGCCAAAAAAAAAATATGAGAAGCTTTAAACCAAAGTTATAAGCAAAAATGTGTGTTAACATTTTTATGATCTCACTCCTTAAATTACAAATAATAAGAAATATTCAGGATTGAAATTTCGGAAACGATCGGTTTGAAACCGATCGATTTTCATCTCATGCCAGAAAATATTCGTTTGCGGAATGTAAATCGCTGATTAAGTTTTTAAATTAACTTTTTGTAAAATATTCAATTTTCCACATTAGCGTGTTTGAATATAATGTATTAATTTATCGATTAAATTTGCGAACACCATAAAAACTACAGATGCGAAATAGCGGATTTAGTGATAGAGTTTCTATATGGGTGATATCAAAAAATGTGATAAAAACCGTGTAAACACCTAATTTCTAATGCATGGATTACATTTGAGTTACATATTTCGATATATATCAGCGCATTGTCACCTGTTTTACAAAATTTATAACAATCTGACCAATTTTTGGTTAATACATAAAATTTTTGACCAATTTTATAGGCCAAATGTAAACTCCGTAACAAGTAACTCATAAGGTTTTTTAACTTTAATAGCTTATATTTTAATAACCAATAAAGCTAAACACTAACTGTAAGAATTTTTATGAAGAGGAAAAGTGCCGTTTTCAATAAAAATTAATACATTTTACAAACTTTTTCGTATATCTTAGCTATCACGACTTCAACTCTGTAACGATTTTTCGTCATAATTTTTGATAAAAATGCATATACCAGAATTTTGGAGTTATCTATTATTTATATTGCGAAAAGTATAATGTTATTTATACTCAAATGATTGATGGACTGTAAGTAATCATCCAGCATAACAGACTTGAAGCTTTTCTGCAGCATGTAACATTCTCGAGATGAAAAAGGATGTCTTTAATAAGATTTGAAAAAATGTTGTAAACTCCGTTCCTAATTTTTACACCAAACTATTTAACGAGTAAGAAAAACAATGTCATATTTGGATTCACCTTGTAGGCATCATGCGATTTTGTTTCGGAAAAAAAATTCTGACAAAGCGTTTCTGAAAGAAAACGAAAAAAGTAACCAAATGTAAACTCTGTAACTGTAAACTCAGTAACCACAATTGTTTGCATCAGATTTCATTCAAATAAATGTAGATAAATGTTTAAAATATTTTAAAATAACCATAAACAGATGTGATTCAACTAATATTTATGCGTCAAAAGACGTTCCAACTTATAATTTTGCGTCAAATCAAAAAAAGTTATCAGTTTACCCTAAGCTTCTGGAGCGAAAAACGATTGATTTTGCATTTCATTGGTTTTGAATCGATATTTCGAGTCATTACTGACATTAGTTTTATAAATTAAATTTGTTTCACACAATTTAAGAATTTTGATCGCGAAATGTTATGTTTTTAATATATTATTTTGTAACTGCGCAAACGCTGTTGGGATTTTAAAAAATTTTATTTTTTTGAAAAGCATTTAAAAGGACCAAAAATACAAAATTAAAAAAAAAAATAAAATATTTTTTCGCGGAATGAATTGTATTTTTATTCGCCAATTTGATAAACACAAATTATATATCATTGGAAAGCAAACTGAAAACCCAAATACGAAAAACTAATAAATTGAAGAAAATTCGTACGCAATTTTTTTTGTTATATCTTTTGTTTGCAGAAATGTAAACTCCGTTACAACAAAAAAAATTAAAATTGTGCAAAAAAAGTTATTGCGACAACTTGTAGATGAGATTTTTTGCAATTAGGTTTATAATGACTAAACTTACTGATTCCATTAAGAAAAAACAGAAATATTAACACTTTTTGCTTCTCACAAATTTGGCCCAAAAATTTATCACATTTTTTGAATTTAGCCATATTTAAAGTGTTGGTTTTTAATTTTTACTTAAAAAATAAAAATTCAGTCTCTCATCGGTCGTGATTAGGGTTTTTCTTTTCCCGGACTTTTTCATTTCCCGGGACAGCGGGATTTTTTTCGGAATATCCCGGGATCCCGGGAATTCCCGCTCGTTAGAAAATATATAAATTCGACATATATTGTACTTGAAAAACTACTTTTTGGTTAAACACCGTTCGACAAAGTTTATCTTTTGGTTGTACCCATGAGAAAATGTTCTGAAAGGAGGGCTAAATATCCATGTTTTCCACTTTTTCCAGGTCAATTCGTTTAACAATTTAAATTGTGAATTAGTATTTATGTAATATATTTATAGGGAAGGCCGTCCTTATTTAAAAAAAACTTTTAGTAGTATATTAACTAAATATTAATTTCGCGGTTTAAGCTGTTAAACGAAATGATATAAAAAAAGTGAAAGAAACGGTTATATTATTTTGATCCCTTTTTTCAGGATATATTGGAATTGTTAATGGGTGCAAACTTGTGTCGGACCAGTTTTATAGTCAGAACTAAAATCAATTTTTTAAATATTTCTTATACATGAAATCCAAAAATTTCTATTTCTAGATATTTTGTTTTCTTCTATGCAGATTTTCAGAAGCATCCGTCTAGAATTAGTTTTATAATAAAGTTTAAAAGTGAGCATTTTTCACAGAAATTTTTAGGCAAATTCGCCTAAATTGTTTTATAAAAGTAGACACTAAAATAATAAATAGTTTCATAACTTTAATTAGTTTTCTTGAATAGAAATTTTTTTATGCCACAACTCCTTAAAAAGAAATTATTTAATTTTCATATTTAGTTGCATTTTAAATTAGCATATACAAAATTCAAAATAATTTGAAAAAGCATCTGATTTATTTATTATTTTAAAAATTAATAATTTTTAAAAAATATATTTAAAATAAAGGAATAGCAATTGAACTTTAAATGAAATTATTTGAAGTAAAAGAAACTCAAAATAATTGAAAATACGAAAAAATTACTATTTTTAACTTTAATCCCTAGTTTAGTGGAGGTATTTGGAACTGAAATAATGATATTGAAATGTTGTATAAGGCTGGTTTACACTATAAGATTTTCAGTAAGATTTTAATTCAGTACACGTGCAAAACATATAGGCAAGGTTGCAAAATATTTCCGAGAATCTTGTAGTTTAAAACAGCCTATATAAATATTGCTTTATTTGAACAAATATCATCATCTTAAAGAAGAAAAAAATTCCCGAAGGACAAGTATTTTAGTTTGTAAATTTGGTAATTGCTAATATAATATTTTTTGGTTTAACTAAACCAAATTCAATTGGCATCCAAAAACAATTTGGCTTAATTCAGATTATTAAATTTTAAACCGTATTTTTTAATTTTAAATATTCTTTATTTAAATTAATTTTAAAAAATCAATGCTTTAAATTTAAATAAAGCTTCTAAAATTGCAATAAAACTAGCTAAAACTACTGTAAAAGACTAAAAAAAAATCCCGGGAAATCCCGCATAAAATTCCCGGGATTGCGGGATTCAAAACAAGGCGGGATTCCCGGGAATCCCGTCCCGGGAATTCCCGGGACATAAACCCTAGTCGTGATTGTGTAAAGAAGCAGTGCTGCCATTTCAGTGCTTTTCGGGTATTTTTTGGTGCTTTTTTCCTTCCCGTACCCGGTGATTTTTTACAAATACCCGTTTATAAAAAGCGGGTATTTACAGTGCTTTTTCAGATTTCTGGCAGTGCTTTTAGTGCTTTTTGCACAGTTTATATTTTTGGTATTTGTTCTCCTTTTTTCAATTTTTCTTGAATTTTCTGTCAAAGTTGAAAACATAATACGAAATATACAAAAAGTACATTTTTTCACAATGTTTGTAGTACAATTTTAAATAACAACTTCGTTATATTTAAACCTCAAAATTTTGAAACATTAGTTTGGTGCTTTTTTACCCCTTTTTTGGTAATTTTTTGAACCTTTTTTACACGATTTTACAAAGCTAAAATGTGTTTTTAAAATCTTGACTTGAATTTTTCAAAAAATTATTTCGTGCTTTTTTACCCCATTTTTGGTAAATTTTTACCCTTTTTACCCGTTTTCAAAATGCTCACGGTGCTTTCCTGCCTTCAAGAGTTGGCAACACTGTAAAGAAGTATAGTGATTAATATTTAAAAACAACTTAGTTAGCAAACACAACATAATCCCTTTGTTTTTTTTTTTTTAACAAAGTTACTTTCTATAAAATACTGTTTTAAAATCAACAACAAAGTCAGCAAATTCTTGTTAACAACAACAAACCTTAGCTGTCCCACTAATCCACTGCTCATTAAGCAGCATGGGTAGTGACAGCGAAATAATTGATGACGACAGCGATGCGACTGCGTGGCAGTTAGCAATTCCAAAAAAAAGACATCAAATACGATCACCAAAAATGCATATACATAAACGCTGTAATAACAAAAATCGTCAACTCATTTTTGTTAACATGAATGGTTAAAATTATTTTGTTATCTAAATGAATTTATTATTTTGTTTTCGAATTGAGATTATATTAATTTTTTTACATTACTTATGAACTCGCGCACATTTTGTTAAATTTACTTGATATTTTTTTATATATATAAATAATAAAATTAATCAATTACATGTAGTGTGTTAATACAAACTATAAGAAGATTGCATAACGCCACTAGGCTAGTAATTACAAAAACAAAAATATATAAACACTGTTAAATTTAGCATAAGCATGAATACTAATGGTTACAAGTTTTTGGTTGTCAACTGTGTTGTGTTGTTTGTTATCTATGTTATGTATGTAAGTTCGTATGTGTATTTATGTGTGGCTGGCCAAACAGTATAAAAGGCGGTGTGTTTGACCAGAAGTTTTTAGTTAGTCAGTGGACGACCACAAGGTAAGATCTACTATTTAGTGAGGAGTTTGCCAATTCCCTAAATAATAAAATCTAATTTTGTGGTAAAGTATCGCGTTTAGTTGTTAGAGAAAACTGAGGTTAGCCCTTAGATCTTTCTCTATTTTTTTCGTTATTCGGTGTGAAACTTGTTCTCTCCCCGCGTTTAGTTGCTAGAGAAAACTGAGGTTAGCCCTTAGATCTTTCTCTAATTTTTTCGTTATTCGGTGAAACTCGTTCTCTCCCTCCGCGTTTAGTGCTAGAGAAAACTGAGGTTAGCCCTTAGATCTTTCTCAAATTTTTTTCGTTATTCGGTGAAACTTGGTCTCTCCCCGCGTTTAGTTGCTAGAGAAAACTGAGGTTAGCCCTTAGATCTTTCTCTATTTTTTTTGTTATTCGGTGTGAAACTTGTTCTCTCCCCGCGTTTAGTTGCTAGAGAAAAGTGAGGTTAGCCCTTAGATCTTTCTCTATTTTTTTCGTTATTCGGTGCGGAATTTTCTCTCCCTCCGCGTTTAGTTGCTAGAGAAAACTGAGGTTAGCCCTTAGATCTTTCTCTATATATTTTTTTGTTCGGTGCGAAATCTTCTCTCCCTCCGTGTTTAGTTGCTAGAGAAAACTGAGGTTAGCCCTTAGATCTTTCTCTAATTTTTTCGTTATTCGGTGAAACTCGTTCTCTCCCTCCGCGTTTAGTGCTAGAGAAAACTGAGGTTAGCCCTTAGATCTTTCTCTAATTTTTTCGTTATTCGGTGAAACTTGGTCTCTCCCCGCGTTTAGTTGCTAGAGAAAACTGAGGTTAGCCCTTAGATCTTTCTCAAATTTTTTTCGTTATTCGGTGAAACTTGGTCTCTCCCCGCGTTTAGTTGCTAGAGAAAACTGAGGTTAGCCCTTAGATCTTTCTCTATTTTTTCCGTTATTCGGTGTGAAACTTGTTCTCTCCCCGCGTTTAGTTGCTAGAGAAAACTGAGGTTAGCCCTTAGATCTTTCTCTAATTTTTTTCGTTATTCGGTGAAACTCGTTATCTCCCTCCGCGTTTAATTGCTAAAGAAAACTGAGGTTAGCCCTTAGATTTTCTCTCTCTCGATATAGTCCTCGCGAACTAATATTTTACTTTGTGGTGCATTAAACTACTGACGTGGTTTTAGGGCCAGGATAAAACCATATTTTGCTACAGGCTACAGTGAAGGAATCGTCGTGTGTGAATCTGTCGGTGAAAAATTAATTGTGTGTTAGTGATAAGTCATAGAAAATAGAGATATCAATAAAAAGAAAATATTTTTTTAAAGCAATAAAAACAGTGTTCTCTCTCTTTGTTTTTTTTATATAAATAATTGTAACGAACCCTGGGCACGGCTGAGTTTACACCCCAGTTGATTGCGGAAAATCGTGTCGTTACAATGGCGCCCGAGCAGGGACAGCCTTAAGCTGTTCCGGACAAAGAGAGAAGAAGAAAAAAAAAAGAGAAGAGAAACAGTAAAAGGAACTAGCAGTAAACCAAAGAAAAAGAAAATATAAATAAATAAATTGTGTGGCAATTAAAACAAGCACTGAAAGAAATTAATTGAAGGAGAAGGAAAACAGAAATTTTTTTTTTGTGTTAATTAAATGTGGACTAAATGTTGTGTTAAAACAGTATGTGATTCAAAATAATCTGGTCTGAAAGGAAAAGAGCATAAAAAAAGAAAAAAAAGGAGAAAGGAAAAAAAAAACAGAAAACAAAGAAGACAAAATATTTTTTAAAGCTGAAAAGAAAAAGAACAAAAATAACAAGAAGGAAAGAAAATTTATTTTTTAACAAACCGGTGAATAGAAATTTTTTTAAAAAAAATGTTAAAATCTACGTGGGCGTACACTCTAAAGCGGGATGAATTAGTTGCGTATTTAACGGAGTTCGAATTAAATCCAGCAGGAAATGTAGAAGAACTACGAAAACGATTTGGCAAATTCTTGGGTACAGAACATGATCCGACCCGACACCAAAGGCTGTGTGAATTACAGGCAAGACACGACAATTCCAGCGTAACAGCTTCAACATCAGCGAATAACCAGTTGCAGGTTCCAACCGACGTAGCCGGGCAACAACAAAACTCACCAGTGAAACCTGAAATTCAGTTAGGAGATCCATCAGCTCGCATCCTATCGAAATTGACTCCGCCGGAAATTAAGGCAGCCGTGATAGACCAGGTAAGAAAGTGGGGTCTGAAATACGATGGTGGCCGTGATCCTTTGGGATTCATTGAAAGGCTCGAAGAATTATCCGAGATGTATGATATCGACCTCGATGAGCTACCCCGAATAATGCCAGAGTTTTTCCGCGAAAGAGCCCTTACCTGGTTTAGGAATAACAACAGACACTGGCAAGGGTGGAAATCGTTTAAACATGATTTTTGTGCATTTTTTCTTCCACCACGCTATTTTGAAAGGTTAGAAGATGAAGTTCGCAAGCGCATACAGCGTCCCAGGGAGAGTTTTAAAGATTATGTATTATCATTACAAAATCTTATGCGACATGCTAACCTTACCGAGGCGCAAAAGCTTGAGCGGATTTTTCGCAATGCACAGGCAGATTACCAGTGGTATATCCGAAGGAGGGATTTTGTATCGTTAAGTGACCTAATTTCCTTAGCCGATGAGTTAGAAAGTATACCCAGTACCTCCCAACAAAGCCGTGGAGAACACCATCGAATGCTTACTGAGCCAAATAATGATAATAACTTTAGCTGCGTAGAATGTGGACGCCGAGGGGTACGCAGTGAAGACTGCTGCCAACGTCGTTCGGGAAATGCCATCGGAGGCCGTCGAAACTGAGGGATGACGGTCTTCCTATAAAAAAAAAACCCTCACTTAACCAAACGTCTTTACAAAGTGATGAATTCAGATTGACTGCAACCTTACTTATTGGAAATGAAAGGATTGTCGCCACTATTGATACGGGGGCAACCCGGAGTTTTATTCAACCAGATTTCGCCAAACAACTGAAAACTAAACCTGCATATGTGCGAGTTGATGTGGATGTGGTTTTAGCTGATGGATCCTCAAAAGTAGTTACAAAAGGCGCACAATACACAGTAACCCTTGGAAATGTTACCGCCAGATGCATTTTTCTTTTTATGCCCGAGTCAACGGAAAATATGATCGTGGGTTTGGACTTCTTACGGAAGTTTAACACGACTATCAGATGTGCCGGTCTAAGTCTAAAATGTGAACCTGAATATCCAAGTGTCGGGAAATGCATGGCCATTGTTGAACCTTCCCACAGTAATAGCGAAGAGGTGAGTGAAACGAACATAGCTTCTGATGTCAATGAAGAATCGATCAGATCTCAAGATGAGCCTAGTCTACCAACCACAACCGAACACACGACCGACGAACAACAACGAATTGATAGATTTTTAGAGAATGAATTGCCAAAATTTAACAAGCTTCGCGGGTTATCCAATATTGCTACCCACAAAATTGTCATGAAGGATGATCGTCCCATCAAAATACGTTACGCGCAAAGGAACCCGGCAATGCAGGCCATAATCGATGCGGAAATAAATAAACTAATTTCACAAGGATGTATTCATTATTCATTATTCTTTATTCAGTCTATGGAACATCATTTCCTTACAGACTATGATTAAACTATAAAATAATTATAAATATTAATTAATATTATACATGTTTTAAGATATAGGCTTTTGAAAGAACAAGAATGGACGCACTTTTACATTAGTAGGCCACAAGGAAGGCTCAAATAGATTATCATATAATTCAGCGGAGATCCCAATTTTAAAAGAAACACTCCTCAATGTGTTCTGCTCAATTTCCTTTCTAACCAATTTAAAACATTTTAGATGGGTTTTGGAAATATTAGCACCTTTTGCAACATAACTCAGGATTTGTTCTGCTGTTACACTGGGCTTAAATGAGGAAATATGCACCCATTTTTGATTAGCGATAACTTCTAAGTCTTTGGAATTATTTTCTCCAAACACCACATGCTTACGTTTCTTTTTTTTGTAGTTAACTTTAGTCCATCCAGTATTGTTAACTGGGATATTACTTTCTACTTGAGAGTATGCAGTTGAAGCTGAGCTAACAGTATTGTCAGAGTTTTGAGAACAACAAATGCTAGCTCTTCGTTTAGAATTTAAAACGGCATTTGGCTCAGTAGCAGCAATAACATCATTTGGTTTAGTAGTAGCAATAACATCATTATGAATATCATCATCATCATGTAAAGAAAGACAAAGACTAGCTCTACGTATTCGCATATTAGAATTTAAAACATTATTACTTGGTTCAGTAGTATTAACAACATCTTTACGAAAAGCATAATTAGCAGAACTTGAAGAAAAGGAATCACTCAGAGTTGAACGACCTTTTTGTTGTAAATCATTATTTTTTGAATTTAAGCTTGACTCAGCATGTATGTTTTTATTTTTAAAAGAAGCACTCTCAACTGCATTGTTGTTGTATATACAGGCATTGAATAACTTTTTTAATTCTCTTACTTCATTTGACAAAATTGTTATCATAGTAATTAAATTATTAGATCCTTCAGCGCATTTATTGCAGTTATAAACAATATTATTTGATGAAATTAAAACATTAAAATCACGATCACTATTGACACCAGAACACCCTTTATGGAATAGACCACTGCATGTGATGCATCTAATAAATATACTACCAACAGCTCTAAAGCAACTAACACAAGCAGTATTAGACTGCATTAGGAAGAAAAAATAAAAATGAACTTGTTTAAACGACAATCACTACTGAACTATGAACCATCTCACAGTCCCTACAGTTTTCCCATTACCCTAGCGAAAAAGAAGAATGGTACGTGGAGAACATGTGTGGATTTCCGTCAGTTAAATCTTAGGTCAGTGCCCGATGCTTACCCGTTACCCCGTATTGATACAATTTTAAATCGACTTCGCAATGCCAAATATGTTAGTAGCCTCGATCTCAAGGACGGATATTGGCAAATCCCTTTGGATGAGGACAGTAGGAAATACACTGCCTTTGCCGTAACTGGTCGTGGTTTGTACCAATGGCGAGTGATGCCGTTTGGTTTGCATTCGGCACCCGCCACTTTCCAACGAGCCTTGGATAGTGTGATCGGACCTGATATGGAACCATATGCATTTGCCTATCTTGATGACATAATAGTAATTGGGAAAACTTTAGAGGAACATTTGTCTAATTTAAAGGAAGTTTTTCATAGACTACGGGCGGCAAATCTCAGAATTAACCCGGAGAAATGCGAATTTCTTAAACGTGAAACTAAATACCTGGGTCATGTTGTGAGTGGAGATGGTATCAAGACCGATCCGGATAAGGTTGCCGCAATTACAAAAATGCAACCACCACGAACTGTAAAGGAAGTCAGACGTTTTCTTGGAGTCGCATCATGGTACCGACGTTTCGTACCCGACTTTGCCACGATTTCACAACCACTAACTCAACTTCTGAAGAAAGGCAAGTATTGGAAATGGGGACTAGAACAACAAACTGCCTTTGACACCTTGAAAACCAGACTTACCGAAGCACCAGTTTTAGCCTGTCCAGATTTCACGAAAACTTTCACCCTCCAAACAGATGCAAGTGATTATGGGATTGGAGCAGTTTTAACCCAAGAACTTGAGGGAGCTGAACGAGTCATCGCCTATGCCAGCCGTCATATGAACAAAGCAGAAAAAAACTACTCGGCCACCGTAAAGGAATGCCTAGCTATTATTTGGGGTATACGAAAAATGAGGCCATACTTAGAGGGTTACCACTTCATAGTTTTGACCGATCATTTATCCCTAAAGTGGCTCAATTCTATTGAAAGCCCTACGGGGAGATTAGCAAGATGGGCGCTAGAGTTACAACAATTCAGCTTTACCGTCCAATATAGAAAGGGAAAGCATAATGTCGTCGCCGATGCTCTATCTCGCCAGCCATTGGAAGTTCTTAACCTCGCCAACGTACAGCCCACGACCTCAATAACGAGAAATTGCTCATGGTTACAAAGGCGGATGGAGGAAGTACGAAAAAGGCCCGAAAAATATTCCGATTATACTATCATCGGAAATCAGCTATACCGGCATTTTCCTCGCCATCTAAATGATGAGGATTGCATTCCATGGAAGCTGTGTGTGGCCGAGCCATTGAGAAATCGCGTACTAGAAGAAAACCATAATACTGCTGCAGCGGGGCACCTTGGTATAAGGAAGACTATTAATAAAATTGCCAATCGTTACTATTGGCCGGGAATGTTTCGGGATGTAAGCCGATTCGTTCGTCGTTGCGAATTATGTCAACGGTTTAAAATAAGCCAACAACGACCAGCTGGGGAAATGTTAACTCGGGTACCCGAGGAACCATGGGCCACTATTTGTGCCGACTTCGTGGGTCCTCTGCCAAGATCCAAACATGGATGTACGATGCTATTGGTATTTTTCGACCGATTTTCGAAATGGACTGAACTAGTGCCCTTGAGGAAGGCTACATCAGAGGGCCTAGTAAAGGCCCTGCGTGAACGAATTATTTCTCGTTATGGGGTTCCTAAGGTTATAATAACCGACAACGGTACTCAGTTTACATCACGGGTTTTCCAACGATGCCTGGAAGAGTTAGGGATCCGACAACAGCTTACCGCCCCATACACACCCCAAGAAAACCCCACTGAGCGAGCAAATCGTACGGTTAAAACGATAATTGCACAGTTTTCCAGCCATCAACACACCAAATGGGACGAGTTACTACCGGAAATTATGCTGGCGGTGAATACTAGTGTCTCAGAGTCGATGGGTTATTCTCCCGCTTACCTCACACAAGGACGAGAACCCCGTTTACCGAAGGCACTCTATGATGAGGTTACCACTGGAACAGGAGCTAGAAATCCCAGTCCTGACGAACGAGCATATGAGTTGAAGGAGATCTTCAAAATTGTGAAAGGAAATTTGGTAAAGGCTTCTCAAGACCAAAAAAGACATTATAATTTACGCCGAAGAACTTGGAAACCAAAAATTGGTGATTTGGTTCTATTACGACAACACCCGCTTTCGCGGGCCATTGATAATTTCGCGGCAAAACTTGCGCCAAAATATGGGGGTCCTTATTCAGTTGAAGAATTTATATCTCCCGTAATAGTTAGGGTTCGGGGGGTAAATGCCAGGGAGACTCGTACTGCACACATAAACGAATTAAAACCATACGAAAACTAAAATCTAATAAAAATTTCTTTTTTTCTTTCTCTTTTCCGGTTTCTCTTAGACCTTTGGAAGAAATAAAAAGAAAAACTAAAATGGAGGACAAATACGAGGGGGCAAAAAGGAGGTTTCGCAGAAACTGGGAGCGGGAACAATCAAAAGGACGTCGAACAAAGCTACTGGAGACTGACGACATTCCAACTACTAGTAAAGGTATCAGAGGGTGGTGCTTCAAATCGAGAGACCCTTGCCTTTCAAAGTCGAAACTAAGCCCAAAACGCGAATACGCCCATGTATACCGTATGACTACCCAAAAACGCCATATCCATGATGGCAAGAAGAACTCGCCGAAAAGGAAAAAAAACGTTCACGTAAAACGGCAACCAGCCTCACAATATAAATCAGTCCCAGAACAAGCTTCACCATGTGACGTCCACCGTAAAACACCAGTTTCCCCACCATCATCACCACAAATTCGCCCACAAACTTTCCCGAACTCAGAAAAAAATAATTTAAAGCAATCGCCTCAAGAAGCAACAACCTTCGCAACAAGGTTTGCTGTAAACAAAACGATTGAAGATTATTTTACACCCAACAACAGCTGTTCCTCCCCTATTCCATCACCACCAACCATGTACTCAGACTTATATATTCCAAGTGCAGAAGACCGTATTGTGCCCCCAACACCTGAAGATGAATCACCCAAAGAACAGCGTAAGTTCTTTAGACCACCTACGCCGGGAAAACCATCTCTCAGTTTGCCAAATGACGATGAGGAGGATGACACGGATGGTGATGTGGATATACTTCCACGGCCGGAAAATGAAGAAGTTGAAGACGAGCGGGAACATGAGGAGGATGATGAGAATGCTACCCAATCAAACCAGGATAATAAGGGTTTCGGGCTAAATGCAGAAGAATGGATCTGGGGCGATGACCCATTAGCTGTGGAGACTCGACGTTCTTTTTTTGGATTCTGGGATAGGGCAACAGTGTTACGGCCAACATCACCGCTCCCGACTCGGTCGCCGCCATCACTAAACTCCGAGGATCCTCGATACCGTCCACCAACTCCACCCAGACGAAAGGGATTTTGCAGTTTTGAATTCAAAGACAGAAAATACCGGTATCTGGGGTACCCATGCTATGAGCGGACTATGACCGTGAGGGTTCTCATTCCCACAAACCGACCTTGCGAGCCCATCGAAGATCATTCCGACACCACAATTACGCCATCACCATCAACCTCAGCTTCGACTTCGTCAGTCTTCTCAATGAAAATACAAACAGCGCCATCAACGATAACTCTACCACTATCTGGTGTTGCCTCACCATCATTATCATCCGTATCAACCTTATCATCCGTCCCAACAGTACCATCCCCAAAAACACCAAAACAATCCTCGACAGTACCTCTGCAACATCGTACTGCTAACTTGTCCTCATCCACGTACATATCAACAACATCCCCAAAGACTCCGATCGAAAAATCAGGAGAATGCTTAACCTCAGTCCCGCCAACGCCAATGCCTCGTAGAATAGAATATTCCTCATCATCTTCACGACAGCCAGGGTCACTTTCATCACTAACCAACTCATGGCACGGATCTCCGCCAAGAACACCGCGGTTCATATCGGAATCATTCTTCGCAAGCGTTAACTCGCCAACGCCTATGCTACAAAGAAAAACGTCTTCTTCTTCATCATCCAGCTCTTCAACAATATCCAGTTCCTCAGAGACCATCACCACAACCCCTAGAAGAAACTATTTAGATAAAGACTCCACAACAAAGGAAGGACGCATTAACCCACGGCTCCAACCCTCAGAAAATCAGCAGGAAATGAAGCTGTTGGCGACCCAATATTGGGTGCAAAACACCACTCCGACACCCGCTGTCCTTGCAGCCCCATTATCAGCAGCTGGGGTAAACGAGATAGTACCACTCCAAGAGACCACCCCATTCGAGTTACCATGGAAAGAGGTACCCATTGAAATAAAAAACATGATAACCGACATGGTAGCCAGCCGAACCTCCCACAAACAAATTAAAGTATTAAGAAATGTAGAGTAGAAACGGTATCGAATCATCATCGCTCGAAGTGGACAGGCCCGAGTTATCTGGCTGAACCCATAAAAGTAAAGGCCATATATTTTACCATATTTGGTTGTCCTAAAGAGGGGAGGCAATGTAATAACAAAAATCGTCAACTCATTTTTGTTAACATGAATGGTTAAAATTATTTTGTTATCTAAATGAATTTATTATTTTGTTTTCGAATTGAGATTATATTAATTTTTTTACATTACTTATGAACTCGCGCACATTTTGTTAAATTTACTTGATATTTTTTTATATATATAAATAATAAAATTAATCAATTACATGTAGTGTGTTAATACAAACTATAAGAAGATTGCATAACGCCACTAGGCTAGTAATTACAAAAACAAAAATATATAAACACTGTTAAATTTAGCATAAGCATGAATACTAATGGTTACAAGTTTTTGGTTGTCAACTGTGTTGTGTTGTTTGTTATCTATGTTATGTATGTAAGTTCGTATGTGTATTTATGTGTGGCTGGCCAAACAGTATAAAAGGCGGTGTGTTTGACCAGAAGTTTTTAGTTAGTCAGTGGACGACCACAAGGTAAGATCTACTATTTAGTGAGGAGTTTGCCAATTCCCTAAATAATAAAATCTAATTTTGTGGTAAAGTATCGCGTTTAGTTGTTAGAGAAAACTGAGGTTAGCCCTTAGATCTTTCTCTATTTTTTTCGTTATTCGGTGTGAAACTTGTTCTCTCCCCGCGTTTAGTTGCTAGAGAAAACTGAGGTTAGCCCTTAGATCTTTCTCTAATTTTTTCGTTATTCGGTGAAACTCGTTCTCTCCCTCTGCGTTTAGTGCTAGAGAAAACTGAGGTTAGCCCTTAGATCTTTCTCAAATTTTTTTCGTTATTCGGTGAAACTTGGTCTCTCCCCGCGTTTAGTTGCTAGAGAAAACTGAGGTTAGCCCTTAGATCTTTCTCTATTTTTTTTGTTATTCGGTGTGAAACTTGTTCTCTCCCCGCGTTTAGTTGCTAGAGAAAAGTGAGGTTAGCCCTTAGATCTTTCTCTATTTTTTTCGTTATTCGGTGCGGAATTTTCTCTCCCTCCGCGTTTAGTTGCTAGAGAAAACTGAGGTTAGCCCTTAGATCTTTCTCTATATATTTTTTTGTTCGGTGCGAAATCTTCTCTCCCTCCGCGTTTAGTTGCTAGAGAAAACTGAGGTTAGCCCTTAGATCTTTCTCTAATTTTTTCGTTATTCGGTGAAACTCGTTCTCTCCCTCCGCGTTTAGTGCTAGAGAAAACTGAGGTTAGCCCTTAGATCTTTCTCTAATTTTTTCGTTATTCGGTGAAACTTGGTCTCTCCCCGCGTTTAGTTGCTAGAGAAAACTGAGGTTAGCCCTTAGATCTTTCTCAAATTTTTTTCGTTATTCGGTGAAACTTGGTCTCTCCCCGCGTTTAGTTGCTAGAGAAAACTGAGGTTAGCCCTTAGATCTTTCTCTATTTTTTCCGTTATTCGGTGTGAAACTTGTTCTCTCCCCGCGTTTAGTTGCTAGAGAAAACTGAGGTTAGCCCTTAGATCTTTCTCTAATTTTTTTCGTTATTCGGTGAAACTCGTTATCTCCCTCCGCGTTTAATTGCTAAAGAAAACTGAGGTTAGCCCTTAGATTTTCTCTCTCTCGATATAGTCCTCGCGAACTAATATTTTACTTTGTGGTGCATTAAACTACTGACGTGGTTTTAGGGCCAGGATAAAACCATATTTTGCTACAGGCTACAGTGAAGGAATCGTCGTGTGTGAATCTGTCGGTGAAAAATTAATTGTGTGTTAGTGATAAGTCATAGAAAATAGAGATATCAATAAAAAGAAAATATTTTTTTAAAGCAATATAAACAGTGTTCTCTCTCTTTGTTTTTTTTATATAAATAATTGTAACGAACCCTGGGCACGGCTGAGTTTACACCCCAGTTGATTGCGGAAAATCGTGTCGTTACAACGCATAGCTTTAGATGATGGTCCCTCTACAAGCAACAACACTTTTTCAGTACTTGATCAAATCAATGATGATAATGTAATCAACAATAGTGAAAATAATGAAAAAGAAAACAATAGTGATAAAGATAACAAAAAATCGGAACCTAAACCTCCTCCCATCATGATTCCTAATGTTTCTGATATTAAAACCATGGTGAATAATTTTTCAAAAGTAATTAATCCAAATGAATTTTCCTATAAATCAATGAGGTATGGCAATGTAAGAGTAATGGTAAAATCAATTGACTCTTATCGAGCATTGGTTATGTATTTAGATGATAAATGTATTAATTTTCATACTTATCAACTAAAACAAGAAAGGGCATACAGGGTAGTCGTCAAAAATTTACACTTTTCCACCCCAACTGCTTTGCTTAAGGATGAAATTGAAAAAAGAGGCCACAAAGTCAGAAATATTATTAATGTAAAAAGTAGAGTTTCAAAAGAACCACTGTCAATGTTCTTTGTTGATCTTGAGCCAAACAAAAATAACATGGAAATATATAATATTAGAAATTTATATAACGCAGTAGTTAAAATAGAAGCTCCATTAAAATCAGATGACATTGTTCAATGCTTTAGGTGTCAACAATTTGGCCATACCAAGGCATATTGTAGGAACCGTTACAAATGCGTTAAATGTAGTTTAAGCCATTCCACAGCCCTATGTACCAAACCAACTAATGTACCCCCTCAATGTTCAAATTGTTTGAAGGAACATACTGCCAGTTACAAAGGTTGTAAAATTTACAAAGAATTGTTGCAAAGAAAAAATCTTCCTAAAAGACAGTCAACCAATAATAACAAACATCCAGAGTTTAATGTGAATAATTCTCATTTTCCAAACATTAATAGTCGCTCTTCATTTCTCAATAATAAAAATGACAAGAACTATAATTCAACACAGTTTTCGTATGCTGATGCTATTAGGAATAATAACAATCAACAAGGAGATACAAATACCCTTCAAAGAATCGAAACGATTTTAAGCAATTTAGTAAATATGATGAATATTCTAATTACTAAATTATGCATCTAAATCTCCGAATAGCAATATGGAACGCCAATGGGCTCTCCAATCATACACGAGAAATAGAATTATTTTTAAAAATACATTACATTGATATAATCTTAATATCCGAAACACACTTTACAGATAAATCCTATTTTTGTATAAATGGCTATGATACGATAAGCGCTAATCATCCGGACAATAGAGCTCGTGCTGGATCATGTATACTAATAAAAAATAATATAAAATACGAAGTATTATCTCCATTTCAAAAACCAAATATACAAGCGGCGATTGTAAAGATAAAATCCAATGATGGTGACTTTGTTCTGTCCTCTATATACTTTCCTCCGAGGCACAAATTAGTACTTAATGATTACGAACAATTTTTCAAATCACTGGGTCATAAATTCATTGTAGGGGGTGACTATAACGCGAAACATCCGTGGTGGGGCTCTAGACCTTCAAACCCAAAAGGAAACGAACTTTATAAGTGTATAAGGAAAAACAATTATGCAACATTATCTACAGGTACACCAACGTACTGGCCAACAGATCCCAGAAGGCTGCCTGACGTTTTGGATTTCGCTGTCTATTCTGGGATTTCAAACCACTGTCTAGAAATACATCACTGTAACGAATTGAGTTCCGATCACACACCGCTTATAATTAATTTTAGTACAACAGCTAATATTAAAACACCTAATCACCATATTCTGACATCACATTCTGATATAAAAAGCTTTCAATCTTGGCTTGATCAAAATTTAAACTTAAATATAAGAATAAAAACCGGAAATGAAGTTGATGAAGCAGTAGAAAGTTTCATTACACTTATACATGAAGCAGGCTATTTGTCTACGCCTATGCACAACATTATTAAAACCAACCAATTAAAAATTTCGACGGAAATAAGAGAGCTTATTAAACAAAAGAGAAGGCTGAGAAAAAGGTGGCAGAAAAATAGAAATCCAGGTGATAGAAGATTATTTAACAAAGCCTGCAAAGATCTCAAAGACTTTCTTAACCAAAAAAGAAATCAGTCAACAGCAAAATTTATTGATGAAATAAACAACTCTAAGTACGATGAGCATCTTTTGTGGAAAGCAACTAAATTTTTAAAAAGGCCAACTAGGCGCAATATTTGTGTCAAAAATACGGACGGATCTTGGTGTCGTTCGGACAATGATTTATCTGAAGTATTTGCTAAACATTTAGAGAATATATTTCAACCTTTAGAACTTAACACTATTGCTGATCAGGAAGAAATTTGTAATTTTTTGGAATCACCGTGTCAAATGGACTTTCCTATAAGACATATTACACCTAATGAAGTCAAAACTGAAATTAAATTATTGAACGCCAAAAAGTCTCCCGGTTATGACTTGATAAGCGGAAATGTAGTTAAAAATCTTACTAGAAAAAGCATAATATTTTTAACTCTTATATACAACTCAATATTAAGACTTAATCATTTTCCATCACAGTGGAAATGCGCCGAAATTATAATGATCCCAAAACCAAACAAACCTGAAAAGCAGTTGTCGTCATATAGGCCGATAAGTCTACTGGCAACATTTTCCAAAATATTTGAAAAACTATTTCTAAAGAGACTACAACCATTACTAGATGTATACAATATAATTCCAGACCTCCAGTTTGGTTTTAGGCACAAACATGGAACGCCAGAGCAGTGTCATCGTCTCGTGAGTGTTATAACAGAATGTCTTGAGAAAAAACATTATTGTTCTGCGGTTTTTCTGGACGTACAGCAAGCCTTTGATAGAGTATGGCATCAAGGTTTACTATATAAAATCAAAAAAAACGTTACCTGCACCGTACTTTTTATTTTTCAAAAATTATCTAACTAGTCGACATTTCTACGTCAAAAGTAGAGATGAAAGGTCAAATATCTTCCAAATGAATGCTGGAATTCCACAGGGTAGCGTACTCGGTCCAGTATTATACACAATATATACAGCTGATATGCCAACAACCCCGAATACTATGGTAGCCACTTACGCGGACGATACGGCTATTATTGCTACCAGTGACTCAGAAACCGAAGCATCTTTATTTGTTCAAAATGCACTCAATTTGTTAGAAAAATGGTTCTTAAAATGGAATATTAAAGTGAGTTCAGAAAAATCAACCCATACTACATTTATGTTAAGACGAAAAGACTGCCCTGCTGTTACCATTTATCAAGAAGAAATACCTAGAAGAGAAACAGTCAAATATTTGGGAATGACAATAGATAGGCGTCTTACATGGAAACCGCACATGAAAGCATAGCATGAACATCTAAAGTTAAAATGCAAGAAACTTTATTGGCTACTAGGACCAAGATCCCAACTCAATTTAAATAACAAATTGCGAATCTACAAAGCTATACTAAAACCGGTTTGGACCTATGGTATACAAATATGGGGTACTGCAAGCAAATCCAATACAGATATCTTTGAAAGGTTCCAATCCAAAACACTTAGGTTAATTACGAATGCACCCTGGTTTATAACCAATAAACATATCCGTCTTGATTTGAAGATGTCAACGGTAAAGCAAGAAATTAAAGCGTATAGTGAAAAATATCTGCAGAGACTGAGTGATCATACTAACCCTTTGGCTATATCGCTCCTTGATGACAGTAATGAAACAAGGCGTTTAAAACGAACTCATATACTGGACTTGCCGTTCATAAACTAATTTTGTTATTATGAAAGATAAATATACATATATATTATGGGTCATATGCACAATCACTTTTTAAATTTCTAAATGGTTTATAAAACAAATTTTTCATACAAAATTCATTCTATAAACGTGTTATAAGATTTTCAAATTATAATGCATAAGCATTTATATATATCTATTATATTAATATTATCGCTTTGGTGTATATATATTTCACCATATAACCATTTATTTTATTTAAAATTGTAAATATGTATATATATTATAGAAAAATTATAAAATGACTGATAGTTTATTGTATAAAGTTATGTAATTCAATGGAATTACATAGCACATGTTAAATAATATATAGTTAGCAAATTTGCTTATTGTCCTCGGACAGATTGTAAATAAAGAACCATTAAAAAAAAAAAAAAAAAAAAAATTGTTTCTTCGACCTTTTGAACTGAATAATTAGAAATTTATTAATTCAGTTCGGGGCCAATTTCCTTATTATGAATTAACATAATAAGTACTTTTTTCAAAAACTGCTATTTTTCTTCATAAGGATACTCTCCTGACAAATACTTCACAGAGTTTTTGCTTTCAAAAACCTCTACACCTTCAGGAATGAAAAGACAATCGTTTCGGGGATTTTCCAGCTCCCCTTCATCAGTTTTATTTAGAAAGTGGTGGCAGTAGTGCAATGCAATTTGAAGAATCAAAATCTCATATTAAATGTATCCTGATACATTAACAAAATGGGAATGGAGAAAACAATAAAATATGTTTTCGAAGTCTTCTGCAAAGCATAGCCAATAATAGAAATATTATGAAAGTTTTTTGTTTTTGTATTTCATACCATCGGTGTAAATTAAATACAAATTTTATTTTTACCCTTCTTCTATGGCAATACAAGAAGAGGCATAAACATGTTCTCCGTACTGTGAGTGTTGGTTTTTAATTTTTATTTAAAAAATAAAAATTGTTTCTTCGACCTTTTTAATTGATTAATTACACTGAGAGACAAATGGTAGGGGTCAGTGATCGGGAAGGGTTCAAACTACCGGGGAAAGTTATATCGGTAAAAAAGAAGTTATACGTGTCCCGGCGTTTCGCTGGGTCACCCCTAGGAATCGAGATATATCGATTTGACCTTTGGTGGTCTTTTTTTTACATAACTCGAGAACCACTAGTCCGATTTTGCTCAAACAATTTTAAAAAAATTAAAAATTACAATTCCTTTAATCTGTTCATATAACGTTTTTCTATATACTCAACAGTTTTGCCGGTAAAAATAAATGTATGAAGAAAAAAATATTTTTTGCCTAAAATATTAAAAAAAAGTAATAAACAAAAGGTTATTGATTTTTATGGTAGCGGTAACAAACATTTATTTTTACCGGCAAAACTGTAGAGTATATAGAAAAACGTAATTTTTAATTTTTTTAAAATTGTTTGAGCAAAATCGGACTAGTGGTTCTCGAGTTATGTCAAAAAAAAGATATATCTCGATTCCTAGGGGTGACCCAGCGAAACGCCGGGACACGTATAACTTGTTTTTGACCGATATAACATTTCCCGTTGGTTTCATCCCATCCCGATTTTGACTGTCGCATAGTGTTATGAATTTATTAATTCAGTTCGAGGCCAATTTCCTTATTATGAATTAACATAATAAGTACTTTTTCCAAAAACTGCTATTTTTCTTCATTAGGATACTCTTCTGAAAAATACTTCACAGAGTTTTTGCTTTTAAAAACCTCTACACTTTCAGGAATGAAAAGACGATCGTTTCGGGTATTTTCCGGGTTCCCTTCATCAATTTTCTTTAGTTTTTTATATATTTAGTTTTTTATTGTAAATTATTTCTTATTCAGTTAATCCATCAAAAAGTTATTCGAAGAGTTATTTTTGACAAATTGCGAATTTTGCATATAAGACGCCATATAAAAATATAAATTTATTAATAAAATTTGCAAACACCGAAAAAAATTTAAAAAAGTGTGAAATTGCTGGTTTGATTTCAAGTTTTGTGTATTTAATATTTTTTATTGTAGGTATTTGGGTTTTTATTTTTTCATTTTGAATTCTTCAAATAACTATTCAAAGAATTATTCAAACACTTGTTAAAAATAAAATTCTCTAAATTTTGAGATTTTTATTTTCCAAATTTAAAATTCATATGTTTTTGGGAATTTTATTTTAAACTAAATTAAAATTTCAAAAATTTATGGATTTTTAAATAAAATTCTGAATTTATCCTTGCCTGCAAATTTCCTAGCTAATTTAAATAAAATTGTCCATATATTTAGCAGTATGTGACATTTAGCTTACCTAAATTTGGCAGACCATGATTTTCAACTTCATTGAAAATTCTGCTGGCGCAAATACAGGTACTATTTCCTGTTATTTTAGCAGAATTTTGAATTATTTGTACGGGTTTTTTATGAGTGTATTGACTATGTGAAATACAAGGACAGATATTTTTTTCAGTAGTTTGGGTAATTTTTTGTGTTCCCTTTCGCTTTTTTAAGAAAAAGGTTTTTAAAATACAAAAGCCATAGTGTATTTCCTTTTTCGTTATTTAGAATTGTCTACTAATGTGGAAGTCTGGACATTTTTATATTTTACGAAGTTTCCTAAATAATGTTCGAAAGAATAACAAAAAACATAATTTTTAGACTTAAATTTTCAGCAAATAAATTAACTAAAGTAAAATCTCTCTACAAATTTTTTGAGTTTTTTTCAGTCTACTAATATTCAGAAAGAGTTTTATTGATTTCAGCAAGGAGTTTTTTCACATGAAATCGACGAAATGTCAGCAAAACTTTTGCTGAAATTACTATTTTTTTGTAAAAATCAGCTAGCTGATTTTCAGCAAACTACTACTTTTGCTGAAATTACAACCTTTTTTACCAGCACTCTCTTGACTAAAAATTTGCTGACACAGCAACAATTTTTTGCTGACTTTACTAACATTTTTACAAATGTGTATAGTACAACGACTAAAGGGTTTGGGGCTGTGTTTGTGCAGTCGAGTTATATAGCTTTTTCACGTTCTCATTGACCAACCCTACATGAAGTAAAACGCAAAAAAATCAAAGTTTTTCTGAGCTTAATTATGTTTTCGGATGTTCACAATAAACACCTAACCGAGCTTAATACTGTGTTCGGATGTCCACAGTAAAAACTTTTAAGTATTTTTTTGAACAACATTTAAGCCTTTTTTCAAAAAAAAAAAAATTAAAAAAGTCCCCAAAAAAAGGGCGTTTTAAGGATTTAAATGTTCTGCGAATATGTTCGAGAGCAAATTTCACTGATAACATTTCATTTTGGGGATCCGAACTCAGAATTAGGATCAGAAGACGTTTCATACTATTTTTGAGGGCTATTTCATTTCTCATTTCATTTCTTTTCCAATAAAATTAAAAATTTAAACTACTATACTCGTATGACTTCACCAAATCCAAACAACGCCAAAACGTTTGGGAAAAGGATCACAAAATGAAAAATTTTGGGTTAAACAGCTGACCCTTTCTTTACAATAAAACTGGAACAAAATTAATAAACAAATAAACGCAATTTTGTTTTAACGAGTTTAAAGCGAGAAAAAATTTTACATTTTTTGGTTTTTTAGGTTTGCTCCTACACTCAGAAAAGTTCTGCAGTTACTACATGACAGTTATTTGTGTAGTAATGCGGTTGTAGTTATTTTAACTACAATTGTAGTTAATTTACTTAGAGAAAAATATTTCAATGTTTTTGACAGTTATTTTTTCAAACTAACTACAAAAACTACCACATTGTAGTAACATTTATTTTATGCAGTTATTTTGAATTTTTTTTACAAATACTTATATTTTCAAGTGTGTGTGCACACACACGAAGCAATCAGGAGCATGTGTATGACGCGCTTGTTTAGAAATTTCTAGTGAAAGAATATGAGTAGAACATGTTTTCTCTTGTCTAGTCATAAAACAACGCCAAAGAGTGAGGACGCGTAATACGGAAAAGTTTATATATTTTTTATTAAGTTATGAAAATAATAAGGTAAGTTTTATAATATAAATTTATTTACGGGATTATTAAAAATTATTGTATTTATTTTCTTTCAGTTCTTTTATATTCTCATCTCTTTCTACCTGGAGAAAAAAGGAAGCCAAACAACGCCATATTTCATCCCTCACAGACGGACATCTACAACAATATCTTACTAGTGAAAAATAAAAGTGACATTAGTGTAAATTTTGATTTCTCAATTTTAAATAGAATAAAATTAAGTTAGGAGTGTTTACATAAATTTGTTTTTTATTAAATTAATAATTTTTAAAATAATTTTTATTTATGTTTTTTAACTACATTTGCAGTTGTTTGTACAGTTGTACAATAATTTGCATGTATGTTGTTTCAATTGCATTTGTAGTTGTTTTTACTACATTTGTCAGTTGATTTTTAACAGTTAAAAATAACTTCATATTGCAGTTAATTTAACTGCAAATGTAGTCTACACCTTTTTAAGTGCAAATGCAGTTATTTTAACTGTCATTTGCAGTTGATTTTACCTACATAATTCCCTGAGTGTAGGAAAATATATAAAAATTGTTATCGATTGAAAGGTATTTGAAGACCTATTAAATGCTCATTTGCTCATTATAGCAGGGTTAATTATTATTTTCACTTAACACAACTAAAATTTAACTCAAATGCAACAAACATTTTCAATATTTAACAGTTTTACTTTTACTAGTATTCAGTAAAAAAATCTGCTGGTTTCAACAGTTATATCTGCAATGTAATTTTTAACTAATTTATAGTAGTGCTGCGAAATTTTTATACACACAGAAAACAGATTTGGTGCTTTTTTTTATATATTTTTATTTTTTTATTATTCTTCTTTGTTTAAAGTAAAATGTAATTATTATTATTATTTATTAATAGATATAATAAATTCATTTTTTTAATTATATTTTTGTAAATTAAATATCTATAAATGGCATAACTTAAAGTTGTTAGCCAGCTGATTAATAAATCTTTAAAAGATACTCACAATTTTCATATAAATATAATTTAAAAAAAATTAAAATTTTCGTTAATTTAAAGTTAACAATAATATTCTTTTTATATCGTATATTACAATGGATTTATAATTCATTAATTGTTAAATTTCATAATTCAATGAAACAAATAAATTTTATATGTATTAATTTAAAATATAAATATAGTTATGAAACACTAACAAAATATTAATGCACAATTTCTTTTATAAAGCTATGAGATGAATCTGTCGAATTCTGCATAATAAGAGATCAGTTGTCACACTCTTAAAAGTAGTTATAACTTTTAAAAAATGTTTGTAACTTTAGACAAATAACAAAAAGCGAATGTAATTATATATGCGCAATGCAGTGTATTCGTATTCGCATTCCTATTCATATTTTCTTTTTCTTTTGTTATTTTCACCTGGTTTCTTAAGGTTATTACTTCCTCAATTTGCCAGGCGATTTCCGATTTAAGCGCACGCAATTGTACTAAAATCAACTCTACCAACATATTATTTATACGATCAGTCGCGTTATCTTCCGGTTCGACAAATCTTGATGGTAAATACGGCACTAAATTGATTTTCACGTCTTCAGAGTAGGTTAATTTTAACTGTTTTTTTAGGGTTACCAGTTCCTCTGCTCGCCTGAATGTTTGGTGTTTAATCGCACGCACTTTCCCTAAAATCTCTGCAAACATCTTTGTTTCATCAGTCGCATTATCATCCAGTTTTACAGCTTCTAAAGGTAAAATATTCTCTAAATTGGTGCTCATGTCTTCAGTGTAAGTAACTTCCAAGTGGTTTCTTAGGGTTGCCCATTCCTTTGTTAGCGTGCGCATTTCCTGTGCTAGCGCAAGCATTTCTCCTAAAACATAATCCAACATCTTATTTGTACTATCAATGTTATATTAGAAAACTGAAATGTCGGTTGAAAATCCAAAAACGTTAGTGTATTGATGAAGCGTCCTGCTCGCTTGTTGAAATATTTCGTATTTAAAAATAGCTACCAAATGTTTATTAACGCGTATACAACTAAAACACAAGTGATCGTTGTGTGTGGTTATTAAAGACTAAATTATCGGGGAAAAAAATGCGAAACTTATATACAGAATAATAAATCCTTAAACCGCGCTAGAATTGTATGAATAAGGAATAATCCTTATTCGAAACAGGTAGATTAAATGTGTAATAAAACAAGGAGTGATTAAAAACTGTTTATGATGATCTACCTAGTATTTACCTACTGTATGGATTATCCAAATGAAATGCATTTTCAAAAGATTCATAATTACAATAGCATTTTGTAAACAAAAGCCATAAAAGTGTTACGATAATTAGGAAATTCCCATAATCTCCCAAATGCACATTTCAGAAAATAGTTAAGAATTCAAATTGCATGTTTAAGTTAATTGCAAATCTGGCATGGCTAATAAAATTATGTATTCGTTAGGGTATTCAGTTAATCGAATTTTTTTTATTCGCGTTTTTTTTTTCTTAACCAAATAATCGAATAAAATTTCAAAATTATCGATTAATCGAAAAAAAAAAATTGGAGAAAATTACTCTGCAGACCTTTCCTGTAAGTTTTTCATTTCATAAAGATACACCCTCGAAACAATTCCGTTGTGACAACCGAATTTTTTCCAACCGAATTGGCTCGGTTGCTGCAACCTCGCAATTCGGTTGTGGGAACCGAATTGAAATCGAGTTCGGTTGCCACAACGAAATTGTTCTGAGAGTGTAAGCCTGGGTTAGCCAGACGTAAATGTACCGTTTTTGAATACATTCACTGAGTTAAATAAGAATAGATCAGCTCGCAATATGATTTTTGTCTCTTTTGTATGTATTGAACACATAAATGTGGGAACAGGGTTAAACGGACGTACAACCAGAAGTGGACAGATTTACTAATTTTTGCAACACTGTATGTCATAATTGGACGAATAGATTTAGCGAGTTGCAGTAACAAGAGACGGACGAAAAGAGATTTAGGCTAGTCTAGTTTTGAAACTCTAACGACCAACAACCTACGACAATAATCGTGCTGTATTATTTAAATCAATTACTTATAAGTTTTTCTTATTCAATAAATTAATAAAATCAAAATAAGTAAACTGTGTTTTCATTAAAAAACATTAATCCAAATAAAAACCTACATTTTTGGGGGCTCGTCCGGGATTGAGTTCGATTCGAGTGTATTGTTAACGTCGGAGGTGAAGCTGTGTGCAAACGAAAAAGAGAAGTTTCTAGAAATCTGTGTACATCTAGAAATGTTGTAATAGAACATTGTGTTGTTCTTTGAAAAAAAAGATCCTGAGTGGACATGAACATTAGTGTTAGAATATAATTCTGAGTGAATTAATTGCAAAAACAAAAAACAGAAATTGTTAAATTTTTGGTGAACATTAAACAATAAAACTGTGTGTTTAAAAGCTATTTTACGGTAGAAATTATGAAATCAGAGACAATAATTTAGGATTCATTAAAATCTTTAAAATATTGAAGAAAACTATGTAAAAGTGTAAAGCAAAAAACTAAGCCAACAAAGACAATTTTTCATAGAATGTTTCTAGAAAAAGTAAAAAAAATACGTTATTTCAAACAAATTAAATTGCTAATGAGTAGAAAATTTGTACAACGATTTATACAGAAACAAGAAGAAATTTCTAGAATTATGTGGAAAATTTAGATGTGTTCTAGAACATTGTGTTGTTCTAAGAGGGAAAAAAACTGTGTTAGAAAAGTCCTGAGTGGATGAGAATATTAATTTGGACATAGTGTTGCTAGATAAAGAAAAGGAAAAACAAATAAACCTGAGTGGTTAAAAAGCAAAGTGCGTGAATATTAAAACAAAATTCTTTAAAATTTTGCAAAACACACATATGTACATAAAACAGACAATCTGAAAAAAGAGTACATAGTAGGAAAATACGTTAATTTGAAAAGATTACAACAAAAAAGACTTAAGAGTGTATAAAGAGAAAATAGTTGAGAAAAAAAAACTAACGCGTACTAAGTGAGAGAAGAAAAAAACAACGAGTACAAAAGTTTTTAAACTGTTGCAACGAGATGAAAAAACAACATAGATTTTGAAAACGACAACAAAAGCAGTGTATAAAGAGTAGAAAGATCTTGAAGAAAAGTATTCAAAATCATAGAGAACAGAAAAAAATTAAAACAGACTATAATCCAAGAGAAAAAAAGAAAACAAATCTAATTGTTACAACAAAAACAGCTACAAACAAACAAAAGAACATTTTGACAACAACAACAGTGAAGCTGATTATAAGGGTTGAAAGCTGCATTTCTACAACATAAATTTTGCCAAGAGACGTTTTGCTTTTTGTCATAGAAGAAGGCGGAGCTAATATCAATAACACTTGTGTATTTTACGTAGATCTCTTCAAGTTAAGTCTTTTGAGTATACATGATTTTTTATTAGTTTAAATAGTTAAAAAGAATTCTATTTGATTTAGAAAATAACTTGTGTGAGAGAATCTTATTGGATTTAAATTTTTGTGTTTTTGTATAATGAGAGAATCATTCAAATAAGTTAGTATTTGAATTTAATTTAAATTTTTCAAATTTGGATAAGTAACGTAAATCTAATAAGATTTTAAAAGAACCATTGTGAATTGCTATTGTTTAATTTCCTGGAATATTACATTTTTTTTGCTAATCATAGTTTTGTGATTTGTAACAAGAAAAATTTAAAATTTAAATGCTTAACGTAAATTTGATAATATTTTAATAAGACATATTGTGAATTATTGTTTAATTTTCTGGAATGTCATATTTTTTTGTGCTAATTTAATTTAAATAAAATTTTAACGTAATTTTTGGAGAACTGTGTTGAAATAAATTACAAAAAAATAATTTTGTGAAATAATTTAAAATATTAGTGTTCACAATTCATAACTTAACATCATTATATTATTTTATTATATTTTTCCATATATTTTTATAACATTATATTTGACTGATATTATTCTATATAATCGGACAATATGGACTTACAGGAAATTTTAGAGTTAAACGTTGAGGGGTTAAAGGGTAAGTTAACTGAGTTAGGTTTGCCTACAAATGGGCGAAAGGAGGAATTACGGAATCGACTTAAGGAACATTTTGGCCTAAATGCTGGTGATTCGGACTCGGTATATGATGATGTTGCATCGCAACATGCCGCGGTTTCCATGAATGTTGAAAGAAGCATGTTTACCTTGCGGGATATAGAAGATTCCCTTACCACATTTTGTGGCACTGATAATATTGAGATTCGAAATTGGGTAGAAGATTTTGAGGACAACGCTGAAGCTGTTGGATGGAGTCAGCTTCAAAAATTCATTTACGCTAAACAGTTATTGAAAGGAGCTGCTCGTATGTTTATTCGCAGTCAAAATGGACTTAAGAGTTGGAGTATGCTTAAAGAAGCATTAATAGATGAATTTGGAGCTAAGTTGGCTTCAATTGATGTGCACAGAATGTTAAAGAACCGTAAGAAGAAGAACAGCGAAAGTTTTAGGGAATACCTCTACACATTAATGGAGATCGGGAAACCAATTAAAATTGACGAGGAGAGTTTGATTCAATATTTTGTCGATGGAATCCCTGATTCAAAATTTGGAAAAAGTATTTTGTACCAAGCGGGAAATATAGAAGATTTAAAAGAAAAGATGAAAACGTATGAAAAGATTCGTGGATCAGCGCAGCAGGCATCAACCTCTAAAATATCTTCGGAATCGGCTAAAGTAAATCAGGATAAATCAAATTTGAGCACGAAAAAGAAATGCTATAAATGCGGTGAAGATGATCATTTTGCTAAAGATTGTAGATCAATGACTTTTAAATGTTTTAGGTGTGGTAGACCAGGGCACAAATCATTCGAGTGCAAAAGTCAGGCGCAATATAATGTGAAGAAGGAAACGAATAATTCGTGTATGGTACAACATTTTGGTGATAATACTCAGAACACTAATTCCGCAGTATATCGTAATTTTAAGGAAATTGAGATAAACGGTGTAACATTTTCTGCAATTATAGATTCGGGAAGCGATATTTCGATAATTCGGTTGGACGTTTACAGAAATTTGGGAGATTTAGATTTCATTGAGAAGGAGCAAAATTTTGTTACAGCTGGTGACTACAGATTAGTTACAATTGGTTATTTTGAGAGGTTGATCAATATCGATGGTATTGATTTCAATGTTAAATTTTTCGTTGCTGAAAATTTTGTTTATCCCGCAGCGATCGGCAATGACATTTTAGAGCAGGCTAACATTATAATAACCTCTAAGGGAGCGACTTTAGTAGATAAATTGAATCGGGTTAAACGTGAGGAAGATGATGCAAATTTTTTAACCAATAATGAGCATGAATTTGAAACATTTTGTTCAACGGTTGTAATCAAAGATGATGATGAATATGATTTATACCACTTGTCAAAGGAAACGGTGGTTAAAGTGGAACATTTGGTTAATGGATATAGTCCAGGGAAACATGAACAGTCTCCAATTAATATGAAGATAATTTTATCGGATGATATACCAATATTTCAGAGACCTCGTCGTTTGTCATATGAAGATCAGAACATTGTGGAGCAACAGGTAAACGAGTGGTTGCGGGATGGTATTATACGGCCAAGTACATCTGAATATTCATCACCTATCGTGTTGGTTCCCAAAAAAGATGGCAGTAAGAGATTGTGCTGCGATTTCCGTAAACTAAATGAGAAAATATTAAGGGATAATTTTCCAATGGTATTGATAGACGACATTTTGCACAAATTACAATCCGCTAAGATTTTTACTACACTCGACTTGAGAAATGGGTTCTTTCATGTACCAGTTGAAGAACAATCTAGAAAGTATACTTCGTTTGTGACTCACAATGGTCAATATGAGTTTAACTATGTGCCTTTCGGTATTTCTAATTCACCGGCGGTGTTTTCGCGGTTTATTTTTTCAATTTATAGAGATTTGATTCAAGATGGTACTATCGTTGTTTATATTGATGATATCATAATTCCGTCACTAAACGAAGAGGAAGGTATTGAGAAACTCAGAAAAGTGCTTAGTGTAGCAGAGAAGCACGACCTGAAGATAAAATGGGAAAAATGTCAATTTTTGAAGAGTAGGGTGAATTTTTTAGGATATGTGGTAGAAAACTCTACTATTAAACCATCATCTGAGAAGACTTCTGCAGTGGCAAACTTTCCAGTTCCGAGAGATAAGAAATCGCTTCAACGATTCTTAGGCCTCACGTCGTATTTTAGAAGATTTGTTCAAAATTTTGCTATGATTGCAAAACCGTTATCTGATTTGCTGAAGGAGAACGCTGTATTTCAAATGGGAGATTTGCAGATGATATCTTTTAATCAGTTAAAGGCAAGTTTGGTCAGTGCACCAGTTTTAAATTTATTCAATCCTAAGGCAGTAACTGAAGTACATACAGATGCAAGCATGTATGGATATGGAGCCGTATTATTGCAGAAAAATGCAGAAGACCAACAATTACACCCAGTCGAGTACATGAGTCGTAAAACAACAGATGCCCAACAAAAGTACCATTCGTATGAGCTCGAGGTACTAGCTATTATCGAGGCATTGAAAAAGTGGAGAGTTTTTTTAATGGGCAATAAGATAAAGATAATAACTGACTGTAATGCGTTTACAATGACCATCAAAAAGAAGGATGTACCATTGAGAGTTTCTAGATGGGCTATGTTCCTACAGGAATTTGATTACATAATTGAACATAGATCTGGTAGCAAAATGCGTCACGTGGATGCTCTGAGCAGAGTATCTTGCCTTTTGGTAGATGATTCTGTAAAACATCGTCTAAAAGAAGCACAATTTCAAGATGAATGGGTTAAAGCCATCCGAAAAGTGATCGAAAAGGACACTTATGAAGATTTTTATCTGAAACATGACTTACTTTACAAAGATCCTAACCAGGAACGTATTGTAATCCCAGTCAGCATGGAAGAGGAGATTATACAAATTGCACATCGTGAAGGTCATTTTGGAATAAAGAAAACTCGTGAATTTGTGGAAAAAGATTTTTATATACCTAATATCATACCAAAGGTCAGCAAGGTGGTACGTAGCTGTATCGAATGTATAATTAATGAGGCAAAAGCGGGTAAAAGTGAGGGTCTATTAAACACTATTGATAAGTCAGACAGACCATTGAGAACCTATCATATAGACCACGTGGGGCCAATGGACCAAACACAAAAGCACTACAATCATATACTTGTGGTGGTTGACTCATTTTCGAAATTTGTGTGGTTGTACCCGACAAGAAGTACAGGTACTGAAGAGGTCATAGATAGATTGAAGCGGCAATCGGCAATTTTTGGTAATCCGGAAAGAATTATTTCGGACAGAGGAACCGCTTTTACTTCAAATATGTTTGAGGATTATTGTGAGCAGCAAAATATCCAACATTTGCTAATAGCAACTGGTGTCCCTAGAGGCAATGGACAGGTTGAGAGAATTAATAAAATTGTAGTATCATTATTATCTAAGTTGTGTGTGGAAAATCCTCAGCAATGGTACAAATATGTTGATAAAGTTCAACAATGTATTAATAATACTCCTCCGCGTAGTACAAAAGTATCACCATTTAGGATACTCACAGGTTGTGAAATGCGAATAGAAACACAAGGTAATATAGGAAAACTAATTGAAGAATTTTCCATTAAGGAACTGGACGAGGAAAGAGACGAAATCCGTAATATGGCGAAGGAAAATATTGCCAAAGTTCAGGCTGAAAACAGAAAAACGTTTAACAAGAAAAGAGTTGAAGCACCCGTATACAAGGCAAATGAGTTAGTGGCAATCAAACGAACCCAATTTGGAGCTGGTCTAAAACTGAAGCCGAAATATTTTGGACCTTACAAGATAATTAGGAAATTAAACCACGACCGTTATGAAGTTGAGAAAATTGGTGAAGGTGAAGGTCCGCGTAGAACTAATACAGTGGCTGAATACATGAAAAGGTGGAATGTGTCATTCGGGGCGAATGACCGTGCAGGAGGGCCGAATGTGGGAACAGGGTTAAACGGACGTACAACCAGAAGTGGACAGATTTACTAATTTTTGCAACACTGTATGTCATAATTGGACGAATAGATTTAGCGAGTTGCAGTAACAAGAGACGGACGAAAAGAGATTTAGGCTAGTCTAGTTTTGAAACTCTAACGACCAACAACCTACGACAATAATCGTGCTGTATTATTTAAATCAATTACTTATAAGTTTTTCTTATTCAATAAATTAATAAAATCAAAATAAGTAAACTGTGTTTTCATTAAAAAACATTAATCCAAATAAAAACCTACATAAAAAAGATAGAGAAATTCTGTTGAGAATAGATTTTCAATCTACGTTTAAGTCCCTTCCTAGCTTTATTTGATTTTAGTAATTATTTCGCAGGGAATTAAAAAAAAAACGTTGTGACTAGCTGTCAAAATTGTTTCAAAGTGTTAATTGGCTTCTGAAGAAATCATATGTATGAAAAGTTATTTGTTCTCATTAAAAAATTTTTGGATTTCAAAAAAATTAATTTTGCCTCCCCTATTAAAAAAATTAATGACGTACAATATACAATAGGCTGGTTCATAAAAAACAAAAGTTGGATTTTGGTATGGGTCAGCCCGAATATATATTAAGCACCGTGAAAAATTAACACATGATTTTTTTAAAATTTTTTTATTAAGGTTTAGGGGTCGCTACCGGGCCCCAAAGGTTGGTATTTTTGAGAAAAATCGCTACATCTATTCTTTTTTTCTTGAGTGTCTATTAAAGTAAAACCCAAAATTTATTTTTATGATAGCCATTATTGAATGAAGAATTGTAAAAAAAAAAAATTGTGTAAGATTTTTTTCGGAACCTCTTTCTGAAGCGATTTGGCTACTCTTGTCCGTCCGTCCGTCTGTTTGTACACGGAACATGGTGGAAAAATTTATAGCATTAAACACGAAGGTATTTGTTTACATTCGTCTTCCCAGGAAAATTTTTTGCAATCGGTTACCAATCACACTAGTTCTGGAAGTGATTCCGCTAGAACCGATTCCATGGAACTAGTTCTGTAACCCGTTCCATGGATCTTATATGCAAGATATTACTGAAGGAGAATCAGTTTTAGAACTAGTTCTCGAACTAGTTCCAGAAATTATAGAACTAATTCCAAAAGCTCTAGAACTAGTTCCAGAACTCATTCTAAGGCAACCGGTTCCAGTTTGGGTGCCTTAGAAGCGATTGCTTTTTCAAAGAAGAATCGTTGACAGTAGAAGGGTTTACAAAGGAAAAGCAGCTTCTTTGGAACAGAAAATTTCTTTGGGTTAATCTAAATAAATTGATAACAAAAGGAATATGGCCTGAAAAACCAATCCCCGCCCAACTCGCCCTTAAATTTTGTATTTATTTATGTCGTCGTAAAAAAAGCATTTTCCTAAGTGCGTTATAATAAGTTAAAATATATTTATAATATAAATTTTATACACATTGATTTTTTTATTTTATACCTTTATTAATCGTCGTTTACCTCTTCTATACGTGCTTTAATTTGTCTACCTCTAGCAACCGTGCTATATTTATATACTAGCGGGCAAGCCCGCTAGATTTAGCGGCGTACCTTAGGCCTAGTTTTTGGGATGTCAGTTAAACCGAAAACGAATTTTGTCGTATCGGGAAAGCCCGTGTGCTGTTTTTTTTTAACATTGAAACCCATAATTTAAATCTAAATCAATTTTGGAGAGAAGCGTGACCCAGTTGACAAAGGATACCGCGTCTATATTTCTGGATAAGTTTTCTATGTGGAAAAAGTTAAATAATTAATTTTGAAGGTTAATTATTAAAAAAGTTCATATATTGTAAAAAGTTTCCGCTAAAGCAGACAAAAAACCTAACTAAATAGTTTTCCAAGTTTAAATTGTGAATCTAATATTTTTCTATTTCTGCATAAAATCCTCTTCAAAATCCAAAAGCGTTTCTCGAGAAAAGAGTGAATATAATTTATATTCGAGTTAAGGGTTTTTTTCTAAAAAGAATCTCACCTTTAGAAGGACCTTTCGTAATTCGGATAAACTTGGACATTAAATTATAAGGGATTTTGGATATTCGGAAATAAAGAATACAAAAAGGCATAAACATTAGTATTTAAATGGGATTAAAATGGGTGCAATAATAAGTTTTGTATCTTCTTAGCAAATTAAACTATTATTCGCTATTTAACATGATGTAAACACGTAAACACAGCAGGTGTTACCGTCATGAAGCGATTTTAAAAATTCGTATAGTAAATAGTGTAAGACTTAGTAATTTTTGGTATCTTCTAAGCAAAAGTAACTATATAAAAGCATGAAATTTGGCACGCTTAAAAAATACTTGGTTTTAAAAGACTTTTATGTCCCGATTCTAAGTCTACATTGAAAATTTCTCTCGTTTTTTCTTGGTTTATTCTTTGTGAAAACTCTATTTACAATCACGAATTATTATGAAATGATATGTAATATTAACATTTAAAAACAGATATGGAAGGAGGAGATGGAAATTTGTTAGAAACAAAAATTTTATATTTTTTTGAGAGGTGATTTTTGAAACCTCATTCTCCTTCGAATTTAAACTTTTTTGTTTACTTTTCACCTACTAATTGCAGGAGGACCAAGTAATAAGTCAAGCCGTTTAAAGGAACCTTCTTTCTCTCCGAAGTTTTTAAAAGATCCTTCTCTGGGCGCTTGTTTACAGCACGAAAATACTTGTATTTAAAATTTTATGCTTCTAGGAACAAAATAATGGACAGATATAAGGAGACATTTTATACCCCGTTTATTTCTCCATTGGTACCCAGCAAAAATATATGTAAGTCATTCAAAACAAACAACTTTTAAATTGGTTACAATGGAGCGATAAGTGCTCTTTTTCTGTTTCGAATGTATGTGCTTTAAAACAACTTTCAAAAATGTATATATAATGTTGTTTTTTCTTTGTAGATGCATTTGTTTGTAAATTACGAATTTTTTTAGAGATTTCATTTTTTTCTCTAAAAAAACAAAAAAATTAATAAAATTTCACGTACTTTATTAATTTACGATTATTTACATATTTTTTAATTATTCGTACATATTTTAAAAAATACTTCAATTGCAGTTCCCATTGAAAAAGGGAAGGAAATAAAGAATTGGATCCCATTGAATATCCTGGACTATGACCCAAATATGAATTCTTCTTTTCACTAAATGCAAATATATAAAACTTAACAATTAAAATGTATTGTTAAGGCCTATGTAAGTCGCTCGCGTACACCAAAGAAATATGTTAATAAAATTTGTTGCAATGTCATTTAAAACAGACCCGTCAAGAGTTTGGTTAACAGAGGTTAAGTATCCTACAATCCTTTACTCGTTGCTTGTACACAAAAAGATTTATAAATGTCACCTGCTTTAAATGTCGATATGCTTTAATTGACTCTACACCTTGAAAGTCGTAAAATAAAACTAAATAAATAATTCTATAGTGACAAAAAATATTTTATTTCTTCAACTCAAAAATAGATCTTTAAAAAATAACTGCCGTCAACTTTAAAATGTCAAGAGGATTTTGCCAATTAAAGTTACAAATTTTAATTAAAGTTAAAAATTGGTAAATGAACTTCTTTAACATAAGAATTTAACTAATAACGTATTGCAAATTATAGCATTGGAACTTAATGCATCGTTTTCTAAAAACGTTGATTTTCAGCTTACGATGGTTGCCTTGCAAAATTCAAATAACGACATGGTATTCGCCTTCGAAATATGTCTTGGAAAAAACTTTCTCCAACGGTTTTCGGATTCCTTAATGAATTTAAAGCTAAAATTTCAATCATAGATCTGCGGCTTGAGCAAATTTATAATGATGTCCTTATTACTGTAGAGTTTTTAAAATGTGGATGCTTTTCTTTCCTTTATTTGGTAAAATGAAAAAAAAAGAAATATGAAAAAATTTAATTTTTAAAAAATTTAATCAGAGTAGTTTTATATAACTTTTAGGTCCAGTTTTTAGGATGTAGATTATCTTTAAACTTAGTTTATAACTGGAATACTGCTTCTAAAATGTGATATATTTTATTTTCTTTCAATGAAGACCGAAATTCTAAACGAGAAAAAGATGTTCAGGAAAATTTTTCTTAATAAAATTGAAATGGCTGATATAATTCGTTTCTGGTTTAACTAAACCAAGTTTAACTGACTCCCAAAAACTCGGCCCTAGTGTATTAATCTTATTTAATTCAATATCGTATCCTTTTTGAATTTAAAGACTGAAGAAAACATGTTACAAACTTATTTAAAAAAACTGTGGAACAAAAATTAAACAAAAATTTTGGTTTTGTCTGATTTTGACTTAATCGAATTGATTCTGATGCTAAAGAAGTATTTCCTTAATACTACAAATAATAATAAATTGAAGCTTTTGTTACACAGTAGGTTCAGAAATGGGCTCTGTAAAGGCTAAACATTAAAATTGGCTCTAAAATATGCTATTTCAGACATTATAAAAAGCACATTTAAATCACTTTGAAAGATGTATTATATTATATATTATAAAGAGTACTTCTAAATCACTCTAAAAATGCAAACAAAATGTACTCGTATTGATGTAATGAAAATGTATATCTAAAAACCATACTTTTATTAACATCATGTAATCACTTTTAAATTACTAACAAAATGCTTAAATTGAACTACTGACAACATGGGACATCACGTGTAAAATAAATCAGTGTTAGAGCTAAATTGTAACTACTTCACAATCAGTTGATGCTATTCGGAGTGCTTTTAAAATAACTTTTTTGTAATGACTTTTTTTTCTAGGTACTTATACTAATATTTTACCGATCTGAACATTTTGAAAACAACCTATATCTTAAGTATCAAATCTTTAGCTCAGAAAAGTTTTGCAGTTAATTAAGAAGAACACTTAACGCCTTCTAAACCACCTACTTGCACAAAAAAAAAATGTTTGCACAAAAAAAAGTTTACACAAAAAAAAAACAAGTTTCCACAAAAAAAAGTGTTTCCACAAAAAAAAGTGTTTCCACAAAAAAAAAGTGTTTCTACAAAAAAAAAATTTAGATGAGATAAATGAGATAGGATGAGCTGAGATTGGATTAGGTTCATGCTATAAGTGCTGCCTGGTTGTCATAGCAACACGAAAATTTTATATGTAGGGAATATATAGGAAAATCTAAATGACATATCTCCGGAACCACTGGGCCAATTTCGTGCAAACTACACATAAACCATCTACAGACCATCCTCAACGTTGAAATCGGTTGACCCGTTTCCGCAGTTAGTGGTGACATCAAAATGTACACTTCTTTTTATATATATAGATATATATGTATATTTATTGGCTTGTTTTTTTTTTCATTAATATACAAATAAATTATTAAACTTCGGGGCTTCCCATTTTTTAATTTTATGTGATAAGCAATGTGAAAATTTTTATTTTCATTCGGTATGTAAGTGAAAGACGACTCAACAAGTCTTTGTTTGGGAAATAGCTCCACCATATGCAAAATTAACAAAAAGAGTAAGAACGTTCAACTATATTTGTTATTTTTAAATTGTTGACACAAACAAGTTAGTTAAAACATCTTACAATTGATTTAATTCCTAAGCAGGTGAGTTATAAGAAGAATATAGCGTCACCTAAAACTTTAAACTTATATGTAGAAATAAGTCTATAGTCGTGTTTTAAACAAGAGAAGAAAATATAGAATATCTTTAATTCTAAAACGTTTTTTCTTGGTTCTCGTGTAAAAAAATAAAAAGTCTTGTTACGCCCTTTTGCACTTTAGGTGACGATATATTTTTAAAACATCATAAAAAATAGTTTTTAAAAATACCATTGTATTTTGTACTGTTTTACTGTAGTAGGTCAGCTTACGGATAATTTTTTATAACGGCATCTAGTTCATCGACAGCGGCTACGCTTTGAGCACCTGGAGCTGTTCACCGGGCTAGATGGATGACTAAAACCATTTATTGTTTGAAGATTTATTTATTTAGAAATGAATTCCTAATAACAGATAGTGAAGAGTCATCAATTCGAGATATTTGTAGTGAGAATTTACGTAAACTATTGGTTTGTAACTTCTTCGGTGATTTGTGCTCCAAGAAATGATCTACAGCTATTAGATCAGAACTCAGAATTAGGCTCAGAAGACGTTTCATACTATTTTTGCGGGCTATTTCATTTCTCATTTCATTTCTTATCCAATAAAATTAAAAATTTAAAGTACTATACTCGTATGACTTCACCAAATCCAAACAACGCCAAAACGTTTGGGAAAAGGATCACAAAATGAAAAATTTTGGGTTAAACAGCTGACCCTTTCTTTACAATAAAATTGGAACAAAATTAATAAACGAATAAACGCAATTTTGTTTTAACGAGTTTAAAGCGAGAAAAAAATTTTACATTTTTTGGTTTTTTAGGTTTGCTCCTAGGAAAATATATAAAAATTGTTATCGATTGAAAGGTATTTGAAGAACTATTAAATGCTCATTTGCTCATTATAGCAGGGTTAATTATTATTTTCAATTAACATAACTAAAATTTAACTCAAATACAACAAAAATTTTCAATATTTAACAGTTTTACTTTTACTAGTATTCAGTAAAAAAAAACTGCTGGTTTCAACAGTTTTATCTGCAATGTAATTTTTAACTAATTTATAGTAGTGCTAGCGAAATTTTTATACACCCAGAAAACAGATTTGGTGCTTTTTTTTATATATTTTTATTTTTTTATTATTCTTCTTTGTTTAAAGTAAAATGTAATTATTATTATTATTATTTATTAATAGATATAATAAATACATTTTTTTAATTATATTTTTGTAAATTAAATATCTATAAATGGCATAACTTAAAGTTGTTAGCCAGCTGATTAATAAATCTTTAAAAGATACTCACAATTTTCATATAAATATAATTTTAAAAAAATTAAAATTTTCGTTAATTTAAAGTTAACAATAATATTCTTTTTATATCGTATATTACAATGGATTTATAATTCATTAATTGTTAAATTTCATAATTCAATGAAACAAATAAATTTTATATGTATTAATTTAAAATATAAATATAGTTATGAAACACTAACAAAATATTAATGCACAATTTCTTTTATAAAGCTATGAGATGAATCTGTCGAATTCTGCATAATAAGAGATCAGTTGTCACACTCTTAAAAGTAGTTATAACTTTTAAAAAATGTTTGTAACTTTAGACAAATAACAAAAAGCGAATGTAATTATATATGCGCAATGCAGTGTATTCGTATTCGTATTCCTATTCCTATTTTCTTTTTCTTTTGTTATTTTCACCTGGTTTCTTAAGGTTATTACTTCCTCAATTTGCCAGGCGATTTCCGATTTAAGCGCACGCAATTGTACTAAAATCAACTCTACCAACATATTATTTATACGATCAGTCGCGTTATCTTCCGGTTCGACAAATCTTGATGGTAAATACGGCTCTAAATTGATTTTCACGTCTTCAGAGTAGGTTAATTTTAACTGTTTTTTTAGGGTTATCAGTTCCTCTGCTCGCCTGAATGTTTGGTGTTTAATCGCACGCACTTTCCCTAAAATCTCTGCAAACATCTTTGTTTCATCAGTCGCATTATCATCCAGTTCTACAGCTTTTAAAGGTAAAAGATTCTCTAAATTGGTGCTCATGTCTTCAGTGTAAGTAACTTCCAAGTGGTTTCTTAGGGTTGCCCATTCCTTTGTTAGCGTGCGCATTTCCTGTGCTAGCGCAAGCATTTCTCCTAAAACATAATCCAACATCTTATTTGTACTATCAATGTTATATTAGAAAACTGAAATGTCGGTTGAAAATCCAAAAACGTTAGTGTATTGATGAAGCGTCCTGCTCGCTTGTTGAAATATTTCGTATTTAAAAATAGCTACCAAATGTTTATTAACGCGTATACAACTAAAACACAAGTGATCGTTGTGTGTGGTTATTAAAGACTAAATTATCGGAAAAAAATGCGAAATTTATATACAGAATAATAAATCCTTAAACCGCGCTAGAATTGTAAGAATAAGGAATAATCCTTATTCGAAACAGGTAGATTAAATGTGTAATAAAACAAGGAGTGATTAAAAACTGTTTATGATGATCTACCTATTATTTACCTACTGTATGGATTATCCAAATGAAATGCATTTTCAAAAGATTCATAATTACAATAGCATTTTGTAAACAAAAGCCATAAAAGTGTTACGATAATTAGGAAATTCCCATAATCTCCCAAATGCACATTTCAGAAAATAGTTAAGAATTCAAATTGCATGTTTAAGTTAATTGCAAATCTGGCATGGCTAATAAAATTATGTATTCGTTAGGGTATTCAGTTAATCGAATTTTTTTTATTCGCGTTTTTTTTTTCTTAACCAAATAATCGAATAAAATTTCAAAATTATCGATTAATCGAAAAAAAAAATTGGAGAAAATTACTCTGCAGACCTTTCCTGTAAGTTTTTCATTTCATAAAGATACACCCTCGAAACAATTCCGTTGTGACAACCGAATTTTTTCCAACCGAATTGGCTCGGTTGCTGCAACCTCGCAATTCGGTTGTGGGAACCGAATTGAAATCGAGTTCGGTTGCCACAACGAAATTGTTCTGAGAGTGTAAGCCTGGGTTAGCCAGACGTAAATGTACCGTTTTTGAATACATTCACTGAGTTAAATAAGAATAGATCAGCTCGCAATATGATTTTTGTCTCTTTTGTATGTATTGAACACATAAAAAAGATAGAGAAATTCTGTTGAGAATAGATTTTCAATCTACGTTTAAGTCCCTTCCTAGCTTTATTTGATTTTAGTAAATATTTCGCAGGGAATTAAAAAAAAACGTTGTGACTAGCTGTCAAAATTGTTTCATAGCGTGTTGGCTTAATTGGCTTCTGAAGAAATCATATGTATGAAAAGTTATTTGTTCTCATTAAAAAATTTTTGGATTTCAAAAAAATTAGTTTTGCCTCCCCTATTAAAAAAATTAATTATGTACAATATACAATAGGCTGGTTCATAAAAAACAAAAGTTGGATTTTGGTATGGGTCAGCCCGAATATATATTAAGCACAGTGAAAAATTAACACATGATTTTTTTTAAATTTTTTTATTAAGGTTTAGTGGTCGCTACCGGGCCCCAAAGGTCGGTATTTTTGAGAAAAATCGCTGCATCTATTATTTTTTTCTTGAGTGTCTATTAAAGTAAAACCCAAAATTTATTTTTATGAAAGCCATTATTGAATGAAGAATTGTAAACAAAAAAATTGTGTAAGATTTTTTTCAGAACCTCTTTCTGAAGCGATTTGGCTACTCTTGTCCGTCCGTCTGTTTGTACACGGAACACGGTGGAAAAATTTATAGCATTAAACACGAAGGTATTTGTTTACATTCGTCTTCCCAGGAAAATTTTTTGCCCGTTCCATGGATCTTATATGCAAGATATTTCTGAAGGAGAATCAGTTTTAAAACTAGTTCTCGAACTAGTTCCAGAAGTTATAGAACTAATTCCAAAAGCTCTAGAACTAGTTCAAGAACTCATTCTAAGGCAACCGGTTCCAGTTTGGGTGCCTTAGAAGCGATTGCTTTTTCAAAGAAGAATCGTTGACAGTAGAAGGGGTTACAAAGGAAAAGCAGCTTCTTTGGAACAGAAAATTTCTTTGGGTTAATCTAAATAAATTGATAACAAAAGGAATATGGCCTGAAAAACCAATCCTCGCCCAACTCGCCCTTAAATTTTGTATTTATTTATGTCGTCGTGAAATAAGTATTTTCCTAAGTGCGTTATAATAAGTTAAAATATATTTATAATATAAATTTTATATACATTTATTTTTTTTATTTTATAACTTTATTAATCGTCGTTTACCTCTTCTATACGTGCTTTAATTTGTCTACTCTAGCAACCGTGCTATATTTATATACTAGCGGGCAAGCCCGCTAGATTTAGCGGCGTGCCTTAGGCCTAGTTTTTGGGATGTCAGTTAAACCGAAAACGAATTTTGTCGTATCGGGCAAGCCCGTATTCTGTTTTTTTTTTTAACATTGAAACCCATAATTTAAATCTAAATCAATTTTGGAGAGAAGGGTGACCCAGTTGACAAAGGATACCGCGTTTATATTTCTATGTGGAAAAAGTTAAATAATTAATTTTGAACAGAGCTTTGAAGAATTAATTCCTTAATTAAATTTTTCAATTCTGAATTAAAAATTCGATGAATTAATTCACTAAGCACCATATATTGAATGGAATTAATTCATATTTGCTTTCATTCGATTTATTTTGTTACGAATTAATTCAATTGCAATAGTTCTTTTTATTAAATCAAATGAATTAATTCACCGGTGAACGCGTTCAATTTTATAAATCGAACGGAAAAAAAGTGAATTAATTCCTTACTGAATTAATTCACCACTGAATTCATTCAATTTCATTTTCATTCAGTGAATTAAAAAAAATAAAATTACATTCAGTGAATTAAAAAAAAAAATAAAATAAGTTCACTGAATTAAAAAAAATAAAATAAGTTCACTGAATTCAAAGCCTGTTTTCTGGCGTTCAGTAGAAGAAAACAATAATGTACAAATAAAAGTTTTAAATAAGCAATTTTACAGCGTGTGCTAGCAACAAATTAGAAACCGGATGCTGTTTATCAACCTACATGATTCAAAAATAAAGCCTTTTACTATTAAAAATAAAAACTTTACAGATATAGATAAATTTAGAAAAAAATATAACTATTAATTTTTCAAACTAGTTATATACAGAGCCTTGAAGAATTAATTCTTTTTTGAATGAATTCACTACCAATCGAATTAAATTTTCTATAGAATTGAATGAATTCCTCTTCTTAAGTAATTCACTGAATTCGTTCAACTGAACGCGTTCATTAAACAACAAATTCAAAGACTTAATTCAATTGTAATAGTTCTTTTTATTAAATCAAATGAATTAATTCACTGGTGAACGCGTTCAATTTTATAAATCCAACGGAAAGATCATCTGTAAATGCAAAAACACTTTTCATTTTAAAAATCGAGTGCAGGGTTTAACATTTATTGTAATTTTTTAAATTGTACAAAATTGAAAATTTTTAAAAATGTTGTTTTAATTTTCTTAGCTCTTCCGATCATTTGGAAAATGAGTCACATACCAACGGACTCTACTTGAGTCCAAGTGTATTTTAAGGTATGCCCCATTTTGGCAAATCGACGTTGTGGTCTACAAAAGGTCTTTCAAAGTCATCCATAAATTTTAATTTTTGGCAAATTTGTAAAATATGGCAGTATTATTTTCTCTGCTCCTCCGATGATTTGGAAAATGGGACACATACCTGTAGAATCGACTTGAGTCCAAGAAAATTTTAGTGAGTGTCCAATCTTGGCGAATCGTATTGGGGCCTTACAACCGAAAAAAATTTAAAAATAAAAAATTTAGGAGCGTTTTCCAGAAAAATATAGGAATGGTCAGGGCTTGAACTGTTCCTAGAATCGAAGGATGAAAACCGTAGATCTCGAAAATATTTTCTTCTCAAATATCGAATGTAGGTTTTAGAGAAAAAAATGTTTTATGTGTTAGAACCCAGATTTCTAAAAACAATTTATTTAATACCCAATCCAGGTAAAATTAGGAATGGTCAGAAGATAAATTATTTCATTAAAGGCCGACCATCATCTGTAAATGCAAAAACACTCTTCGTTTTAAAAATCGAGTGCAGGGTTTAAAATTTATTGTAATTTTTTAAATTGTACCAAAATGAAATTTTTAAAAAATTTATCATTATTTTCTTAGCTTGTCCGAACATTTGGAAAATGAGTCATATTCCAATGGACTCTACTTGAGTCCAAGAGTATTTTAAGCTGGGTATGTCCCATTTTGGCGAATCGCCGTTGTGTACTACAAAAGGTCTTTCAAAGTCATTCATAAATTTTAATTTTTGGCAAATTTGAAAAATATGGCCGTACATTTTCTCCGCTCCTCCGATGAATTGGATTATGGGACACATACCCATGGCATCTACAAGAGCGCGACAATATTTTCAGGTATGTCCAATATTGGCGAATCGCCATGGGGCTTTCAACCGACCATAAACGTTGTCCACAAATTTTATTTTTATATGCTAAAAATTTTAAAATAAAAATTTTACGAGCGCTTTCCAGGAAAATATGGGAATGGTCAGGGCTTGAACTGTGCCTAGGATCAGAGGATGAAAACCTTAGATTCCGAAACTATTTTCTTATCAAATATTGAATGTAGATTTTAGAGAAAAGAATGGTTTATGTATTAGAACCCAGATTTCTAGAAACAATTTACTTAATGCCCAATCCAGGTAAAATTAGGAATGCAAAAACACTTCGTTTTAAAAATCGAGTACAGGATTTGAAATTTATTGTAATTTTTTAAATTGTACCAAGTTGGAAATTTTTAAAAATGTTGTCCTAATTTTCTTAGCTCGTCCGATCATTTGGAAAAAGAGTCACATTGCAACAGACTCTACTTGATTCCAAGAGAACATATATGATCATATTTGTATATATATATGATCATATATGCTCATATATGATCATATGTCCATATATGAAACAATATATGCAAATTATCTGCAGATTTTTTTAAAAATATTTAAAAAATAAAAAAGTAGGGTGCTTTTTGATAAATTGAGTTTTTTATAAAAACACAAGAAATCCAAATTTAGAACTTGTTCTGAAAATTTTAATTTAAAATTGTCTCTGTCGAAATTTTAACGAAGGTCGTTTAAAATGAAATCTTGACACAAATTTTGATTTTGTTCCCTTAAAACTTCACTATACATCATACTTAGGTAGAAGTATAGTATGAAGGAATTGTTTGTCTTCTTATTCTACATGAAAATGCCTTTATAGTATATTCTCAAAAAACGTAAAATTTAGACGTTATGACGCAGAAAAGCTTTGAAGTGTTTGTAAGTAATTTTTAGGATCAAAAGTTCAATACAGGCCAGTCCTGTATGCCCCCGATAGATCCAATTTTTGTACCCATATTATTTTTTATGCCCAATCTATCGGAAACTGCTGGTGGAGCGAACAAAAAAACTTTTAAAAATCTCATACAGTTCATGGGTGGTCTATTGTAGAGTTCTTAGTATTGTTAAAACGTATAAATGAAATACTTCATAGTCAAGCATCTATCTACATTTTACGGGGAAGCATAAGTTTGAAAAATTAATTATATTTTTTCCAAATTCATCTATATCTGTAAAGTTTTTATTTGTAATAGTAAAAGGCTTTATTTTCTAATCATGTAGGTTGATAAAGTGCATCGGGTTTCTTTAATACTTAATATATATGTAATTTGTTGATTTTTACTAGCAAACGCTGTAAAATTGCTTAGTTAGAAATTTTATTTGTAAATAAATGTTTTCTTCTACTGAACGGCAGAAAACAGGCTGTGAGTTCAGTGAACTTAATTTTTGGTTTTTCAATTCAGTGAACGTATTTTTTTTTTTAATTCACTAAACGTAATTTAATTTTTTTTAATTCACTGAACGTATTTTTATTTTAATTCATTGAACGTAATTTTATTTTTTTTTAATTCACTGAACGAAAATGAAATTGAACGAATTCAGTGGTGAATTAATTCAGTAAGGAATTAATTCACTTTTTTTCCGTTCGATTTATAAAATTGAATTAATTTATTTGATTTAATAAAAAGTACTATAGCAATTGAATTAATTCGTAACAAACTAAATCGAACGAAAACAAATATGAATTAATTCCATTCAATATATGGCGCTTTGTGAATTAATTCATCGAATTTTTAATTCAGAATTGAAAAATTGAATTAAGGAATTAATTCTTCAAAGCTCTGGTTATATAGTTATATTTTTTTGAATGGGGGAATATTTAACGAAGGTCGTTTAAAATGAAATCTTCACACAAATTTTGATTTTGTCCCCTTAAAACTTCACTATACATCATACTTAGGTAGAAGTATAGTATGAAGGAATTGTTTGTCTTCTTATTCTACATGAAAATGCCTTTATAGTATATTTTCAAAAAACGTAAAATTTAGAAGTTATGACGCAGAAAAGCTTTGAAGTGTTTGTAAGTAATTTTTAGGATTAAAAGTTCAATACAGGCCAGTCCTGTATGCCCCCGATAGATCCAATTTTTGTACCAATATTATTTTTTATGCCCAATCTATCGAAAACTGCTGGTGGAGCGAACAAAAAAACTTTTAAAAATCTCATACAGTTCATCGGTGGTCTATTGTAGAGTTCTTAGTATTGTTAAAACGTATAAATGAAATACGTCATAGTCAAGCATCTATCTACATTTTACGGGGAAGCATAAGTTTGAAAAATTAATTATATTTTTTTTCCAAATTTATCTATATCTGTAAAGTTTTTATTTTTAATAGTAAAAGGCTTTATTTTTGAATCATGTAGGTTGATAAACAGCATCCGGTTTCTAATTTGTTACTAGCACACGCTGTAAAATTGCTTATTTAAAACTTTTATTTGTACATTATTGTTTTCTTCTACTGAACGGCAGAAAACAGGCTTTGAATTCAGTGAACTTATTTTATTTTTTTTTAATTCAGTGAACTTATTTTATTTTTTTTTTAATTCACTGAATGTAATTTTATTTTTTTTTAATTCACTGAATGAAAATGAAATTGAATGAATTCAGTGGTGAATTAATTCAGTAAGGAATTAATTCACTTTTTTTTTCCGTTCGATTTATAAAATTGAACGCGTTCACCGGTGAATTAATACATTTGATTTAATAAAAGGAACTATTGCAATTGAATTAATTCTTTGAATTTGTTGTTTGATGAACGCATTCAGTTGAATGAATTCAGTGAATTACTTAAGAAAAGGAATTCATTCAATTCTAGAGAAAATTGAATTCGATTGGTAGTGAATTCATTCAAAAAGGAATTAATTCTTCAAAGCTCTGATTTTGAAGGTTAATTATTAAAAAAGTTCATATATTGTAAAAAGTTTCCGCTAAAGCAGACAAAAAACCTAACTAAATAGTTTCCAAGTTTAAATTGTGAATCTAATATTTTTCTATTTCTGCATAAAATCCTCTTCAAAATCCAAAAGCGTTTCTCGAGAAAAGAGTGAACATAATTTATATTCGAGTTAAGGGTTTTTTTCTAAAAAGAATCTCACCTTTAGAAGGACCTTTCGTAATTCGGATAAACTTGGACATTAAATTATAAGGGATTTTGGATATTCGGAAATATAGAATACAAAAAGGCATAAACATTTTGATGTATATGCTATGGTACTTTTCATGACTTTATAATTAGTATTTAAAGGGGATTAAAATGGGCGCAATAATAAGTTTTGTATCTTCTTAACAAATTAAACTATTATTCGCTATTTAACATAATGTAAACACGTAAACACAGCAGGTGTTACCGTTATGAAGCGATTTTAAAAATTCGTATAGTAAATAGTGTAAGACTTAGTAATTTTTGGTATCTTCTAAGCAAAAGTAACTATATAAAAGCATGAAATTTGGCACGCTTAAAAAATACTTGGTTCTAAATTACTTTTATGTCCCGATTCTAAGTCTACATTGAAATTTTTTCACGTTTTTTCTTGGTTTATTCTTTGTGAAAACTCTATTTACAATCACGAATTATTATGAAATGATATGTAATATTAACATTTAAAAACAGATATGGAAGGAGGAGATGGAAATTTGTTAGAAACAAAAATTTTATATTTTTCGAGAGGTGATATTTGAAACCTCATTCTCCTACGAATTTAAACTTTTTTGTTTACTTTTCACCTACTAATTGCAGGAGGACCAAGTAATAAGTCAAGCCGTTTAAAGGAACCTTCTTTCTCTCAGAAGTTTTTAAAAGATCCTTCTCTGGGCGCTTGTTTACAGCACGAAAATACTTGTATTTAAAATTTTATGCTTCTAGGAACAAAATAATAGACAGATATAAGGAGACATTTTATACCCCGTTTATTTCTCCATTGGTACTTATACCAATATTTTACCGATCTGAACATATTGAAAACAACCTATATCTTAAGTATCAAATCTTTAGCTCAGAAAAGTTTTGCAGTTAATTAAAAAGAACACTTAACGCCTTCTAAACCACCTACTTGCACAAAAAAAAATGTTTGCACAAAAAAAAGTTTACACAAAAAAAAAACAAGTTTCCACAACAAAAAAAAATTTTTTCCACAAAAAAAAATGTTTCAACAAAAAAAAAAGTTTCCACAAAAAAAAACTGTTTCCACAAAACAAAAAGTGTTTGCACAAAAAAAAAGTTTCCCCAAAAAAAAAAGTTTCCTAAAAAAAAGTTTCCACAAAAAAAAAAATAAAATATTTCACAAAAAAAAAAAGTGTTTACAAAAAAACTTTCTCCACAAAAAAAAAAGTTTTCACAAAAGAAAATGTTTCCACAAAGTGTTTCCACAAAAAAAAAAAAAATCCACAAGAAAAATAGTTTCCACAAAAAAAACATGTTTCCAAAAAAAAACTTTTTGCACAAAAAAAAATATTTCACAAAAAAAAAGTTTCCACAAAAAAAAAGTGTTTCTACAAAAAAAAAAATTTAGATGAGATAAATGAGATAGGATGAGCTGAGATTGGATTAGGTTCATGCTATAAGTGCTGCCTGGTTGTCATAGCAACACGAAAATTTTATATGTAGGGAATATATAGGAAAATCTAAATGACATATCTCCGGAACCACTGGGCCAATTTCGTGCAAACTACACATAAACCATCTACAGACCATCCTCAACGTTGAAATCGGTTGACCCGTTTCCGCAGTTAGTGGTGAAATCAAAATGTACACTTCTTTTTATATATATATCAAAATGTACACTTCTTTTTATATACAGTGATGTGCAATAAAATAGAGCCATTCAAGTTTTTTTTCTAATTTTATTCTCGTTCCCTTTATTTTTGAAGATCAAAATAGTGGATAAATTGGCCCAAAAATGCGAGGAGATAGTTCAGAAAATTATGTAGAATTTTAACGTGACGTCTGTTTTTTTATTTTGTTACTTGTTAAGGAGGCGTGTCTTTTATTGAAAAATAAGCGATATCGACCCTCTATCAAATTACATAGTAAAATTTAGCGAGCACTGATCGGATCTATACAAAATGTATATTTTTGAAAATTCTATAAAATTTCCTTAAATCCTGCATTATCTTTATCCACAAATGGTCTCCCGACTTAAAATGACAGTGCCTTAAACATGACCAGATTTTTATTTGTTTTTAGCGATTTTAAAATAAAGTTAACAACACTGAAACTTTAAAGTGAACTTACCGCGATGTTACAAATCAGTCAGGCCTTTTCTTAAATTTCAGTGTTGTTAACTTTATTTTAAAATCGCTAAAAACTAAGAAAAATTTGGTCATGTTTAAGGCACTGTCATTTTAAGTCTGGCGGCCATTTGTAGAAAAAAATAATGCAAGACTTAAGGAAATTTTATATGAATTCCAAAAATTTACAGTTTTTTCAGAACTGATCAGTACTCGCAAAATTTTACTATGTAATTTGATAGAAGGTCGATATCGAACTTTCTGAACTATATCCTCGCATTTTTGGGCGAATCTATCCACTATTTTGATTTTTAAAAATAAAAGCAACGAGAATAAAATTAGAAAAAAACTTGAATGGCTCTATTTTATTGCACATCACTGTATATAGATATATATGTATATTTATTGGCTTGTTTTTTTTTTTTCATTAATATACAAATAAATTACTAAACTTCGGGGCTTCCCATTTTTTAATTTTATGTGATAAGCAATGTGAAATTTTTTATTTTCATTCGGTATGTAAGTGAAAGACGACTCAATAAGTCTTTGTTTGGGAAATAGCTCCACCAAATGCAAAATTAACAAAAAGAGTAAGAATGTTCAACTAATTTGTTATTTTTAAATTGTTGACACAAACAAGTTAGTTAAAACATCTTACAATTGATTTAATTCCTAAGCAGGTGAGTTATAAGAAGAATATATCGTCACCTAAAACTTTAAACTTATATGTAGAAATAAGTCTATAGTCGTATTTTAAACAAGAGAAGAAAATATAGAATATCTTTAATTCTAAAACGTTTTTGCTTGGTTCTCGTGTAAAAAAATAAAAAGTCTTGTTACGCCCTTTTGCATTTTAGGTGACGATATATTTTTAAAACATCATAAAAAATTGTTTTTAAAAATACCATTGTATTTTGTACTGTTTTATTGTAGTAGGTCAGCTTACGGATAATTTTTTATAACGGCATCTAGTTCATCGACAGCGGCTACGCGAGAAAGCACTAAAATATGGCTAATCGGACAGGTATCACCAGAGCTATGCAAAACCAAACTTCCTACAAAAAAGGATATATTACGTTTATTTTTTTACTATAATAAAATTTTAAATAAAAATTTAGCTGTTAGTCTTGACGTTGCAAAACTAATGGCGTTTTCTTTTCTGGAAAAAAATGTTGCCTTGTTAAAAGGCAACATTTTAATAATGTTGCCCTCACCCCATTAAAATGTTACATTTTTCCAATCAGAATAGAACACAATAAAATCACTGTTGCATTTTTCTAAACATATGTATGTGTATTGTATACTCGTATGCAATATTGTTTACGCAAACTATTACTAATTGTAGCCTAGTGGTTGTGGTGCCTGCCTTTGACATGGGCTGGACGGGTTCAAATTCCAGCCAAAGTAAAAAATAAATTTTTTTTAGGTATATTCTTTTTTCGATTAAAAATTTTTTTTTTCATATTTAAAACAAATTGTATAATTTTTTATTTATTTTTGGCCTAAATACTAAATAACAACAAAATAATAAAAATCTAATTAAAATTTTATAAAAACAAAAAAAAAACCAAAAAACATATTGTGCTCCAACCGGGGTTTGAACCTGCGACCTACTGCATCAGAAGCCATGATAGTACCCCCTAGCCCACCAAGTTGCGAGTTAGCTGGCAAAAAACATTACAGTATATACACATGGCGTTGACATAAAGAAAAAAACAGGGCAACACTCTACCCCGTAAATTTTTTGAGGGCGAATATAGTTGCACTTTTGCCCTTTATTTAGGCAACATTTTTAGAAAAGAACACCTAGCCCTCTTAGAATGTTACCCTTAATTTAGAAAAGAACACAAAAAAGGCAATTCAAAAGCAAAGTGCAAAAAAAAGGCAACATTTTTTTCAGAAAAGAAAACGCCATAAGTAATCGTAAAGCAGCTATTGTTTTGACAGAAACAGTTAAACACATTGGTGGGGATCCTTCAGAATATAATATAAGCACTTCCTCTGTTCGCCGACAACGAATTAATTTTCGAAAAAATATGGCCGAGTCTTTAAAAAGCAAGTTTAAGCCTGGCGTTCCACTCACTATTCACTGGGATGGTAAAATGATAGAAGATATCAGCGGAAGTGAAATCGTAGAACGTCTCCCAATTCCGGTATCTGCTATGGGAGTTGATAAACTTCTTGCAGTGCCAAAATTATCTGCTGGAGCCGGGGTTGCAGCTGCGTCGGCAGTTTTTGACACAGTGCTAGAATAGAACCTTAACGAAAAAATCAAATGCATGAGCTTTGACACGACTGCCACAAATACTGGAAGAAGAATTGGTGCATGCATTTTGTTAGAGCAAAAAATGCTTTGGCTGGCGTGTCGTCATCATATTTTGGAAATAATGCTTGAAGCTATGTTTAACCAGGCACTTGGTAACTCAACTGGGCCTGAACCGATAATATTTAAAAAATTTAAGTTAGCATGTAGCAAAATTAATCGGAAAAACTATAAATCTGGTATTTCTAATCTTTTTGTTTTAAAAAAAGTGAAAAATATTACAGATGAGACTATTTGTTTTGTCTAAAATCAGTTAAAAGAGTATCAACCTCGAGATGACTACAAAGAGCTACTGAAGCTATCTCTAATATTTTTAGGAGGTATTCCCGAAACTGGAATATTTTTTAGAGCACCTGGAGCTGTTCACCGGGCTAGATAGATGACTAAAGCCATTTATTGTTTGAAGATTTATTTATTTAGAAATGAATCCATGCAACTAACAGATAGTGAAGTGTCATCAATTCGAGATATTTGTATATTTGTAGTGAGAATTTGCGTAAACTATTGGTTTGTAACTTCTTCGGCGATTTGTGCTCCAAGAAATGATCTACAGCTATTAAATGACCTAAATTATTATGAAGAAGTAAATGAGTTGATTGCAACAGTATCCATTAAAAAAATTCTTGGTCATCTTTGGTACTTATCAGAAGAACTTATTGCACTCGCTTTTTTTGATGACCAGGTTTTGAAATTTTTATTTTCCAAATTTAAAATTCATATGTTTTTGGGAATTTTATTTTAAACAAAAATAAAATTTAAAATATTTATGGATTTTTAAATAAAATTCTGAATTTATCCTTGCCTGCAAATTTCCTAGCTAATTTAAATAAAATTGTCCATATATTTAGCAGTATGTGAAATTTAGCTTACCTAAATTTGGCAGACCATGATTTTCAACTTCATTGAAAATTCTGCTGGCGCAAATACAGGTACTATTTCCTGTTATTTTAGCAGAATTTTGAACTATTTGTACGGGTTTTTTATGAGTGTATTGACTATATGAAATACAAGGACAGATATTTTTTTCAGTAGTTTGGGTAATTTTTTAAGAAAAAGGTTTTTAAAATACAAAAGCCATAGTGTATTTCCTTTTTCGTTATTTAGAATTGTCTACTAATGTGGAAGTCTGGACATTTTTATATTTTATGAAGTTTCCTAAATAATGTTCGAAAGAATAACAAAAAACATAATTTTTAGACTTAAATTTTCAGCAAATAAATTAACTAAAGTAAAATCTCTCTACAAATTTTTTGAGTTTTTTTCAGTCTACTAATATTCAGAAAGAGTTTTATTGATTTTAGCAAGGAGTTTTTTCACATGAAATCGACGAAATGTCAGCAAAACTTTTGCTGAAATTACTATTTTTTTTTGTAAAAATCAGCTAGCTGATTTTCAGCAAACTACTACTTTTGCTGAAATTACAACCTTTTTTACCAGCACTCTCTTGACTAAAAATTTGCTGACACAGCAACAATTTTTTGCTGACTTTACTAACATTTTTACAATTGTGTATAGTACAACGACTAAAGGGTTTGGGGCTGTGTTTGTGCAGTCGAGTTATATAGCTTTTTCACGTTCTCATTGACCAACTCTACATGACGTAAAACGCAAAAAAATCAAAGTTCTTCTGAGCTTAATTATGTTTTCGGATATTCACAATAAACGCCTAACCGAGCTTAATACTGTGTTCTAATGTCCAGAGTAAAAAGTTTTAAGTATTTTTTTGAACAACATTTAAGCCTTTTTTCAAAAAAAAAATTAAAAAAGTCCCCAAAAAAGGGCGTTTTAAGGATTTACATGTTCTGCGAATATGTTCGAGAGCAAATTTCACTGACAACATTTCATTTTGGGCATCCGAACTCAGAATTAGGATCAGAAGACTTTTCATACTATTTTTGCGGGCTATTTCATTTCTCATTTCATTTCTTATCCAATAAAATTAAAAATTTAAACTACTATACTCGTATGACTTCACCAAATCCAAACAACGCCAAAACGTTTGGGAAAAGGATCATAAAATGAAAAATTTTGGGTTAAACAGCTGACCCTTTCTTTACAATAAAACTGGAACAAAATTAATAAACAAATAAACCCAATTTTGTTTTAACGAGTTTAAAGCGAGAAAAAAATATTACATTTTTTGGTTTTTTAGGTTTGCTCCTAGGAAAATATATAAAAATTGTTATCGATTGAAAGGTATTTGAAGACCTATTAAATGCTCATTTGCTCATTATAGCAGGGTTAATTATTATTTTCAATTAACATAACTAAAATTTAACTCAAATACAACAAACATTTTCAATATTTAACAGTTTTACTTTTACTAGTATTCAGTAAAAAATCTGCTGGTTTCAACAGTTATATCTGCAATGTAATTTTTAACTAATTTATGGTAGTGCTAGCGAAATTTTTATACACACAGAAAACAGATTTGGTGCTTTTTTTTATATATTTTTATTTTTTTATTATTCTTCTTTGTTTAAAGTAAAATGTAATTATTATTATTATTTATTAATAGATATAATAAATACATTTTTTTAATTATATTTTTGTAAATTAAATATCTATAAATGGCATAACTTAAAGTTGTTAGCCAGCTGATTAATAAATCTTTAAAGAGTATCTTTTTAAATTTTCATAAAAATATAATTTAAAAAAAATTAAAATTTTCGTTAATTTACATTAATTTAAAGTTAACAATAATATTCTTTTTATATCGTATATTACAATGGATTTATAATTCATTAATTGTTAAATTTCATAATTCAATGAAACAAATAAATTTTATATGTATTAATTTAAAATATAAATATAGTTATGAAACACTAACAAAATATTAATGCACAATTTCTTTTATAAAGCTATGAGATGAATCTGTCGAATTCTGCATAATAAGAGATCAGTTGTCACACTCTTAAAAGTAGTTATAACTTTTAAAAAATGTTTGTAACTTTAGACAAATAACAAAAAGCGAATGTAATTATATATGCGCAATGCAGTGTATTCGTATTCCTATTCATATTTTCTTTTGTTATTTTCACCTGGTTTCTTAAGGTTATTACTTCCTCAATTTGCCAGGCGATTTCCGATTTAAGCGCACGCAATTGTACTAAAATCAACTCTACCAACATATTATTTATACGATCAGTCGCGTTATCTTCCGGTTCGACAAATCTTGATGGTAAATACGGCACTAAATTGATTTTCACATCTTCAGAGTAGGTTAATTTTAACTGTTTTTTTAGGGTTATCAGTTCCTCTGCTCGCCTGAATGTTTGGTGTTTAATCGCACGCACTTTCCCTAAAATCTCTGCAAACATCTTTGTTTCATCAGTCGCATTATCATCCAGTTCTACAGCTTTTAAAGGTAAAAGATTCTCTAAATTGGTGCTCATGTCTTCAGTGTAAGTAACTTCCAAGTGGTTTCTTAGGGTTGCCCATTCCTTTGTTAGCGTGCGCATTTCCTGTGCTAGCGCAAGCATTTCTCCTAAAACATAATCCAACATCTTATTTGTACTATCAATGTTATATTAGAAAACTGAAATGTCGGTTGAAAATCCAAAAACGTTAGTGTATTGATGAAGCGTCCTGCTCGCTTGTTGAAATATTTCGTATTTAAAAATAGCTACCAAATGTTTATTAACGCGTATACAACTAAAACACAAGTGATCGTTGTGTGTGGTTATTAAAGACTAAATTATCGGAAAAAAATGCGAAATTTATATACAGAATAATAAATCCTTAAACCGCGCTAGAATTGTAAGAATAAGGAATAATCCTTATTCGAAACAGGTAGATTAAATGTGTAATAAAACAAGGAGTGATTAAAAACTGTTTATGATGATCTACCTAGTATTTACCTACTGTATGGATTATCCAAATGAAATGCATTTTCAAAAGATTCATAATTACAATAGCATTTTGTAAACAAAAGCCATAAAAGTGTTACGATAATTAGGAAATTCCCATAATCTCCCAAATGCACATTTCAGAAAATAGTTAAGAATTCAAATTGCATGTTTAAGTTAATTGCAAATCTGGCATGGCTAATAAAATTATGTATTCGTTAGGGTATTCAGTTAATCGAATTTTTTTTATTCGCGTTTTTTTTTCTTAACCAAATAATCGAATAAAATTTCAAAATTATCGATTAATCGAAAAAAAAAATTGGAGAAAATTACTCTGCAGACCTTTCCTGTAAGTTTTTCATTTCATAAAGATACACCCTCGAAACAATTCCGTTGTGACAACCGAATTTTTTCCAACCGAATTGGCTCGGTTGCTGCAACCTCGTAATTCGGTTGTGGGAACCGAATTGAAATCGAGTTCGGTTGCCACAACGAAATTGTTCTGAGAGTGTAAGCCTGGGTTAGCCAGACGTAAATGTACCGTTTTTGAATACATTCACTGAGTTAAATAAGAATAGATCAGCTCGCAATATGATTTTTGTCTCTTTTGTATGTATTGAACACATAAAAAAGATAGAGAAATTCTGTTGAGAATAGATTTTCAATCTACGTTTAAGTCCCTTCCTAGCTTTATTTGATTTTAGTAAATATTTCGCAGGGAATTAAAAAAAAAACGTTGTGACTAGCTGTCAAAATTGTTTCATAGCGTGTTGGCTTAATTGGCTTCTGAAGAAATCATATGTATGAAAAGTTATTTGTTCTCATTAAAAAATTTTTGGATTTCAAAAAAATTAGTTTTGCCTCCCCTATTAAAAAAATTAATGATGTACAATATACAATAGGCTGGTTCATAAAAAACAAAAGTTGGATTTTGGTATGGGTCAGCCCGAATATATATTAAGCACAGTGAAAAATTAACACATGATTTTTTTAAAATTTTTTTATTAAGGTTTAGGGGTCGCTACCGGGCCCCAAAGGTCGGTATTTTTGAGAAAACTCGCTGCATCTATTCTTTTTTTCTTGAGTGTCTATTAAAGTAAAACCCAAAATTTATTTTTATGAAAGCCATTATTGAATGAAGAATTGTAAACAAAAAAATTGTGTAAGATTTTTTTCAGAACCTCTTTCTGAAGCGATTTGGCTACTCTTGTCCGTCCGTCCGTCTGTTTGTACACGGAACACGGTGGAAAAATTTATAGCATTAAACACGAAGGTATTTGTTTACATTCGTCTTCCCAGGAAAATTTTTTGCCCGTTCCATGGATCTTATATGCAAGATATTTCTGAAGGAGAATCAGTTTTAAAACTAGTTCTCGAACTAGTTCCAGAAGTTATAGAACTAATTCCAAAAGCTCTAGAACTAGTTCAAGAACTCATTCTAAGGCAACCGGTTCCAGTTTGGGTGCCTTAGAAGCGATTGCTTTTTCAAAGAAGAATCGTTGACAGTAGAAGGGGTTACAAAGGAAAAGCAGCTTCTTTGGAACAGAAAATTTCTTTGGGTTAATCTAAATAAATTGATAACAAAAGGAATATGGCCTGAAAAACCAATCCTCGCCCAACTCGCCCTTAAATTTTGTATTTATTTATGTCGTCATGAAATAAGTATTTTCCTAAGTGCGTTATAATAAGTTAAAATATATTTATAATATAAATTTTATATACATTTATTTTTTTTATTTTATAACTTTATTAATCGTCGTTTACCTCTTCTATACGTGCTTTAATTTGTCTACTCTAGCAACCGTGCTATATTTATATACTAGCGGGCAAGCCCGCTAGATTTAGCGGCGTGCCTTAGGCCTAGTTTTTGGGATGTCAGTTAAACCGAAAACGAATTTTGTCGTATCGGGCAAGCCCGTATTCTGTTTTTTTTTTAACATTGAAACCCATAATTTAAATCTAAATCAATTTTGGAGAGAAGGGTGACCCAGTTGACAAAGGATACCGCGTTTATATTTCTATGTGGAAAAAGTTAAATAATTAATTTTGAACAGAGCTTTGAAGAATTAATTCCTTAATTAAATTTTTCAATTCTGAATTAAAAATTCGATGAATTAATTCACTAAGCACCATATATTGAATGGAATTAATTCATATTTGCTTTCATTCGATTTATTTTGTTACGAATTAATTCAATTGCAATAGTTCTTTTTATTAAATCAAATGAATTAATTCACCGGTGAACGCGTTCAATTTTATAAATCGAACGGAAAAAAAGTGAATTAATTCCTTACTGAATTAATTCACCACTGAATTCATTCAATTTCATTTTCATTCAGTGAATTAAAAAAAATAAAATTACATTCAGTGAATTAAAAAAAAAAATAAAATAAGTTCACTGAATTAAAAAAAATAAAATAAGTTCACTGAATTCAAAGCCTGTTTTCTGGCGTTCAGTAGAAGAAAACAATAATGTACAAATAAAAGTTTTAAATAAGCAATTTTACAGCGTGTGCTAGCAACAAATTAGAAACCGGATGCTGTTTATCAACCTACATGATTCAAAAATAAAGCCTTTTACTATTAAAAATAAAAACTTTACAGATATAGATAAATTTAGAAAAAAATATAACTATTAATTTTTCAAACTAGTTATATACAGAGCCTTGAAGAATTAATTCTTTTTTGAATGAATTCACTACCAATCGAATTAAATTTTCTATAGAATTGAATGAATTCCTCTTCTTAAGTAATTCACTGAATTCGTTCAACTGAACGCGTTCATTAAACAACAAATTCAAAGACTTAATTCAATTGTAATAGTTCTTTTTATTAAATCAAATGAATTAATTCACTGGTGAACGCGTTCAATTTTATAAATCCAACGGAAAGATCATCTGTAAATGCAAAAACACTTTTCATTTTAAAAATCGAGTGCAGGGTTTAACATTTATTGTAATTTTTTAAATTGTACAAAATTGAAAATTTTTAAAAATGTTGTTTTAATTTTCTTAGCTCTTCCGATCATTTGGAAAATGAGTCACATACCAACGGACTCTACTTGAGTCCAAGTGTATTTTAAGGTATGCCCCATTTTGGCAAATCGACGTTGTGGTCTACAAAAGGTCTTTCAAAGTCATCCATAAATTTTAATTTTTGGCAAATTTGTAAAATATGGCAGTATTATTTTCTCTGCTCCTCCGATGATTTGGAAAATGGGACACATACCTGTAGAATCGACTTGAGTCCAAGAAAATTTTAGTGAGTGTCCAATCTTGGCGAATCGTATTGGGGCCTTACAACCGAAAAAAATTTAAAAATAAAAAATTTAGGAGCGTTTTCCAGAAAAATATAGGAATGGTCAGGGCTTGAACTGTTCCTAGAATCGAAGGATGAAAACCGTAGATCTCGAAAATATTTTCTTCTCAAATATCGAATGTAGGTTTTAGAGAAAAAAATGTTTTATGTGTTAGAACCCAGATTTCTAAAAACAATTTATTTAATACCCAATCCAGGTAAAATTAGGAATGGTCAGAAGATAAATTATTTCATTAAAGGCCGACCATCATCTGTAAATGCAAAAACACTCTTCGTTTTAAAAATCGAGTGCAGGGTTTAAAATTTATTGTAATTTTTTAAATTGTACCAAAATGAAATTTTTAAAAAATTTATCATTATTTTCTTAGCTTGTCCGAACATTTGGAAAATGAGTCATATTCCAATGGACTCTACTTGAGTCCAAGAGTATTTTAAGCTGGGTATGTCCCATTTTGGCGAATCGCCGTTGTGTACTACAAAAGGTCTTTCAAAGTCATTCATAAATTTTAATTTTTGGCAAATTTGAAAAATATGGCCGTACATTTTCTCCGCTCCTCCGATGAATTGGATTATGGGACACATACCCATGGCATCTACAAGAGCGCGACAATATTTTCAGGTATGTCCAATATTGGCGAATCGCCATGGGGCTTTCAACCGACCATAAACGTTGTCCACAAATTTTATTTTTATATGCTAAAAATTTTAAAATAAAAATTTTACGAGCGCTTTCCAGGAAAATATGGGAATGGTCAGGGCTTGAACTGTGCCTAGGATCAGAGGATGAAAACCTTAGATTCCGAAACTATTTTCTTATCAAATATTGAATGTAGATTTTAGAGAAAAGAATGGTTTATGTATTAGAACCCAGATTTCTAGAAACAATTTACTTAATGCCCAATCCAGGTAAAATTAGGAATGCAAAAACACTTCGTTTTAAAAATCGAGTACAGGATTTGAAATTTATTGTAATTTTTTAAATTGTACCAAGTTGGAAATTTTTAAAAATGTTGTCCTAATTTTCTTAGCTCGTCCGATCATTTGGAAAAAGAGTCACATTGCAACAGACTCTACTTGATTCCAAGAGAACATATATGATCATATTTGTATATATATATGATCATATATGCTCATATATGATCATATGTCCATATATGAAACAATATATGCAAATTATCTGCAGATTTTTTTAAAAATATTTAAAAAATAAAAAAGTAGGGTGCTTTTTGATAAATTGAGTTTTTTATAAAAACACAAGAAATCCAAATTTAGAACTTGTTCTGAAAATTTTAATTTAAAATTGTCTCTGTCGAAATTTTAACGAAGGTCGTTTAAAATGAAATCTTGACACAAATTTTGATTTTGTTCCCTTAAAACTTCACTATACATCATACTTAGGTAGAAGTATAGTATGAAGGAATTGTTTGTCTTCTTATTCTACATGAAAATGCCTTTATAGTATATTCTCAAAAAACGTAAAATTTAGACGTTATGACGCAGAAAAGCTTTGAAGTGTTTGTAAGTAATTTTTAGGATCAAAAGTTCAATACAGGCCAGTCCTGTATGCCCCCGATAGATCCAATTTTTGTACCCATATTATTTTTTATGCCCAATCTATCGGAAACTGCTGGTGGAGCGAACAAAAAAACTTTTAAAAATCTCATACAGTTCATGGGTGGTCTATTGTAGAGTTCTTAGTATTGTTAAAACGTATAAATGAAATACTTCATAGTCAAGCATCTATCTACATTTTACGGGGAAGCATAAGTTTGAAAAATTAATTATATTTTTTCCAAATTCATCTATATCTGTAAAGTTTTTATTTGTAATAGTAAAAGGCTTTATTTTCTAATCATGTAGGTTGATAAAGTGCATCGGGTTTCTTTAATACTTAATATATATGTAATTTGTTGATTTTTACTAGCAAACGCTGTAAAATTGCTTAGTTAGAAATTTTATTTGTAAATAAATGTTTTCTTCTACTGAACGGCAGAAAACAGGCTGTGAGTTCAGTGAACTTAATTTTTGGTTTTTCAATTCAGTGAACGTATTTTTTTTTTTAATTCACTAAACGTAATTTAATTTTTTTTAATTCACTGAACGTATTTTTATTTTAATTCATTGAACGTAATTTTATTTTTTTTTAATTCACTGAACGAAAATGAAATTGAACGAATTCAGTGGTGAATTAATTCAGTAAGGAATTAATTCACTTTTTTTCCGTTCGATTTATAAAATTGAATTAATTTATTTGATTTAATAAAAAGTACTATAGCAATTGAATTAATTCGTAACAAACTAAATCGAACGAAAACAAATATGAATTAATTCCATTCAATATATGGCGCTTTGTGAATTAATTCATCGAATTTTTAATTCAGAATTGAAAAATTGAATTAAGGAATTAATTCTTCAAAGCTCTGGTTATATAGTTATATTTTTTTGAATGGGGGAATATTTAACGAAGGTCGTTTAAAATGAAATCTTCACACAAATTTTGATTTTGTCCCCTTAAAACTTCACTATACATCATACTTAGGTAGAAGTATAGTATGAAGGAATTGTTTGTCTTCTTATTCTACATGAAAATGCCTTTATAGTATATTTTCAAAAAACGTAAAATTTAGAAGTTATGACGCAGAAAAGCTTTGAAGTGTTTGTAAGTAATTTTTAGGATTAAAAGTTCAATACAGGCCAGTCCTGTATGCCCCCGATAGATCCAATTTTTGTACCAATATTATTTTTTATGCCCAATCTATCGAAAACTGCTGGTGGAGCGAACAAAAAAACTTTTAAAAATCTCATACAGTTCATCGGTGGTCTATTGTAGAGTTCTTAGTATTGTTAAAACGTATAAATGAAATACGTCATAGTCAAGCATCTATCTACATTTTACGGGGAAGCATAAGTTTGAAAAATTAATTATATTTTTTTTCCAAATTTATCTATATCTGTAAAGTTTTTATTTTTAATAGTAAAAGGCTTTATTTTTGAATCATGTAGGTTGATAAACAGCATCCGGTTTCTAATTTGTTACTAGCACACGCTGTAAAATTGCTTATTTAAAACTTTTATTTGTACATTATTGTTTTCTTCTACTGAACGGCAGAAAACAGGCTTTGAATTCAGTGAACTTATTTTATTTTTTTTTAATTCAGTGAACTTATTTTATTTTTTTTTTAATTCACTGAATGTAATTTTATTTTTTTTTAATTCACTGAATGAAAATGAAATTGAATGAATTCAGTGGTGAATTAATTCAGTAAGGAATTAATTCACTTTTTTTTTCCGTTCGATTTATAAAATTGAACGCGTTCACCGGTGAATTAATACATTTGATTTAATAAAAGGAACTATTGCAATTGAATTAATTCTTTGAATTTGTTGTTTGATGAACGCATTCAGTTGAATGAATTCAGTGAATTACTTAAGAAAAGGAATTCATTCAATTCTAGAGAAAATTGAATTCGATTGGTAGTGAATTCATTCAAAAAGGAATTAATTCTTCAAAGCTCTGATTTTGAAGGTTAATTATTAAAAAAGTTCATATATTGTAAAAAGTTTCCGCTAAAGCAGACAAAAAACCTAACTAAATAGTTTCCAAGTTTAAATTGTGAATCTAATATTTTTCTATTTCTGCATAAAATCCTCTTCAAAATCCAAAAGCGTTTCTCGAGAAAAGAGTGAACATAATTTATATTCGAGTTAAGGGTTTTTTTCTAAAAAGAATCTCACCTTTAGAAGGACCTTTCGTAATTCGGATAAACTTGGACATTAAATTATAAGGGATTTTGGATATTCGGAAATATAGAATACAAAAAGGCATAAACATTTTGATGTATATGCTATGGTACTTTTCATGACTTTATAATTAGTATTTAAAGGGGATTAAAATGGGCGCAATAATAAGTTTTGTATCTTCTTAACAAATTAAACTATTATTCGCTATTTAACATAATGTAAACACGTAAACACAGCAGGTGTTACCGTTATGAAGCGATTTTAAAAATTCGTATAGTAAATAGTGTAAGACTTAGTAATTTTTGGTATCTTCTAAGCAAAAGTAACTATATAAAAGCATGAAATTTGGCACGCTTAAAAAATACTTGGTTCTAAATTACTTTTATGTCCCGATTCTAAGTCTACATTGAAATTTTTTCACGTTTTTTCTTGGTTTATTCTTTGTGAAAACTCTATTTACAATCACGAATTATTATGAAATGATATGTAATATTAACATTTAAAAACAGATATGGAAGGAGGAGATGGAAATTTGTTAGAAACAAAAATTTTATATTTTTCGAGAGGTGATATTTCAAACCTCATTCTCCTACGAATTTAAACTTTTTTGTTTACTTTTCACCTACTAATTGCAGGAGGACCAAGTAATAAGTCAAGCCGTTTAAAGGAACCTTCTTTCTCTCAGAAGTTTTTAAAAGATCCTTCTCTGGGCGCTTGTTTACAGCACGAAAATACTTGTATTTAAAATTTTATGCCTCTAGGAACAAAATAATAGACAGATATAAGGAGACATTTTATACCCCGTTTATTTCTCCATTGGTACTTATACCAATATTTTACCGATCTGAACATATTGAAAACAACCTATATCTTAAGTATCAAATCTTTAGCTCAGAAAAGTTTTGCAGTTAATTAAAAAGAACACTTAACGCCTTCTAAACCACCTACTTGCACAAAAAAAAATGTTTGCACAAAAAAAAGTTTACACAAAAAAAAAACAAGTTTCCACAACAAAAAAAAATTTTTTCCACAAAAAAAAATGTTTCAACAAAAAAAAAAGTTTCCACAAAAAAAAACTGTTTCCACAAAACAAAAAGTGTTTGCACAAAAAAAAAGTTTCCCCAAAAAAAAAAGTTTCCTAAAAAAAAGTTTCCACAAAAAAAAAAATAAAATATTTCACAAAAAAAAAAAGTGTTTACAAAAAAACTTTCTCCACAAAAAAAAAAGTTTTCACAAAAGAAAATGTTTCCACAAAGTGTTTCCACAAAAAAAAAAAAAAATCCACAAGAAAAATAGTTTCCACAAAAAAAACATGTTTCCAAAAAAAAACTTTTTGCACAAAAAAAAATATTTCACAAAAAAAAAGTTTCCACAAAAAAAAAGTGTTTCTACAAAAAAAAAAATTTAGATGAGATAAATGAGATAGGATGAGCTGAGATTGGATTAGGTTCATGCTATAAGTGCTGCCTGGTTGTCATAGCAACACGAAAATTTTATATGTAGGGAATATATAGGAAAATCTAAATGACATATCTCCGGAACCACTGGGCCAATTTCGTGCAAACTACACATAAACCATCTACAGACCATCCTCAACGTTGAAATCGGTTGACCCGTTTCCGCAGTTAGTGGTGAAATCAAAATGTACACTTCTTTTTATATATATATCAAAATGTACACTTCTTTTTATATACAGTGATGTGCAATAAAATAGAGCCATTCAAGTTTTTTTTCTAATTTTATTCTCGTTCCCTTTATTTTTGAAGATCAAAATAGTGGATAAATTGGCCCAAAAATGCGAGGAGATAGTTCAGAAAATTATGTAGAATTTTAACGTGACGTCTGTTTTCTTATTTTGTTACTTGTTAAGGAGGCGTGTCTTTTATTGAAAAATAAGCGATATCGACCCTCTATCAAATTACATAGTAAAATTTAGCGAGCACTGATCGGATCTATACAAAATGTATATTTTTGAAAATTCTATAAAATTTCCTTAAATCCTGCATTATCTTTATCCACAAATGGTCTCCCGACTTAAAATGACAGTGCCTTAAACATGACCAGATTTTTATTTGTTTTTAGCGATTTTAAAATAAAGTTAACAACACTGAAACTTTAAAGTGAACTTACCGCGATGTTACAAATCAGTCAGGCCTTTTTTAAATTTCAGTGTTGTTAACTTTATTTTAAAATCGCTAAAAACTAAGAAAAATTTGGTCATGTTTAAGGCACTGTCATTTTAAGTCTGGCGGCCATTTGTAGAAAAAAATAATGCAAGACTTAAGGAAATTTTATATGAATTCCAAAAATTTACAGTTTTTTCAGAACTGATCAGTACTCGCAAAATTTTACTATGTAATTTGATAGAAGGTCGATATCGAACTTTCTGAACTATATCCTCGCATTTTTGGGCGAATCTATCCACTATTTTGATCTTTAAAAATAAAAGCAACGAGAATAAAATTAGAAAAAAACTTGAATGGCTCTATTTTATTGCACATCACTGTATATAGATATATATGTATATTTATTGGCTTGTTTTTTTTTTCATTAATATACAAATAAATTACTAAACTTCGGGGCTTCCCATTTTTTAATTTTATGTGATAAGCAATGTGAAAATTTTTATTTTCATTCGGTATGTAAGTGAAAGACGACTCAATAAGTCTTTGTTTGGGAAATAGCTCCACCAAATGCAAAATTAACAAAAAGAGTAAGAATGTTCAACTAATTTGTTATTTTTAAATTGTTGACACAAACAAGTTAGTTAAAACATCTTACAATTGATTTAATTCCTAAGCAGGTGAGTTATAAGAAGAATATATCGTCACCTAAAACTTTAAACTTATATGTAGAAATAAGTCTATACCCGAGTAAAAAAGTTTTGATATAATCATATATTATTTTATGTAATTGCATATAGTAACTTATAGTTACATATGGCCACATATGCTTTTAAATTCAAGCAGATATACTTTTATATAGTCATATGTTAGATATTTTTTCCTCAAAGGTTTTAATATGGAGACATATGTGATTTTATATTATTACATATTGGCCTACATATATATGTATGTGCTATATATAAGTACATAAAGTAAGATATAAAAGATATAATTACATGTGCGTTTATATATAATTTAGTATGACACTATACATAATAATATTAAACTATGTGCATCCATATAAGAAATATTTTATAATTTGTGTTAGTTATGATTATATATTGACGAATATGAACCCATATATAACTTATAACGTTCTTTATAAAATCATCTATAATTATATATCATCCTACAAAGGCAATTTTTTCAAAGTGATTTTATATAAAAATATATAAGGTCCATATAAAACCGTATTGTATTATATTTGGTTCCATGTTATCAATGATTTTGAACTAATTTTAGATTTAGTAATTACTAGGGATTGGCGCGTGACACGAAATGTTAGTGAGTCACGTTATTGACACGTGATCGTGAGTAATAATTACTATACTTAAGTGATTCGTGCGTGAGCGTGAGTAAGAATAACCCGTGCATGATTCGTGTGTGAGTTTAATTTTTGCATCATATGTTTTTAGTAATTTTTACTGTTTTGCGTGAGAATTTTCTGATTGTAAGTTTCTAATATACTCATGTGTGCTGAGGAAGAAACGAAATGCTCGTGCGTGACTAATTTGTTTTTTTTTTTGAGCATGAGTCAAAAATGGCTTACGCACCGCACCCATAACATTAACAACACTGAATCTTTAATACGAAATTCTCTATATATAAATAAATAACGTACACTTGACTGATTTCTTATATCTTGGTTGTATATCATAATCCTTTTAACTTTAAAATTTCAGTGTTGTTAACTTTATTTTACAATTACTAAATTAAAAGAAATTTTTTTTCATGTTTATTGCACTGTCATGATAAATCTGGATAAAAGTAATGGAAGATTTATCGAAATTATAAGATCTCCAGCAGGCCTGGGGTTAATCATTACATTTTGTAATTAATTACACATGCAATTACACAATTACATGTTTTTTTTTATTTAAAAAAATAATTTTTGTATGTATATTGTTAGATATGGTCGTATATAATATGATAAAAAGTATAAGGTTAATATTTAGATATAATTGTATCAAACTATGTCCACTTTTATAACATTTTATATAATTTTATACAAAAAGATATAATTTGATGTAATTGGATGAGGACAAAATTCGGATACAATTGTATCGAATTGCATAAAATTGTATCAAATTGTATACAATTGTATACAATTCGATACAATATGATACAATAAGACGTTCTCATTTTTCGGATATAATTATATCTAATTACATAAAAGATTATATATAATTAAATATAACTTCATATGGCTCCATATCATTTTTTTTACTTGGGTAGTCGTATTTTAAACAAGAGAAGAAAATATAGAATATCTTTAATTCTAAAACGTTTTTGCTTGGTTCTCGTGTAAAAAAATAAAAAGTCTTGTTACGCCCTTTTGCATTTTAGGTGACGATATATTTTTAAAACATCATAAAAAATTGTTTTTAAAAATACCATTGTATTTTGTACTGTTTTATTGTAGTAGGTCAGCTTACGGATAATTTTTTATAACGGCATCTAGTTCATCGACAGCGGCTACGCGAGAAAGCACTAAAATATGGCTAATCGGACAGGTATCACCAGAGCTATGCAAAACCAAACTTCCTACAAAAAAGGATATATTACGTTTATTTTTTTACTATAATAAAATTTTAAATAAAAATTTAGCTGTTAGTCTTGACGTTGCAAAACTAATGGCGTTTTCTTTTCTGGAAAAAAATGTTGCCTTGTTAAAAGGCAACATTTTAATAATGTTGCCCTCACCCCATTAAAATGTTACATTTTTCCAATCAGAATAGAACACAATAAAATCACTGTTGCATTTTTCTAAACATATGTATGTGTATTGTATACTCGTATGCAATATTGTTTACGCAAACTATTACTAATTGTAGCCTAGTGGTTGTGGTGCCTGCCTTTGACATGGGCTGGACGGGTTCAAATTCCAGCCAAAGTAAAAAATAAATTTTTTTTAGGTATATTCTTTTTTCGATTAAAAATTTTTTTTTTCATATTTAAAACAAATTGTATAATTTTTTATTTATTTTTGGCCTAAATACTAAATAACAACAAAATAATAAAAATCTAATTAAAATTTTATAAAAACAAAAAAAAAACCAAAAAACATATTGTGCTCCAACCGGGGTTTGAACCTGCGACCTACTGCATCAGAAGCCATGATAGTACCCCCTAGCCCACCAAGTTGCGAGTTAGCTGGCAAAAAACATTACAGTATATACACATGGCGTTGACATAAAGAAAAAAACAGGGCAACACTCTACCCCGTAAATTTTTTGAGGGCGAATATAGTTGCACTTTTGCCCTTTATTTAGGCAACATTTTTAGAAAAGAACACCTAGCCCTCTTAGAATGTTACCCTTAATTTAGAAAAGAACACAAAAAAGGCAATTCAAAAGCAAAGTGCAAAAAAAAGGCAACATTTTTTTCAGAAAAGAAAACGCCATAAGTAATCGTAAAGCAGCTATTGTTTTGACAGAAACAGTTAAACACATTGGTGGGGATCCTTCAGAATATAATATAAGCACTTCCTCTGTTCGCCGACAACGAATTAATTTTCGAAAAAATATGGCCGAGTCTTTAAAAAGCAAGTTTAAGCCTGGCGTTCCACTCACTATTCACTGGGATGGTAAAATGATAGAAGATATCAGCGGAAGTGAAATCGTAGAACGTCTCCCAATTCCGGTATCTGCTATGGGAGTTGATAAACTTCTTGCAGTGCCAAAATTATCTGCTGGAGCCGGGGTTGCAGCTGCGTCGGCAGTTTTTGACACAGTGCTAGAATAGAACCTTAACGAAAAAATCAAATGCATGAGCTTTGACACGACTGCCACAAATACTGGAAGAAGAATTGGTGCATGCATTTTGTTAGAGCAAAAAATGCTTTGGCTGGCGTGTCGTCATCATATTTTGGAAATAATGCTTGAAGCTATGTTTAACCAGGCACTTGGTAACTCAACTGGGCCTGAACCGATAATATTTAAAAAATTTAAGTTAGCATGTAGCAAAATTAATCGGAAAAACTATAAATCTGGTATTTCTAATCTTTTTGTTTTAAAAAAAGTGAAAAATATTACAGATGAGACTATTTGTTTTGTCTAAAATCAGTTAAAAGAGTATCAACCTCGAGATGACTACAAAGAGCTACTGAAGCTATATCTAATATTTTTAGGAGGTATTCCCGAAACTGGAATATTTTTTAGAGCACCTGGAGCTGTTCACCGGGCTAGATAGATGACTAAAGCCATTTATTGTTTGAAGATTTATTTATTTAGAAATGAATCCATGCAACTAACAGATAGTGAAGTGTCATCAATTCGAGATATTTGTATATTTGTAGTGAGAATTTGCGTAAACTATTGGTTTGTAACTTCTTCGGCGATTTGTGCTCCAAGAAATGATCTACAGCTATTAAATGACCTAAATTATTATGAAGAAGTAAATGAGTTGATTGCAACAGTATCCATTAAAAAAATTCTTGGTCATCTTTGGTACTTATCAGAAGAACTTATTGCACTCGCTTTTTTTGATGACCAGGTTTTGAAATTTTTATTTTCCAAATTTAAAATTCATATGTTTTTGGGAATTTTATTTTAAACAAAAATAAAATTTAAAATATTTATGGATTTTTAAATAAAATTCTGAATTTATCCTTGCCTGCAAATTTCCTAGCTAATTTAAATAAAATTGTCCATATATTTAGCAGTATGTGAAATTTAGCTTACCTAAATTTGGCAGACCATGATTTTCAACTTCATTGAAAATTCTGCTGGCGCAAATACAGGTACTATTTCCTGTTATTTTAGCAGAATTTTGAACTATTTGTACGGGTTTTTTATGAGTGTATTGACTATATGAAATACAAGGACAGATATTTTTTTCAGTAGTTTGGGTAATTTTTTGTGTTCCCTTTCGCTTTTTTAAGAAAAAGGTTTTTAAAATACAAAAGCCATAGTGTATTTCCTTTTTCGTTATTTAGAATTGTCTACTAATGTGGAAGTCTGGACATTTTTATATTTTACGAAGTTTCCTAAATAATGTTCGAAAGAATAACAAAAAACATAATTTTTAGACTTAAATTTTCAGCAAATAAATTAACTAAAGTAAAATCTCTCTACAAAGTTTTTGAGTTTTTTTCAGTCTACTAATATTCAGAAAGAGTTTTATTGATTTTAGCAAGGAGTTTTTTCACATGAAATCGACGAAATGTCAGCAAAACTTTTGCTGAAATTACTATTTTTTTTTTTGTAAAAATCAGCTAGCTGATTTTCAGCAAACTACTACTTTTGCTGAAATTACAACCTTTTTTACCAGCACTCTCTTGACTAAAAATTTGCTGACACAGCAACAATTTTTTGCTGACTTTACTAACATTTTTACAATTGTGTATAGTACAACGACTAAAGGGTTTGGGGCTGTGTTTGTGCAGTCGAGTTATATAGCTTTTTCACGTTCTCATTGACCAACCCTACATGAGGTAAAACGCAAAAAAATCAAAGTTTTTCTGAGCTTAATTATGTTTTCGGATATTCACAATAAACGCCTAACCGAGCTTAATACTGTGTTCTAATGTCCAGAGTAAAAAGTTTTAAGTATTTTTTTGAACAACATTTAAGCCTTTTTTCAAAAAAAAAATTAAAAAAGTCCCCAAAAAAGGGCGTTTTAAGGATTTACATGTTCTGCGAATATGTTCGAGAGCAAATTTCACTGACAACATTTCATTTTGGGCATCAGAACTCAGAATTAGGATCAGAAGACTTTTCATACTATTTTTGCGGGCTATTTCATTTCTCATTTCATTTCTTATCCAATAAAATTAAAAATTTAAACTACTATACTCGTATGACTTCACCAAATCCAAACAACGCCAAAACGTTTGGGAAAAGGATCATAAAATGAAAAATTTTGGGTTAAACAGCCCCCTTTCTTTACAATAAAACTGGAACAAAATTAATAAACAAATAAACCCAATTTTGTTTTAACGAGTTTAAAGCGAGAAAAAAATTTTACATTTTTTGGTTTGCTCCTAGGAAAATATATAAAAATTGTTATCGATTGAAAGGTATTTGAAGACCTATTAAATGCTCATTTGCTCATTATAGCAGGGTTAATTATTATTTTCAATTAACATAACTAAAATTTAACTCAAATACAACAAAAATTTTCAATATTTAACAGTTTTACTTTTACTAGTATTCAGTAAAAAAAACTGCTGGTTTCAACAGTTTTATCTGCAATGTAATTTTTAACTAATTTATAGTAGTGCTAGCGAAATTTTTATACACAAAAAAAAAACAGATTTGGTGCTTTTTTTTATATATTTTTATTATTCTTCTTTGTTTAAAGTAAAATGTAATTATTATTATTATTTATTAATAGATATAATAAATACATTTTTTTAATTAGATTTTTGTAAATTAAATATCTATAAATGACATAACTTAAAGTTGTTAGCCAGCTGATTAATAAATCTTTAAAAGATACTCACAATTTTCATATAAATATAATTAAAATTTTCGTTAATTTACGTTAATTTAAAGTTAACAATAATATTCTTTTTATATCGTATTTTACAATGGATTTATAATTCATTAATTGTTAAATTTCATAATTCAATGAAACAAATAAATTTTATATGTATTAATTTAAAATATAAATATAGTTATGAAACACTAACAAAATATTAATGCACAATTTCTTTTATAAAGCTATGAGATGAATCTGTCGAATTCTGCATAATAAGAGATCAGTTGTCACACTCTTAAAAGTAGTTATAACTTTTAAAAAATGTTTGTAACTTTAGACAAATAACAAAAAGCGAATGTAATTATATATGCGCAATGCAGTGTATTCGTATTCCTATTCATATTTTCTTTTTCTTTTGTTATTTTCACCTGGTTTCTTAAGGTTATTACTTCCTCAATTTGCCAGGCGATTTCCGATTTAAGCGCACGCAATTGTACTAAAATCAACTCTACCAACATATCAGTCGCGTTATCTTCCGGTTCGACAAATCTTGATGGTAAATACGGCACTAAATTGATTTTCACGTCTTCAGAGTAGGTTAATTTTAACTGTTTTTTTAGGGTTATCAGTTCCTCTGCTCGCCTGAATGTTTGGTGTTTAATCGCACGCACTTTTCCTAAAATCTCTGCAAACATCTTTGTTTCATCAGTCGCATTATCATCCAGTTTTAAAGGTAAAAGATTCTCTAAATTGGTGCTCATGTCTTCAGTGTAAGTAACTTCCAAGTGGTTTCTTAGGGTTGCCCATTCCTTTGTTAGCGTGCGCATTTCCTGTGCTAGCGCAAGCATTTCTCCTAAAACATAATCCAACATCTTATTTGTACTATCAATGTTATATTAGAAAACTGAAATGTCGGTTGAAAATCCAAAAACGTTAGTGTATTGATGAAGCGTCCTGCTCGCTTGTTGAAATATTTCGTATTTAAAAATAGCTACCAAATGTTTATTAACGCGTATACAACTAAAACACAAGTGATCGTTGTGTGTGGTTATTAAAGACTAAATTATCGGGGGAAAAAATGGAAACTTATATACAGAATAATAAATCCTTAAACCGCGCTAGAACTATAAGAATAAGGAAGAATCCTTATTCGAAACAGGTAGATAAATGTGTAATAAAACATGGAGTGATTAAAAACTGTTTGTGATAATCTACCTAGTATTTACCTACTGTATGGATTATCTAAATGAAATGCATTTTCAAAAGATGCATAATTACAATAGCATTTTGTAAACAAAATCCATAAAAGTGTTACGATAATTAGGAAATTTTGGAAATTTCATAATCTCCCAAATGCACATTTCAGAAAATAATTAAGAATTCAAATTCAAATTGCTTGCCAGATCGAAATCGGCAAAAAGCTTGACATTCAGAAGAGAAAGCTTGATTTTTCTTGACATTCAAAAAAGGCTTGATTTTCCTTGACAATTTAAAATTCAGTTAAATTAGCAAAAAAAATTGCAAAATATTTAAATAGCAATTTGCTAAAAAAAAATGATTTTTCTCCAAAATCATATCTTTTTTCTAAGTATTTTACAGCGTTTTGAAAAATTGGTTAGCTTCTAGCGCAAACGTTTCCTTTTCATTAAAAAAAAAAAGAATTTTGATTATAGCATTAGCTTTACTACCATAGAAACAATCATTTATACGTAAAAATTAGTCATGGTACATTTAAAAACAATTACTAACTCCGTTCCGAAATGAGGTTAACATTTCTATATTTCTGCTGGAATTATGGAGGATCTTTAAAAAAACTAATTTTTTTTGGATAGTTGTTAGGACATATCAGTGATTCTGAATTTATAGAAAACTTTCTAATTTTTTTTTAAATTTATTTTTAATTTGATGTCAAAGTTGAAAATTAGAATTAAAATAATTCTTTTTGTGTGAAAAAATTAACAGCATTCCGATAAATTGGAAAACATATTTTTGACATTACAAACATGTATGGAATCTATAATGGTAAAGATGGTAATAATTACAAAATTCGACGTATGGGTAAAGAAAGTCTTCGCCGAGATGGCCTTTTACTGGTTTTTATTAAATGCAGCGAATAGACAATTTGGAGTTAAAAGCCATTCCTAAGCCCAAAGTTATTACTTCGAAGTAATTGCTAAGTTTTATTTATATGACACATTAGCAACAGCTCGTCAAAATATTGTTCATTAATTTTATTACAATACAATTAGCGTGTTTTTTAATCACCTGGATTTAGAATTTTTCATACAAAAAGTGGATTTATTAAATCCAAAAAAAAAGCTGGATTTAATAAATCCATAATAAAAGCACAAATATATGAAACAGCCTATTAATTTAATGTCAGAAAAAAATACGAATAAAAATTAAAAGAGAAACAAAAAAATGGAAAAACTAACAAATAAAAGGTTTTTATTAATTTTTTTTTTATGAAATATGTTTAGAAAAAAAAACTACACCTCACCACATACATATCTTTAATCTTGGATATGGATAAATAGCTGAAATAGGAATGGCAATTTTTCACTCTACAGTAAGTAATTTAATTAAATCCAATTAGTGAATATTAAATATTGCAATGGAATTTTTCAATTGTGTAAGAATATAAATTGAAGTGATAAAACTGAAAAGTCAGACTGTCTTTCGCTGTTTTATATAAAATATAATTAAAACTTAAAAGTTAAAGTAAAATCCTTCATCATCGGATTCGGTATTAAAAATTAGGGTGAAAGAAGTGTCGGACAGAAAATTCTTTTTAAAATAGGGAGAATCTAACGCCATCTGTTGAGCACTTTTCGAAATACTTTTTGGATTTATTAAATCCAAGTGATTAGAAAAAACGGCTAATATTATTTTTTCTACCACAATAGTAAAATGTTAACATTATTTTGGAACAAAAAAATCAATAAAAGTGTTAACCTTTTTTCGGAACAGAGGTAGTAGTTTTTTTTTTTTGCTAATATTTAATTTTTCTTATCAATTTGATGGAAAAATTTATAAAATTCCGTTCTAGCTTAACAAATGACATTTTTTCTCTATTCTTGACAAGCATTGAAAAAGCTTGACAATCAAGACAAATCAAGCCCGTCTGGCAACCCTAGATGGCTAATAAAATTATGTATTCGTTAGGGTATTCAGTTAATCGAATTTTTTTATTCGCGTTTTTTTTTCTTTACCAAATAATCGAATAAAACTTGAAAATTATCGATTAATCGAAAAAAATCGGAGAAAATTACTCCCTGTAAATTTTTCATTTCATAAAGATACACACATAGAAAAAATTTTCCATTTTCCAACTGAAATTCGGTTACGTCTACTAAAATAGGTTGGTACAACTGAATAATGGTTATCACAACAAAATTCGGTTTATACAACTAAATTTAAGTTGTAAAGTGTTGTTTTTTCAAACGCGTCGTATAGACCAAATACAATTAATATTGTCATTAACAGGGCAAGGACTTTCATGCAAATGCATGTTTGTAGTCAGTGGCCCAAAAATGATTTTGACTAAATACTTTTCCGAATCAAAGAATTTGCAAAAAAATGGCATCGATTTGTTGTTGTATATTTTTGCATATTTTGTTTTAATGAATATTTTTGCATATTTAGCTTTTAAGTGCATATTTTATAATTTTTATTGCATAGTTTTGCATATATTGCACATTATTGCATATTTTCTAATATTTTTAAATATGAAATTCGATTTAAGAATTCATACTTTAAAGCTAAAAAAAATTCTAAAGAATTAATTATTTGGAAGCTCTGTTGGTAATATAACACTACACTAGAAAGAGAAACACATAGTATACAATATGTTGTCATCCACTAACACATTTTTTATAGATGTAATTTTAAATTAACGTTTTCGGGTGTTATTGCTCACAAACAGAAAGTTGAAAAATTTTATAAAAATTATTTTAAGGAAACTTGTCCCCGAGCATTAATTTCTGCCACTTTTTTCTATGAGTTACGAAAGTGAGTACGATTTTATAGTGCACATACTCAGTGTAGAAACGGTAATGACATATTATTATTTTTTGGACTACCAGTAATGACACCCACTTACCTTCTGCATTATTTTACAACATATAATAATGAGTTACTGATAATGACTTATTTTTATCATTATTTCAAATAGAAAATAATTTTCTAGATTTTTTTTGAAAATTTTTTGAAATCTATTTTTAGACTCAATATTTTTTAAACACTGGTAAGGAAATAAGTAACCCCATATTTTTTGATTTTTTGTATGTTGGCGAGTAAGCTTACTTGTGTGCAGCAGGTCAATTATGTTTTTATCTATTAAATATTATATGTCGATATAGCTCAGATGGTAGAGCTATTGACTGGCAATCTGTAGACCCAGGTTCAATTCCCGCACCAGCAAATTAAAAAAAAAAAAAATACAATAAAAAATATTTTTTTTATATAATTTATATTTTTGAAAATCTATTTTTAGACTCATTATTTTTGTCAGTACTGGTAAGCACATAGGTAACGACATAGTTTTTGATTTTTCGTATGCTGGTTTGTAACCATAACTCATTATTTTTCGCGACATCGCCATATAAAGGTAATAAGAAATGTAATAACAAAAGTAACTAGTTACCATTACCAAGTATGTAGTACATAACCACATATCTGGTAATGATTTTCTACACTGGGTATTTAAGTTCTATTTTATAATAAAGTTTTTTTCAGTTAAAATGCCACACACAAAAATATATTTAAATATGTGTATTTGAAGACATATTCAGTGTGTTCGTTTACACGAATTTATTACTACTTTTACTACAATTGCAAAGTTTTATTTACTTTTTGTATTGAATTTTTCCAGCTGTAGTAAATATAGTAACTTGTAGTAAGTAAACGAACAAGCTTATTGTAACTAGAGTTTGCTAAAAACCGAAAAATTTGAAAACCGCGGTTTCGGTTTTTCAAAATTATAAAAACCGCGGTTTCGGTTATTTTTCGGTTATCTTGTGATATTAATAGAATTGTTTTAAAATAATTAAATATAACAATATTCTACCTAAATATATAATAATTAAATATGCAGAAAAATTAAACAGTTTAATACATCCAAGATATCTTTTAGAATTCGATTGAATTTCTCACTCGAATACTTAAAGGCAATAACGCCATTTCAAAACCTTTCCGGGAGAAGAAATATACGCGGAAACCCGTTATAAATGATTTTTGTTTTCTTTTTTCGGCAATTAATTATAGTTTAAATTTTAGCAATTTGTTTAAAACAATAAAAAGTTAAAATTTTTATAAATTTCGCGGAATACGAAATAAGGCTTTTTGAAAAATCGGCGAAAATTGTAACTGAATATGTGAAACTCAATGGTCCTTACTATAAAAGAGTATTTTAAATTTAAAGTCGACTTTATTTTTAATCATACGGTTTTGTCCATTTTGTGTATGAAAACCCTACAAAAATATTCATATTTCCAAACATTTTGATTGGTTAAAAATAAATTAACCAATCAGAATTCTCCAAAAATAAATCGAGTCAAGGCATACTGCCACCCAATATTTTAACTAAAGTCGACTTTAACTAAAATGTAAATTTGAAAATTTTAGATAGAAAGGACGTATATCTCTTTAACCACTTGACTTTTTGGTGCAATTTTTTACTTAAATTATAAGCTTCAGTTTATGTTATCCGTAATAACAAAAACAAAAAATTCTTTAAAGCAGTTTTTAATGTAGAAAATGTTTATTACAATTAAATACAATATTTTGTAAAATAGAAGCTATCTTTTCGAAATTCAATATTCAATAATATGCAATTTAATTAATTATTTTAATAATTATTTTTGTCGGTTTTCGGTTTCGGTTTTGAGGCTTGAAAACCCGCGTTTTCGGTTTCGAACAGCAAACTCTAATTGTAACCGATACCTGAATTTTTACGTTTATGTTAGTTTTTAATAAATATAATTAAAAAAAACATTTATTTTTAATTGCATATTTTTTGGTTTTTAGTGCATATTTCGTTATAAATGCATATTTAAGTGCATATTTTCTATTTTATAGTGCATATTTTAAGCGCATATTTTCGATTTTTTAGTGCATGAAATTCCTTGCCCTGGTCTTTAATATGTATTTTTATTAATTCTAATTTAGTAGGTTTGAGGTTAAGAAGAAGAATAAACCTTCCTCAAAAGTTATAAACACATTAAATTTGCAAATCAGACTAGATCTAGTTTCTGCCTTTTTATGGACAGGCTTCATCAGTGATCTTCCATTAAATTGTATTATTGTTTATATTTTTATTGTCAGATTGTCTCTATATGAATAATTTCAGAAGTGAACAAACAGACATATACAAAAATTCTACTTCAGATTTTCTCTGTTTATCTTCTTATTTCCTCGTTTTTCGTTATTTAGAATGTCTACTAATGTCGAAGTCTTGAAATTTTTATATTTTACGAAGTTTCCTAAATAATGTTCGAAATTTTCAGCAAATAAATTAACTAAAGAAAAATCTCTCTACAAATTTTTTGAGTTTTTTTCAGTCTACTAATATTCAGAAAGAGTTTTATTGATTTTAGAAAGGAGTTTTTTCATTTGAAATCGACGAAATGTTAGCAAAACTTTTGCTGAAATTACTATTTTTTTTTTGGAAAAATCAGCTAGCTGATTTTCAGCAAACTACTTTTGCTGAAATTACAACCTTTTTTACCAGCACTCTCTTGACTAAAAATTTGCTGATACAACAACAATTTTTTTCTGAATTTACTGACATTTTTTTCAATTGTGTATAGTACAACGACTAAAGGGTTTGGGGCTGTGTTTGTGCCGTCGAGTTATATAGCTTTTTCACGTTCTCACTGACCAACCCTACATGAAGTAAAACGCAAAAAAATCAAAGTTCTTCTGAGCTTAATTATGTTTTCAGATGTTCACAATAAACGCCTAACCGAGCTTAATACTGTGTTCGGATGTCCACAGTAAAAACTTTTAAGTATTTTTTTGAACAACATTTAAGCCTTTTTTCAAAAAAAAAATTAAAAAAGTCCCCAAAAAAAGGGCGTTTTAAGGATTTAAATGTTCTGCGAATATGTTCGAGAGCAAATTTCACTGATAACATTTCATTTTGGGCATCCGAACCAGAGATACAATTCAGCCGACTTTAGCCGGTCAGCCGCCGCCAGCCGACACCTTTGCCAAGCCGATTCAGCCGCCGACAATAATCGGCTAAGCCAATTTTCGGCTAAAGCCGATAGAAAAATGCAAAAATATAAATTTTTTTTTAAAAATTTATGAAATTTGTTTAATAAACATAATTATTTGAAAAGTAAAATTTTCTTGTTTTGAGATATCGTTGATTTTTAAAATGTTTTGCATCAAACTGGTGGTAGCGCAACCAGGCGGTTTTGTTGATACTACAATTAATTCTACAGGTTTCTGCATAAAAGGACTGTGTTTGAATTCATTGAATTTTTAATTCAGCACCCCGTTTCTGTATCTAATGCGAGAAGTTTTCGCATCAAGAAATGCATGGTCACCCTGCATTATACAGGCTGATTAAAGACGTGATAAAATGGACTACTGTTTTTGTTGAAATTCGTTCAGATAATGTAACTTTAAGAACTGTTGACACATGTTGTTTTGTAAAACACCTAATTAAATTAGAAATAACTTACTATGCAACGTATTACTAGCTGATTTGGTTTCATATATATTTTATTGTCAGCGACTCACCTTATATAAAGCAGAGCAGGGCTGCATTTCACATGTTTTTTCAGCAAACTTTTTCGATGCGAGAAATACAGAAACGGGGTGCAGAATTCAAATACTGAATTAAAGAATTAATTCTTCAAAGCTCTGGGTGAGGTAAAGCTAGGAATAGTCGAATTTCCATTTTGGTCTACTTCTCTTAGTTTAGTAGATATGTACCATTTTAAAAAATCGGAAGGGAAAGAAATAGTGCTATCTTTAAAACATTGGATATACTGGTGTCATCTAATAGGTGATGGCAGAGAGATGAAAATCTTATATTTTAACAATAAATTGTGTAAAATTTAACAAATGTATGTATAATTTTATCGACATTGTGAAATATAAACTCAATTTTTATAAATCCGGAAAACTACACTTAGAATAATAACAAAATAATAAGTCTGTTGGCTGCACAAAAAAAATTGTTACTTTATACTGAATTTAGACTAAGCAAAAACCAGCTGGTTTTTGTACAAAACTAAATTACAAAAACCAAGTCATTTACACTGGTTATTTAGTTTTTCTTTGTCACATCACTTTTTTATTACACATTTTTTTTATTTTTTTATTGTTAAATTAATGCAAACAAATTATTAATACGTTGAAAAATTAATAACAACACACAATTTCAAACTAAAAAAGAAATATTCTTAAAATACTAAAAAGTATTTTTTTGACACTTGCTTTACTTCTATTGTCGTTGTAACAGGGTGCATCGAAAGTTAACTATAAATGATACCGGGTGTATCAAAAATGCACATTTCATATATTTTTACTTGGTTTTTGGTAGTGTTTCCAATTCGGTTAATCGATTAACCGATTCCTCGATAAATCGCCTCTATTTCGGTTAATGTCGAAACAAATAATTTAAAACTCAAATAATTATTCGACCCGAATAATCGGTTAAAATAGGTCGATTAACCGGTTACATTTTTAATATGAAATTTTTCCTTTAGTTTTTTCCAAAAACTTTATATTTTTCTTAGCCTTGTCTAAAAAATTGCAAGAAAAGCTTAGAAAAACAAATACTAACTAAAACGAGTAAAAAGGTTAAAGTCGGGCATGCCGACTATACAATACCCTACACCAGTCTGGTGTATTGTTTGGATCCGAAATTCGAATGGGTTAAAATGGGGCTTATGTCAAAATTTTCTATAATGTGAGTCAGCGCACCAAATTTCATTAAAATATCTTAATATTTGCGACCTGCAGTTTATAAACAATATAATTTTGGGGGGACCCTTAAATGGGCACTAGTTCTAAACATGGACCGATGTTCACCAAAATCAATAGGCTTAGTCCTTGGGCCAACATAGGTCTATGTACCAAATTTCATCAAAATAGCTTAATGTTTGCGACCTGCAGCGTATAAACATTATAATTTTGGTAGGACCCTTATATGGGCACTAGGTCTAAACATGAACCGATGTGCACCAAAATCAATAGGCTGCGTTATTGGCCCAATGTAGGTCTGTGTACCAAATTTCATCAAAATATCTTAATATTTACGACCTGCAGCGTATAAACAGTATAATTTTGATAGGACCCTTATATGGGCACTAGGTCTAAACATGGACCGATGTTCACCAAAATCAATAGGCTGCGTTATTGGGCCAATATAGGTCTGTGTACCAAATTTCGTCAAAATATCTTAATATTTACGACCTGCAGCGTATAAACAGTATAATTTTGGTAGGACCCTTATATGGGCACTAGGTCTAAACATGGACCGATGTTCACCAAAATCAATAGGCTGCATTATTGGGCCAATATAGGTCTGTGTACCAAATTTCATCAAAATATCTTAATATTTACGACCTGCAGCATATAAACAGTATAATTTTGGTAGGACCCTTATATGGGCACTAGGTCTAAACATGGACCGATGTTCAAAAAAATCAAACTTGTTCGTCCTTGGGCCAACATAGGTCTGCGTACCAAATTTCATCAAAATATCTTAATAGTTGCGACCTGTAGAGTGCGCACAAGATTGCATGGACAGACAGACAGACGGACGGACGGACGGACAGACGGACATCGTTAAATCGAAATAAAAAAAATTCTGAACCGATCGGTATACTATAAGGTGGGTCTACGACCAATATTTTTTGGTGTTACAAACATCAGCACAAACTTATAATACCCTGACCACATAGTGGTGTAGGGTATAAATACCACCAAACTCTTTAAAAATCAAGAGAAAGAGGACCTTATACCTTTAAATACAGTGTTGCCATTTCAGTGCTTTTCGAGTATTTTTTGGTGCTTTTTTTCTTCCCGTACCCGGTGATTTTTTACAAATACCCGTTTAAAAAAATCGGGTATTTACGGTGCTTTTTCAGATTTCTGGCAGTGCTTTTAGTGCTTTTTTACAGTTTATATTTTTGGTATTTGTTCTCGTTTTTTTTACATTTTTCTTGAATTTTCTGTCAAAATTTAAAAAATAATACGAACTATACAAGAAATACATTTTTGCTCAATGTTTGTAGTACAATTTTAAATAGCAACTTCGTTACATTTAAACTTCAAAATATTGAAATATTAGTTTGGTGCTTTTTACCCCTTTTTAGGTAATTTTTTGAACTCTTTTACACGATTTTTCAAAGTTAAAATGTGTTTTTAAATTCTTGATTTAAATTTTTCAAAAATTTAATATCGTGCTTTTTTACCCCATTTTTTGTAAATTTTTACCCTTTTTACCCGTTTTCATAATGCTCACGGTGCTTTCCTGCCTTCAGGAGTTGGCAACACTGTTTAAATACCTTTTTTGGAGAAACTCCAAGCAAGTCGGCATTGCACCAGCGAGACACATCGTCTGTTTTAAGAGACTGATAAATTTTAATAAAATTTGTTTGCAAATATTTTAACAAAATATCGAAGTTTCTATTTGTAAAAAAGAGCTTTAAAAAAACATCGCGAAAGGCCCAAATAAAGGTATTTTTTAAAACTTTTTCAAAACACACGACGTGTTTGGCAGGTTTTAGGAAGTACAATAGACAATGCTTCATTTCTGTTTTAATTATTTTAAAAATTTAAACTAGATTATATTTCCATGTCCCTTAACCCTCTAACCGGCCTAAGCTTTTTTGCAATGAAATTTATACCATGTGTTCCTCACGAAAAATAAACAATAAGTTCTTCTACAAAATTTTTTTTCGTTGCCTACTTTAGGCGATATGGGCCAAAACAGTTTAAGGGTCAATCTCAAAAACTAGCGCATAAAAATTAATAGGCTTAGGGACAAATTATTTCTCTTACCAAGATATAATTGCAATAAAAAAATTACATTTTTTGTGCTGTTACTTAAGAGGATGTAGCGATTTTCGTTTTTTGAAAAATGCGAAATTGAGCGAAAATGCACCAAAACTTCAATATATATTATTCAAACTTATAAGCTTTGCTACCTATACCAAATATATTCTTTTTACCAAATTTCAAAAAAATCCGTCCATTCGCTTTGAAGTTAAGGCGATGTCCTTTAAAGGTGTCCTTATGGAATCCTGTGCGTCCTTGGAACTTTTTGAATAGCTTAAGCTCCAATCTCACTTCGTGGTCACTATCAATTGTTTTAGTCAATTTAAATATGTTTTTAAGATTTTTGAAACTTTTGGTTATTTTAAAATATTTAATTTTTGAAATTTTACGAAATTTTATCTTTGACACTTTCTCGCTTCCTAACCGTGCATTGTATACAAAAAAATTCTTCACAAAAAATTTTATAAATTTTGTTTTCTGTTGAAAAAGTATAATTTCTTATTATAAAATACCCCTTTGACGCATTTCTGGTCAATTTAATATACCCCGCCTGGAGCCGGGCTTGCCGGTTAGAGGGTTAAGACAAGGTTGCATTTGTTTTAAAACTGTGTCACACAATTGACATATTAATTCTGCAAGAACTCTAGCTTTTCTTACTTCTCTCAAGAGAGTGGTTCAAAACCACATCAATTCTACGACATGTTCCACTAGAATACCATGTAACCAGAACCCGTTTCAATGAAATAAAATTTTTATTCGAATTAAAAAAATAACCAAAAAGCAGAAAATGAAAGTTAAAAAATTTAAATTTATATGCAATTTGACATCTATAACCAAAAAAAGTTTTATTAAAAAGAGCTTCATAAAAATAATTCACTTTGGGAAGAAAACTTCATTAGCTTACTGAAAATTTTCATTAAAACTCGTCTGACGAAATGCTATCTGCGTAACTCGTCGCAACCCAAAAATCGTTCAGCAGTTTTTTCTGCCATTTTCAATCAAATTTTAGTAGCTTTAGAAAAATTTTTGCAGACCTTTGTCTACTAAGAAAATTTTTAATTAAAAAAACCTCAGATTCCAAAACTTCAACCTTAGAATATTGAAATTTGTTTTAAATATAGCGAGTTTATATGTCACGTTGATATTTAACAAAAACAGGCAGATCTTTGTGTTTTTATTTATAAAAACTTAAGGAAAAACATTAATTTTGTATTAAACGATTAATCGCCAATTTTCTCGATTAACCGACCCGAATAACCGGTTAATCAATTTTGGGCATTTTTCGAATAATGCATTAACCGGTTAACCGCCTACGTCGAATAACACTGTGAGACAAATGGTAGGGGTCAGTGATCGGGAAGGGTTCAAACTACCGGGGAAAGTTATATCGGTAAAAAAGAAGTTATACGTGTCCCGGCGTTTCGCTGGGTCACCCCTAGGAATCGAGATATATCGATTTGACCTTTGGTGGTTTTTTTTTGACATAACTGGAGAACCAATAGTCCGATTTTGCTCAAACAATTTTAAAAAAATTAAAAATTACAATTCCTTTAATCTGTTCATATAACGTTTTTCTATAACTCAACAGTTTTGCCGGTAAAAATAAATGTATGAAGAAAAAAATATTTTTTGCCTAAAATATTAAAAAAAAGTAATAAAAAAAAGGTTATTGATTTTTATGGTAGCGGTAACAAATATTTAAAATTGTTTGAGAAAATCGGACTAGTGGTTCTCGAGTTATGTCAAAAAAAAAAAATATATCTCGATTCCTAGGGGTGACCCAGCGAAACGCCGGGACACGTATAACTTGTTTTTGACCGATATAACATTTCCCGTTGGTTTCATCCCATCCCGATTTTGACTGTCGTATAGTGGGTTATTTTGTAATTCGCAACGCCTTGCGTTGCGTTGTTTTCCATACAAATTGTTTTTGTAACAATAACAATTTACACACAAATCAACGCAACGCAAGGCGTTGCGTTTTACAAAATAACCCACTAAATTAATTTTGTAGTTTTCAGCTCAAAACCTAAAAATGGCAAAAACTACTAGTTTTTGCCAAGTCTAAATATACTATTAACAAAAGTTTTTCCTGTTTTTGGCTTAAAATAAAATTTGTTAATTTTAACACTTTTTTTTGTCAAATTTAACAAATCAATTTAAGTAAAAAATGTCTCTGTAATTATACTGAGTCGTAGAATTTATTCAAATTTAGGGTCTCGCGACCAGAGAAACAAGCCGATCAAAATAATCGGCGGCGGCGGCGCAAGCAAAAAATCGGCGGCGGCGGCGGCGATTAAGGTTGAGCCGGAAAAAATCGGCGGCGGCGGCGCAACCAAATAATCGGCGGCGGCGGCGGCTTGATCGGCTTGATAGAACATTATACACGTAATTTAAAGATGTTTAAGGTTTTTTCCAAAATATAGCAGTAGAAAATTGTACAAAAAATTTGGAATTATCAAATAAAAAATTATTTTAAGTTAAATTCATTGATAAAAATTACAAATTTAGGATTTTTAGTTTTTGAACGGACCTAGAAGGTGAGATAGTTGGGCTTTCCAAATATATACATATGTTTATACATATATTCAACAAAATTGTGTGGAAATATTTTCAAATAAAACTGATTTTCTTAATTTTTTCTTATTTTGATTAATTTCGACGGCTTTTAATTACAATATTTTGTTAAAAAATTTGTTATTCTTAATTCAGAGTAAAATGAAGTTCTACTTTAATCGCTTTAAAATTGTCAAAGTTATACATTTATTTATAAACATGGAATCTCTGCATTTATAAGAAAATTTAAAAAGTTAACCTTAATGAGTGTGCAAACAAGAACATCGAGATGTCTTATAATAGCTGAAATTAAATGTTTAGAAAAATTACGATAACTTTATCAATTTTCAATTAATTTAAACAAAAGAATCTGATTTTACTAAAAAATAAACCCACTTTCAGAATAAATTACAATAGTAAAGAATTTTTTAATACTGTAAAAAAGCTGTCAATATTTTTTAAAAAAAACTTTCAACATATTTCAGTTACAAATAAATAATTCTATATACAAAATATTCCTTTTACTTTCACCAAGCTTTTTAAAACACGAAATAAAACGAAGAAAATAATTCGGATGTGGATCACAGAAGAGCAAAAAAATTCGGAATGTTTCACTTAGGAATTTTTTTATGTGGATTCGGAACTTAGAAATAAACAAACTCTATTTTCACTCAAAATTAAATGTGTTTTTAGAATAAACTACAAAAAAATATGGTTCGAAAAAAATTATGCTCGAAAAGATGTCAAAGTTGAAAAACTTAAAAGAAAAGTAAAAACATTCAGATATTCACCCCTGTTCTGAGTCCCGAAACTTTTTAATTAGAGTTGATTTGTAAAATCACACGGAATTAAAAATTTCGAAAATTTGCTGTTCCTACCAAATTTTAATATTCATAGACTAATTTTAAAATAAATTATTATATAATAATTGTTGTTAAAAAATATATATTCGTTTCACTATCATCAAGCTTTTTCTACACAAAATAAAACGAAAAAAATAACTCGGATGTGGATCACGGAACAGCAAAAAAATCCGGAATGTTTCACTTTAGAATTTTTTTGTGAATTCGGAACTCAGAATAGCGTCGATTATTGTAAATATCTCCCCAATTTTATAAGTCGGCCGAGAAATAACTTACTTAACATTTTTTTCGTCCGCAATGTCTTAAAAATGTGTCTTTTGATAATAATTTTAGGTGTACTACTGAAATTTCTGAAAAAATGTGATGTGATCTACTTAACCAAACCTGCGACCATAGCTTCGAATGAATTAATTCTTTAATTCACTTTTGGATTTTTAATTAAAATTTACTAATATATCATTCGTTTATACCATTCCTTATGAATTCATTCACTGGCATCATTCTTTTAATTTTTATACATAGTGAATGAATTCTTTAATGAATTCATTATTTTTATAATTATCTTCACGTTTTATTCGGTTTTTAAAATATTAAAACAAATGTTTGCGTCTTTAAATTTTGGTTAATTACCTTCATTATTTTTATTATTTTATATCAATATTAAATCCCTAAAATAAGCCACATTTTTATTTAATTTGTAATTATAAACTAAAGTGTTGCAGAATCATTGGTATATTCATACCTTAGTCTTTTACGGATTGAATAAAATTACTTGATTGATAAGCCATTTTGTAAAAGATTAGAATTAATGAAAAAAAAAAATAGGAAAATTCTGTGATACTAGTCCTTAGGTTAAACTGTGATTTATTAGGTTGTAATTATTCAATTTTAAATAAAATACTTGACAATGTAAATAAGTAAAATCAAATTAATAAAATTCGCACTCCAGAAGAAGTTGAAATACCGTCAACGAAACGTCGAGTGAAAAGGATGAAATAATTTGATTTTTATTTCATTTTAACATTTAATTGACCATAATTAGCCCGTGGATAGAAAATTCTATAAATAAAGTATTGGTCACAAAATAAACTCGAAGAAATTAATTATTTAAATTGATTGTAATTCTATAAGGAATGTATTCAACATAAGAATGCATTCTATTTAATATTAAACTTTGGAAATGAAACATATGAATTAATTATAAAGGAATGGTTTGATGGAATGATATATATTCAATTTCTAAAGCTGAATTCGGTTTTGTGCGAATTAAGCTAAAATTGCATATCCTAATTTCAGCGAAATATGTCAGAAGTTTTCAAGCAAAACTTCCAACTTAAGAAATATTTATGACAAAAATCCTTCTTAGCTCTGACTACAAAACTGGTTCTTTTATTTCTTTTGAACTAAAAAAAATACTCTTGATGGTTCAGGAAATGATGAAGTAGAAAATTTGTTTTAAAAATGACATTTGTTTTTAATTTTTTTATTTTGGAAAATTGATATTTCCAGCCGAAATGAGCCGAAAAAAATCGGCGGCGGCGGCTGAGGCAAAAATGACCGGCGGCGGCGGCTTAAACGGCTCACGGCGGCTGGCTTGTTTTTCTGCTCGCGACCCTCCCCGGGCCTAATCCATATCATGTGAGGGCATATAAGGGCACTCCAATGGAGTAAATATTTTGTCCGCTTTGCTCTATCTAGCTTAGTTTTCGAGATATGGGTCATTTTATGAAGTGGAAAATTTTTATTAAAACTTTCCGAGGGTCCAAGGCCCCGCCAAGGTCCGCTTTTGGATAGAGATATCCCCTTTCTCTGGGGTATTACACGGTTAGATGTAGTCGAAATTTTCATCAATGTTGCTCTATCTCTTAGTTTTCGAGATATGGGCCATTTTAAAAAATCGGGAGGGAAAGAAATGGCGCCATCTTTAAAACTGCGGGTACATTGGTGAAAATTAACACTCAAAATTAAAGTACTGCGGATTTTTAGTATAGTGTTAAATGAAGATAACTAAAATATTTGCTTAAATCAGTGTTTCAACTAAAAATTTGTTAAAAATTAGTCAAATCGATTTGAAGCCGGTTTGACAGATTTTTCTAATGACGTATTATTTTAAGTGTACCTATAAAAAAATTACAAAGTTGACTTCGTTATTTTTGCAGTTCCTTTTTGCGTGTATGTATCTGTTGAAATTCTTGGAAAATATACCTTTTAGCCGACGTTAGCCGCCGCCAGTCGACACTATTTTTTTAGCAAGCCGCCGCCGATGCGTTTGCGGCTCAACTCTAAAAATCAAACGCCGCCGACCATTTTAGCCATTAGCCGTCGCCAGCCGAGAGAATGGACCGGCTTGTATCTCTGATCCGAACTCAGAATTAGGCTTAGAAGACGTTTCATACTATTTTTGCGGGCTATTTCATTTCTCATTTCATTTCTTATCCAATAAAATTAAAACTTTAAACTACTATACTCGTATGACTTCACCAAATCCAAACAACGCCAAACCATTTGGGAAAAGGATCACAAAATGAAAAATTTTGGGTTAAACAGCTGACCCTTTCTTTACAATAAAACTGGAACAAAATTAATAAACAAATAAACCCAATTTTGTTTTAACGAGTTTAAAGCGAGAAAAAAATTTTACATTTTTTGGATTTTTAGGTTTGCTCCTAGGAAAATATATAAAAATTGTTATCGATTGAAAGGTATTTGAAGACCTACTAAATGCTCATTATAGCAGGGTTATTTATTATTTTCAATTAACATAACTAAAATTTAACTCAAATACAACAAAAATGTTCAATATTTAACAGTTTTACTTTTACTAGTATTCAGTAAAAAAAACTGCTGGTATCAACAGTTTTATCTGCAATGTAATTTTTAACTAATTTATAGTAGTGCTAGCGAAATTTTTATACACCCAGAAAACAGATTTGGTGGTTTTTTGTTATATATTTTTATTTTTTTATTATTCTTCTTTGTTTAAAGTAAAATGTAATTATTATTATTTATTAATAGATATAATAAATACATTTTTTTAATTAGATTTTTGTAAATTAAATATCTATAAATGGCATAACTTAAAGTTGTTAGCCAGCTGATTAATAAATCTTTAAAAGATACTCACAATTTTCATATAAATATAATTAAAATTTTCGTTAATTTACGTTAATTTAAAGTTAACAATAATATTCTTTTTATATCGTATATTACAATGGATTTATAATTCATTAATTGTTAGATTTCATAATTCAATGAAACAAATAAATTTTATATGTATTAATTTAAAATATAAATATAGTTATGAAACACTAACAAAATATTAATGCACAATTTCTTTTATAAAGCTATGAGATGAATCTGTCGAATTCTGCATAATAAGAGATCAGTTGTCACACTCTTAAAAGTAGTTATAACTTTTAAAAAATGTTTGTAACTTTAGACAAATAACAAAAAACGAATGTAATTATATATGCGCAATGCAGTGTATTCGTATTCCTATTCATATTTTCTTTTGTTATTTTCACCTGGTTTCTTAAGGTTATTACTTCCTCAATTTGCCAGGCGATTTCCGATTTAAGCGCACGCAATTGTACTAAAATCAACTCTACCAACATATTATTTATACGATCAGTCGCGTTATCTTCCGGTTCGAAAAATCTTGATGGTAAATACGGCACTAAATTGATTTTCACGTCTTCAGAGTAGGTTAATTTTAACTGTTTTTTTAGGGTTATCAGTTCCTCTGCTCGCCTGAATGTTTGGTGTTTAATCGCACGCACTTTTCCTAAAATCTCTGCAAACATCTTTGTTTCATCAGTCGCATTATCATCCAGTTTTACAGCTTTTAAAGGTAAAAGATTCTCTAAATTGGTGCTCATGTCTTCAGTGTAAGTAACTTCCAAGTGGTTTCTTAGGGTTGCCCATTCCTTTGTTAGCGTGCGCATTTCCTGTGCTAGCGCAAGCATTTCTCCTAAAACATAATCCATCATCTTATTTGTACTATCAATGTTATATTAGAAAACTGAAATGTCGGTTGAAAATCCAAAAACGTTAGTGTATTGATGAAGCGTCCTGCTCGCTTGTTGAAATATTTCGTATTTAAAAATAGCTACCAAATGTTTATTAACGCGTATAAACTAAAACACAAGTGATCGTTGTGTGTGGTTATTAAAGACTAAATTATCGGAAAAAAATGCGAAACTTATATACAGAATAATAAATCCTTAAACCGCGCTAGAACTGTAAGAATAAGGAATAATCCTTATTCGAAACAGGTAGATTAAATGTGTAATAAAACCAGGAGTGATTAAAAACTGTTTACGATGATCTACCTAGTATTTACCTACTGTATGGATTATCCAAATGAAATGCATTTTCAAAAGATTCATAATTACAATAGCATTTTGTAAACAAAAGCCATAAAAGTGTTATGATAATTAGGAAATTCCCATAATCTCCCAAATGCACATTTCAGAAAATAGTTAAGAATTCAAATTGCATGTTTAAGTTAATTGCAAATCTGGCATGGCTAATAAAATTATGTATTCGTTAGGGTATTCAGTTAATCGAATTTTTTTTATTCGCGTTTTTTTTTCTTAACCAAATAATCGAATAAAATTTCAAAATTATCGATTAATCGAAAAAAAAAAATTGGAGAAAATTACTCTGCAGACCTTTCCTGTAAATTTTTCATTTCATAAAGATACACCCTCGAAACAATTCCGTTGTGACAACCGAATTTTTTCCAACCGAATTGGCTCGGTTGCTGCAACCTCGCAATTCGGTTGTGGGAACCGAATTGAAATCGAGTTCGGTTGCCACAACGAAATTGTTCTGAGAGTGTAAGCCTGGGTTAGCCAGACGTAAATGTACCGTTTTTGAATACATTCACTGAGTTAAATAAGAATAGATCAGCTCGCAATATGATTTTTGTCTCTTTTGTATGTATTGAACACATAAAAAAGATAGAGAAATTCTGTTGAGAATAGATTTTCAATCTACGTTTAAGTCCCTTCCTAGCTTTATTTGATTTTAGTAATTATTTCGCAGGGAATTAAAAAAAACGATGTGACTAGCTGTCAAAATTGTTTCAAAGCGTGTTGGCTTAATTGGCTTCTGAAGAAATCATATGTATGAAAAGTTATTTGTTCTCATTAAAATATTTTTGGATTTCAAAAAAATTAATTTTGCCTCCCCTATTAAAAAAATTAATGACGTACAATATACAATAGGCTGGTTCATAAAAAACAAAAGTTGGATTTTGGTATGGGTCAGCCCGAATATATATTAAGCACCGTGAAAAATTAACACATGATTTTTTTAAATTTTTTTTATTAAGGTTTAGGGGTCGCTACCGGGCCCCAAAGGTTGGTATTTTTGAGAAAAATCGCTGCATCTATTCTTTTTTTCTTCAGTGTCTATTAAAGTAAAACCCAAAATTTATTTTTATGAAAGCCATAATTGAATGAAGAATTGTAAAAAAAAAAAATGGTGTAAGATTTTTTTCAGAACCTCTTTCTAAAGCGATTTGGCTACTCTTGTCCGTCCGTCCGTCTGTTTGTACACGGAACACGGTGGAAAAATTTATAGCATTAAACACGAAGGTATTTGTTTACATTCGTCTTCCCAGGAAAATATTTTGCAATCGGTTACCAATCACACTAGTTCTGGAAGTGATTCCGCTAGAACCGATTCCATGGAACTAGTTCTGTAACCCGTTCCATGGATCTTATATGCAAGATATTACTGAAGGAGAATCAGTTTTAGAACTAGTTCTCGAACTAGTTCCAGAAATTATAGAACTAATTCCAAAAGCTCTAGAACTAGTTCCAGAACTCATTCTAAGGCAACCGGTTCCAGTTTGGGTGCCTTAGAAGCGATTGCTTTTTCAAAGAAGAATCGTTGACAGTAGAAGGGGTTACAAAGGAAAAGCAGCTTCTTTGGAACAGAAAATTTCTTTGGGTTAATCTAAATAAATTGATAACAAAAGGAATATGGCCTGAAAAACCAATCCCCGCCCAACTCGCCCTTAAATTTTGTATTTATTTATGTCGTCGTAAAAAAAGCATTTTCCTAAGTGCGTTATAATAAGTTAAAATATATTTATAATATAAATTTTATACACATTGATTTTTTTTATTTTATACCTTTATTAATCGTCGTTTACCTCTTCTATACGTGCTTTAATTTGTCTACCTCTAGCAACCGTGCTATATTTATATACTAGCGGGCAAGCCCGCTAGATTTAGCGGCGTGCCTTAGGCCTAGTTTTTGGGATGTCAGTTAAACCGAAAACGAATTTTGTCGTATCGGGAAAGCCCATATGCTGTTTTTTTTAACATTGAAACCCATAATTTAAATCTAAATCAATTTTGGAGAGAAGCGTGACCCAGTTGACAAAGGATACCGCGTCTATATTTCTGGATAAGTTTTCTTTGTGGAAAAAGTTAAATAATTAATTTCGAAGGTTAATTATTAAAAAAGTTCATATATTGTAAAAAGTTTCCTAACTAAATAGTTTTCCAAGTTTAAATTGTGAATCTAATATTTTTCTATTTCTGCATAAAATCCTCTTCAAAATCCAAAAGCGTTTCTCGAGAAAAGAGTGAATATAATTTATAATCGAGTTTAGGGTAATTCGGATAAACTTGGACATTAAATTATAAGGGATTTTGGATATTCGGAAATATAGAATACAAAAAGGCATAAACATTTTGATGTATATGCTATGGTACTTTTTATGACTTTATAATTAGTATTTAAAGGGGATTAAAATGGGTGCAATAATAAGTTTTGTATCTTCTTAGCAAATTAAACTATTATTCGCTATTTAACATGATGTAAACACGTAAAGACAGCAGGTGTTACCGTCATGAAGCGATTTTAAAAATTCGTATAGTAAATAGTGTAAGACTTAGTAATTTTTGGTATCTTCTAAGCAAAAGTAACTATATAAAAGCATGAAATTTGGCACGCTTAAAAAATATTTGGTTTTAAAAGACTTTTATGTCCCGATTCTAAGTCTACATTGAAATTTTCTCACGTTTTTTCTTGGTTTATTCTTTGTGAAAACTCTATTTACAATCACGAATTATTATGAAATGATATGTAATATTAACATTTAAAAACAGATATGGAAGGAGGAGATGGAAATTTGTTAGAAACAAAAATTTTATATTTTTTTGAGAGGTGATATTTGAAACTTCATTCTCCTACGAATTTAAACTTTTTTGTTTACTTTTCACCTACTAATTGCAGGAGGACCAAGTAATAAGTCAAGCCGTTTAAAGGAACCTTCTTTCTCTGCGAAGTTTTTAAAAGATCCTTCTCTGGGCGCTTGTTTACAGCACGAAAATACTTGTATTTAAAATTTTATACTTCTAGGAACAAAATAATGGACAGATATAAGGAGACATTTTATACCCCGTTTATTTCTCCATTGGTACTTATACCAATATTTTACCGATCTGTACATATTGAAAACAACCTATATCTTAAGTATCAAATCTTTAGCTCAGAAAAGTTTTGCAGTTAATTAAGAAGAATACTTAACGCCTTCTAAACCACCTACTTGCACAAAAAAAAATGTTTGCACAAAAAAAGTTTACACAAAAAAAAAACAAGTTTCCACAACAACAAAAAAAATTTTCAAAAAAAAAAAGTGTTTCCACAAAAAAAAAGTGTTTCAACAAAAAAAAAAAGTTTCCACAAAAAAAATGTTTTCACAAAACAAAAACTGTTTGCACAAAAAAAAAGTTTCCCCAAAAAAAAAAGTTTCCTCAAAAAAAAAGTTTTCACAAAAAAAAACAAATATTTCACAAAAAAAAAAGTTTCCACAAAAAAAAAGTGTTTACAAAAAAACTTTTTGCACAAAAAAAAAGTTTTCACAAAAGAAAATGTTTCCACAAACAAAGTGTTTCCACAAAAAAAAAAACAAAATCCACAAGAAAAATAGTTTCCACAAAAAAATTAGATTAGATTAGAGATTAGATTAGGTTCATGCTATAAGTGCTGCCTGGTTGTCATAGCAACACGAAAATTTTATATGTAGGGAATATATATGAAAATCTAAATGACATATCTACGGAACCACTGGGCCAATTTCGTGCAAACTACACATAAACCATCTACAGACCATCCTCAACGTTGAAATCGGTTGACCCGTTTCCGCAGTTAGTGGTGACATCAAAATGTACACTTCTTTTTATATATATAGATATATATTAGGCCGGGTCGATTTGTGGGGAGGCAAAAAAATCGCCATACCTCTAAAACGAATTCTACTACCCCCCAACTTTGACCCATTTAGAGTGCCCCAATCGAGTCCAAATGTATGACCGACCAGAGAAACAAGCCAGCCGCCGTAAGCCGTTTAAGCCGCCGCCACCGATCATTTTTGCCTCTGCCGCCGCCGCCGATTTTTCTCGGCTCATTTCGGCTGGAAGTATCAATTTTCCAAAATAAAAAAATTAAAAGCAAATGTCATTTTTAAAACAAATTTTCTACTTCATCATTTCCTGAACCATCAAGAGTATTTTTTTTTAGTTAAAAAAAATAAAAGAACCAGTCCCAAGTAAAAAAAAAATGATATGGAGCCATATAAAGTTATATTTAATTATATATAATCATCTATGTAATTAGATATAATTATATCCGAAAAATGAGAACGTCTTATTGTATCATATTGTATCGAATTGTATACAATTGTATACAATTTGGTACAATTTGATACAATTCGATACAATATGATACAATTGTATCCGAATTTTGTTCTTATCCAATTACATATAATTATATCTTTTTGTATAAAATTATATAAAATGTTATAAAAGTGGACATAGTTTGATACAATTATACCTAAATATTAACCCTATATTTTTACCATAATATATATGACCACATCTAACAATATACAAAATTATATTTTTAAATAAAAAAAGATATACAATATCTGGAGATCAGACCTGAGGGATTTCAATTACAATTACTTGTAATTTGTAATTAAAATTACAAGTAATTGTAATTGAAAATTTTCAATTACAAATTACTAGTAATTGTAATTGAAAGTGATTTCAATTACAAATTTCAATTACATTTAGAATTAAAAAGTGTTTTTTGTTAAAATTTTGTAGAAAAATCTGACTGGGATAGGTTGCATAGGCATGGATGCGTATAAAAAGAATACGTCATGTTGGGATTACCCCAACTTGTGATTTTTGTCATTATTTATTTTCCCAAAAAATGTAATTGACATTTTTCAAATTACAAATTACTTGTAATTGTTCTTTTTTGAATTACAATTACAAATAATTTGTAATTGTAATTGAGTTTTTTTCAATTACAATTACATGTTATTGTGTAAATGAATGTGTAATTAATTACAAAATGTAATGATTAACCCCCAGGTCTACTGGATATCCTATAATTTCGATAAATCTTCCATTACTTTTATCCAGATTTACCATGACAGTGCATTAAACATGAACAAATTTTTCTTTGTTTTTAGTAATTTTAAAATAAGTTTAACAACACTGAAATTTTTAACTTAATAGGATTGTGATATACAACCAAGATATAAGAGATCAGTCAAGTGTGCGTTATAGTATAGAAAATTCCATATTAAAGCTTCAGTATTGTTAATTTTATGGGCGCGTTAGCCATTTTGACTCACGCTCCTAAACAAAAACAAATTACTCACGCACGAGCATTTCGTGTCTTACTCACGCAGACATGAGTATATTAAAAACTTACTCACAATCACAAAATTCTCACGCAAAACAGTAAAAATTACTAAAAACATATGATTAGGGTTACCACCTTTTTTTTTTGGAAATAAAGTACATTGGTTATAAAAGGTTAAAAAAATAAAGTACACAACATCAAAATAAAGTACAATTTAGTTTTCTTTATTGTTAAATTTAAAGGCATATTTTTTATTGCTTTTCGCAAGTTTTATCAAATAATTATCATTACTAAACAATTGCACAGCATCATTACAGTCTATATTTAAGTTAAAATAAATTAAAAGTTCATTTTTTATCAGATTCAGAGACGCTTTGTTTCTTTCGTCGCGCCATTTGCTATTCATTACAGAAAAAACTCTTTCTGTAAATGCTGACGTGGCAGGGATAGATAGTAGAAACGAAATTACTTTGTACAAATTCAATAAATTATCATCAGTCTTCTTGAATAATTCTCGCCATTTATTTGCAGTAGACAATTCTGCAAAACCCTCAGAACTGTATATTTAGGCATAAATTTTGTTTAATACCACAACTTCTCCATAAAGTTCATCCATATTTATTTTAAGTTTCTGCAAATTTAAATTTTCAATTATGTTAACAATATTATCAAATTCAATATTGCTCTTTAAATTTATATTGCTAATTGTAAATAACCAGTTTGTATTATTGAAATCAAACCATTTATGCAGGTACTCTAAGGCTTTATCAATAAATAATACAAAATTCATGTGAATTTCTCTTGTCAGTTCCGTTGAAGACAAAATTTTAATTCTTTTGCCTGTTTCATAGCCAAAAAAGAGATCTTGTTTTCTTTGTGTTAGTCCATTTCTTAGATTGACCATTATTCCATGAATATCTAAAACTGTTATACAATTGCCTTCTAGACATTTTATAGCTTTGTTAAATAAATTTAACATGTGACTGCAAAAATGTAAATAAATTTCAATCATATCATCATCAGTGTTGTTGAGCATCAATAAATTTTTTAAAATCATTGGACAGTTTTCTAAGCTTACAAAATAACTTCTAATAGGTGGCCAATTTAATAATAATGTGTCAACGCATGGCAAAAGAGAGAGCCATCTTGTTCCCACATGGCGTTTAACTTCATGGAAGTCTCCATCTACTGATGCTATAAATCTTTTCAATTCATCTCTTCTTACAGCAGAATGTGAAAAATGAGCATAAATTTTCAAAATAACATTTTCAATGTCATATGATAAAAAGCTCATGGCATGTTTCACGCAATTATGAACTATGTGTGCATGACAATTTCCTTTAATCAAACCTGGTACCAAATCTCTCATATTTGTAAATAAAGAATGGTTGACACCAAAATTAGCATTTGTATTGTCTGCACTTAGCGCAGATACATTATGAAAAGATAATTGGTATCGCTCCAATGAGTTTTGAATTGCTTCAAACATACCATCAGCTGACTCGTTGCTATTTTCATAAAAATCTATTAACTTGTTTTGAATACCATTTTTGGCAGTAAAATATTGTATCACTAATGGGAACAGTTTTATATTTTTTTTTGTTAGAGGCGTCTGTTTGTAAACAGTAATATAAATTCCCTGTATTTATTTCATCTATTACATTTTGTAAAGCATATGGTCCCAACACCTCTGTAACTAGTGCTTCCATTTTTGTTCTAGCTAGACGAATTCCTGTAGCTGCACTTGAATTGACATAAATAGTTTTATTCAATTTTATAGTGCAATCCATGCTATTGTAGGATAAATTATGTTTTACAGTGTGATATGTTAGGGCTAACTCAGCTGCAACGTTTCCTTTATCACTGCTGAATGAATTTTTAGACGATGTGGAAGCAGGAGAGGTGCCTATAAATTTTTCAAGAAGTCCAGATGTTTTCTTCGTTTCTGATTTTAATTTGTGTTGCTTTGTTTGCAGGTGTTGTTTAACCTGAAAATAATATGAATAATCCTTTCATCATTTGACATTCGTTATACTACAAACACACTTACTTGTCCAATTCCAGCTGAAGCAATTCCAAATATTATTCCACACAATTTGCATTTTCCGTTATATTCATTTTGGGGATCTTTGGTTAGCCAATCACCGTATTCAATTTCCCATTGATTTTTGTACTTCTGCAACCGTTTATTCTTCTGTTTTATTGCATCAATTTTTTTCGGGTTTTTTTTTGGGGTAACATATTCAGAATCACTTTCATCCGTTTCATCTTCAAGATTACGTTTTGTAGGAGTATTTTCCTTACTAGAATACTTGTCCATTGTTTATTTTTTTATCATATATCTATAAAAACTATTAATCGTATTCTTAGAAGAAATAATACAGTAAGAATTTCTTATTGCACTCAAATAAAACAAAAAACAAAACAAACAGGTGAAATAGTGCTGCCAGATTATCTTTTCGGAAAAATCGTCAAAATTTTACCCTACGGCTACACCTAACATAATAAAAAGCAATTTATGTTGAGTGGAGATATGGTCTTCAAAATGAATAGAGAATCATATAAAAGACTTTAACAAATCGTCATTCAGAAAAAAACTATTTTATTCCGTTCATTACGACCTGATTAAAATAATCGGAATTTGTTTTTAATTCAAGATAAATCAAACCATGCGAAATATAGTACTTTCGCGTACTTTATTGTTCTAATAAAGTATATAGTACAACTACTCGAAATAAAGTACAATACTATATTATATAGTACGGGTGGCAAGCCTACATATGATGCAAAAAATAAACTCACACACGAATCATGCACGGGTTATATATTCTTACTCACGCTCATGTACGAATTATATATTCTCACGCTCACGGGCGAATTATTTTGGTATAGTAATTATTACTCACGATCACTTGTGAATAACTTCACTCACGATCGTGTCATTCGCCAATCCCTAGTAATTACAAAATCTAAAACTAGTTCCAAATCATTTTTATTATGGAACCACATTTAATACAATACGGTTTTAAAAGGACCTTATACATATATTTTTATATAAAATCACTTTGAAAAAATTGCTAATGTGGGATGATATATAATTATAGATGATTTTATAAAGAACGTTATATCGTTATATATAAAAGAAATCATGAAATACTGTAGATATGAAACCATACTAAGTTATATATGGGTTCATATGCGTCAATATATAATCATATATAACACCTATTATATAATATTTCTTAAATGGCAAATATAACACCTATTATATAATATTTCTTATATTATTATGTATAGTGTCATACTAAATTATATATAAATGTATATGTAATTATATCTTTTATATATTACTTTGTGTACTTATATATAGCACATACACTTATATGTAGGCCAGTATGTAATAATATAAAATCACATTTGTCTCAATATTAAAACCTTTGAGGAAAAAATATTTAATATATGACTATATAAAAGTCTATATGCTTCAATTTAAAAGCATATGTGGCCATATCTACCTATAAGTTACTATATGTAATTACATAAAATAATATATGATTATATCAAAACTTTTTTACTCGGGGTTTTATAGTCAGAGCTAAGAAGGATTTTTGTCATAAATATTTCTTAAGTTGGAAGTTTTGCTTGAAAACTTCTGACAGATTTCGCTGAAATTTGGATATGCAATAGAGGAGAGAATCCAAATGAACAATATACATATATACTTTTCAAATGACCAAGTGTAGATTGTAGACGGAGCATCGAAAGAATTGATTCAATTTTAGGTTAATTCGCACAAAACCGAATTCAGCTTTAGAAATTAAATATATATCATTCCATCAAAACATTCCTTTATAATTAATTCATAGGTTTCATTCCCAAATTTTAATATTAAATAGAATGCATTCTTATGTTGAATACATTCCTTATAGAATTACAATCAATTTAAATAATTAATTTTTTCATTAATTCTAATCTTTTACAAAATGGCTCATCAAAATTGTCATTTTATTAAATCAGTAAAAGATCTAAGGTATGAATATACTAATGATTCTGACAACACTTTAGTTTATAATTACAAATTAAATAAAAATGTGGCTTATTTTAGGGATTTAATATTAATATCATATACACAACCCATAAAAATAATTAAAAACGCAACATTTATTTTAAACTTTTACAAACCGAATGAAACGTGAAAGATCATTATAAAAAGAATTAATTCATGAAAAAATTCATTCACTATGCATGAAAATTAAAAGAATGAAGCCAGTGAATGAATTCATAAGGAATGGTATAATCGTAAGATATATTAGTAAATTTTAATTAAAAGTCCAAAAGTGAATTAAAGAATTAATTCATTCGAATTTATGGTCGTAGGTTTGGTTAAGTAGATCCAGAGCTTTGAAGAATTAATTCCTTAATTCAATTTTTCAATTCTGAATTAAAAATTCGATGAATTATTTCACTAAGCACCATATATTGAATGGAATTAATTCATATTTGCTTTCGTTCGATTTATTTTGTTACGAATTAATTCAATTGCAATAGTTCTTTTTATTAAATCAAATGAATTAATTCACCGGTGAACGCGTTCAATTTTATAAATCGAAAGGAAAAAAAAGTGAATTAATTCCTTACGGAATTAATACATTCCTTATAGAATTAATTCACCACTGAATTCATTCAATTTCATTTTCATTCAGTGAATTAAAAAAAAAATAAAATTACATTCAGTGAATTAAAAAAAAAAAAATAAGTTCACTGAATTGAAAAAAAATAAAATAAGTTCACTGAATTCAAAGCCTGTTTTCTGCCGTTCAGTAGAAGAAAACAATAATGTACAAATAAAAGTTTAAAATAAGCAATTTTACAGCGTGTGCTAGCAACAAATTAGAAACCGGATGCTGTTTATCAACCTACATGATTCAAAAATAAAGACTTACTATTAAAAATAAAAACTTTACAGATATAGATAAATTTGGAAAAAAATATAACTATATAACTAGTTTGAAAAATTAATAGTTATATTTTTTTCCAAATTTATCTATATCTGTAAAGTTTTTATTTTTAATAGTAAAATGCTTTATTTTTGAATCATGTAGGTTGATAAACAGCATCCGGTTTCTAATTTGTTGCTAGCACACGCTGTAAAATTGCTTATTTAAAACTTTTATTTGTACATTATTGTTTTCTTCTACTGAACGGCAGAAAACAGGCTTTGAATTCAGTGAACTTATTTTATTTTTTTTTAATTCAGTGAACTTATTTTATTTTTTTTTTCAATTCAGTGAACTTATTATTTTTTTTTAATTCACTGAATGTAATTTTATTTTTTTTAATTCACTGAATGAAAATTAAATTGAATGAATTCAGTGGTGAATTAATTCACTTTTTTTTTCGTTCGATTTATAAAATTGAACGCGTTCACCGGTGAATTAATTCATTTGATTTAATAAAAAGAACTATTGCAATTGAATTAATTATTTGAATTTGTTGTTTGATGAACGCATTCAGTTGAATGAATTCAGTGAATTACTTAAGAAAAGGAATTCACTCAATTCTAGAGAAAATTGAATTCGATTGGTAGTGAATTCATTCAAAAAGGAATTAATTCTTCAAAGCTCTGAGTAGATCACATCACATTTTTCAGAACTTTCAGTACACCTGAAATTATTATCAAAAGACACATTTTTAAGACATTGCGGACGAAGATATTTACAATAATCGACACTGTTCTGAGTTCCGCATCCACAAAAAAATTCTAAAGTGAAACATTCCGAATTTTTTTTGCTGTTCCGTGATCCACATCCGAATTTTTTTTTTCGTTTTATTTCGTGTAGAAAAAGCTTGATGATAGTGAAACGAATATATATTTTTTAACAACAATTATAATATAATAATTTATTTTAAAATTAGTCTATGAATATTAAAATTTGGTAGAAACAACAAATTTTCGAAATTTTTAATTCCGTGTGATTTTACAAATCAACTCTAATTAAAAAGTTTCGGAACTAAGAACAGGGGTGAATATCTGAATTTTTTAACTTTTCTTCTAAGTTTTTCAACTTTGACATCTTTTCGAGCATAATTTTTTTCGAACCATATTTTTTTCAAGTTTATTCTAAAAACACATTTAATTTTGAGTGAAAATAGAGTTTGTTTATTTCTAAGTTCCGAATCCACATAAAAAATTCTAAAGTGAAACATTCCGAATTTTTTTGCTGTTCTGTGATCCGCATCCGAATTATTTTCTTCGTTTTATTTCGTGTTGGAAAAGCTTGGTGAATGTAAATGGAATATTTTGTTGCAAAAATTAATATGTTAAAATTTATTTTAAAATTTGTTGAAACAGTCAATTTCCGACATTTTGAATTTTGTGAGATTTTACAAAACCACTCTAATTACAAAGTTTCGGAATTCAGAACAGGGGTGATAGTGTCAAAACTCTGTTTTTGAGCGACTTCAAGCACTTAACAATTTGAAATTCAGCAATTTTTCAACCGATTTCGAATATTGTAACGTTTTTGGAAAGACAAAAAATTTAGCTTTCTAAATATATATAGATTTATTTATTTGTAACTGAAATATGTTGACAGTTTTTTTTTTTTAAATATTAAAATTAATTTTTTTTTAATCTGTATACTTTGACGGCTTTTTTACAGTATTAAACAATTCTTTACTATTGTAATTCATTCTGAAAGTGCGTTTAGTTCTTAGTAAAATCAGATTCTTTTGTTTAAATTAATTGAAACTTGAAAAAGTTATCGTAATATTTCTAAACATTTAATTTCAGCAACTCGAGATTCTTGTTTGCACAATCATTAAGGTTAATATTTTCAATTTTCTTATAAATGCAGAGATTCCATGTTTATAAAAAAATGTATAACTTTGACAATTTTAAAGCTATTAAAATAGAACTTCATTTTGCCCTGAATAAAGAATAAATTAGATAAAAATTAGTTTTTTTTTTAAACAAAATATTGCAATTAAAAGCCGTCAAAATTAAACAAAATAAGAAAAAATTAAGGAAATCAGTTTTATTTGAAAATATTTCCACACAATTTTGTTGAATATATAATTATATGTATATTTTTGGAAAGCCCAACTATCTCTCCTTCTAGCTCCGTTCAAAAACTAAAAATCCTAAATTTGTAATTTTTATCGATGAATTTAAATTAAAATTATTTTTTATTTGATAATTCCAAATTTTTTGCACAATTTTCTACTGCTATATTTTGGAAAAAACCTTAAACATCTTTAAAATACGTGTATAATGTTCTATCAAGCCGATCAAGCCGCCGCCGCCGCCGATTATTTGGTTGCGCCGCAGCCGCCGATTTTTATCCGGCTCAACCTTAATCGCCGCCGCCGCCGCCGATTTTTTGCTTGAGCCGCCGCCACCGATTATTTTGATCGGCTTGTTTCCCTGTGACCGACCCCTACTAACTTTGGAGGGCCGATCCACCCATGCCAGTGGCACACCCCCTGGAACTCCCCTGGGGGGTTCCCCATACAAACATTTTAAAAAATCACCATTTTTGGCACTTTATTTTATTATTTTTTATTTATTTTATTTATTTTTATTATTTTATTTATTTTTTCTCCTTAGAAATTTATTTAGTTAGAACATATGTAAATGAAAAAATTAATTTAACTTAGTAATAGAAAAGAAAAGATAAAAAATTACTGTTTGAAGTCTTTTTTGCTTTCAAGTCTGGGCAATTTCGCACGGCTCTCTAATGTCGTCGCCATAACAGCCTCTACATTTTCCGGTATAACTCGTTTGGAAACGCTAGCTAGCAATTGAACGTGTCGTTCTGTTTCTTGTATGTGTGATGGAATTTTTGGATCATTAAACGGTGGATCATCTTGATTTAAATATTCTTTCAAAGTATCGTATGGAATGCTTCGCGTGAATGGTGGTTTAAATACGTCATTTATGTCATTCATATTGATCATTTCCGTGTAACTTGTGCAATAAAAGTTTATATCTGGTTTTTTATAAGCTCTAAGTCCCGTTGGGTCGTCAACATCGGTTCGATAGCGTAGAATTATCTTGATAGCACAGTCGCGCTTTTCTTTGCTATCATCAAACAACATTGATAACAAGATATTTTCCGAATGCGCATAATATGAATTATCTGTAATTACTTTATTGACAATTTTGCGTAAACGAGGTTCTAGAAATCTTGACCAACTAATGAATTTGAAAAATAATCTACTACCGTACACGACAGAGCTGTAATACTTGATATTGAAGTACATTGGCACATAACATGTAATTATAAATTCAACCAGTATTCTTAAATTTGCATCTGGATTTTCCGTTGTCACATATAATCGTAATAGTCTAGCGGCCTTGGTGAGCCACCGAGAATGTACAATTTTCCCTGGTTTGATGCATGGGCCATGTCGTATAAGTACTTGGAATCGGTGGAAAATTCAATTTTTTCTGGAGCAGGGGGCATATTTTTCAACTCAATTTTCTGAAAGCCGTTCACCACCTCAAAATATATAAAAATAAAACAATTAAAAACGGTTGACAATTATAATAAATGAGTGATAGCAATAACTTACCGGAAGAGTTTCACAAGTTTCGATTTGACGGCTAAATTTTCCGGTTGCCGATCTTGGTCCAGTGCTGGTTGATTTATCCAAAGCTTCAAACAAATGCCGAAACGGAAGTTCGTTGAAGTGTAGAAGGCAAACGAACCAATGCAATGGTCTTTTTAACAGCAATTCGAATCGTCGTATAATTCCACCGTTTGGGCCAGTGTTTGTTGGCTCACCGTCAGTGCATATGCCAATTAATGCATCCAGTGATATATTTTTATCGTTGAAAAAATCATTTAATTTGGTTGTTTTGTATTCAGCGGTTTCATGTTCCAGTCTTACGTAACCAATCAATTCAGAATTCGGTTCTCTCAAAATAACAAGATGAGGTTCTTTTACCATTCTAGTATGATACTTCTCATCAATTGTATCTCTCGTTAAAGTATCATCTTTTCTGCCATCGAATGAAAATGCTAACAAATTGGTATCATCTAACCGTTTGCGAAGCACTTCTTGTCTGCATTTCTCTTTTTCTCGGCGAACTTTCGATTTATCCATGATGAGAGGTTTGCCATGGATATCTTTCATTTTAAAATCTTGGAAAAGAGCTGTTCCCATTGCTGATGCTACTCTATCAGGCACGCCAAATCTGTCACATACCAAGGCAAAGTTAAAACAATCGTATCTCTGTGTGTATTGTGAACTTGTGCTTATATCCAAATCTTCTTGAACCGGTGGCGGTGCGTATGTTGAATCATCGGGATCTTGGTATGTTGGCATTGATGACATAGTCGTTGCTCCTTGCTCTTCAATTTCCATCGCAAATCCATCCATTGTTAGACTTCTCTGATTATGTTGATCGTGCATACACTCTTTGAGGCGTTCGGGAACCAAACCGCATGCACATGGAGCTGCCTTCAAATCGCATTTACATGTTCCAATGAAAAAAATTGTTTCCAGAGATTTTACATACTCTGTAAATTGTTGGGGTTTGTTTCTTCTCTTGATTTGCTCTTGATATTTGTCAAGCAATCTATTCAATTTATTACATACACTTTTTTTCAGCATTATTTCCATACCAAGTTTTTCCCAAATTCCAATCAACTTATCTTGTACTTGAATAGTGAATGCTTTATAGGACAACTTTTTTTGTTCGCTCAAGTAAAAATAATATCTCAAGATATCCAGATGGGTTGGTAAATTAAGATCAGTCAAATCAGTAGACACACCAAAAACAGTAACATCATGCCTGGGTATATGACTCATTGGGTTTTCGATAGTTGTTGATGTTGTTATTGCTTCATCTTGCGGTGTAGAGGATGGTGGATTCATTGTAAACTTCTTGATTTGGAATGATTTTTTTTTAAATATTTTTTTATCTCAAATTAGCACTTCACACTTCGAGTTCTTCACAACGACTTAATGCATTCACAAAAACTGTTGCGTTATATATGGTCTAGGAGACGAGGTAATAAGAATGAAATGGTAATTTCAATTCTACCTGTAACCGATTTTGTTGTCAAAACTGCCCATAAAGTACTTACATGTAAATTAAACGTTAATCTGACTACAAATTCTGTTAAGCAAGTGCGCCTTTTATTACTTCTGGAAAATCCTTTATGATAATTTTATGCTCAATTCTACCTGTAACCGATTTTGTTGTCAAAACTGCCCATAAAGTACTTACATGTAAATTAAACGTTAATCTGACTACAAATTCTGTTAAGCAAGTGCGCCTTTGATTACTTCTGGAAAATCCTTTATGATAATTTTATGCTCAATTCTACCTGTAACCGATTTAGCTTAAGTAAGTTTACGACATGCAGCTGTGTCTTATGGTGGCTTAAAAAACCCACACAACCTATTTTACGACCTGCAACAGAACGACACGTTCAATTGCTAGCTAGCGTTTCCAAACGAGTTATACCGGAAAATGTAGAGGCTGTTATGGTGACGACATTAGAGAGCCGTGCGATATTGCCCAGACTTGAAAGCAAAAAAGACTTCAAACAGTAATTTTTTTTATTTTCTTTTCTATTACTAAGTTAAATTAATTTTTTCATTTACATATGTTCTGACTAAATAAATTTCTAAAGAGAAAAAATAAATAAAATAATAAAAATAAATAAAATAAATAAAAAATAATAAAATAAAGTGCCAAAAATGGTGATTTTTTAAAATGTTTGTATGGGGAACCCCCCAGGGGAGTTCCAGGGGGTGTGCCACTGGCATGGGTGGATCGGCCCTCCAAAGTTAGTGGGGGTCGGTCATACATTTGGACTCGATTGGGGCACTCTAAATGGGTCAAAGTGGGATTTTTCAAAACTTGACCCTACGGGACAAAAGTCAACAGTTGGGGGGTAGTAGAATTCGTTTTAGAGGTATGGTTCCTTCGGCAAAGTTTCTTATTTTGATCCCTAGTATACGATTTTCACTGATTATTAAATCGACCCGCCCTACTATACATACATATATTGTACGAAATCCCATACAAAGTCTGACTGCGTATGTTAAGTATTTAACTCTTTTAACATATTTTCAATGTCGATAATGTATGGGCCATCTGTCAGATAATATCACTCAGATTCTATTCAAAAATATTTTACCGGTTTCTCGTTTTCATGTTATTATTTTTTAAATCACTTGAACTTTATATCAAAATTTGTTTTTGTAAAACATATTTTCTAATTAAAAATGGATTGTAATTGATTTCGATAAAATCTTAAATGAAATTTAAATTAAACATGAAACTGGGCTATATTTGGTCTTACAAATTAAATTCCATGGTCGAGATCATATTAAATATGACAACATATGTAAAAAGATATATTTAGATATTGGGTCGTATAAAATTTTTTCGAAAGACGAAAATTACGTCTTATTATATATAGTGCCATACAAAGCAATATATAACGAGATATAATTGTATTAAATAATATAAAATAATGTATAACCCGTTTTAATCGGGTAATTACAATAGCATTTTGTAAACAAAATCCATAAAAGTGTTACGATAATTAAGAAATTTTATAAATTTCATAATCTCCCAAATGCACATTTCAGAAAATAGTTAAGAATTCAAATTGCATTTTTAAGTTAATTGCAAATCTGGCATGGCTATAGGCTTGCCAGATCGAAATCGGCAAAAAGCTTGACATTCAGAAGAAAAAGCTTGATTTTTCTTGACATTCAAAAAAAGGCTTGATTTTTCTTGACAATTTAAAATTCAGCAATTTGGAGTTAAAAGCCATTCCTAAGCCCAAAGTTATTACTTCGAAGTAATTGCTAAGTTTTATTTATATGACACATTAGCAACAGCTCGTCAAAATATTGTTCATTAATTTTATTACAATACAATTAGCGTGTTTTTTAATCACCTGGATTTAGAATTTTTCATACAAAAAGTGGATTTATTAAATCCAAAAAAAAGCTGGATTTAATAAATCCATAATAAAAGCACAAATATATGAAACAGCCTATTAATTTAATGTCAGAAAACAATACGAATAAAAATTAAAAGAGAAACAAAAAAATTGAAAAACTAACAAATAAAAGGTTTTTATTAAATTTTTTTTATGAAATATGTTTAGAAAAAAAAACTACACCTCACCACATACATATCTTTAATCTTGGATATGGATAAATAGCTGAAATAGGAATGGCAATTTTTCACTCTACAGTAAGTAATTTAATTAAATCCAATTAGTGAATATTAAATATTGCAATGGAATTTTTCAATTGTGTAAAAATACAAATTGAAGTGATAAAACTGAAAAGTCAGACTGTCTTTCGCTGTTTTATATAAAATATAATTAAAACTTAAAAGTTAAAGTAAAATCCTTCATCATCGGATTCGGTATTAAAAATTAGGGTGAAAGAAGTGTCGGACAGAAAATTCTTTTTAAAATAGGGAGAATCTAACGCCATCTGTTGAGCACTTTTCGAAATACTTTTTGGATTTATTAAATCCAAGTGATTAGAAAAAACGGCTAATATTATTTTTTCTACCACAATAGTAAAATGTTAACATTATTTTGGAACAAAAAAATCAATAAAAGTGTTAACCTTTTTTCGGAACAGAGGTAGTAGTTTTTTTTTTTTTGCTAATATTTAATTTTTCTTATCAATTTGATGGAAAAATTTATAAAATTCCGTTCTAGCTTAACAAATGACATTTTTTCTCTATTCTTGACAAGCATTGAAAAAGCTTGACAATCAAGACAAATCAAGCCCGTCTGGCAACCCTAGATGGCTAATAAAATTATGTATTCGTTAGGGTATTCAGTTAATCGAATTTTTTTATTCGCGTTTTTTTTTCTTTACCAAATAATCGAATAAAACTTGAAAATTATCGATTAATCGAAAAAAAAATCGGATAAAATTACTCCCTGTAAATTTTTCATTTCATAAAGATACACACATAGAAAAAATTTTTCCGTTTTCCAACTGAAATTCGGTTACGTCTACTAAACTAGGTTGGTACAACTGAATAATGGTTATCGCAACAAAATTCGGTTTATACAACTAAATTTAAGTTGTAAAGTGTTGTTTTTTCAAACGCGTCGTATAGACCAAATACAATTAATATTGTCATTAATATGTATTTCTATTAATTCTAATTTAGTAGGTTTGAGGTTAAGAAGAAGAATAAACCTTCCTCAAAAGTTATAAACACATTAAATTTGCAAATCAGACTAGATCTAGTTTCTGCCTTTTTATGGACAGGCTTCATCAGTGATCTTCCATTAAATTGTATTATTGTTTATATTTTTATTGTCAGATTGTCTCTATATGAATAATTTCAGAAATAATCAAACAGACATATACAAACATTCTACTTCAGATTTTCTCTGTTTATCTTCTTATTTCCTCGTTTTTTGTTATTTAGAATGTCTACTAATGTGGAAGTCTTGACATTTTTATATTTTACGAAGTTTCCTAAATAATGTTCAAAAGAATAACAAAAAACATAATTTTTAGACTTAAATTTTCAGCAAATAAATTAACTAAAGTAAAATCTTCTACAAATTTTTTGAGTTATTTTCAGTCTACTAATATTCAGAAAGAGTTTTATTGATTTTAGAAAGGAGTTTTTTCATTTGAAATCGACGAAATGTTAGCAAAACTTTTGCTGAAATTACTATTTTTTTTTTGGAAAAATCAGCTATCTGATTTTCAGCCAACTACTTTTGCTGAAATTACAACGTTTTTTACCAGCACTCTCTTGACTAAAAATTTGCTGACACAACAACAATTTTTTTCTGAATTTACTGACATTTTTTTCAATTGTATAAGTACAACGACTAAAGGGTTTGGGGCTGTGTTTGTGCAGTCGAGTTATATAGCTTTTTCACGTTCTCACTGACCAACCCTACATGAAGTAAAAAGCAAAAAAATCAAAGTTCTTCTGAGCTTAATTATGTTTTCGGATGTTCACAATAAACGCCTAACCGAGCTTAATACTCTGTTCGGTTGTCCACAGTAAAAACTTATAAGTATTTTTTTGAACAACATTTAAGTCTTTTTTCAAAAAAAAAAAATTAAAAAAGGGCGTTTTAAGGATTTAAATGTTCTGCGAATATGTTCGAGAGCAAATTTCACTGATAACATTTCATTTTGGGCATCCGAACTCAGAATTAGGCTCAGAAGACGTTTCATACTATTTTTGCGGGCTATTTCATTTCTCATTTCATATCCAATAAAATTAAAAATTTAAACTACTATACTCGTATGACTTCACCAAATCCAAACAACGCCAAAACGTTTGGGAAAAGGATCACAAAATGAAAAATTTTGGGTTAAACAGCTGACCCTTTCTTTACAATAAAACTGGAACAAAATTAATAAACAAATAAACCCAATTTTGTTTTATCGAGTTTAAAGCGAGAAAAAAATTTTACATTTTTTAGGTTTGCTCCTAGGAAAATATATAAAAATATATAAAAAGAAGACCTATTAAATGCTCATTTGCTCATTATAGCAGGGTTAATTATTATTTTCAATTAACATAACTAAAATTTAAATCAAATACAACAAAAATTTTCAATATTTAACAGTTTTACTTTTATTAGTATTCAGTAAAAAAAACTGCTGGTTTCAACAGTTTTATCTGCAATGTAATTTTTAACTAATTTATAGTAGTGTTAGCGAAATTTTTATACACCCAGAAAACAGATTTGGTGATTTTTTTATATATTTTTATTTTTTTATTATTCTTCTTTGTTTAAAGTAAAATGTAATTATTATTATTATTTATTAATAGATATAATAAATACATTTTTTTAATTAGATTTTTGTAAATTAAATATCTATAAATGGCATAACTTAAAGTTGTTAGCCAGCTGATTAATAAATCTTTAAAAGATACTCACAATTTTCATATAAATATAATTTAAAAAAAAATAAAATTTTCGTTAATTTACGTTAATTTAAAGTTAACAATAATATTCTTTTTATATCGTATATTATAATGGATTTATAATTCATTAATTGTTAAATTTCATAATTCAATGAAACAAATAAATTTTATATGTATTAATTTAAAATATAAATATAGTTATGAAACACTAACAAAATATTAATGCACAATTTCTTTTATAAAGCTATGAGATGAATCTGTCGAATTCTGCATAATAAGAGATCAGTTGTCACACTCTTAAAAGTAGTTATAACTTTTAAAAAATGTTTGTAACTTTAGACAAATAACAAAAAGCGAATGTAATTATATATGCGCAATGCAGTGTATTCGTATTCCTATTCATATTTTCTTTTTCTTTTGTTATTTTCACCTGGTTTCTTAAGGTTATTACTTCCTCAATTTGCCAGGCGATTTCCGATTTAAGCGCACGCAATTGTACTAAAATCAACTCTACCAACATATTATTTATACGATCAGTCGCGTTATCTTCCGGTTCGACAAATCTTGATGGTAAATACGGCACTAAATTGATTTTCACGTCTTCAGAGTAGGTTTCTTTTAACTGTTTTTTTAGGGTTATCAGTTCCTCTGCTCGCCTGAATGTTTGGTGTTTAATCGCACGCACTTTTCCTAAAATCTCTGCAAACATCTTTGTTTCATCAGTCGCATTATCATCCAGTTTTACAGCTTTTAAAGGTAAAAGATTCTCTAAATTGGTGCTCATGTCTTCAGTGTAAGTAACTTCCAAGTGGTTTCTTAGGGTTGCCCATTCCTTTGTTAGCGTGCGCATTTCCTGTGCTAGCGCAAGCATTTCTCCTAAAACATAATCCAACATCTTATTTGTACTATCAATGTTATATTAGAAAACTGAAATGTCGGTTGAAAATCCTAAAACGTTAGTGTATTGATGAAGCGTCCTGTTCGCTTGTTGAAATATTTCGTATTTAAAAATAGCTACCAAATGTTTATTAACGCGTATACAACTAAAACACAAGTGATCGTTGTGTGTGGTTATTAAAGACTAAATTATCGGAAAAAAATGCGAAACTTATATACAGAATAATAAATCCTTAAACCGCGCTAGAACTGTAAGAATAAGGAATAATCCTTATTCGAAACAGGTAGATTAAATGTGTAATAAAACAAGGAGTGATTAAAAACTGTTTACGATGATCTACCTAGTATTTACCTACTGTATGGATTATCCAAATGAAATGCATTTTCAAAAGATTCATAATTACAATAGCATTTTGTAAACAAAAGCCATAAAAGTGTTATGATAATTAGGAAATTCCCATAATCTCCCAAATGCACATTTCAGAAAATAGTTAAGAATTCAAATTGCATGTTTAAGTTAATTGCAAATCTGGCATGGCTAATAAAATTATGTATTCGTTAGGGTATTCAGTTAATCGAATTTTTTTTATTCGCGTTTTTTTTTCTTAACCAAATAATCGAATAAAATTTCAAAATTATCGATTAATCAAAAAAAAAAAATTGGAGAAAATTACTCTGCAGACCTTTCCTGTAAATTTTTCATTTCATAAAGATACACCCTCGAAACAATTCCGTTGTGACAACCGAATTTTTTCCAACCGAATTGGCTCGGTTGCTGCAACCTCGCAATTCGGTTGTGGGAACCGAATTGAAATCGACTTCGGTTGCCACAACGAAATTGTTCTGAGAGTGTAAGCCTGGGTTAGCCAGACGTAAATGTACCGTTTTTGAATACATTCACTGAGTTAAATAAGAATAGATCAGCTCGCAATATGATTTTTGTCTCTTTTGTATGTATTGAACACATAAAAAAGATAGAGAAATTCTGTTGAGAATAGATTTTCAATTTACGTTTAAGTCCCTTCCTAGCTTTATTTGATTTTAGTAATTATTTCGCAAGGAATTAAAAAAAACGTTGTGACTAGCTGTCAAAATTGTTTCAAAGCGTGTTGGCTTAATTGGCTTCTGAAGAAATCATATGTATGAAAAGTTATTTGTTATCATTAAAATATTTTTGGATTTCAAAAAAATTAATTTTGCCTCCCCTATTAAAAAAATTAATGACGTACAATATACAATAGGCTGGTTCATAAAAAACAAAAGTTGGATTTTGGTATGGGTCAGCCCGAATATATATTAAGCACCGTGAAAAATTAACACATGATTTTTTAAAATTTTTTTTATTAATGTTTAGGGGTCGCTACCGGGCCCCAAAGGTTGGTATTTTTGAGAAAAATCGCTGCATCTATTCTTTTTTTCTTCAGTGTCTATTAAAGTAAAACCCAAAATTTATTTTTATGAAAGCCATTATTGAATGAAGAATTGTAAAAAAAAAAAATGGTGTAAGATTTTTTTCAGAACCTCTTTCTGAAGCGATTTGGCTACTCTTGTCCGTCCGTCCGTCTGTTTGTACACGGAACACGGTGGAAAAATTTATAGCATTAAACACGAAGGTATTTGTTTACATTCGTCTTCCCAGGAAAATTTTTTGCAATCGGTTACCAATCACACTAGTTCTGGAAGTGATTCCGCTAGAACCGATTCCATGGAACTAGTTCTGTAACCCGTTCCATGGATCTTATATGCAAGATATTACTGAAGGAGAATCAGTTTTAGAACTAGTTCTCGAACTAGTTCCAGAAATTATAGAACTAATTCCAAAAGCTCTAGAACTAGTTCCAGAACTCATTCTAAGGCAACCGGTTCCAGTTTGGGTGCCTTAGAAGCGATTGCTTTTTCAAAGAAGAATCGTTGACAGTAGAAGGGGTTACAAAGGAAAAGCAGCTTCTTTGGAACAGAAAATGTCTTTGGGTTAATCTAAATAAATTGATAACAAAAGGAATATGGCCTGAAAAACCAATCCCCGCCCAACTCGCCCTTAAATTTTGTATTTATTTATATCGTCGTAAAAAAAGCATTTTCCTAAGTGCGTTATAATAAGTTAAAATATATTTATAATATAAATTTTATACACATTGATTTTTTTTATTTTATACCTTTATTAATCGTCGTTTACCTCTTCTATACGTTCTTTAATTTGTCTACCTCTAGCAACCGTGCTATATTTATATACTAGATTTAGCGGCGTGCCTTAGGCCTAGTTTTTGGGATGTCAGTTAAACCGAAAACGAATTTTGTCGTATCGGGAAAGCCCATGTGCTGTTTTTTTAACATTGAAACCCATAATTTAAATCTAAATCAATTTTGGAGAGAAGCGTGACCCAGTTGACAAAGGATACCGCGTCTATATTTCTGGATAAGTTTTCTTTGTGGAAAAAGTTAAATAATTAATTTCGAAGGTTAATTATTAAAAAAGTTCATATATTGTAAAAAGTTTCCTAACTAAATAGTTTTCCAAGTTTAAATTGTGAATCTAATATTTTTCTATTTCTGCATAAAATCCTCTTCAAAATCCAAAAGCGTTTCTCGAGAAAAGAGTGAATATAATTTATAATCGAGTTTAGGGTAATTCGGATAAACTTGGACATTAAATTATAAGGGATTTTGGATATTCGGAAATATAGAATACAAAAAGGCATAAACATTTTGATGTATATGCTATGGTACTTTTTATGACTTTATAATTAGTATTTAAAGGGGATTAAAATGGGTGCAATAATAAGTTTTGTATCTTCTTAGCAAATTAAACTATTATTCGCTATTTAACATGATGTAAACACGTAAACACAGCAGGTGTTACCGTCATGAAGCGATTTTAAAAATTCGTATAGTAAATAGTGTAAGACTTAGTAATTTTTGGTATCTTCTAAGCAAAAGTAACTATATAAAAGCATGAAATTTGGCACGCTTAAAAAATATTTGGTTTTAGAAGACTTTTATGTCCCGATTCTAAGTCTACATTGAAATTTTCTCACGTTTTTTCTTGGTTTATTCTTTGTGAAAACTCTATTTACAATCACGAATTATTATGAAATGATATGTAATATTAACATTTAAAAACAGATATGGAAGGAGGAGATGGAAATTTGTTAGAAACAAAAATTTTATATTTTTTTGAGAGGTGATATTTGAAACTTCATTCTCCTACGAATTTAAACTTTTTTGTTTACTTCTCACCTACTAATTGCAGGAGGACCAAGTAATAAGTCAAGCCGTTTAAAGGAACCTTCTTTCTCTCAGAAGTTTTTAAAAGATCCTTCTCTGGGCGCTTGTTTACAGCACGAAAATACTTGTATTTAAAATTTTATGCTTCTAGGAACAAAATAATGGACAGATATAAGGAGACATTTTATACCCCGTTTATTTCTCCATTGGTACTTATACCAATATTTTACCGATCTGTACATATTGAAAACAACCTATATCTTAAGTATCAAAAAGTTTACACAAAAAAAAAAACAAGTTTCCACAACAAAAAAAAAATTTTCAAAAAAAAAAGTGTTTCCACAAAAAAAAAGTGTTTCAACAAAAAAAAAAAGTTTCCACAAAAAAAATGTTAGCACAAAACAAAAAGTGTTTGCACAAAAAAAAAGTTTCCCCAAAAAAAATAAGTTTCCTCAAAAAAAAAAGTTTCCACAAAAAAAAAACAAATATTTCACAAAAAAAAAAAGTTTCCAAAAAAAAAAGTGTTTACAAAAAAACTTTTTCCACAAAAAAAAAGTTTTCACAAAAGAAAATGTTTCCACAAACAAAGTGTTTCCACAAAAAAAAACAAAATCCACAAGAAAAATAGTTTCCACAAAAAAAATGTTTCCAAAAAAAAAAACTTTTTCTACAAAAAAAAATATTTCACAAAAAAAAAGGTTCCACAAAAAAAAAGTGTTTCTACAAAAAAAAAATTTAGATGAGATAAATATACAAATAAATTACTAAACTTCGGGGCTTCCCATTTTTTAATTTTATGTGATAAGCAATGTGAAAATTCGGTATGTAAGTGAAAGACGACTCAACAAGTCTTTGTTTGGGAAATAGCTCCACCAAATGCAAAATTAACAAAAAGAGTAAGAAAGTTCAACTATATTTGTTATTTTTAAATTGTTGACACAAACAAGTTAGTTAAAACATCTTACAATTGATTTAATTCCTAAGCAGGTGAGTTATAAGAAGAAAATAGCGTCACCTAAAACTTTAAACTTATATGTAGAAATAAGTCTATAGTCGTGTTTTAAACAAGAGAAGAAAATATAGAATATCTTTAATTCTAAAACGTTTTTTCTTGGTTCTCGTGTAAAAAAATAAAAAGTCTTGTTACGCCCTTTTGCCCTTTAGGTGACGATATATTTTTAAAACATCATAAAAAATTGTTTTTAAAAATACCATTGTATTTTGTACTGTTTTACTGTAGTAGGTCAGCTTACGGATAATTTTTTATAACGGCATCTAGTTCATCGACAGCGGCTACGCGAGAAAGCACTACAATATGGCTAATCGGACAGGTATCACCAGAGCTATGCAAAACCAAACTTCCTACAAAAAAGGATATATTACGTTTATTTTTTTACTATAATAAAATTTTAAATAAAAATTTAGCTGTTAGTCTTGCCGTTGCAAAACTAAGTAATCGTAAAGCAGCTATTGTTTTGACAGAAACAGTTAAACACATTGGTGGGGATCCTTCAGAATATAATATAAGCACTTCCTCTGTTCGCCGACAACGAATTGATTTTCGAAAAAATATGGCCGAGTCTTTAAAAAGCAAGTTTAAGCCTGGCGTTCCACTCACTATTCACTGGGATGGTAAAATGATAGAAGATATCAGCGGAAGTGAAATCGTTGAACGTCTCCCAATTTTGGTATCTGGTATGCGAGTTGATAAACTTCCTGCAGTGCCAAAATTATCTGCTGGAACCGGGGTTGCAGCTGCGTCGGCAGTTTTTGACACAGTGCTAGAATGGAACCTTAACGAAAAAATCAAATGCATGAGCTTTGACACGACTGCCACAAATACTGGAAGAAGAAATGGTGCATGCATTTTGTTAGAGCAAAAAATGGATAAGGATATGCATTGGCTGGCGTGTCGTCATCATATTTTGGAAATAATGCTTGAAGCTGTGTTTCGCCAGACACTTGGTAACTCAACTGGGCCTGAAACGATAATATTTAACAAATTTAAGTTAGCCTGTAGCAAAATTAATCGGAAAAACTATAAATCGGGAATTTCTGATCTTTTTGTTTTAAAAAAAGTGAAAACTATTACAGATGAGTCTATTTGTTTTGTCCAAAATCAGTTAAAAGAGTATCAACCTCGAGATGACTACAAAGAGCTACTGAAGCTATCTCTAATATTTTTAGGAGTTATTCCCGAAACCGGAATATTTTTTGAGCACCTGGAGCTGTTCACCGGGCTAGATGGATGACTAAAACCATATATTGTTTGAAGATTTATTTATTTAGAAATGAATTCCAAATAACAGATAGTGAAGAGTCATCAATTCGAGATATTTGTAGTGAGAATTTACGTCAACTATTGGTTTGTAACTTCTTCGGCGATTTGTGCTCCAAGAAATGATCTACAGCTATTAAAGGACCTAAATTATTATGAAGAAGTAAATGAGTTGATTTCAACTGTATCCATTAAAAAAATTCTTGGTTATCTTTGGTACTTATCAGAAGAACTTATTGCACTCGCTTTTTTTGACGATCAGGTTTTGAATTTTTATTTTCCAAATTTAAAATTCATATGTTTTTGGGAATTTTATTTTAAACAAAAATAAAATTTAAAATATTTATGGATTTTTAAATAAAATTCTGAATTTATCCTTGCCTGCAAATTTCCTAGCTAATTTAAATAAAATTGTCCATATATTTAGCAGTATGTGAAATTTAGCTTACCTAAATTTGGCAGACCATGATTTTCAACTTCATTGAAAATTCTGCTGGCGCAAATACAGGTACTATTTCCTGTTATTTTAGCAGAATTTTGAACTATTTGTACGGGTTTTTTATGAGTGTATTGACTATGTGAAATACAAGGACAGACATTTTTTTCAGTAGTTTGTGTAAATTTTTGTGTTCCCTTTCGCTTTTTTAAGAAAAATGTTTTTAAAATACAAAAGCCATAGTGTATTTCCTTTTTCGTTATTTAGAATTGTCTACTAATGTGGAAGTCTGGACATTTTTATATTTTACGAAGTTTCCTAAATAATGTTCGAAAGAATAACAAAAAACACAATTTTTAGACTTAAATTTTCAGCAAATAAATTAACTAAAGTAAAATCTCTCTACAAAGTTTTTGAGTTTTTTCAGTCTATTAATATTCAGAAAGAGTTCTATTGATTTTAGCAAGGAGTTTTTTCATTTGAAATCGGCGAAATGTTAGCAAAACTTTTGTGGAAATTACTAATTTTTTTTTGTAAAAATCAGCTAGCTGATTTTCAGCAAACTACTTTTGCTGAAATCACAACCTTTTTTACCAGCATTCTCTTGACTAAAAATTTGCTGACACAGCAAAAATTTTTTCCTGACTTTACTGAAATTTTTTTCAATTGTGTAAAGTACAACGACTAAAGGGTTTGGGGCTGTGTTTGTGCAGTCGAGTTATATAGCTTTTTCACGTTCTCACTGGCCAACTCTACATGACGTAAAACGCAAAAAAATCAAAGTTCTTCTGAGCTTAATTATGTTTTCGGATATTCACAATAAACGCCTAACCGAGCTTAATACTGTGTTCTAATGTCCAGAGTAAAAAGTTTTAAGTATTTTTTTGAACAACATTTAAGCCTTTTTTCAAAAAAAAAATTAAAAAAGTCCCCAAAAAAGGGCGTTTTAAGGATTTACATGTTCTGCGAATATGTTCGAGAGCAAATTTCACTGACAACATTTCATTTTGGGCATCCGAACTCAGAATTAGGATCAGAAGACTTTTAATACTATTTTTGCGGGCTATTTCATTTCTCATTTCATTTCTTATCCAATAAAATTAAAAATTTAAACTACTATACTCGTATGACTTCACCAAATCCAAACAACGCCAAAACGTTTGGGAAAAGGATCATAAAATGAAAAATTTTGGGTTAAACAGCTGACCCTTTCTTTACAATAAAACTGGAACAAAATTAATAAACAAATAAACCCCATTTTGTTTTAACGAGTTTAAAGTGAGAAAAAAATTTTACATTTTTTGGTTTTTTAGGTTTGCTCCTAGGAAAATATATAAAAATTGTTATCGATTGAAAGGTATTTGAAGACCTATTAAATGCTCATTTGCTCATTATAGCAGGGTTAATTATTATTTTCAATTAACATAACTAAAATTTAACTCAAATACAACAAAAAATTTCAATATTTAACAGTTTTACTTTTACTAGTATTCAGTAAAAAAAACTGCTGGTTTCAACAGTTTTATCTGCAATGTAATTTTTAACTAATTTATAGTAGTGCTAGCGAAATTTTTATACACAAAAAAACAGATTTGGTGCTTTTTTTTATATATTTTTATTTTTTTATTATTCTTCTTTGTTTAAAGTAAAATGTAATTATTATTATTATTTATTAATAGATATAATAAATACATTTTTTTAATTATATTTTTGTAAATTAAATATCTATAAATGGCATAACTTAAAGTTGTTAGCCAGCTGATTAATAAATCTTTAAAGAGTATCTTTTTAAATTTTCATAAAAATATAATTTAAAAAAAATTAAAATTTTCGTTAATTTACATTAATTTAAAGTTAACAATAATATTCTTTTTATATCGTATATTACAATGGATTTATAATTCATTAATTGTTAAATTTCATAATTCAATGAAACAAATAAATTTTATATGTATTAATTTAAAATATAAATATAGTTATGAAACACTAACAAAATATTAATGCACAATTTCTTTTATAAAGCTATGAGATGAATCTGTCGAATTCTGCATAATAAGAGATCAGTTGTCACACTCTTAAAAGTAGTTATAACTTTTAAAAAATGTTTGTAACTTTAGACAAATAACAAAAAACGAATGTAATTATATATGCGCAATGCAGTGTATTCGTATTCCTATTCATATTTTCTTTTGTTATTTTCACCTGGTTTCTTAAGGTTATTACTTCCTCAATTTGCCAGGCGATTTCCGATTTAAGCGCACGCAATTGTACTAAAATCAACTCTACCAACATATTATTTATACGATCAGTCGCGTTATCTTCCGGTTCGACAAATCTTGATGGTAAATACGGCACTAAATTGATTTTCACGTCTTCAGAGTAGGTTAATTTTAACTGTTTTTTTAGGGTTATCAGTTCCTCTGCTCCCCTGAATGTTTGGTGTTTAATCGCACGCACTTTCCCTAAAATCTCTGCAAACATCTTTGTTTCATCAGTCGCATTATCATCCAGTTTTACAGATTCTAAAGGTAAAATATTCTCTAAATTGGTGCTCATGTCTTCAGTGTAAGTAACTTCCAAGTGGTTTCTTAGGGTTGCCCATTCCTTTGTTAGCGTGCGCATTTCCTGTGCTAGCGCAAGCATTTCTCCTAAAACATAATCCAACATCTTATTTGTACTATCAATGTTATATTAGAAAACTGAAATGTCGGTTGAAAATCCAAAAACGTTAGTGTATTGATGAAGCGTCCTGCTCGCTTGTTGAAATATTTCGTATTTAAAAATAGCTACCAAATGTTTATTAACGCGTATACAACTAAAACACAAGTGATCGTTGTGTGTGGTTATTAAAGACTAAATTATCGGGGAAAAAAATGCGAAACTTATATACAGAATAATAAATCCTTAAACCGCGCTAGAACTATAAGAATAAGGAAGAATCCTTATTCGAAACAGGTAGATAAATGTGTAATAAAACATGGAGTGATTAAAAACTGTTTGTGATAATCTACCTAGTATTTACCTACTGTATGGATTATCTAAATGAAATGCATTTTCAAAAGATGCATAATTACAATAGCATTTTGTAAACAAAATCCATAAAAGTGTTACGATAATTAGGAAATTTTGGAAATTTCATAATCTCCCAAATGCACATTTCAGAAAATAATTAAGAATTCAAATTCAAATTGCTTGCCAGATCGAAATCGGCAAAAAGCTTGACATTCAGAAGAAAAAGCTTGATTTTTCTTGACATTCAAAAAAAGGCTTGATTTTCCTTGACAATTTAAAATTCAGTTAAATTAGCAAAAAAAATTGCAAAATATTTAAATAGCAATTTGCTAAAAAAAAATGATTTTTCTCCAAAATCATATCTTTTTTCTAAGTATTTTACAGCGTTTTGAAAAATTGGTTAGCTTCTAGCGCAAACGTTTCCTTTTCATTAAAAAAAAAAAGAATTTTGATTATCCTTTACTACCATAGAAACAATCATTTATACGTAAAAACTAGTCATGGTACATTTAAAAACAATTACTAACTCCGTTCCGAAATGAGGTTAACATTTCTATATTTCTGCTGGAATTATGGAGGATCTTTAAAAAAACTAATTTTTTTTGGATAGTTGTTAGGACATATCAGTGATTCTGAATTTATAGAAAACTTTCTAATTTTTTTTTAAATTTATTTTTAATTTGATGTCAAAGTTGAAAATTAGAATTAAAATAATTCTTTTTGTGTGAAAAAATTAACAGCATTCCGATAAATTGGAAAACATATTTTTGACATTACAAACATGTATGGAATCTATAATGGTAAAGATGGTAATAATTACAAAATTCGACGTATGGGTAAAGAAAGTCTTCGCCGAGATGGCCTTTTACTGGTTTTTATTAAATGCAGCGAATAGACAATTTGGAGTTAAAAGCCATTCCTAAGCCCAAAGTTATTACTTCGAAGTAATTGCTAAGTTTTATTTATATGACACATTAGCAACAGCTCGTCAAAATATTGTTCATTAATTTTATTACAATACAATTAGCGTGTTTTTTAATCACCTGGATTTAGAATTTTTCATACAAAAAGTGGATTTATTAAATCCAAAAAAAAGCTGGATTTAATAAATCCATAATAAAAGCACAAATATATGAAACAGCCTATTAATTTAATGTCAGAAAAAAATACGAATAAAAATTAAAAGAGAAACAAAAAAATTGAAAAACTAACAAATAAAAGGTTTTTATTAAATTTTTTTATGAAATATGTTTAGAAAAAAAAAACTACACCTCACCACATACATATCTTTAATCTTGGATATGGATAAATAGCTGAAATAGGAATGGCAATTTTTCACTCTACAGTAAGTAATTTAATTAAATCCAATTAGTGAATATTAAATATTGCAATGGAATTTTTCAATTGTGTAAAAATATAAATTGAAGTGATAAAACTGAAAAGTCAGACTGTCTTTCGCTGTTTTATATAAAATATAATTAAAACTTAAAAGTTAAAGTAAAATCCTTCATCATCGGATTCGGTATTAAAAATTAGGGTGAAAGAAGTGTCGGACAGAAAATTCTTTTTAAAATAGGGAGAATCTAACGCCATCTGTTGAGCACTTTTCGAAATACTTTTTGGATTTATTAAATCCAAGTGATTAGAAAAAACGGCTAATATTATTTTTTCTACCACAATAGTAAAATGTTAACATTATTTTGGAACAAAAAAATCAATAAAAGTGTTAACCTTTTTTCGGAACAGAGGTAGTAGTTTTTTTTTTTTTTTTGCTAATAGTTAATTTTTCTTATCAATTTGATGGAAAAATTTATAAAATTCCGTTCTAGCTTAACAAATGACATTTTTTCTCTATTCTTGACACGCATTGAAAAATCTTGACAATCAAGCCAAATCAAGCCCGTCTGGCAACCCTAGATGGCTAATAAAATTATGTATTCGTTAGGGTATTCAGTTAATCGAATTTTTTTATTCGCGTTTTTTTTTTCTTTAATCGAATAAAATTTCAAAATTATCGATTAATCTAAAAAAAATTGGAGAAAATTACTGTGCAGACCTTCCCTGTAAATTTTTCATTTCATAACGATACACACATAGAAAAAATTTTCCATTTTCCAACTGAAATTCGGTTACGTCTACTAAAATAGGTTGGTACAACTGAATAATGGTTATCACAACAAAATTCGGTTTATACAACTAAATTTTAGTTGTAAAGTGTTGTTTTTTCAAACGCGTCGTATAGACCAAATACAATTAATATTGTCATTAATATTTATTTTTATTAATTCTAATTTAGTAGGTTTGAGGTTAAGAAGAAGAATAAACCTTCCTCAAAAGTTATAAACACATTAAATTTGCAAATCAGACTAGATCTAGTTTCTGCCTTTTTATGGACAGGCTTCATCAGTGATCTTCCATTAAATTGTATTATTGTTTATATTTTTATTGTCAGATTGTCTCTATATGAATAATTTCAGAAATAATCAAACAGACATATACAAACATTCTACTTCAGATTTTCTCTGTTTATCTTCTTATTTCCTCGTTTTTCGTTATTTAGAATGTCTACTAATGTGGAAGTCTTGACATTTTTATATTTTACGAAGTTTCCTAAATAATGTTCGAAAGAATAACAAAAAACATAATTTTTAGACTTAAATTTTCAGCAAATAAATTAACTAAAGTAAAATCTCTCTACAAATTTTTTGAGTTTTTTTCAGTCTACTAATATTCAGAACGAGTTTTATTGATTTTAGAAAGGAGTTTTTTCATTTGAAATCGACGAAATGTTAGCAAAACTTTTGCTGAAATTACTATTTTTTTTGGAAAAATCAGCTAGCTGATTTTCAGCAAACTACTTTTGCTGAAATTACAACCTTTTTTACCAGCACTCTCTTGACTAAGAATTTGCAGACACAACAACAATTTTTTGCTGAATTTACTGACATTTTTTTCAATTGTGTATAGTACAACGACTATATTTGGGGCTGTGTTTGTGCAGTCGAGTTATATAGCTTTTTCACGTTCTCACTGACCAACCCTACATGAAGTAAAACGCAAAAAAATCAAAGTTCTTTTGAGCTTAATTATGTTTTCGGATGTTCACAATAAACACCTAACCGAGCTTAATACTGTGTTCGGATGTCCACAGTAAAACTTTTTTAAACAACATTTAAGCCTTTTTTCAAAAAAAAAAATTAAAAAAGTCCCCAAAAAAGGGCGTTTTAAGGATTTAAATGTTCTGCGAATATGTTCGACAGCAAATTTCACTGATAACATTTAATTTTGGGCATCCGAACTCAGAATTAGGCTGAGAAGACGTTTCATACTATTTTTGCGGGATATTTCATTTCTCATTTAATTTCTTATCCAATAAAATTAAAAATTTAAACTACTATACTCGTATGACTTCACCAAATCCAAACAACGCCAAAACGTTTGGGAAAAGGATCACAAAATGAAAAATTTTGGGTTAAACAGCTGACCCTTTCTTTACAATAAAACTGGAACAAAATTAATAAAAAAATAAACCCAATTTTGTTTTAACGAGGAAAATATATAAAAATTGTTATCGATTGAAAGGTATTTGAAGACCTATTAAATGCTCATTTGCTCATTATAGCAGGGTTAATTATTATTTTCAATTAACATAACTAAAATTTAACTCAAATACAACAAAAAATTTCAATATTTAACAGTTTTACTTTTACTAGTATTCAGTAAAAAAAACTGCTGGTTTCAACAGTTTTATCTGCAATGTAATTTTTAACTAATTTATAGTAGTGCTAGCGAAATTTTTATATACCCAGAAAACAGATTTGGTGCTTTTTTTATATATTTTTATTTTTTTATTATTCTTCTTTGTTTAAAGTAAAATGTAATTATTATTATTATTTATTAATAGATATAATAAATACATTTTTTTAATTATATTTTTGTAAATTAAATATCTATAAATGGCATAACTTAAAGTTGTTAGCCAGCTGATTAATAAATCTTTAAAAGATACTCACAATTTTCATATAAATATAATTTAAAAAAAAAATTAAAATTTTCGTTTATTTAAAGTTAACAATAATATTTTTTTTCATATAGTATATTACAATGGATTTATAATTCATTAATTGTTAAATTTCATAATTCAATGAAACAAATAAATTTTATATGTATTAATTTAATTTAAAATATAAATATAGTTATGAAACACTAACAAAATACTAATGCACAATTTCTTTTATAAAGCTATGAGATGAATCTGTCGAATTCTGCATAATAAGAGATCAGTTGTCACACTCTTAAAAGTAGTTATAACCATAGTCGGGAAGTATTCAGTACCTCACTACTTAGGTACTAGTAAAGTACAAGTATTTGGTACTTGTACTTAAAAAAATAAGTAAAAGTACTTTGAATTTACTTGTACTTAAGTACAATTACTTGGTTAATTACTTGGTACTTTCTAAGTACCAAGGTACTGAACAAGTACTGTGGAACTTGCTAAGTACTACGGGTACTTGCTAAGTTCTGTGGTACTTGCTAAGTTCTATGGTACTTGTTAAGTACCTTTGGAACCATAGGACATAATATATATATGTGTGTTAAATTATCCATAAAAAAGTTATCCATAGATTTTTCTCATGTGGAACTTAAGTGGAACACAATTTTATTTAATAAAATAATTAAAATAGTCGAATTTAGTAAATAAAATTACTTAAAAATAAATGAATTTTAATGTTCAAAGCGTTTTTTTTAATATAAATACAATGCAAGTGCTGTTAAGTGTATATTTACTATTTTCCTTTATTTTGCAAATGGAAAATTTACGTGCAAATTTCTTAGCTCCTCCGATGAATTAGATGATGGGACACATACCCATGGAATCTACAAGAGTCCTAGCATATTTTAAGGTATGTCCCACATTGACGAATCCAACCTGTGCACTACAAACAGTCTGCCAAAGTTATCCATAGATTTGGATTACGGCCATGTAAGAAAATATTTCAAGATTATTTTCTCGACTCCTCCGATGAATTGGATAACGGGACATATACCTATGCAATCTGCAGGAGTCCGAGAATATTTGCAATTATGGCCCATATTGGCTAATCGCACCTGTGCAGTACTAACAGTCCTTCATAGTCATCCATAAATTTTAATTTTTGGCAAATTTGAAAATTATGGACGTACTATTTTCTCCGTTCCTCCGATGAATTGGATGCTGGGCCACATACCCATGGAATCTACAAGAGTCCTAGCATGTTTTAAGGTACGTCACATATTGGCGAATCGAACCTGTACACTACAAACAGTCTGCCAAAGTCATCCATAGATTTTTATTTTTAGCAAATTTGAAAAATATGGCAGTACAATTTTCTCCGCTCCTCCGATGAATTGTATTATGGGACACAAACCCATGGAATCTACAAGAGTCCGAGAATATTTTCAGGTATGTCCAATATTGGCGAATCGCCATGGGGCCTTACAACCGGCCATAAAAGTTGTCCATAAATTTGGTTTTTTATAAGGTAAAAATTTAAAAATAAAAATTTTTCGTGCGCTTTCCAGGAAAATATAGGAATGGTCAAGGATTGAACTGTGCATAGAATCTAAGGATAAAAACCGTAGATTCCGAAACTATTTTCTTATCAAATATCGAATGTAGGTTTTAGAGAAAAAAATGGTTTCCAAAAACAATTAATTTAATGCCCAATCCAGGTCAAATTAGGAATGGTCAGAAGATACACTATTTCTTCAAAGGACGACCATCATCTGTAAATGCAAAAACACTTTTCGTTTTAAAAATCGAGTGCAGGGTTTTTTAAATTGTACCAAATTGAAAATTTTTAAAAATGTTGCCTTAATTTTCTTAGCTCGTCCGATCATTTGGAAAATGAGTCACATACCAACGGACTCTACTTGACTCCAAGAGTATTTTAAGGTATGTCCCATTTTGGCGAATCGCCGTTGTGTACTATAAATGGTCTTTCAAAATCATTCATAAATTTTAATTTTTGGCAAATTTGAAAAATATGGCAGTATTATTTTTTCTGCTCCTCCGATGATTTGGAAAATGGGACACATACCTATAGAATCTACTTGACTCCAAGAAAATTTTATGTATGTCTAATCTTGGCGAATCGCCTTGGGGCCTTACAACCGGCCATAAAAGCTATCCATAAATTTGGTTTTTTATATGGTAAAAATTTTGAAATAAAAATTTTACGTGCGCTTTCCAGGAAAATATAGGAATGGTCAGGGCCTTAGTTGTGCCTGAATTTGAAGCATGAAAACCGAGGATTCTTAATCTATTTTTGTTTAAGAAATCGTGAGTAGGTTTTAGAGCAAAAACTGGTTTATGTATTGTAACCCAGATTTCTGGAAATATTTAATTTAATACCCACTCCAGGCAAAATTAGGAATGGTCAAAAGATGAACTATTTTCTTGAAAGTCGGCCACCATCTGTAAATACAAATACAATTTTCATTTTTAAAATCGAGTGCAGATTTTCAAATTTATTATAATTTTTGAAATTGTCTCAAATTGGGAATTTTTAAAAATGTTATCAAAATTTAAAAAAATTTCAAAAAATTAGACAACATCTCCAAAATTGTAAAATATCGTAAAATTTTTGAAAAAATCGTTTTCAAAAAATTGTCAATATGTGAAAAATTACCAAAATAGTCAAAATTTGGAAAATTGGAAAAAATCGGGAAATTTTGAAAGATTGAAAAAAATTAAAAATTTTTAAAAAATTACCAAAATTTCAAAAATTTTGTCAAAAATTGGATAAAATTGCCAAAATTAAAAAAATTTAAAAATTTGTGAAAATCGACAAAAATTAGAAAAAATCGCCAAAATTGAAAAAAATTGTCCAGGTATTAAAAAACGAAATTTCCAAAATTTATTTCTCGCATTTATTTTTCCTTCCCCCCTACTAAAAAAAATTATATGACTTTTGATATTATATATAATTACATCCGAAAAATGAGAACATATAATTGTATCTAATTAGATCGTATTATGGTCATATTAGATCTAATTTGACACAATTAGATCTAATTTGATGGAATAAGATATGGTTTGATACAATTTTATCCGGATTTTGTCCTCATCCAAATGTATCAAATATAATATAATCATATCCAACTAGATGTAATGGTATATAATTCGATACAATTATACATAATTATATGAGGCATATGTAAATATATACAGGTCTATATATAATTGGATATTGTAATATATTGCGCTATATATTGTGCAATATATAACAAGATATAGTTACATATTTAGGATATAATTTCGTAAAATTGTATATAAGTATATCTTAGTATATATGTTCCAATATATAATTATACAAAATTGTATATGATAATATATGCCTATATCAAAACTTTTTTACTTGGGCCGACTAAAAACGTTTTTATATAATCTTATATGATTTGATATAACATTAAATGTTTATATGCTTGGCTTTATATAACCATATACATTTATATTAACACTTTGGTTTTATAAATACGTTTGATATAACGTTATATATAATCATATGCGATTTGGTCTCCAGCCATATATTAAGATATCTGCAAATATAGTTCATACATAATTATATATAATGGCATATAAGCTTTTATAAACCATATTATATCAAAATATATAACAAAGTTAATAGAAAATTGTATTAATTTTATATATAATTATATCTGACATGATATCTAATTATACAAAATTTTATAAAGTTTAATTTCAATTTTTAAATTTAAAAATAAAAATTAGAAAAACATATGTTGAAATAAATATGGTTTAAGTTCAGTTATTTTTTCCGTGAAAAAAAATTAATTCTGAAAGTTATTTTTTTTATTTTATAACAAGGTTGGTTACCGTTATCGTTATAATACCGTTATCGCTAAAATAGCGTTTCAAATTGAATACCGTTACCGTTATCGATACCTCTAAAAAAATTCTAAATACCGTTATCGTTACCGATACCGTTATTTTTATGGGTAGTTACCGGTATTTATTATTTTATATAAAAATTACAATTTTTTTATTTTTTATTTTATAATCTTGAGTGTTTTTTTTTACAAAAAATTTATAGATAATAATTCTACTTATTAAAACTACCAGTATTGAATTTATAGCTTAAAATCTGTATTTTCAGTACTTAAAATTAAAAATATGCCATGTTTTTACTTGTTTTTATATGTTTTTAACATAATTTTTAATACCGGTACGTACCGGTATTGCTGTATCGATAACGGTATACCGTTACCGAAACAGTCTTAAATATCGTTACCTTTACCGTTACCTAAACAAACGAAATCTGATACCGTTACCGTTACCCTTAACGTTATTCGTTTCGGTAACCAACCTTGTTTAATAAGACAGTTGTTCCGACAAATTTTTGTAATGTTTTATTTTGTCAGCTATTTCCAAGTTTATTAACAAAAATTTTTCTAAAAATTAAGCATTAGTATTTAATATGAATGAAAATAAGTGATCTCAACAATATTTACTAAAATTTTATTTGAAAATCTTCATCAAATTATATGTATTAATATATAATTTGATGAAGTTAGATAGACCCATTTTTCGGATCAAATTGTATCAGGTTAGATAACATGCTTATCTCGCTTGATATAATTATATATTCCAATATTCGGATCAAATTAGATATGGACGTATATATGGGTTTATATATGGTGATATATGATTATATAATATCTTTTTTAGTCGGGTTGTTACAAAACCGTTGTCCGTTTGCATTTAACTCATTTGGTTTTAAAGATACTAGCGATATGCCAAATAAAAGCCCTTTTCTCTCTACGAGGCTTAGTTTTTGAAAGAAACGCGATTTAAAAATCTAGCAATGCAAGTCAAAATTTAGTTTCGGTATCGGGGTATTGGTAGTGGGTTTTGACCTTTGGTGCAGTCATTTTTCCTCTAGCTCTTCTAGTTTAGGAGATATGGATGCTTAAAATTTTATTTTAGCGATTTTCGCACTAATTCGCATTGACCTCCTTGTTCCAAAACCGTTGTCCGTTTTCATTTAACTCATTCAGTTTTCGAGATATGGGCGAACCAAATAAAAGCCCTTTTCTCTCTACAAGGTTTAGTTTTCGAGAAAAACGCAATTTTAAAATCTAGCAATGCAAGTCAAAATTTAGTTTCGGTATCGGGGTATTGGCAGTGGGTTTTGACCTTTGGTGCAGTCATTTTTCCTCTAGCTCTTCTAGTTTGGGAGATATGGATGATTAAAATTTTATTATAGCGATTTTCCCACTTATTTTTCCACAGATGACTCACTATGACTTCCCTGTTCCAAAACCGTTGTCCGTTTTCATTTAACTCATTCAGTTTTCGAGATATGGGCGATATACCAAATAAAAGCCCTTATCTCTACGAGGCTTAGTTTTCGAGAAAAACGCGATCTTAAAATCTAGCAATGCGAGTCAAAATTTAGTTTCGGTATCGGGGTATTGGGGCTGGGTTTTGATCTCTGGTGTAAACATTTCTCCCCTAGCCCTTCTAGTTTTCGAGATATGGACGACTTAAGTTTTATTTAAGCGATTTTCGCATTTATTTTTTCACAGATGATTCATTATGGCTTCCTTCCAAAATTAAATCATCTGTGAAAAACTTAAGGCGAAAATCGCTTAAATAAAACTTAAGTCGTCCATATCTCGAAAACTAGAAGCACTAGGGTAGAAATGTTTGCACCGGAGGTCAAAACCCACCCCCAATACCCCGATAACGAAACTAAATTTTTACTTGCATTGCTCGATTTTAAGATCGCGAGAAAAGAGAAAAGGGCTTTTATTTGGTATACGCCCATATCTCGAAAACTGAATGAGTTAAATGAAAACTGACAACGGTTTTGGAACAAGGAGGTCATTGTGAGTCACATGTGGAAAAATTAGTGCGAAAATCGCTAAAATAAAATTTTAAGCATCCATATCTCTCAAACTAGAAGAGCTAGAGGAAAAATGACTGCACCAAAGGTCAAAACCCACTACCAATACCCCGATACCGAAACTAAATTTTGACTTGCATTGCTAGATTTTTAAATCGCGTTTCTCTCAAAAACTAAGCCTCGTAGAGAGAAAAGGGCTTTTATTTGTCATATCGCTAGTATCTTTAAAACCAAATGAGTTAAATGCAAACGGACAACGGTTTTGTAACAAGGAAAAATAAATGCGAGAAATAAATTTTAGAAATTTCGTTTTTTAATACCTGGACAATTTTTTCAATTTTGGCGATTTTTTCAAATTTTTGTCGATTTTCACAAATTTTAAAATTTTTTCAATTTTGGCAATTTTTGCAATTGTTTCCAATTTTTGACAACTTTTTGAAATTTTGGTAATTTTTTAAAAATTTTTAATTTTTTTCAATATTTCAAAATTTCCCGATTTTTTCCAATTTTCCAAATTTTGACGATTTTGGTAATTTTTCACATATTGACAATTTTTTCAAAACGATTTTTTCAAAAATTTTACGATATTTTACAATTTGGGAGATTTTGTCTAATTTTTGACAGTTTTTTTAAATTTTGACTATTTGGGCAATTTTTTCAAATATTGACTATTTTTCAAGTTATGACGATTTTTTCAAAATTTTTTAATTTTGTCAATTTTTCAAAATTTTTCCAAATTTTTGACGACTTTTTGAAATTTTGGTAATTTTTTAAAATATTGACAATTTTAAAAATTTTTACGATATTTCGCAATTTTGGCGATTTCGTCTAATTTTTGGAGATTGTTTTTTTATTTTTGATTATTTGGGCAATTTATGCAAATATTGACGATTTTTTCAAGTTAAAATTCAAAATTTTTGCAAAATTTTTCAATTTTGTCATTTTTCAAAATTTTCCGATTTTTTCCAATTTTTAACGACTTTTTGAAATTTTAACGATTTTGGTAATTTTTTCAAATATTGACAATTTTTTCAAGACGATTTTTTCAAAATTTTTACAACATTTTGCAATTTTGGCGATTTTGTCTAATTTTTGACGATTTTTTTTAAATTTTTAAATATTGACAATTTTTTCAAGTTATGACGATTTTTTCAAAATTTTTCAAATTTTGGGTTATTTTTTCTAAATTTTAACGATTTTTTTAATTTGGCGATTTTTTTAATTTTTGACGATGTTGAGAAATTTTGAAGATTTTTTAATATTTTGTCGATTTTTTAAATTTTTTTATAAAATTACATGATTTTTTAAATTTGGAGATTTGTTTTCCAATTTCTACGATTTTTTCAATTTTTGCCATTTTTTTTAATATTTTCCAATTTTGCCGATTTTTTTTTAATTTTTGACGATTTTTTAAAATTTTAGATTTTTTTATTTTGGTGATTTTTTCACTTTTGACGTTTTTTTAATTTTAAAGTTTTTTTCACTTTTGATGATTTTTTTTTTTAATTTTGGTCATTTTTTAAAATTTTTGCATTTTTTTTTTTGTTTTGGCGATTTTTTCTGATATTTGAAACTTTTTAATTTCAGCTATGTTTTTTTCAATTTTTAAAATTCAAAATCTAGGGACTATAGCTGCGTTTGTGCGGTAGTCCTATCAATGATATCTCGAACAATTTTGACAGTAGAAAGCCGGAATACGTTGAAAAACTGTCAAAATCGTTCTTGATAACACTGATAGAGAGTCACACAAACACAGCTAATATTACTGTTGGATATAGTGTAACTAAGTTACCGTTTTTGTTTTTTATAATAACTAAATTATTTTAATGGGAGCGAGCTTTTTTAGCGGCTCGATTTCAAAAAACTCAATTAAATTTCGTTAAAGAGCTACTCGATAAAAAAACGCTCTATGAAATTTTTTATACGAGCTGCTCGATTTAAAAAACTCATTCAGTTTTGTAAATGAGCCTTTTCATTTTTATAAGCTCTTAATTTTTTTTAGTTGCGAGCTTTTTTCATTTGAGCAGCTCTTTTAATTTTGGCTTCCGAGCTTTTTTAAAAAATGTATATATTTATGGCTCACTCGAGCTTTCTTTCCATCCCTGGTATAAATACAAGGTTTACGCTATGTAACATTAATATACGACGCTACATGAATCCCACTAAACTTTTTTAGGCTTGTTAACTGGTTCTTCCTGAGTCTTTTATTAATTTTTTTTTTTTTTAAAGACATAAACAGACAAAATATAGTATCATAGTACTTAGCGAGTACCATAGTACTTGTTAAGTACCTATAGTACTTAGCAAGTACCATAGTACTTAGCAAGTACCATAGTACTTAGCAAGTACCTATAGTACTTAACAAGTACCAAAGGTACTTAACAAGTACCAAATGTACTTAACAAGTACCAAAGGTACTTAACAAGTACCAAAGGTACTTAACAAGTACCAAAGGTACTTAACAAGTACCAAAGGTACTTAAAAAATACCATAGTACTTAACAAGTACCAAAGGTACTTAGCAAGTACCATAGTACTTAACAAGTACCAAAGGTACTTAGCAAGTACCATAGTACTTAGCAAGCTCCAAAGCTACTTAACAAGTACCATAGTACTTAATAAGTACCACAAGTACTTAGCAAGTACCATAGAACTTATCAAGTACCAAAAGTACTTAACAAGTACCATAGGACTTAGCAAGTACCAAGTGTACTTAGCAAGTACCTAGTACATTTTAAGGCATTGGTACTTAAGTATCAAGTACTTCCCTAGTAATTGGTACTCATTACAAAGTACATTTGAAAATTGGTACTTGTACTTAAAAAATTTCAAGTACAAGTACCATGGTACTTGTAAAAAATATGTAAAACTTTTACATATTTTTGACATTACAAACATGTATGGAATCTATAATGGTAATAATTACAAAATTCGACGTATGGGTAAAGAAAGTCTTCGCCGAGATGGCCTTTTACTGGTTTCTATTAAATGCAGCGAAGAGACATTGGGTCATATGAATAAATCTTAGCAATTACTTCGAAGTAATTACTATGGGCTTAGGAATGGCTTTTAACTCCAAATTTACCAATTGGCTGGTAGAATAGCATTAAATGTAAACGAAAATTAGCTATCAATTGGTAAATTTGGAGTTAAAAGCCATTCCTAAGCCCAAAGTAATTACTTCGAAGTAATTGCTAAATTTTATTCATATGACCCAATGTCTCTTCGCTGCATTTAATAGAAACCAGTAAAAGGCCATCTCGGCGAAGACTTTCTTTACCCATACGTCGAATTTTGTAATTATTACCATCTTTACCATTATAGATTCCATACATGTTTGTAATGTCAAAATATTGTTCATTAATTTTATTACAATACAATATTATTTTTTCTACCACAATAGTAAAATGTTAACATTATTTTGGAACAAAAAAATCAATAAAAGTGTTAACATTTTTTCGGAACAGAGGTAGTAGTTTTTTTTTTTTGCTAATAGTTAATTTTTCTTATCAATTTGATGGAAAAATTTATAAAATTTCGTTCTAGCTAAACAAATGACATTTTTTCTCTATTCTTGACACGCATTGAAAAAGCTTGAAAATCAAGCCAAATCAAGCCCGTCTGGAAACCCTACATGGCTAACACATTATATGGATTTGATTAAAAATTAATCCATTGGATTAAAAATTGATCAATATTGTAGAACTTCTAAATAAACTATCAGCTGGATAAAGTGGTAGTTGCCATGCCAACTATCTTGAATATCTTGAATGTCATTAAAATAAAACCTTCATGCAATTTTCATTCAGTTGATAAATTTATTTATACTTATGTGAAAAGTTCTCTCGTAGAAATTAGTTTTCTTCTTTTTTCTGAAGCATAAAGGGCGGATTATGGGACCGTAAACGTAAATGTGATGTAACTGTACCGTGCCGTATCTAAAAAGTACACTTATAGATTACCGTAAACGACATTACTATTTAGCATCTATTTCATGTGGTTTTATATTTTATTCTAAATTTTTCCATTTATTTGTTAGTTCTTATTCCTTATCTGTTGTTTGAATCAATTTTTTTTATTCATTTCATATTTTTTCCGAGTAAAATCACGCAGCTGTTTCGATGCCGGATAGAAAATTCTGATTTCAACAGAATGATCCGGCAAGTTCGTTTACATTTACGTGTTAGTAACCATTCGTACACATTTCTTCTTGTGGTATCGGAACAGCTGATTCGTTACAGATACGTTTACGGTTGGGTAACTCAGCCTTAAGGTCTCTGTTAAAATTTTTTTGAAAACTAAAAAAATATATTTAACTTGAAATAATTTTTAATTTATTTAAATCAGTGTTACCATATATTTTTTTAGAAAAACTGTAAAGAAAAACTGTTTCTTTACAGAAAAACTGTTTTTCGAAAAAATTTTAAAAATCAGAAGAAATTCTGGGATTTCGAAGTACTTCGGACTAAAATATTATCCCAGGGTCTCAATTTTCAAAATATCGAGATTTCAATAAGTTATGCCTAAATAGTAGGCATTTATAGTAATCGAGTTTTTGTTTCCTAATTAAAGTTTTTTTTAAAGAATTTTGGTCTCCTAGGCCCGAATCTGAAGTTAAAAAAAGTTAATCGAATCCGAGATGTGAACCGTTTCCAATTTCAGCATTTTTTGATAAGACATTGTTTTAAAAATTTTTTCAAAAAAATATAAATTTCTAAATTATCCTTCATTCAGAAGTGATCTGAAAAGTTCGGCTAAAAATGTCCGTCGGATCTATGACGTGTCAGATATGGTTTAGCCAATTTTATTCCGTACTAATTTTTGATGAAATTAGTTATAAAAATTTTTCATTTTTCCATTTATGTTTCGATTTGCACCAAATTTTTTATCATAAAACAAATTCAACAAATTCAGATTATTATGCATAAGCCCTTTTATATTTTAATTCTTAAATTTTAGTTAAAAAAATAATAAAAAAAAATTGTAAATGAAACAAATGTGCCGATTTAATATGAAAAAACTGTAAAAAATCCATGAATTTAAAAAAAACAGTTTTTTACATGAAGAAACTGGAAAACTGTTAGGCATCCCAAAAAACTGTAAAAAACAGTTAAAACTGGCTATATGGCAACACTGATTTTAATGCAATTTTTTTTTTCAAAATCTTTTGAATTTGTTATAAAATTTTTTTAAAAATATATTTGATTTAAAATAATTTTAAATTTGTTTTTAGATTTTTTGTTAAAAAATTTTGAATTTTTAAACAAAAAATTTCAAAAATTAGATTTTTTGTTTAAAAAAATTTTAAATTTTTTAAACAAAAAATTTTTAAAATTACATTACTATTTTATAGTAATGTTTTAGGATAAATGAATATTCAGATTTAATATGGCAAAATTGAAATTTTTAACTAAATAAAATAATAAACTCAACGAGAATTTATAAAATTTTATAAAAAATAATTTAAAATACTAGTCACTAATCAGGGATGATAAATGGGATTTTCAAAATAGTGCCAACCTGCTTAAAAAATAGTACTTTTTCGACCCGAAAAGTACTTTTTTAAAATTTTTTATTAAAAATTAACAAAAAAAAAACGTACATATATGAAAGTGCTTTTGTACATTAAAACGAGTAAAAAGGTTAAAGTCGGGCATGCCGACTATACAATACCCTACACCAGTCTTGTGTATTGTTTGGATCCGAAATTCGAATGGGTTAAAATGGGGCTGTGTCAAAATTTTCTATAATGTGAGTCAGCGCACCAAATTTCATTAAAATATCTTAATATTTGCGACCTGCAGTTTGTAACCAAGCCAATTTTAGTAGGACCCTTATATGGGCACTAGTTCTAAACATGGACCGATGTTCACCAAAATCAATAGGCTTCGTCCTTGGGCCAACATAGATCTATGTACCATAGATCTATGTACCAAATATCTTAATATTTGCGACCTGCAGCGTATAAACAATATAATTTTGGTGGGACCCTTATATGGGCACTAGGTCTAAACATGGATCGATGTTCACCAAAATCAATAGGCTGCGTTATTGGGCCAACATAGGTCTGTGTACCAAATTTCATCAAAATATCTTAATATTTGCTACCTGCAGCGTATAAACAGTATAATTTTGGTAGGACCCTTATATGGGCACTAGGTCTAAACATGGACCGCTGTTCACCAAAATCAATAGGCTGCGTTATTGGCCAATATATGTAGGTCTGTGTACCAAACTTCATCAAAATATCTTAATATTTACGACCTGCAGCGTATAAAAAGTATAATTTTGGTAGGATCCTTATATGGGCACTAGGTCTAAACATGGACCGATATTCACCAAAATCAATAGGCTACGTTATTGGGCTAACATAGGTCTGTGTACCAAATTTCGTCAAAATATCTTAATATTTACGACCTGCAGCGTATAAACAATATAATTTTGGTAGGACCCTTATATGGGCACTAGGTCTAAACATGGACCGATGTTCACCAAAATCAAACTTGTTCGTCCTTGGGCCAACATAGGTCTGCGTACCAAATTTCATCAAAATATCTTAATATTTGCGACCTGTAGAGTGCGCACAAGATTGCATGGACAGACAGACAGACGGACGGACAGCGTTAAATCGAAATAAAAAAAATTCTGAGCCGATCGGTATACTATAAGGTGGGTCTACGACCAATATTTTTTGGTGTTACAAACATCAGCACAAACTTATAATACCCTGACCACATAGTGGTGTAGGGTATAAATAGCATAACTCAAGGTAGATATTTTACTTCTTACGAAATTTTTTTTAATCTGTAAAACTTTGGATACAAAATTTCTTTGAATGCAAATTTAATCAATACTACAATAAATATAATATTGCATTTAAAAAAATTATTATCCAAAATTCTTCCTCCTCCCCTGAAGAAATAAAAAAAAATTTAGTTAATTTTAAGTAAAATATTAGTTAAATGAAAATACCAATTTACTCTACAAAAATTTGCAAAAAAAATTTTCTGAATAGTAGACTTAGTAGACTAAAGAATATCATAAACCATTGTTAAATTTCTCAGTCTTTTTTCCGTTTTTAAGGGCCATTGACAATAAACAAAATTATCCAAAGTTTGAGCTAACATTCCCTTCTGTATTTATGTATTTAATAAACTTCTAAATTTTTCCAAATGTATTTCAGAAATTTCTATTTTAATTTTAAAAGCATTTTTTCAAACATATATGCTTTCTCTTTCTCTTAAGTCTCATAATTCCTATAAAATTTTCATTATTAAAGAGAAAACATGTATGTTTGTAAAAATGCTTTTAAAACAAAAGTAGAAATTTCTGAAATACATTTGGAACAATTTTAAAATACATTTTGGACAATTTTGAAATGCAATTGGATAAATATCAAAGTTTTTTAGACAATTTTAAACAATATTTGGACAATTGTGGAAGATTTTTTGATAATTCTAAAACATTTTTAAACAATTTTGAGTGATTTTTGGACAATTTTAAAACATTTTTGGAAGAATTTAAAAAATGTCTGTATAATTTTGAAACATTTTAGATAATTTTGAAACCTTTTTAGACGATTTTAAAATATATTTGGATAATTTTAAAACATTTTTAAACAATTTTGAAATAAAACTGAAAATGGTGTAGTTGGACATGTTGTAGAATTGATGTGGTTTTGAATCGATTATACACACTTTCTTTGGAGATGTGAGAAAAGGTAGAGTTTCTACAGAATTAAGATGTCAGTTGACAGTTGTGGGACACATATTTGAAAAAATGGGTCCCACATTCTATTTCCATGTCTTTCAAGGCAAGGACATTAGTTTTAATTTTTAAAAGAACAGAATCAAAAATCAATTACTGTATTGATTAAAGCCTATATAGCACTTCGACGCTGATCCAGCCAGACACTTCGTGTATTTTGGGTAGTTTTAGAAACACCTTTATTTTGCTTAAAAAGGTATCTAAAGGCTTAACGACCAGAGAAACAAGCCGATCAAAATATTCGGCGGCGGCGGCGCTAGCAAAAAACGGCGGCGGCGGGGCAACCAAATAATCGGCGGCGGCGGCGGCTTGATCGGCTTAATAGAACATTATACACGTAATTTAAAGATGTTTAAGGTTTTTTCCAAAATATAGCAGTAGAAAATTGTACAAAAAATTTGGAATTATCAAATAAAATTTAATTTTAAGTTAAATTCATCGATAAAAATTACAAATTTAGGATTTTTAGTTTTTGAACGGACCTAGAAGGAGAGATAGATGGGCTTTCCAAATATATACATATGTTTATATATTCAACAAAATTGTGTGGAAATATTTTCAAGTAAAACTGATTTTCTTAATTTTTTCTTATTTTGTTTAATTTTGACGGCTTTTAATTACAATATTTTGTTAAAAAATTTGTTATTCTTAATTCAGAGTAAAATTAAGTTCTATTTTAATCGCTTTAAAATTGTCAAAGTTATACATTTATTTATAAACATGGAATCTCTGCATTTATAAGAAAATTGAAAAAGTTAACCTTAATGAGTGTGCAAAAAAGAACATCGAGATAATAGCTGAAATTAAATTAAATGTTTAAAAAAAAACTTTCAACAAATTTCAGTTACAAATAAATAATTCTATATACATATATTTGGAAATCTAAATTTTTTGTGTTTCCAAAAACGTTCCAAGATTCAAAATCGATTGAAAAATTGCTGAATTTAAAATTGTTAAGTGCTTGAAGTCGCTCAAAAACAGAGTTTTGACACTATAACCCCTGTTCTGAATTCCGAAACTTTTTAATTAGAGTAGTTTTGTAAAGTCACACAAAATTCAAAATGTCGGAAATTGATTGTTTCGAACAAATTTTAGCATACTGAAAAATTTTAAAATAAATTTTAACTTATCAATTTTTGCAACAAAATATTCCTTTTACTTTCACCAAGCTTTTTCAACACGAAATAAAACGAAGAAAATAACTCGGATGTGGATCACGGAACAGCAAAAAAATCCGGAATGTTTCACTTTAGAATTTTTTTGTGGATTCGGAACTCAGAATAGCGTCGATTATTGTAAATATCTCCCCAACTTTATAAGTCGGCCGAGAAATAACTTACTTAACATTTTTTTCGTCCGCAATGTCTTAAAACTGTGTCTTTTGATAATAATTTTAGGTGTACTGAAATTTCTGAAAAATGCGATGTGATCTACTTAACCAAACCTACGACCATAGATTCGAATGAATTAATTCTTTAATTCACTTTTGGATTTTTAATTAAAATTTACTAATATATCATTCGTTTATACCATTCCTTATGAATTCATTCACTGGCATCATTCTTTTAATTTTTATGCATAGTGAATGAATTCTTTAATGAATTCATTATTTTTATAATTATCTTTCACGTTTTATTCGGTTTTTAAAATATTAAAACAAGTGTTTGCGTCTTTAAATTTTGGTTAATTACCTTCATTATTTTTATTATTTGATATCAATATTAAATCCCTAAAATAAGCCACATTTTTATTTAATTTGTAATTATAAACTAAAGTGTTGTCAGAATCATTGGTATATTCATATCTTAGTCTTTTACGGATTGAATAAAATTACTTGATTGATAAGATAAAAAGATTAGAATTAATGAAAAAAAAAATAGGAAAATTCTGTGATACTAGTCGTTAGGTTAAACTGTGATTTATTTAAGTTGTAATTATTTATTTAAAGTTTTTATTAAATTGCGTGTTGTGATGTCCAATATTTATTCAATTTTAAATAAAATACTTGACAACGTAAATAAGTAAAATCAAATTAATAAAATTCGCACTCCAGAAGAAGTTGAAATACCGTCAACGAAACGTCGAGTGAAAAGGATGAAATAATTTGATTTTTATTTCATTTTAACATTTAATTGACCATAATTAGCCCGTGGATAGAAAATTCTATAAATAAAGTATTGGTCACAAAATAAACTCGAAGAAATTAATTATTTAAATTGATTGTAATTCTATAAGGAATGTATTCAACATAAGAATGCATTCTATTTAATATGAAACTTTGGAAATGAAACATATGAATTAATTATAAAAGAATGGTTTGATGGAATGATATATATTCAATTTCTAAAGCTGAATTCGGTTTTGTGCGAATTAAGCTAAAATTGCATATCCTAATTTCAACGAAATATGTCAGAAGTTTTCAAGCAAAACCTCCAACTTAAGAAATATTTATGACAAAAATCCTTCTTAGCTCTGACTATAAAACTGGTTCTTTTATTTCTTTTGAACTAAAAAAAATACTCTTGATGGTTCAGGAAATGATGAAGTAGAAAATTTGTTTTAAAAATGACATTTGTTTTTAATTTTTTTATTTTGGAAAATTGATACTTCCAGCCGAAATGAGCCGAAAAAAATCGGCGGCGGCGGCTGAGGCAAAAATGACCGGCGGCGGCGGCTTAAACGGCTCACGGCGGCTGGCTTGTTTCTCTGTTAACGACCTCTTTCACTCAATTTTAAAAGAATTTGATGGTATTTTAGTAATTTTATGTTTATCTAAGCTTTTCTTGTAATTTTTTAGCCAAAGTTAAGAAAATTATGAAGTTTTGGGGAAAAAATTCCATATTAAAATTGTAACCGGTTAATCGACCTGTTTTTACCGATTATTCGGATCGAATAATTATTTGAGTTTTAAATTATTTGTTTCGACATTAACCGAAATAAAGGCGATTAATCGAGGAATCGGTTAATCGATTAACCGAATTGGAAACACTACAAAAAACACAACAATTGAAAGATTTTCTCTTAAATACAGATAAATGTTTAATATTTTTTGCAAAATTTTAGAACCTTTCCTTTGAATTATGTTTCTTACGATTTTTTACTATTTATTTTGAATAATTTAAAATGGTATCAAATAATGCTAAGGAGTACCATAGTACTTTTGAGGTTCTAATAGTACCATAAAAAATAATATAGTACCAACTTTATCGTCCCTGTTACTAATACATTAACATCTATAAAAACAACTACATAAATAAAAGAAACGAAAAACAACAACAATATGCTGATGTTTTTCTCATGTTTTATGAAATGCTTTTGAGTGGTAGAATAAAAAAAAATGTCAGGAAGTCTTGACATTTTTATATTTTATGAAGTTTCCTAAATAATGTTCGAAAGAATAACAAAAAACACAATTTTTAGACTTAAATTTTCAGCAAATAAATTAACTAAAGTAAAATCTCTCTACAAATTTTTTGAGTTTTTTTCAGTCTACTAAGTTTCAGAAAGAGTTTTATTGATTTTAGAAAGGAGTTTTTTCATTTGAAATCGACGAAATGTTAGCAAAACTTTTGCTGAAATTACTATTTTTTTTTGGAAAAATCAGCTGGCTGATTTTCAGCAAACTGCTTTTGCTGAAATTACAATCTTTTTTACCAGCACTCTCTTGACTAAAAATTTGCTGACACAACAACAATTTTTTTATGAATTTACTGACATTTTTTTCAATTGTGTATATTAACAACGACTAAAGGGTTTGGGGCTGTGTTTGTGCAGTCGAGTTATATAGCTTTTTCACATTCTCACTGACCAACCCTACATGAAGTAAAACGCAAAAAAATCAAAGTTCTTCTGAGCTTTATTATGTTTTCGGATGTTCACAATAAACGCCTAACCGAGCTTAATACTGTATTCGGATGTCCACAGTAAAAACTTTTAAGTATTTTCTTGAACAACATTTAAGCCTTTTTTCAAAAAAAAATTAAAAAAGTCCCCAAAAAAATTGCGTTTTAAGGATTTAAATGTTCTGCGAATATGTTCGAGAGCAAATTTCACTGATAACATTTCATTTTGGGCATCCGAACTCAGAATTAGGCTCAGAAGGCGTTTCATACTATTTTTGCGGGCTATTTCATTTCTCATTTCATTTCTTATCCAATAAAATTAAAACTTTAAATACTATACTCGTATGACTTCACCAAATCCAAACAACGGCAAAACGTTTGGGAAAAGGATCACAAAATGGAAATTTTGGGTTAAACAGCTGACCCTTTCTTTACAATAAAACTGGAACAAAATTAATAAACAAATAAACCCAATTTTGTTTTATCGAGTTTAAAGCGAGAAAAAAATTTTACATTTTTTAGGTTTGCTCCTAGGAAAATATATAAAAATTGTTATCGATTGAAAGGTATTTGAAGACCTATTAAATGCTCATTTGCTCATTATAGCAGGGTTAATTATTATTTTCAATTAACATAACTAAAATTTAAATCAAATACAACAAAAATTTTCAATATTTAACAGTTTTACTTTTATTAGTATTCAGTAAAAAAAACTGCTGGTTTCAACAGTTTTATCTGCAATGTAATTTTTAACTAATTTATAGTAGTGTTAGCGAAATTTTTATACACCCAGAAAACAGATTTGGTGATTTTTTTATATATTTTTATTTTTTTATTATTCTTCTTTGTTTAAAGTAAAATGTAATTATTATTATTATTTATTAATAGATATAATAAATACATTTTTTTAATTAGATTTTTGTAAATTAAATATCTATAAATGGCATAACTTAAAGTTCTTAGCCAGCTGATTAATAAATCTTTAAAAGATACTCACAATTTTCATATAAATATAATTAAAAAAAATTAAAATTTTCGTTAATTTAAAGTTAACAATAATATTCTTTTTATATCGTATATTACAATGGATTTATAATTCATTAATTGTTAAATTTCATAATTCAATGAAACAAATAAATTTTATATGTATTAATTTAAAATATAAATATAGTTATGAAACACTAACAAAATATTAATGCAAAATTTCTTTTATAAAGCTATGAGATGAATCTGTCGAATTTTGCATAATAAGAGATCAGTTGTCACACCTTAAAAGTAGTTATAACTTTTAAAAAATGTTTATAACTTTAGACAAATAACAAAAAGCGAATGTAATTATATATGCGCAATGCAGTGTATTCGTATTCGCATTCCTATTCATATTTTCTTTTTCTTTTGTTATTTTCACCTGGTTTCTTAAGGTTATTACTTCCTCAATTTGCCAGGCGATTTCCGATTTAAGCGCACGCAATTGTACTAAAATCAACTCTACCAACATATTATTTATACGATCAGTCGCGTTATCTTCCGGTTCGACAAATCTTGATGGTAAATACGGCACTAAATTGATTTTCACGTCTTCAGAGTAGGTTAATTTTAACTGTTTTTTTAGGGTTATCAGTTCCTCTGCTCGCCTGAATGTTTGGTGTTTAATCGCACGCACTTTCCCTAAAATCTCTGCAAACATCTTTGTTTCATCAGTCGCATTATCATCCAGTTTTACAGCTTCTAAAGGTAAAAGATTCTCTAAATTGGTGCTCATGTCTTCAGTGTAAGTAACTTCCAAGTGGTTTCTTAGGGTTGCCCATTCCTTTGTTAGCGTGCGCATTTCCTGTGCTAGCGCAAGCATTTCTCCTAAAACATAATCCAACATCTTATTTGACTATCAATGTTATATTAGAAAACTGAAATGTCGGTTGAAAATCCAAAAACGTTAGTGTATTGATGAAGCGTCCTGCTCGCTTGTTGAAATATTTCGTATTTAAAAATAGCTACCAAATGTTTATTAACGCGTATACAACTAAAACACAAGTGATCGTTGTGTGTGGTTATTAAAGACTAAATTATCGGAAAAAAATGCGAAACTTATATACAGAATAATAAATCCTTAAACCACGCTAGAACTATAAGAATAAGGAAGAATCCTTATTCGGAACAGGTAGATAAATGTGTAATAAAACATGGAGTGATTAAAAACTGTTTGTGATGATCTACCTAGTATTTACCTACTGTATGGATTATCTAAATGAAATGCATTTTCAAAAGATGCATAATTAGAATAGCATTTTGTAAACAAAATCCATAAAATTGTTACGATAATTAGGAAATTTTAGAAATTTCATAATCTCCCAAATGCACATTTCAGAAAATAGTTAAGAATTCAAATTCAAATTGCTTGCCAGATCGAAATCGGCAAAAAGCTTGACATTCAGAAGAAAAAGCTTGATTTTTCTTGACATTCAAAAAAAGGCTTGATTTTCCTTGACAATTTAAAATTCAGTTAAATTAGCAAAAAAAAATTGCAAAATATTTAAATAGCAATTTGCTAAAAAAAATGATTTTTCTCCAAAATCATATCTTTTTTCTAAGTATTTTACAGCATTTTGAAAAATTGGTTAGCTGCTAGCGCAAACGTTTCCTTTTCATAAAAAAAAAAAAGAATTTTGATTATAGCATTAGCTTTACTACCATAGAAACAATCACTTATACGTAAAAATTAGTCATGGTACATTTAAAAACAATTACTAACTCCGTTCCGAAATGAGGTTAACATTTCTATATTTCTGCTGGAATTATGGAGGATCTTTAAAAAAACTAATTTTTTTGGATAGTTGTTAGGACATATCAGTGATTCTGAATTTATAGAAAACTTTCTAATTTTTTTTTAAATTTATTTTTAATTTGATGTCAAAGTTGAAAATTAGAATTAAAATAATTCTTTTTGTGTGAAAAAATTAACAGCATTCCGATAAATTAGAAAACATATTTTTGACATTACAAACATGTATGGAATCTATAATGGTAAAGATGGTAATAATTACAAAATTCGACGTATGGGTAAAGAAAGTCTTCGCCGAGATGGCCTTTTACTGGTTTCTATTAAATGCAGCGAAGAGACATTGAAGTAATTACTATGGGCTTAGGAATGGCTTTTAACTCCAAATTTACCAATTGGCTGGTAGAATAGCATGAAATGTAAACGAAAATTAGCTATCAATTGGTAAATTTGGTAAATTTGGAGTTAAAAGCCATTCCTAAGCCCAAAGTAATTACTTCGAAGTAATTGCTAAGTTTTATTTATATGACACATTAGCAACAGCTCGTCAAAATATTGTTCATTAATTTTATTACAATACAATATTATTTTTTCTACCACAATAGTAAAATGTTAACATTATTTTGGAACAAAAAAATCAATAAAAGTGTTAACCTTTTTTCGGAACAGAGGTAGTAGTTTTTTTTTTTTGCTAATAGTTAATTTTTCTTATCAATTTGATGGAAAAATTTATAAAATTCCGTTCTAGCTTAACCAATGACATTTTTTCTCTATTCTTGACACGCATTGAAAAAGCTTGACAATCAAGCCAAATCAAGCCCGTCTGGCAACCCTAGATGGCTAATAAAATTATGTATTCGTTAGGGTATTCAGTTAATCGAATTTTTTTATTCGCGTTTTTTTTCTTTAATCGAATAAAATTTCAAAATTATCGATTAATCGAAAAAAAAAATTGGAGAAAATTACTCTGCAGACCTTCCCTGTAAATTTTTCATTTCATAAAGATACACACAAGATACACACATAGAAAAAATTTTCCATTTTCCAACTGAAATTCGGTTACGTCTACTAAAATAGGTTGGTACAACTAAATAATGGTTATCACAACAAAATTCGGTTTATACAACTAAATTTTAGTTGTAAAGTGTTGTTTTTTCAAACGCGTCGTATAGACCAAATACAATTAATATTGTCATTAATATGTATTTTTATTAATTCTAATTTAGTAGGTTTGAGGTTAAGAAGAAGAATAAACCTTCCTCAAAAGTTATAAACACATTAAATTTGCAAATCAGACTAGATCTAGTTTCTGCCTTTTTATGGACAGGCTTCATCAGTGATCTTCCATTAAATTGTATTATTGTTTATATTTTTATTGTCAGATTGTCTCTATATGAATAATTTCAGAAGTTATCAAACAGACGTATACAAAAATTCTACTTCAGATTTTCTCTGTTTATCTTCTTATTTCCTCGTTTTTCGTTATTTAGAATGTCTACTAATGTGGAAGTCTTAACATTTTTATATTTTACGAAGTTTCCTAAATAATGTTCGAAAGAATAACAAAAAACATAATTTTTAGACTTAAATTTTCAGCAAATAAATTAACTAAAGTAAAATCTCTCTACAAATTTTTTGAGTTTTTTTCAGTCTACTAATATTCAGAAAGAGTTTTATTGATTTTAGAAAGGAGTTTTTTCATTTGAAATCGACGAAATGTTAGCAAAACTTTTGCTGAAATTACTATTTTTTTTTTTGGAAAAATCAGCTAGCTGATTTTCATCAAACTACTTTTGCTGAAATTACATCCTTTTTTACCAGCACTCTCTTGACAAAAAAGTTGCTGGCACAACAACAATTTTTTTCTGAATTTACTGACATTTTTTTCAATTGTGTATATTAACAACGACTAAAGGGTTTGGGGCCGTTTTTGTGCAGTCGAGTTATATAGCTTTTTCACGTTCTCACTGACCAACCCTACATGAAGTAAAACGCAAAAAAATCAAAGTTCTTCTGAGCTTAATTATGTTTTCGGATGTTCACAATAAACACCTAACCGGATGTCCACAGTAAAAACTTTTAAGTATTTTTTTGAACAACATTTAAGCCTTTTTTCAAAAAAAAAAATTAAAAAAGTCCCCAAAAAAAGGGCGTTTTAAGGATTTAAATGTTCTGCGAATATGTTCGAGAGCAAATTTCACTGATAACATTTCATTTTGGGCATCCGAACTCAGAATTAGGATCAGAAGACGTTTCATACTATTTTTGAGGGCTATTTCATTTCTCATTTTATTTCTTATCCAATAAAATTAAAAATTTAAACTACTATACTCGTATGACTTCACCAAATCCAAACAACGCCAAAACGTTTGGGAAAAGGATCACAAAATGAAAAACTTTTGGTTAAACAGCTGACCAGAGATACAAGCCGGTCCATTCTGTCGGCTGGCGGCGGCTAATGGCTAAAATGGTCGGCGGCGATTGATTTTTGGAGATGAGCCGCAAACGCATCGGCGGCGGCTGGCTAAAAAAATAGTGTCGACTGGCGGCGGCTAATCGGCTAACGTCGGCTAAAATGCAAATTTTCAAGAATTTCGACAGATACATACACGCAAAAATATCGAATTTATAAAAATTGATCTTAAATTTCGCAATGTCGTTGTTAAAATTATAATTACATTTGTTGAATTTTGCACTTAATGTAACAATCTTCAGATCAACTAAAATTTTAATTCTAATTTTTGTTAAACTAATAAATTTTTTGTTGGGCCAACAGACATATTATTTTGAGCGTATAAGTTAAACATTGGGAAGTAGTTTATTAAATTAATTAGGTTGTTCACAAGGGGCGTGCTATCTGTTGCATCGCCCTAACAAAAAACAGAGTTGTTAAAATTTTTATTTGACTTTAACAACGATTTTCTATTGGGTTGTCTATCTGTTAGCACACTAAAACATGTGACACTAAACATACGTAACCTAGTGACTTCAGCACGATACAACATGTTTACCTAGTGTCTTCAAATGCAATGAAATGTGCAAAGAAATTTGAAAATAACACACAAAACAACAACACCGAAAATAATTTTGTTGTTGCTTTGTGTGTTATTTTCAAATTTCTTTGCACATTTCATTGCATTTGAAGACACTAGGTAAACATGTTGTATCGTGCTATTCTCAAATGTTGTATTTTTTTTTTTTAATTTTAACAACTCTGTTTTTTGTTAGGACGATACAACAAATAGAACTACCTAAATATTTTAAAAATTTACACTCTAAATTACACTGTGGAACAAATTCAGGTTAGCAAAAGTTAGGTCGATTCTAAGAGTGAGGGGTGAAAATAGAGGCTAAATTAGAAGACCCGTATCGCGGCGTTTGTTTATGTTAGTTCGAATTTTTTTTAATCGACCTTCGAACTTTGCAGTCAAATGCCGATTTTCAACATATTGTTTATATGGTTTTTTGGCTATAACTCGTCGACTAATTGATATTTTTTTAAATCTGTAAAAGCCAAATTATTGCTAAAGACCTGTGCAACAATTAAATTTTTTTAAAAAATTGATTTAGAAAATTTTTGTGGTGCTTATGAAGCAAAAATTTTTTTTTTTCATGCTTTTTGAAAATATTTTCCACAAAACTAAGTATTTTTTGCTTTCTGTTTGATCTATAATATGCTTCTCAGTTTCTTCTTTGTCTTCCTCTTCTTCCTCTTTTTCCTCTTCTTCCAAGGTGTTTTTATACCAACAAAACAACTTTTTTGTTTTCAACCACCGCACAGGCAGCGATTTTTTTTATTTCGTACAAGCGAACTAATTTCAAAAATAAAGATTCAGTTAAGACTCGGAACTCAGCCGAAGCTGATGTCTTTTAATTTTCGCTCGGTCGTGATAAAATTCGCTATTAATTTTTTTGGTGGTATAAAAACACCTTTGAAGAAGAGGAAATTATCGACCTTTCTGATGATGATGACGATTACCAAGATATTAGCGAGAGCAGTGATGTTGATCCACAGCCGTCTGCTAAACGGCAACTGGCCAAATCATTAATTTAATTTATTTAACTTTTTTACTTAAAACTTTTCCTAACTAACATTTCAAAATTATAGTTTTTTGAAACAGAAAGCAAAAAAGACTTAGTTTTGTGGTAAATATTTTCAAAAAGCATGAAAAAAAAAATAATTTTTCCAACATTTTGCTTCATAAGCACCACAAAAATTTTCAAAATCAATTTTTTTAAAAAATTTAATTGTTGCACAGGTCTCTAGCAATAATTTGTCTTTTACAGATTTAAAAAATATCAATTAGTTGACGAGTTATAGCCAAAAAACCAAAATTGTTGCACAGGTCTCTAGCAATAATTTGTCTTTTACAGATTTAAAAAATATCAATTAGTCGACGAGTTATAACCAAAAAACAAAGTTCGAAGGTCGATTAAAAAAAAATTCGAAATAACATAAACAAACGCCGCGATACGGGTCTTCTAATTTAGCCTCTTTTTTCACCCCTCACTCTCAGAATCGACCTAACTTTTGCTAACAGTGTTATTTAAAGTACTGAGGATTTTCATTAATAGTACACATCTTTAAAAGAATATATAAAATTTAATAGTGCAAAAAAAAACTTTACACTTTTTGCAAATAAGTTTATTAGGATCTTGGAATTCAAATAAAAATCATTATATGTATAAGCAGTTCAATACGGCAATATGGTCGCGATATTTGTTAAAGAAGTCAAATTTTTTTAATATATCATAATCTCCGTGAAAAGGGGGTTTTGGTGTTTCTCCTAAACTAATGAAGATAGATAATTGAAATTTGCCATATAGCTTCGCTTTATGACGAGAAGAAAACTAACCATAGGATTTTTGGCTACTCGAATGTTTAAGAGGTAAAATGGGGCTCAGAAGTTTGAAAAAATCGATTTTTTAACGTCATTTTTAGTGGGTAGGAGGGGGAGGGGGCAAAATATGTTAAATTTTTTTTCTAATTTGAGGACTCTTAACAAGAATCTGAAGGCAAAATAACGATACATCCGCAAACAAAAAGTCGGTAGTGAAAGGGTTAATGTGTTAAATAAAGATAACTAAAATCTTTGTTTAAATGTGTTTTTCAATCATGAATGGTAACCGAAATGGTGCGGTATTTTAAGGGTAACGCTATTTAACTTATTTCAGTAACGGCATTTTAAGAATAACGGTAGTCAGTTGGAAGAGTTTTAAATCGATAACGGTATTTTAGAGGCATTACATGCCAACCCTGATTTCAATCGATTTGAATCCCGTGTCACAGATTTTTTACTGCCGTTTTAATTTAAGTGAACTAATAGAGCTTTGAAGAGTTAATTCGTTTTCGAATGAATTTATTAACAATAGAATCGGATTTGTTTTGATTTAAATGAATTCCTTTTTTAAATTAAAATTCGTTCAATTTAACACGTTTGACTAAAAAAACAAATTCAAAAAATTAATAACAAGGTGGGTTAACGGTTACCATTATCGCTAAAATACCGTTACCAATACCTCTACCTCTAAAAATTTTCCAAATACCGCTATCGTTACCGGTACCGTTATTTTTATTGGTAGTTACCGGTATTTGTTAATCTTTATAAAAATGCCAATTTTTTAACTTTATAATAATAATCTTGTGTTTTTTTTCAAAAAATTATAGATAATAATTTTAGTTATTACCAGCATTGAATTTAAAGCTTATAATCTGTATTTTTAACACTTAAATTGACAAATATGCTAATTTTTTATTTGTTTTTATATGTTTTTGAGGCAGTTTATAATTCCGGTACGTACCGGTATTGTTGATTCGATAATGGCATACCGTTACCGAAATAGTCTTAAATACCGTTACCGTTACCGAAACAAACGAAATTCGATACCGTTACCTTACCGTTATTCGTTTCGGTAACCAACCTTGTTTAATAATTAACAACTATCGTAGTCTTTATGAAAACCCTACTGGAATGGGATTGAAAAAGGATTAGATTCTATAAACGGGGTTGTAAAACTTAACAGAAATGGCATTACAATATCGTCAAAAAACTTTTCTAAATTTTTGTTTATTTAAAATTAACTCTCTAATGCCCAAGGCCGCCTTTTGGCGGTCTTCAGATTTTAAATAGTTTTTGGCTAAATAACAATATTTTATTAAACAAGTTGTACTATATCCATAGAAAACTTAACTGCCTACTTTTTTTCAAACTTTTTTTGTATAAGAAACGGGTTTCAAGTGAGAAGCATGTAAAGTGAAAATTTCGAAAATTTGAAAAAATTAACTTTTTAAAACAGAAAAAAATATTTGAAAAATTGCCAAAAATACATTTACGATCTGGCGTACATTAACGATAATAACAAAGCTAGTTTAGAGCCTCTACTTGTAAAATCAGTTAAAAAATTTTCTCGAGGACTCAGGATAACGCCAGGATACGTTTTACAAATATCTCTACAACTCAAAAACTAGCCAACAGATTTTCTTGAAATTAAACACAGATTATATACTCAGAGTAAATAGTAAGCAGAACTAATTTCGTCAAAATTTATTGATGTTTAGTGTCAAAATATTTTTTAATTTTGTTGTCGGCTGTCGGCTCCGCCGGTTGTTGTCGGCGGCTGAATCGGCTTGGCAAAGGTGTCGGCTGGCGGCGGCTAACCGGCTGAGATCGGCTGGCTTGTATCTCTGCAGCTGACCCTTTCTTTACAATAAAACTGGAACAAAATTAATAATAATAAACAAATAAACGCAATTTTGTTTTAACGAGTTTAAAGCGAGAAAAAAATTTTTTTGGTTTTTTAGGTTTGCTCCTAGGAAAATATGTATATAAAAATTGTTATCGATTGAAATGTATTTGAAGACCTATTAAATGCTCATTTGCTCATTATAGCAGGGTTAATTATTATTTTCAATTAACATAACTAAAATTTAACTCAAATACAACAAAAATTTTCAATATTTAACAGTTTTACTTTTACTAGTATTCAGTAAAAAAAACTGCTGGTTTCAACAGTTTTATCTGCAATGTAATTTTTAACTAATTTATAGTAGTGCTAGCGAAATTTTTATACACCCAAAAAAAAAAAACAGATTTGGTGCTTCTTTTATATATTTTTATTTTTTTATTATTCTTCTTTGTTTAAAGTAAAATGTAATTATTATTATTATTTATTAATAGATATAATAAATACATTTTTTTAATTATATTTTTGTAAATTAAATATCTATAAATGGCATAACTTAAAGTTGTTAGCCAGCTGAGTAATAAATCTTTAAAGAGTATCTTTTTAAATTTTCATAAAAATATAATTTAAAAAAAATTAAAATTTTCGTTAATTTACATTAATTTAAAGTTAACAATAATATTCTTTTTATATCGTATATTACAATGGATTTATAATTCATTAATTGTTAAATTTCATAATTCAATGAAACAAATAAATTTTATATGTATTAATTTAAAATATAAATATAGTTATGAAACACTAACAAAATATTAATGCACAATTTCTTTTATAAAGCTATGAGATGAATCTGTCGAATTCTGCATAATAAGAGATCAGTTGTCACACTCTTAAAAGTAGTTATAACTTTTAAAAAATGTTTGTAACTTTAGACAAATAACAAAAAGCGAATGTAATTATATATGCGCAATGCAGTGTATTCGTGTTCGCATTCCTATTCATATTTTCTTTTTCTTTTGTTATTTTCACCTGGTTTCTTAAGGTTATTACTTCCTCAATTTGCCAGGCGATTTCCGATTTAAGCGCACGCAATTGTACTAAAATCAACTCTACCAACATATTATTTATACGATCAGTCGCGTTATCTTCCGGTTCGACAAATCTTGATGGTAAATACGGCACTAAATTGATTTTCACGTCTTCAGAGTAGGTTAATTTTAACTGTTTTTTTAGGGTTATCAGTTCCTCTGCTCCCCTGAATGTTTGGTGTTTAATCGCACGCACTTTCCCTAAAATCTCTGCAAACATCTTTGTTTCATCAGTCGCATTATCATCCAGTTTTACAGCTTCTAAAGGTAAAATATTCTCTAAATTGGTGCTCATGTCTTCAGTGTAAGTAACTTCCAAGTGGTATCTTAGGGTTGCCCATTCCTTTGTTAGCGTGCGCATTTCCTGTGCTAGCGCAAGCATTTCTCCTAAAACATAATCCAACATCTTATTTGTACTATCAATGTTATATTAGAAAACTGAAATGTCGGTTGAAAATCCAAAAACGTTAGTGTATTGATGAAGCGTCCTGCTCGCTTGTTGAAATATTTCGTATTTAAAAATAGCTACCAAATGTTTATTAACGCGTATACAACTAAAACACAAGTGATCGTTGTGTGTGGTTATTAAAGACTAAATTATCGGGGAAAAAAATGCGAAACTTATATACAGAATAATAAATCCTTAAACCGCGCTAGAACTATAAGAATAAGGAAGAATCCTTATTCGAAACAGGTAGATAAATGTGTAATAAAACATGGAGTGATTAAAAACTGTTTGTGATAATCTACCTAGTATTTACCTACTGTATGGATTATCTAAATGAAATGCATTTTCAAAAGATGCATAATTACAATAGCATTTTGTAAACAAAATCCATAAAAGTGTTACGATAATTAGGAAATTTTGGAAATTTCATAATCTCCCAAATGCACATTTCAGAAAATAATTAAGAATTCAAATTCAAATTGCTTGCCAGATCGAAATCGGCAAAAAGCTTGACATTCAGAAGAAAAAGCTTGATTTTTCTTGACATTCAAAAAAAGGCTTGATTTTCCTTGACAATTTAAAATTCAGTTAAATTAGCAAAAAAAAATTGCAAAATATTTAAATAGCAATTTGCTAAAAAAAAAATGATTTTTCTCCAAAATCATATCTTTTTTCTAAGTATTTTACAGCATTTTGAAAAATTGGTTAGCTTCTAGCGCAAACGTTTCCTTTTCATTAAAAAAAAAAGAATTTTGATTATAGCATTAGCTTTACTACCATAGAAACAATCATTTATACGTAAAAATTAGTCATGGTACACTTAAAAACAATTACTAACTCCGTTCCGAAATGAGGTTAACATTTCTATATTTCTGCTGGAATTATGGAGGATCTTTAAAAAAACTAATTTTTTTTGGATAGTTGTTAGGACATATCAGTGATTCTGAATTTATAGAAAACTTTCTGATTTTTTTTTAATTTGATGTCAAAGTTGAAAATTGGAATTAAAATAATTCTTTTTGTGTGAAAAAATTAACAGCATTCCGATAAATTAGAAAACATATTTTTGACATTACAAACATGTATGGAATCTATCGTATAATGGTAAAGATGGTAATAATTACAAAATTCGACGTATGGGTAAAGAAAGTCTTCGCCGAGATGGCCTTTTACTGGTTTTTATTAAATGCAGCGAATAGACAATTTGGAGTTAAAAGCCATTCCTAAGCCCAAAGTTATTACTTCGAAGTAATTGCTAAGTTTTATTTATATGACACATTAGCAACAGCTCGTCAAAATATTGTTCATTAATTTTATTACAATACAATTAGCGTGTTTTTTAATCACCTGGATTTAGAATTTTTCATACAAAAAGTGGATTTATTAAATCCAAAAAAAAAGCTGGATTTAATAAATCCATAATAAAAGCACAAATATATGAAACAGCCTATTAATTTAATGTCATAAAAAAATACGAATAAAAATTAAAAGAGAAACAAAAAAATTGAAAAACTAACAAATAAAATGTTTTTATTAAATTTTTTTTATGAAATATGTTTAGAAAAAAAAACTACACCTCACCACATACATATCTTTAATCTTGGATATGGATAAATAGCTGAAATAGGAATGGCAATTTTTCACTCTACAGTAAGTAATTTAATTAAATCCAATTAGTGAATATTAAATATTGCAATGGAATTTTTCAATTGTGTAAGAATATAAATTGAAGTGATAAAACTGAAAAGTCAGACTGTCTTTCGCTGTTTTATATAAAATATAATTAAAACTTAAAAGTTAAAGTAAAATCCTTCATCATCGGATTCGGTATTAAAAATTAGGGTGAAAGAAGTGTCGGACAGAAAATTCTTTTTAAAATAGGGAGAATCTAACGCCATCTGTTGAGCACTTTTCGAAATACTTTTTGGATTTATTAAATCCAAGTGATTAGAAAAAACGGCTAATATTATTTTTTCTACCACAATAGTAAAATGTTAACATTATTTTGGAACAAAAAAATCAATAAAAGTGTTAACCTTTTTTCGGAACAGAGGTAGTAGTTTTTTTTTTTTTTTGCTAATATTTAATTTTTCTTATCAATTTGATGGAAAAATTTATAAAATTCCGTTCTAGCTTAACAAATGACATTTTTTCTCTATTCTTGACACGCATTGAAAAAGCTTGACAATCAAGACAAATCAAGCCCGTCTGGCAACCCTAGATGGCTAATAAAATTATGTATTCGTTAGGGTATTCAGTTAATCGAATTTTTTTATTCGCGTTTTTTTTTTCTTTACCAAATAATCGAATAAAACTTGAAAATTATCGATTAATCGAAAAAAAATCGGAGAAAATTACTCCCTGTAAATTTTTCATTTCATAAAGATACACACATAGAAAAAATTTTTCCATTTTCCAACTGAAATTCGGTTACATCTACTAAAATAGGTTGGTACAACTGAATAATGGTTATCACAACAAAATTCGGTTTATACAACTAAATTTAAGTTGTAAAGCGTTGTTTTTTCAAACGCGTCGTATAGACCAAATACAATTAATATTGTCATTAATATGTATTTTTATTAATTCTAATTTAGTAGGTTTGAGGTTAAGAAGAAGAATAAACCTTCCTCAAAAGTTATAAACACATTAAATTTGCAAATCAGACTAGATCTAGTTTCTGCCTTTTTATGGACAGGCTTCATCAGTGATCTTCCATTAAATTGTATTATTGTTTATATTTTTATTGTCAGATTGTCTCTATATGAATAATTTCAGAAGTGATCAAACAGACATATACAAACATTCTACTTCAGATTTTCTCTGTTTATCTTCTTATTTCCTCGTTTTTTGTTATTTAGAATGTCTACTAATGTGGAAGTCTTGACATTTTTATATTTTACGAAGTTTCCTAAATAATGTTCGAAAGAATAACAAATAACATAATTTTTAGACTTAAATTTTCAGCAAATAAATTAACTAAAGTAAAATCTTCTACAAATTTTTTGAGTTTTTTTCAGTCTACTAATATTCAGAAAGAGTTTTATTGATTTTAGAAAGGAGTTTTTTCATTTGAAATTGACGAAATGTTAGCAAAACTTTTGCTGAAATTACTATTTTTTTTTTTTGGAAAAATCAGCTAGCTGATTTTCAGCCAACTACTTTTGCTGAAATTACAACGTTTTTTACCAGCACTCTCTTGACTAAAAATTTGCTGACACAACAACAATTTTTTTCTGAATTTACTGACATTTTTTCAATTGTGTAAGTACAACGACTAAAGGGTTTGGGGCTGTGTTTGTGCAGTCGAGTTATATAGCTTTTTCACGTTCTCACTGACCAACCCTACATGAAGTAAAACGCAAAAAAATCAAAGTTCTTCTGAGCTTAATTATGTTTTCGGATGTTCACAATAAACGCCTAACCGAGCTTAATACTGTGTTCGGATGTCCACAGTAAAAACTTATAAGTATTTTTTTGAACAACATTTAAGTCTTTTTTCAAAAAAAAAAAAATTAAAAAAGGGTGTTTTAAGGATTTAAATGTTCTGCGAATATGTTCGAGAGCAAATTTCACTGATAACATTTCATTTTGGGCATCCGAACTCAGAATTAGGCTCAGAAGACGTTTCATACTATTTTTGCGGGCTATTTCATTTCTCATTTCATATCCAATAAAATTAAAAATTTAAACTACTATACTCGTATGACTTCACCAAATCCAAACAACTCCAAAACGTTTGGGAAAAGGATCACAAAATGAAAAATTTTGGGTTAAACAGCTGACCAGAGAAACAAGCCAGCCGCCGTGAGCCGTTTAAGCCGCCGCCGCCGGTCATTTTTGCTTCAGCCGCCGCCGCCGATTTTTTTCGGCTCATTTCGGCTGGAAGTATCAATTTTCAAATATAAAAAATTTAAAAATAAATATATTTTTTAAAAAGAATTTACTAATTCATTAAACTTGAACAACCAGAGCTAAAAACAATTTTTTTATATGAAAAGAAAACAGTTAAAATCTTCTAAATATTAAATTTTTATAAATATAATTTTTTTTTAGCTATAAAAGCTTATATAAATTTATACTGTGAAAAAAATTAAAAAAAAAAGTTCTTAATGGGTTAATATAATACTTCAGAATGCAACTCTTTGCAGATGTGTAAAAAATCAATTAATAAAAAAACATAGCTGCTTAACTTTGCATTTAAAACTCAATATATGTATTTGGTGTATGCATTTTTATCAAAAATTATGACGAAAAATCGTTACAGAGTTGAAGTCGTGTTAGCATAGATATACGAAAAAGTTTGTAAAATGTATTAATTTTTGTTAAAAGCGTTACTTCTCCTCTTCATATAAATTCTTACAGTTAGTGTTTAGCTTCATTGGTTATTAAAATATAAGCTATTAAAGTTAAAAAACCTTATGAGTTACTGGTTACGGAGTTTACATTGGTTACAAATTTTATGTATTAAACAAAAATTGGTCAGATTGTTATAAATTATGTAAAACAGGTGACAATGCGCTGATATATATCGAAATATATAACTCAAATGTAATCCATGCATTTGAAATTAGCTGGTTACATGGTTTTTATCACATTTTTTGATATCACCCATATATATTTTTTCAATTCTAAAATACATTTTTAAAAATGGTCCAGTTGAATATTTTGGATAAATTAAACATTTTGTAACAAATAAATGAAAAAGTAAAGATAAAAGATATTGTAAAATTCTATAATATATAGAAAAGGACACTTTTACGGATAAAATGCTCAAACCAATGTTCGAATTGATCACATAATTTCATCATTTAAGGACATTATTGATTGGGCATCTAATTCAAATGGGTCCCTACAAGATATGTGCATCATGCCCAAACTTTATAACAAAGCCTCCATTCAAAAGTCTTCAAACAAGTTTAATTCCTTAAGTCAATCGATATGTATTTTTTCTATGGTCTTTATTTATTCCTTAATTTGTTAAAATTAAAAAGAATAAATAAAAAAAAATTGATTCCCAGTATGCTTTAATTGTCTGAAAATTCTATAAGTGGCAAAAATTGTTTTGAGTTCTAAGGGGGTCACATTTTTCCAATGTTGGGATTAATTTGGAGCCCTAAAAGGTTATGTTTATAATTTATTAAATAAAACTTGTATGTTATATTAAATATTTAGGACCATTAGTTAGATATAGTCTTGACTAGCCATGGATCTGTGCGAACATGAAACAAATCACACGTGAACCAACAACAAATCTTATATAAATTGATTTTGTATATATTTTTTTGCCAGTGATTTTCTGACCGTGATAAAGTGCAGACGTTAATTGTGATCTCTTTTCTATAATTCTATTTAAAATTAAAAGCAATAACATTTGTTATTATTTTAAGAAAAAACTTTTTTTTTAATACATTGTATCAGTGTTACCATTACGGCGATTTTCCCGTCAGATCTAGCGATTTTATTTTGCCCCTAGCGGGAAAAATTGTCCTGTAGCTATTAGCCAAAAATCTAGCGATTTTTTTATCAGCCGTAATAATTTTTAAAACTCGGTTTTATGTTGAAAAATATTATAAAACTCGCACATTGATATTCCTTTATTATAAAACACAACATCTTAAACGATTTTAGTAAAAAAAACTCTAAAAATACACATTTCGATAAAATATGGGTATGCACTTTTTCATCGTACAACACCCTATATTGTGTATTCTCAATACTAAGATTAATTCAATGAAAATCAGGACTCATTATTTGAAGCTTAATCGTAAAATTTTTCATTATTTAAAAGTTTATAACACTTCTTATTAACATATTAAAGAAATTTTTGAGTAAAAACTGCTTTAAGTACCATTTTTCAACAATCTAGCGATAAAATCGCTAAATATTTACACTGTTTATAATCTAGAGATTTATTAGCGATTTTTGGGTCTGATCTAGCCATTTATTTTGAAAATTTGTTGGCAACACTGCATTTTATATTGAAATCAACAACAAATTATTACTTATTATTAAGTAGTAAACAAAGGGATTAATAGTTACGATAACACCTAATAAAATCATAATATGAATTCTATATTATAATATAATATATATTCCATATATATAATTTTATACATTTTACTTTTACTTATTGTTATTTCGCAATACATTTTATTTTGACATAGTTAAATTTCCCAATAATTAGTGATTGCACTTTTTAATGATTTTTATTTAATTTATTGATTGACATATTTAATACATTTTGTTTTAACTTGTTAAATTTCCCAATAATTAATAATTGCACTTTTTAATTTAAATTCATTTTATTGATTGCGAAATAGCAACGTTCAATATTTTTGTTTATTTTACCTTTACCATAAAAATACTATAAATATAAGTGAATTGTAATATTTTAGTTAGTCTAAATTTTGATTCAATAAAAAGTAATAAAAAAAAACTGACACTAGTTTTTTTTTAAGGTATTATTACCAAGAAACTTAACTGTCGACGAGGATGGGATATAACTCGTTAACATATTGTCATATACTTTGGCAACATCGGTTGAAAAAAAAAATAATAAATTTTTTTTTTAGGGAAACAAATTTACTACTTTCCTTTTTTTACAAACAAGTGAACTTAAAAAACTTCTAAATACATATTAGTATAACAAGAAACTCTGTTTCAATTAAAAGTGAACACAACAGTGATTTTTTTTTTAAATTTAAAACGCTGTTACATACTTAGTTATCACAAAATAAACAATCTAAAAGTGTATATAACGAAAAAATATAACTTTTGAAAAACGCACTTATAAAATAAAGAACATAAACCGGAAATAAAATAAACACAAAATAAACAATCTAAAGTACATATGAAAAAAAAAAGTAGAACTTTTGAAGTACGAAGTGAAATTTAAAGAATACCCTTTGGAACTAATTGCTTTAAGGAACAGTGTAAAAAGCCATCCACAAGTGTCCTAGAACTTATTCTACAGCATCAAGTGAAGAAAATACATTCTACAACATCCTGGAAAACGCAGAAATACATCAAGATTATCGTAAGCAATAATATAAGTTATTTTTTATATTTTTTTTTTATTTTAAGTCTTTAAAAAGAAAATTTAAACAGTGCGGATAATTTTTTTTATTTTTGTGAATAATTTTCTGTTTTTGCGGAAAATTGGGAATATTCTTTTACAAATTCGAACGCTTCCTTTCTTCTTTTCTTCTAACAAAAAAAAAATTTTTTTTAGTTCAATATGGCAAACCCCCCACAAATTCAGTCAGACCCTCTTAAATATCTGAATAGCCTTCCCCAATTTAATGGGAATATTAACGATTTACCAACCTTCACAAGATTAATAGATAGAATTTACCCGATACTTGCGTCTTATGACGAACTGTCACAATTACTTTTTTCCGATATAATCAAAAGTCGAATTGTTGGAAAAGCAAAGGAAGTATTGGAGATAAACACACAGGTTCAATCTTGGGAGGATATAAAGCGAACACTCAATAATAATTTCGGTGAGAGAAGAAGTTGTGATGAACTTTACGATGATCTGAGGGCAGTAACCTTCCAAACGAATACCACAGATTTTTACAATGATATTAAATACAGATTGAGGCGTTTAAATAATAAAACAGTATTAATATTGGGAGAGGGCGAAGCTGCCAATCAGGTTGCAATAAATAACCAAAGATCAGCTCTTCATGTTTTTAAGAATAAAATGCCGGAGCCAATGAAAACCATTTTGGCATGCAGGAATCCGGAGTCGCTGGAAAAAGCAATGGATATCCTTTATGAAAACAATTACGATAGGATGGGTAAAGATGGTCGTATACACCCCGGCCGAGCCAAACAAACAAATAACCAGAAGTATGGAAACCATTTGCAAAACTCAGTGAAACCCAAAGAACAAGATCATCATCAATTAAACCAAAATTTCTTCAAAAATAATACACAGGAAAAATGGAGGAACAAACAAAACCATCAGCAACAACAACAAGCACCCGAAGTGGAAGCAATGGAAGTGAACAGTAATGAAAATTTTCAGCAAGTAGCCTTCACGGAGAACTACCATATATAGTCATAAAAACAAAATTAGGATTCCTGAAATTTATAATCGATACCGGAGCAGCGCACTCCATAATCAACCCGGGAATCTGTCACTAAAAATGGAAATTAGATTTCAAGCCCATTAATGTAAAAACACTACAACATATAGTTAAAATAGAAGAAAAAGTATCCATCCCGCTATTTGAAGAATTAGGTAATACTGAGAACAAAATTGAATTTCTAGTCTGTAAATTTCATACAAAATACGACGGACTAATTGGCAATAATATTTTAAAAAAATTAAAAGCAATCGTAAACCTAGAAGAGGATATATTACAAATTGGAGACAAAAGAGTCCCTTTAAATTATACCCTAGGAAACTTGGAATATTTTTTTGAAGCAGACGGTATATACCAAATAAAATTAAAAGTTAATCAAAAGGAAGGATTAATCTACACACCCAAAACAATTTTGGATAATCAAAATATCGAAATAATGGAGGGAATATACGAAGCCGAAAACTTTAAAGTCAACGCTTTTGTTAACGTAACTGGTAATACACCAAGGAAGATAAAATTCGATACTCAGGAAACTACAGCAGTTACAAACGAGAATTTTTTTGTTTATACAATTGAAGAAGATGACGAGAATACAAAAGTTCCCCTCCTGGAACAATTACGAACCAATCACTTAAACAGTGAGGAAAAGGAAAAACTTTCACAAGTTGTAAACAATTTCCGAAAAATATTCTACGCAGAGAATAGCGACTTAACATTCACTAATGCTATCAAACACGAAATACGAACGATAAATAACATTCCAATCGCTGCGAAAACCTATCGTTACCCATACATCCATAAACTCGAGGTGAATAAACAAATTAGGGAAATGCTAGATAGTAAAATAATCAGACATAGTCATTCCCCATATTCAGCCCCCGTTTGGATCGTTCCAAAAAAATTGGACGCCAGCGGTAGGAAAAAATGGAGATTGGTAGTCGACTATCGAAAACTAAATGAAGTTACGATTGATGATAAATATCCATTTCCAAATATAGACGAAATCTTGGAAAAACTTGGAAGATGTCAGTATTTTACGACTCTAGATCTCGCGAAAGGTTTTCATCAAATAGAAATACACGAGAAAGATATACCAAAAACAGCATTTAACGTAGAAGGTGGACACTACGAATTCCTTCGTATGCCGTTTGGACTAAAAACGGCTCCTGCCACATTCCAGCGGCTGATGAACAACGTTTTAGGAGACCTTATTAATAAGATCTGCCTGGTATATTTAGATGATATTATTATCTTCTCTACTTCATTACAGGAACACCTGGAATCATTAACCAAAGTATTTCAACGATTAAAAGATGTAAATCTAAAAGTTCAACTCGATAAGAGCGAATTTTTGAGAAAAGAAACCAATTTTCTCGGGCATATTGTGACTGAAAACGGCATTAAGCCAAATCCGGATAAAATAATATGCGTACAAAAATTCCCATTGCCTACTACACCAAAGGAAATCAAGCAATTTCTTGGTTTAGCAGGTTATTATAGGAAATTCATTAGGGATTACTCCAAGATTGCAAGACCCATGACTAAATATCTGAAAAAGGATACTAATATTGATACGAATGATCCCGAATATAAGGAAAGTTTCGAAAGGTTGAAGACATTATTAGTCAACTCTCCCGTTCTAGCATACCCTAATTTCAATGAAAAATTTACTCTGCAAACTGATGCAAGTAATTTTGCAATAGGAGCAGTACTTTCCCAGAATGGGCATCCTATTTGTTATGCGAGTCGAACGCTGAACGATCATGAACAAAATTACAGCACTATTGAAAAGGAATTATTAGCAATAGTGTGGGCCACACAACAGCTACGACAAATAGATATTGGCAGACGCTTCTTAATTGAAACCGACCACAGGCCACTCACTTGGCTATTCTCCATAAAAGAACCTAATTCAAAATTAGTAAGATGGAGATTACGGTTACAAGAATACGATTACGAGATAAAGTATAAAAAAGGAGTTCTAAATGGAAATGCTGACGCTCTTTCTAGAGTTGAGATACATTTAAATGATGAAGACAACTCTACAACACTGACTAATAATAACGTAGTTGTAGAAACAACCAATCCCTTAAATTTTTATCGAAGACAAATCGTTGTCAATAAGACAACCTCCGGTTCACTAAAAATAAAAAACGAAAAAATCTTTAAAAACAAGAGGAAAACAATATCGGCCAAAGAATTTGACGAATCAACTATTATAACAATATTGAAAAATCATTTTGATTCAGATAAAACCAATGCAATCCTGATTCGCGATGAATCCGTTTCAGAAAAATTTAAAGAAGTCATAAATAGATATTTTGAAGCCAGCAATGGATTCAAAGTTCTGATATGTAAGAAAATATTAGAACATATCTTAGACGAGAATGTGCTAACCGATCTAATAGAAAAAGAACATAAAAAGAATAACCACAGAGGTATAAACGAAAATTTTGCAGAATTAAGAGCGGAAATCTATCACCCACAATTAAAAACACGAATAACTCAATTTATAAATAATTGCGACATTTGTAACAAGGAAAAATACGAGAGAAGACCAATCAAACAAGAATTCAAAATAACGGAAACTCCAGAAAAACCTGGGGATGTAATACATGCAGATGTATTTTATAGTTAAGGAAAAACTCTATTTTTAACATTCATCGATAAATTCTCCAAATATGCCCAGGCTATAAGGATAAAAAACAGATCCTGGATTGAATTTAAAATAGGTTTAATACAATATTTATCAATTGCGGGAAAAATAAAAAAATTGGTTATAGATAACGAATTGGGCTTCAAGGCCTTACCACTTTTAGAATTTCTTAGAGAACAGGAAATCGAAATACACTATACTTCAAACAATAATCACTCTTCAAACTCCGATGTGGAAAGGCTTCATAACACGATTAATGAACATATTAGAATACTTAAACATGATCCCAACAGAGAAACAGAAACAGTCGAGGAAAAAATTTACAAGATAATAATGTATTATAATAATACTATTCATTCGACAACTAAAAGAAAACCGGTTGATTTTAGAAACGGTACCATTAACCAAGAGGAGTACCCCTCAATCAGGAACTCTATTATCAAAATGAAGGAAAATACTATTAACAAACTCAACGAAACCCGAGAAAATGTAGATATTCAGACAGCAAACATTTACATTAAAGACGAAAGAGGCGGAAAAAACCATTCTAAGTTTAGGAAAATAGTAGTTTCTGAATTGGATAATGATCATGTCATAACAGATAACGGATACAAATACTATAAAACACACAACAAAATAGAGTTAGGAAATATATAAACAATTTCCGAAACGAAATTCAAAACAAAATATCCAACCTAGAAGATGAGGTAATGTTTCTGAGACATATATACCAAATTGATAATGATATTACCTTACTTAGAAATCACGTGGATGATATTGGTCAGGTCATATTCACAGGTAAAATGGGTATTATTCCTACAGATATATTAGACAACCAGGAACTGCAACTCATTGACAATTTTAATACTTACACTAATATTAAAGTTGGAGTTGCATACCTTTCGGAAACTATTGTAATAATATTATCCATTCCAAAATATTCCCCTAATTCACTTTCCAAAATAACATTTGAACCAATCCCAAATAAGGAAAATAAATCCTTATATTTAGAAGAAAATCAAATACTAATTGACAAAGAAAACAACATATTTCACGCAAATTTAAGTTCCAATTCCATTAAAACTCTAAGAAAATTTAACGATCATTGTATCGAAAACATTATAAAGAACAAAAAACCTGAGTGCATTTTTAGAAAATTTGAACTGTATGAGATAAAAGAAATAAAGCAAGGTTTCATATTATTTAAAAACTATTTCGGAAACATAACACACGACTGTACACACGAAAATAATGAAAAATTATCCGGCACATTCATTCTAAAATTTGAAAATTGTAAAATTACAGTAGAGAATATATCATATTACAATGATAAAATAAACTTCAAAGAAAATTTTATTTTAAGCCACTTAATCACAGATATTAAAGAAAATAAAACATTGCATGTTGACTTAAAACTTGAAGATTTATATTTAAAGCAAATAAATTACGAAAACGACTTTAAGAAAATTGATTTTAAACATAATAAAATATTTAATATAACAAGTAATGGAATAAACATCATTATATTCATTATCATTATTGTACTCACATCATTAATATATAAGAGAAAAATTAATGTATATCATATTTCGTCGGAGCCTCATACTAACGGTGGGGGAGTTACGATAACACCTAATAAAATCATAATATGAATTCTATATTATAATATAATATATATTCCATATATATAATTTTATACATTTTACTTTTACTTATTGTTATTTCGCAATACATTTTATTTTGACATAGTTAAATTTCCCAATAATTAGTGATTGCACTTTTTAATGATTTTTATTTAATTTATTGATTGACATATTTAATACATTTTGTTTTAACTTGTTAAATTTCCCAATAATTAATAATTGCACTTTTTAATTTAAATTCATTTTATTGATTGCGAAATAGCAACGTTCAATATTTTTGTTTATTTTACCTTTACCATAAAAATACTATAAATATAAGTGAATTGTAATATTTTAGTTAGTCTAAATTTTGATTCAATAAAAAGTAATAAAAAAAAACTGACGCTAGTTTTTTTTTTAAGGTATTATTACCAAGAAACTTAACTATTAATATACTGCTATACTAATCCTCTGATGTTACAGCGGAATGGATAGTAGCAGCGACTCTACTGAAGAAAGCGATATTGTCTGGTAGACAGTCGCTGAAAACAAAATAACGAAACGACGACAAAATCGATCACCAGAATTAGTTAAGCATGCAATCAAAATAACAAAAACTACCAACAATGATGATTAGGGCAAGGAATTCCATGCAAATGCATTTTATTTCTCGATAGTCCAAAACTAATATGGACTAAACATTTATCCGACTCATCAAATTTAGAACAAATGCATGTTTTTGCATATTTCGACTTTAAATGCACATTTGGTGGCTTTTTAATGCATATTTTGTGCTTTTTAATGCATATTTGTGCATATTTTTAGTAGCATTTTTTATTTTGTAAAAAAATATAAAAATTGATACGTTTTCATATTTTGATTCAATCAAAATAAACATTTTTAAAACCTTATTGACCTATGGGAAATCTTCGAGTTCTGTGTCTGTTTGCAAAATAACTAACTTAAATATATTTTTAAGTTTAAAAGTGCATTATTTTTGCAAAAATTATAGTTTTTAGTGAATATTTCTTATATTGTGAGTGCATATTTTTCATTTTTAACCGCATATTTTTCATTTTTAAGTGCATGAAATTCCTTGCCCTAATGATGATATACCAAGTACCTAATTATTCCAAATGTTTCAGATATAAGAGCGATGATGAATAACTTTTCAAAAATAGTAAACCTTGAAGATTATTCGTACAAATCTTTGAGATATGGTCAGGTAAGAGTAATGGCAAAAACGTAAAGGCATATAGAGTGATAGTAAAATAGTTATCTTTCGTAAAAAAACTTAAACGTTTTCAAATCATATTACAAAATGTTGTTTTCAGCCGATCAAGCCGCCGCCGCCGCCGATTTTTATCCGGCTCAACCTCAATCGCCGCCGCCGATTTTTTGCTTGCGCCGCCGCCGCCGATTATTTTGGTCGGCTTGTTTCTCTGCAGCTGACCCTTTCTTTACAATAAAACTGGAACAAAATTAATAAACAAATAAACCCAATTTTGTTTTAACGAGTTTAAAGCGAGAAAAAATTGGTTTTTTAGGTTTGCTCCTAGGAAAACATATAAAAATTGTTATCGATTGAAAGGTATTTGAAGACCTTTTAAATGCTCATTTGCTCATTATAGCAGGGTTAATTATTATTTTCAATTAACATAACTAAAATTTAACTCAAATACAACAAAAATTTTCAATATTTAACAGTTTTACTTTTACTAGTATTCAGTAAAAAAAACTGCTGGTTTCAACAGCTTTATCTGCAATGTAATTTTTAACTAATTTATAGTAGTGCTAGCGAAATTTTTATACAAAAAAAAACAGATTTGGTGCTTTTTTTTATATGTTTGTTTAAAGTAAAATGTAATTATTATTATTATTTATTAATAGATATAATAAATACATTTTTTTAATTATATTTTTGTAGATTAAATATCTATAAATGGCATAACTTAAAGTTGTTAGCCAGCTGATTAATAAATCTTTAAAAGATACTCACAATTTTCATATAAATATAATTTAAAAAAATTTAAAATTTTCGTTAATTTAAAGTTAACAATAATATTCTTTTTATATCGTATATTACAATGGATTTATAATTCATTAATTGTTAAATTTCATAATTCAATGAAACAAATAAATTTTATATGTATTAATTTAAAATATAAATATAGTTATGAAACACTAACAAAATATTAATGCACAATTTCTTTTATAAAGCTATGAGATGAATCTGTCGAATTCTGCATAATAAGAGATCAGTTGTCACACTCTTAAAAGTAGTTATAACTTTTAAAAAATGTTTGTAACTTTAGACAAATAACAAAAAGCGAATGTAATTATATGTATATGCGCAATGCAGTGTATTCGTATTCCTATTCATATTTTCTTTTTCTTTTGTTATTTTCACCTGGTTTCTTAAGGTTATTACTTCCTCAATTTGCCAGGCGATTTCCGATTTAAGCGCACGCAATTGTACTAAAATCAACTCTACCAACATATTATTTATACGATCAGTCGCGTTATCTTCCGGTTCGACAAATCTTGATGGTAAATACGGCACTAAATTGATTTTCACGTCTTCAGAGTAGGTTAATTTTAACTGTTTTTTTAGGGTTATCAGTTCCTCTGCTCGCCTGAATGTTTGGTGTTTAATCGCACGCACTTTCCCTAAAATCTCTGCAAACATCTTTGTTTCATCAGTCGCATTATCATCCAGTTTTACAGCTTTTAAAGGTAAAAGATTCTCTAAATTGGTGCTCATGTCTTCAGTGAAAGTAACTTCCAAGTGGTTTCTTAGGGTTGCCCATTCCTTTGTTAGCGTGCGCATTTCCTGTGCTAGCGCAAGCATTTCTCCTAAAACATAATCCAACATCTTATTTGTACTATCAATGTTATATTAGAAAACTGAAATGTCGGTTGAAAATCCAAAAACGTTAGTGTATTGATGAAGCGTCCTGCTCGCTTGTTGAAATATTTCGTATTTAAAAATAGCTACCAAATGTTTATTAACGCGTATACAACTAAAACACAAGTGATCGTTGTGTGTGGTTATTAAAGACTAAATTATCGGAAAAAAATGCGAAACTTATATACAGAATAATAAATCCTTAAACCGCGCTAGAACTGTAAGAATAAGGAATAATCCTTATTCGAAACAGGTAGATTAAATGTGTAATAAAACAAGGAGTGATTAAAAACTGTTTACGATGATCTACCTAGTATTTACCTACTGTATGGATTATCCAAATGAAATGCATTTTCAAAAGATTCATAATTACAATAGCATTTTGTAAACAAAAGCCATAAAAGTGTTACGATAATTAGGAAATTCCCATAATCTCCCAAATGCACATTTCAGAAAATAGTTAAGAATTCAAATTGCATGTTTAAGTTAATTGCAAATCTGGCATGGCTAATAAAATTATGTATTCGTTAGGGTATTCAGTTAATCGAATTTTTTTTATTCGCGTTTTTTTTCTTAACCAAATAATCGAATAAAATTTCAAAATTATCGATTAATCGAAAAAAAAAATTGGAGAAAATTACTCTGCAGACCTTTCCTGTAAATTTTTCATTTCATAAAGATACACCCTCGAAACAATTCCGTTGTGACAACCGAATTTTTTCCAACCGAATTGGCTCGGTTGCTGCAACCTCGCAATTCGGTTGTGGGAACCGAATTGAAATCGAGTTCGGTTGCCACAACGAAATTGTTCTGAGAGTGTAAGCCTGGGTTAGCCAGACGTAAATGTACCGTTTTTGAATACATTCACTGATTAAATAAGAATAGATCAGCTCGCAATATGATTTTTGTCTCTTTTGTATGTATTGAACACATAAAAAAGATAGAGAAATTCTGTTGAGAATAGATTTTCAATCTACGTTTAAGTCCCTTCCTAGCTTTATTTGATTTTAGTAATTATTTCGCAGGGAATTAAAAAAAAACGTTGTGACTAGCTGTCAAAATTGTTTCAAAGTGTTAATTGGCTTCTGAAGAAATCATATGTATGAAAAGTTATTTGTTCTCATTAAAAAATTTTTGGATTTCAAAAAAATTAATTTTACCTCCCCTATTAAAAAAATTAATGACGTTCAATATACAATAGGCTGGTTCATAAAAAACAAAAGTTGGATTTTGGTATGGGTCAGCCCGAATATATATTAAGCACCGTGAAAAATTAACACATGATTTTTTTAAAATTTTTTTATTAAGGTTTAGGGGTCGCTACCGGGCCCCAAAGGTTGGTATTTTTGAGAAAAATCGCTGCATCTATTCTTTTTTTCTTGAGTGTCTATTAAAGTAAAACCCAAAATTTATTTTTATGAAAGCTATTATTGAATGAAGAATTGTAAAAAAAAAATTGTGTAAGATTTTTTTCAGAACCTCTTTCTGAAGCGATTTGGCTACTCTTGTCCGTCCGTCCGTCTGTTTGTACACGGAACATGGTGGAAAAATTTATAGCATTAAACACGAAGGTATTTGTTTACATTCGTCTTCCCAGGAAAATTTTTTGCAATCGGTTACCAATCACACTAGTTCTGGAAGTGATTCCGCTAGAACCGATTCCATGGAACTAGTTCTGTAACCCGTTCCATGGATCTTATATGCAAAATATTACTGAAGGAGAATCAGTTTTAGAACTAGTTCTCGAACTAGTTCCAGAAATTATAGAACTAATTCCAAAAGCTCTAGAACTAGTTCCAGAACTCATTCTAAGGCAACCGGTTCCAGTTTGGGTGCCTTAGAAGCGATTGCTTTTTCAAAGAAGGATCGTAGAAGGGTTTACAAAGGAAAAGCAGCTTCTTTGGAACAGAAAATTTCTTTGGGTTAATCTAAATAAATTGATAACAAAAGGAATATGGCCTGAAAAACCAATCCCCGCCCAACTCGCCCTTAAATTTTGTATTTATTTATGTCGTCGTAAAAAAAGCATTTTCCTAAGTGCGTTATAATAAGTTAAAATATATTTATAATATAAATTTTATACACATTGAATTTTTTATTTTATACCTTTATTAATCGTCGTTTACCTCTTCTATACGTGCTTTAATTTGTCTACCTCTAGCAACCGTGCTATATTTATATACTAGCGGGCAAGCCCGCTAGATTTAGCGTCGTGCCTTAGGCCTAGTTTTTGGGATGTCAGTTAAACCGAAAACGAATTTTGTCGTATCGGGAAAGCCCGTGTGATGTTTTTTTTAACATTGAAACCCATAATTTTAGAGAGAAGCGTGACCCAGTTGACAAAGGATACCGCATCTATATTTCTGGATAAGTTTTCTATGTGGAAAAAGTTAAATAATTAATTTTGAAGGTTAATTATTAAAAAAGTTCATATATTGTAAAAAGTTTCCGCTAAAGCAGACAAAAAACCTAACTAAATAGTTTTCCAAGTTTAAATTGTGAATCTAATATTTTTCTATTTCTGCATAAAATCCTCTTCAAAATCCAAAAGCGTTTCTCGAGAAAAGAGTGAATATAATTTATATTCGAGTTAAGGGTTTTTTTCTAAAAAGAATCTCACCTTTAGAAGGACCTTTCGTAATTCGGATAAACTTGGACATTAAATTATAAGGGATTTTGGATATTCGGAAATAAAGAATACAAAAAGGCATAAACATTAGTATTTAAATGGGATTAAAATGGGTGCAATAATAAGTTTTGTATCTTCTTAGCAAATTAAACTATTATTCGCTATTTAACATGATGTAAACACGTAAACACAGCAGGTGTTACCGTCATGAAGCGATTTTAAAAATTCGTATAGTAAATAGTGTAAGACTTAGTAATTTTTGGTATCTTCTAAGCAAAAGTAACTATATAAAAGCATGAAATTTGGCACGCTTAAAAAATACTTGGTTTTAAAAGACTTTTATGTCCCGATTCTAAGTCTACATTGAAAATTTCTCTCGTTTTTTCTTGGTTTATTCTTTGTGAAAACTCTATTTACAATCACGAATTATTATGAAATGATATGTAATATTAACATTTAAAAACAGATATGGAAGGAGGAGATGGAAATTTGTTAGAAACAAAAATTTTATATTTTTTTGAGAGGTGATTTTTGAAACCTCATTCTCCTTCGAATTTAAACTTTTTTGTTTACTTTTCACCTACTAATTGCAGGAGGACCAAGTAATAAGTCAAGCCGTTTAAAGGAACCTTCTTTCTCTCCGAAGTTTTTAAAAGATCCTTCTCTGGGCGGTTGTTTACAGCACGAAAATACTTGTATTTAAAATTTTATGCTTCTAGGAACAAAATAATGGACAGATATAAGGAGACATTTTATACCCCGTTTATTTCTCCATTGGTACCCAGCAAAAATATGGTTGCCTTGCAAAATTCAAATAACGACATGGTATTCGCCTTCGAAATATGTCTTGGAAAAAACTGTTCTCCAACGGTTTTCGGATTCCTTAATGAATTTAAAGCTAAAATTTCAATCATAGATCTGCGGCTTGAGCAAATTTATAATGATGTCCTTATTACTGTAGAGTTTTTAAAATGTGGATGATTTTCTTTCCTTTATTTGTTAAAATGAAAAAAAAAAGAAATATGAAAAAATAGTTTCATAGTACGCTTTAATATTCTGAAAATTCCTTGAGTAATGTTTTTAAAAAATTTAATCAGAGTAGTTTATATATAACTTTTAGGCCCAGTTTTTAGGATGTAGATTATCTTTAAACTTAGTTTATAACTGGAATACTGCTTCTAAAATGTGATATATTTTATTTTCTTTCAATGAAGACCGAAATTCTAAACGAGAAAAAGTTGTTCAGGAAAATTTTTCTTAATAAAATTGAAATGGCTGATATAATTCGTTTTTGGTTTAACTAAACCAAGTTTAACTGACTCCCAAAAATTTGGCCCTAGTGTATTAATCTTATTTAATTCAATATCGTATCCTTTTTGAATTTAAAGACTGAAGAAAACATGTTACAAACTTATTTAAAAAAACTGTGGAACAAAAATTAAACAAACATTTTGGTTTTGTCTGATTTTGACTTAATCGAATTGATTCTGATGCTAAAGAAGTATTTCCTTAATACTACAAATAATAATAAATTGAAGCTTTTGTTACACAATAGGTTCAGAAATGGGCTCTGTAAAGGCTAAACATTAAAATTGGCTCTAAAATATGCTATTTCAGACATTATAAAAAGCACATTTAAATCACTTTGAAATATGTATTATATTATATATTATAAAGAGTACTTCTAAATCACTCTAAAAATGCAAACAAAATGTACTCGTATTGATGTAATGAAAATGTATATCTAAAAACCATACTTTTATTAACATCATGTAATCACTTTTAAATTACTAACAAAATGCTTAAATTGAACTACTGACAACATGGGACATCACGTGTAAAATAAATCAGTGTTAGAGCTAAATTGTAACTACTTCACAATCAGTTGATGCTATTCGGAGTGCTTTTAAAATAACTTTTTTGTAATGACTTTTTTTGCTGGGTACTTATACTAATATTTTACCGATCTGAACATTTTGAAAACAACCTATATCTTAAGTATCAAATCTTTATCTCAGAAAAGTTTTGCAGTTAATTAAGAAGAACACTTAACGCCTTCTAAACCACCTACTTGCACAAAAAAAAATGTTTGCACAAAAAAAAAGTTTACACAAAAAAAAAAAACAAGTTTCCACAAAAAAAAAGTGTTTCCACAAAAAAAAAGTGTTTCAACAAAAAAAAAAAAAGTTTCCACAAAAAAAATGTTTCCACAAAACAAAAAGTGTTTGCACAAAAAAAAAGTTTCCCCAAAAAAAAAGTTTCCTCAAAAAAAAGGTTCCACAAAAAAAAAACCAAATATTTTACAAAAAAAAAGTTTCCACAAAAAAAAGTGTTTACAAAAAAACTTTTTCCACAAAAAAAAAAGTTTTCACAAAAGAAAATGTTTCCACAAAAAAAGTGTTTCCACAAAAAAAAAGAAAATCCACAAGAGAAATAGTTTCCACAAAAAAAAAAAGGTTTCCAAAAAAAAACTTTTTCCACAAAAAAAAATATTTCACAACAAAAAAGTTTCCACAAAAAAAAGTGTTTCTACAAAAAAAAAAAAATTAGATGAAATAAATGAGATAGGATGAGCTGAGATTAGATTAGGTTCATGCTATAAGTGCTGCCTGGTTGTCATAGCAACACGAAAATTTTATATGTAGGGAATATATAGGAAAATCTAAATGACATATCTACGGAACCACTGGGCCAATTTCGTGCAAACTACACAAAAACCATCTACAGACCATCCTCAACGTTGAAATCGGTTGACCCGTTTCCGCAGTTAGTGGTGACATCAAAATGTACACTTCTTTTTATATATATAGATATATATGTATATTTATTGGCTTGTTTTTTTTTTTCATTAATATACAAATAAATTATTAAACTTCGGGGCTTCCCATTTTTTAATTTTATGTGATAAGCAATGTGAAAATTTTTATTTTCATTCGGTATGTAAGTGAAAGACGACTCAACAAGTCTTTGTTTGGGAAATAGCTCCACCAAATGCAAAATTAACAAAAAGAGTAAGAAGGTTCAACTATATTCGTTATTTTTAAATTGTTGACACAAACAAGTTAGTTAAATATCTTACAATTGATTTAATTCCTAAGCAGGTGAGTTATAAGAAGAATATATCGTCACTAGGGTTTTTAATTTCGGTGTAAATATTGTAACGCAGCATTTTAAAAAGCATATTCGAAGGGTTGTCAAAAATTTGAATAATATTTTTTTTAATTTTATTCTTTTATTTTAAGTACATGTTATTATTTTATTTTCAAAACTGATTAATTTAAAATTTCGCCAACCAAAACCGACAGAGTTTTTGGCCTTGGTGCACATTCGCCAAAAGAGTTAGATATAATTAGGACAAAAAAAATTGTTAATATTTTATTGATTGAAATAAATAATTTAGGATAAGTTCTTTGAGATATGTGTCCCTTTTAATCAATAAATCTCCACTAAATTAAAAAAAATATATAATAAAATGACTTCAAAATTACAAAAATATTAATATAAATTTAAAAATGAATACGATTGTCCTAATTTACTATTAAACATATGTTATGCATACACTGAGGGAAAAAAGACGTTCTAAAATTGTCAACGGGTGGTATCAAATTGACAACGAAATGTTGACAATATTTTGACAACATCCGTTCTCAAAAATAGAGCGAAATGTTGTCAATTTGAGAACGAAAAAATAAAATATACCATACGTTCAGGGCTGCCAGAATTGCCGATTTTTCGGCATTTTGCCGATTGTTTACTAAAAAATATGCAAAATGCCGATTTGCCGATTTTTGGTCGAAAAATGCCTTTTTTTTGTTAAAACTCAAAAACACGAAATTTTAATTTTTGGTGATTTACAATGCATTAATAAATAAGAAACTTCATATTTGTTATCGTTGGCTGAAAAAGAATATTAACAAAATATCTTTGCGATCAACAAATTTTCAGCAAAATGGAATCGATTTGTTAATGCTTGGTTTTTCATATTTTGCTGCAAATGCATGTTTTTAAAATATTTTGTTACATATTGTGGTATAAATATATATTTTTTTGTATTATTTGCTGAAAACGAATATTTTTTAGCATATTTTTTGGTATTTACTTTAAAACTGTGTTTCTAACTATACACTGTCCAAAAAAAATTATTTTTAAAATTTCTAAATATCTTGTTAGGACTTGCACTTTAGGTAGAACAATATTCTATTCTGATTTCCAAATATTTCTCAAAATTTTTTTTGATCCCGAATACAAAAATACCAAACATAAATCAATTTCTGACGATGATTAATTGCAATTTTCAATGTTTAAACTACTTTTACAAACAAATATGTAATACTAAAACTGAATTGATAATATCAAAAAAGTTTGGAAAAATCAATAATAAATGCATATTTTTAAAATTTTAAATGCATATTTTTAAAATTTTAAGTGCATATTTTTCGATTTTAATCACACATCTTATGAATGAATATACGAGCCCTAGTAATAATAGGCATTTTTTTAATCACTGGATTTATTTTTAGATTTATTTTATTTTGTTAGAAAATCCACATTTTGTTTTTTAATTTTCAAAATTTTATATTTTTATCCAAATTCTACACTTATTCGCTAAGATATTGTGAAAGAAAAAATTTAAATTTTTCGAAAACGCAATTTCTGAAATTAAATTAAGCTAAATCCAAAACGGATTTATTTTATTTATAGGGCCAAATTTGCATAATATTTCAAGGTGTACGGGTATCTTAAGTTCGGAGAAGAACTATTTTTAAAAGCTGTAAAATTAATTTATGTACATATTATTGGTCAGATAATATCTGAATGTGTATCATAAAAATATTCATTAAAATTACAACTAACATTTTTTTATTATCAATTCATTTATCTCTTAAGCCTTTATTTTTATTTAATTGTTAAACTTAAAACATATTATTTTACACGAAATGTCTTTTTCACATATTTTTTATGTAAAGTAACCTAAATATTACATAAATGAGTATTTTTGAAAGTGCCGATTTTTTGCCGATTTTTTAAAATCAAAGTGCCGAAAATGACGATTTTTTTGGGAAAAAGTGCCGATTTTTCATCAAAATCATCTGGCAGCCCCGCATACGTTGTCAAATTGAGAACAGAATGTTCTTGAATTGTGAACGAAAAAATAAAAAATAACATACGTTGTCAAATCAAGAACGAAATGTTCTCAAATTGTGAACGAAAAAATAAAAAATACCATACGTTATCAAATTGAGAACGAAATGTTCTCAAATTGAGAACAGACTGTTGACAAATCGAGAACAATACGTTCTTGATTTGACAACAATGTTGTCGCTTTATTGCTTTTCTTATAATTTTTTCATTAAATTATCAATTGTTTGTGAAAGCGGTACGAAAAAAAAATTAAAAATGGAAAATAGTGAAAATAATAATAATAATAGTCAAGAAAATATGTTATTAAGTGCACTTGGTATTGATGAAAGTTTTGTTTTTGGACAAAATTCAAACAACAGTGGAACTGCAGAGTACATTCATAATGAGGAAATTATTGAGACTTTTGTTTTTGAACAAAACTCAAACGTTTTGGTACACAACAGTGGAACTACAGATGACATTGATAATGACGACGAAAAACTTGAAATTTTTCTTAGATCCATAAATATGGAATGTATTTTTGATTTGTTAAAAGGTAAGTTGTAAACAAAAACAGCAATTGAATATTTTTTTTTTCTATTTACTTTTATTTCAGCTGCCAATGTCACTTTTAGAAGCTTGCCCTACATAAAGAAAGAAGACCTAAAAGAAGTAGTGCCCTTGTTCTTCTTTGACTTTAAAGGCTGGACTTAAATTTTCAAGCTTTTTTTTAAAACATAAATGTTAAGTAGTTTTGTAATGTAATGACAAATGCCATTGCATTGTATCTTTATTGACAGATAATAGTGGTGCCATATTTACATAATAAGTACAACCACTATGGGTCATCTATTATTTATACAACATCTCCCTTTCTTAAGAATATAATACATGAATTTTAATTATAAGAAATACTTTTTTTGTTTTTGTATTATAATAAAATACTTTACGATTAATAATAAAACAATTATATTATAATTGTGAATAAAGTACATTAAATTCAATTTATAATAAAATACAATAACTATTATAGTATTAATAAAATAACTATACAATATTATATAATAATTAAAAAATTGTTTTTTTTTTTTTATATATTTTTAATTCATAAATTGAGTTTATTGGGTTCTTTTACAATTCTACCCTTCCTTGTAACATAACTGCTTTTATCAGTTTGATTTTGAATTTCAACATTTTTATTTAAACTTTCATCATTTAAAATTTCATTATCTAATTCACTTAAAATTCCATTATCTAATTCATTTGTAATTTTCGCATTTGTGGTAATTGATTTCGTTGGTTCATCAGCGTTCGAATTTTCAATTGATTGTTGTTCATTTCTCCTGTAAAGAATGTCATTGTTATCTTTTATTACAAATGATCTTGGTTCCTTACATTTTTCAATTATCTTTCCCGGAAACCAACAACTCGTGGGCGTTTTCTTAAAAATGACTCTATCTCCCTCATGAATTTGTGTGACTTTTTTTTTTGCATTTTGATTGTAATAATCTGAATACTTTCGAATATTTTCATTCAATTTCCGTCTGTATTCCCTATTATCAACCATTTTCGGCTGGAATTTTTCCGTAATAGAAGGAATTTTTGTTCTCAAGGATCTTGACATCAGCAATTCTGCAGGACTGGGCAAGTTACCCTTAGGCGTTGTCCTGTAATGTAACAGTGCTACATAAGGATCCGAATTACTTTCGTAGGATTTTAGTAATAATTTTTTAATTGTCTGAATTGAGCGTTCAGCCAAACCGTTTGACCGCGGCAAATATGGGCTTGACGTTTTATGGTCAATTTCCCAATTGTCACAAAATTGTTTAAATTCATTAGAATTAAATGGTGGTCCATTATCCGTTATAAGGATATGCGGAATACCATGCCTCGAAAAAATTGATTTCAATCTTTGTATGACTTGAGAGCTATTATAACCAAAATTGAGCAGTTCGATTTCGATATATTTGGAATAATAATCCACAACAAGTAAATACATCTTTTTATTAAATTCGAATAAATCACATCCAAGCTTAAACCATGGGATGTCAACTATTTCATGAGGTAATATTACCGATTTCGAATTCGAATTTAGATACCGCATACAAATTTCACAGTTTGAGACAAGATTCTCAATATCATTGTAAATGTTTGGCCAATAAATAAATTGACGAGCTAAGTTTTTACACCTTTGTATTGCCATGTGCCCCTCATGAATTTTTTCTAAAATTGATTTACGTAAAGGTTTTGGTATTAAAATTTGATGATTTTTCAATAGAATGTTATTTAAAATAGAAATTTCATCTTTTATTTTAAAATATGGCATTACCTCATCCTCCACAAGTTTTCTGTTCTTAGGCCAACCATTTTTCACATATTCAATAATTTTCCTAAAAATGTCATCCCTTTCAGAATGTTCTATTATAGTACTAATATTTGAAAAGGATATTTCCAAATTCGAAGCTATAAAGTTACAGTGAAGACTAACTTCTTCATCCATTTCTGTCAATGCTGTTTCCACTAAGGGAGCCCTTGACAGTGTATCGGCAATTTGTAAGTATTTACCAGGTTTGTAGAAAACTGAGAGATTATAACATTGTAGTCGCAGCATGAACCGTTGTAGTCTTGCTGGTATTTTATATAAGGGCTTTTCAAATAAGCTAACAAGAGGCTTGTGGTCCGTTTCTACCAAAATTTTCGAACCATAAACAAATTGATGAAATTTTGTGCAACCAAAAAGTATAGCGAATAGCTCTTTTTCTATTTGTGCATATTTTTGCTGGGTATCTGTTAACGAGACTGACGCATAAGCAATAGGATGCTTGTCGTGCATAATTGTTGCACCAAGTGCAAATTTTGAGGCATCAACAGACAAAGTAATTTCCCTATTAGGATCAAAATACGTAAGTACAGGAGATTTAGTTATCTCATGTTTCAAATTTTCAAACTCATTCTCATGAACAGACGACCAATGCCACTCAATTTCCTTCTTCAAAAGCTCTCTCAAATTTTTATTTTTTGAAGACAAATTTTCAATGAACGAACCTAAATAAGTAATCATACCTAAGAATCGCTGTAATTCTTTTACATTGTTCGGTTTAGGCATTTTAAGAATTGATTTTATTTTCTCTTCATCTGGTTTAATACCAGATTGATTAAAAACGTGCCCCAAAAATTTGATTTCTGTTTGTAGTATTTTACATTTAGATTTATTAAATTTCAATCCGACCTCTTTCGCCCTCTGCAAAACTCTTTCCAAAATTGCCAAGTGTTCCTCCTTTGAAGAAGAATAGATCAAAAAATCATCAATATAAATAACCAAACCAGGAATATCACCGAATAATTTTGTCATTTCAGCGTGAAAAATTTCTGGCGCCGCATTTATACCAAAAGGTAATCTTAAAAACCGATAACGTCCAAAAGGCGTATTAAAAGTACACAATTTAGAAGAGTCTTCATTGAGGGGAATCATCCAGAAACCACTGTTAGCATCTAGTGATGAAAAATATTTGGAGCCATTTAATTTAGCTTTGCAATCTTCAACATTTGGAAAAGGAAAGTGTGGTCTTAATATAGCCTTGTTTAAATTTCTTGGGTCTAAACATATTCTTAAATCACCGTTTGCTTTCGTCACTAATACGATAGAACTTACCCACTGCGTTGGTTCACTGACACTTGTGATGACTTTTAGACGAATCATTCTATCTAGTTCAGCCTTCAGTCTGTCATACAATTTAAAAGGAATTTTCCGGGGTGGATCTACGATAGGAGAAATATCCTCACGTATTTTCAAATCACAATTACTTTGTAAGAGACCAAGACCATTGAAAAGATCTGAATATTTTCCAATTACATTATTCACAGATAATAAATTTATATTCTTAACCAACTTTAAAATAATAGCAGACTCAAGTCCTATAATATTTTTGCAATTAATGTTAACAACAAAAAATTTTATGTTATATTTTTGATTATCATAACCTATTTTTAAATTAACAGCACCTATAACTTTTAATTTTTCACCACTAAATGTAAAAATGTTAACTTTTGTTGGTCTTATTAGATTTTTGACATTTAACAGCTTTGCTGTCTGTACAGAAATTACATTGGCCTGTGCCCCTGTGTCTATTACACACACAACTTTAAAGTTATTTATCTTTACCTCTTCACACCATTCTGCTGCTGTTGTTGTTCTAGTAAGAGCTCCGACAAACAGGTTTTGTTCTTCTTCTTCGTCTTGATCTTCATATTCTTCATCATCCTTTGACTGTATGTATTTCACATACTTATTTTTCATATAGCACATTTTTGCAAAATGGTTGAGCTTACCACAGACGTGGCATCTGACCCCTTCGGCTGGACATTTGCTCCGATGACTCTGACCACATTTACTACACTCAATTTGTTGTCGATTATTTCCTTTAAATTGTTGATTATTGAAGTTGGCCTTACGATCTTTGCTGTTGTTGAGGTGAACTGTTGATTTATATTTCCTTAACGCACCAACATGAACGTTGTTGTGGGCCACATCTTCAATTGCCGAAGCATTTTCCCTCGCAGCTTCCATACTTTGCGCTGTTTGAAGTGCTTTGTCCCATTTCATCTCTCCTTCGGCCAGCAATTTTTCTTTTATTTTTAAAAAATTTTGTGAAAGACCACAAATAAAAATGTCTTTTACGAGACCTTCTCTTAGTGTTTCGAACTCACACGTCAAACTCATATTTTGCAATTGTGTAGCATATTGCAAAATTGATTCTCCAGGTAACTGTTTTCTCGTGAAGAACCTATGGCGCTCCATGGACGTGTTTTTCTTGGGAACAAAATATTTTTCTAATTTTGACCATAAATCATTATAGGATATGACGTCTATGTCAATATCAAACGAATTTACAATTTGTAGAGCTGACGACCCCAGGTGGTGTAACATCAACGCAACTTTACGTATGTCTGGTTGTGTCTCCAACGCCGATGCCCGCATAAAGATCTTAAAGTTGCGACTCCAATTTTTCCACTCTACACCTAAATTTGGTGCATTTGTATTTAGAGGTGACATCATTGTTGAAAAGGCTACAGTCTCCTTCATTTCCGAAGTTTTTGGATCTGGCTTGTTATCTGGCATTGCAAAAATAACTTGTATTACAAACACTTGTTTTATTAACGGTTTTTTTTTTTTTTTTATATATATATGTACTGAAAAATACATATATAGATAATTTAACTTTAAATATATTCTCTATCGTCCGTTTATCCTTTAGACTTCTGACACCATGTTAAGTTAGTTTTGTAATGTAATGACAAATGCCATTGCATTGTATCTTTATTGACAGATAATAGTGATGCCATATTTACATAATAAGTACAACCACTATGGGTCATCTATTATTTATACAACAATAAAGATTTTTTGGAATCTATTTTTACTCTTAATTCGTCTCGAATTGTTAATTTAACTGAAGAGGATTATTTCCACAATAGTAGTACATTAAATAACATAAATTTTAAGGGTTGTGAAATAAGTAGTGAAATTATTTTCATCATTATAAAGAAAACTATTATTTGGCTTCGAATTTAAAATGTATTGAATTGTTTAAGATTAAAAGTTTTTTGATTGAAAATCGTTCAATTTATGTATTATGTTACTCTATTAATATAAGGAACTTTGACTTTCATTTTCAGTCATATGAAATTGGTTCCCCAAACAGAACCATTTATATAAAACCAATTATAGACTTTATATCCCCTCCATTTCATTTATATGCAGTGAATAATGCTAAAACTTACTTTAGAGTTAAATATGTATAATTTTGTTTGTAAATAATATTAAATAACATATAAATAAATTTAAATGAGTATATCTATTTTTATATTGGTGGGGTTCGCAATGGGTTATTTGTTGCCAGAATGAGAACACTACGTTGTCAAAAAAAGAATGATTCGTTGTCAAAGTGAGAACCATATGTTGTCAAAACAAGAACGGTTTGTTGTCAAAATGAGAACCATGTGTGGTCAAAATGAGAACTATGTGTTCTCAAAATAAGAACAATTGTTGACAAAACGAGAACCAGGCGTTCTTCGTATTTAAACACCATCCGTTGTCAAAGTAAGCACAAACGTACTTAGCTCACTATTGACAACGGATGGTATCATTTTCGGTAGTTTTATACCGCTTTTTTCCCTCTGTGTATCGAAGAGTCTTATAGAGCATTTTTGGTAGTGATGCACCAATACTTTGTAGCCCCAGCGGGCATCTGGTGATTGTGACCCAGCACAATTAATATTTTTACACTTTATAAGCATTTATAAAAATTAAAATATTATTATTCGAAAGCCTAGGTTCGTAATAAAAAATTATGTTTTTATCACACGATTTGAGGAAGTTATTGCAAAATGTAGTTGTTTTCAATTATTTTTTGTACCCCAAAAACCACAAAAACACGTCCATCTGCTACCACATGCGATGTAAATTTATCAGAGTGGATGTCAAGAAAAGGTAATTGAAAAATGCAAAAAATATACTTTTTCCAATTTTTTATCTCTTAATATCGGAAAAAATAGGATCAGTGTATGTGCCCCACTGACGAAGGATCCCCCCTCTACCCTATTTTACAAACAAACTTGTGGAAATTTTATTTTTTCTAATTTTTTTTATGGAAATCGGATCATATAGTGAAGAGTATGCTCTATCCAAATTAAATATAAGAAAATCGAAAAAAAAAATTTCCATAGTCGATACCCTCCTTAAGGACATCGTTGGAGATCTCCTTTAAAAAGTTAAAATACATAAAGATTTTTCAAGATATGCTTATTTTTTGGCGTTTTGCGGCTTTTCAAGCTAATTTACATGGTTGTTTTAGTGTTTTTTTTGATTCCCGGGAATTATAAGGAAAATTCCCGGGAATCGGGAAGTGAAAAATATGTAAAATTCCCGGGAATTTCGTCCCAGGAATTCCCGGGTTAAAAACCCTAATCGTCACCTAAAACTTTAAACTTATATGTAGAAATAAGTCTATAGTCGTGTTTTAAACAAGAGAAAAAAATATAGAATATCTTTAATTCTAAAACGTTTTTTCTTGGTTCTCGTGTAAAAAAATAAAGTCTTGTTACGCCCTTTTGCATTTTAGGTGACGATATATTTTTAAAACATCATAAAAAATAGTTTTTAAAAATACCATTGTATTTTGTACTGTTTTACTGTAGTAGGTCAGCTTACGGATAATTTTTTATAACGGCATCTAGTTCATCGACAGCGGCTACGCGAGAAAGCACTAAAATATGGCTAATCGGACAGGTATCACCAGAGCTATGCAAAACCAAACTTCCTACAAAAAAGGATATATTACGTTTATTTTTTTACTATAATAAAATTTTAAATAAAAATTTAGCTGTTAGTCTTGACGTTGCAAAACTAAGTAATCGTAAAGCAGCTATTGTTTTGACAGAAACAGCTAAACACATTGGTGGGGATCCTTCAGAATATAATATAAGCACTTCCTCTGTTCGCCGACAACGAATTGATTTTCGAAAAAATATGGTCGAGTCTTTAAAAAGCAAGTTTAAGCCTGGCGTTCCACTCACTATTCACTGGGATGGTAAAATGATAGAAGATATCAGCGGAAGTGAAATCGTTGAACGTCTCCCAATTCTGGTATCTGGTATGCGAGTTGATAAACTTCTTGCAGTGCCAAAATTATCTGCTGGAACCGGGGTTGCAGCTGCGTCGGCAGTTTTTGACACAGTGCTAGAATGGAGCCTTAACGAAAAAATCAAATGCATGAGCTTTGACACGACTGCCACAAATACTGGAAGAAGAAATGGTGCATGCATTTTGTTAGAGCAAAAAATGCTTTGGCTGGCGTGTCGTCATCATATTTTGGAAATAATGCTTGAAGCTGTGTTTAACCAGGCACTTGGTAACTCAACTGGGCCTGAAACGATAATATTTAAAAAATTTAACTTAGCCTGTAGTAAAATTAATCGGAAAAACTATAAATCGGGTATTTCTGATCTTTTTGTTTTAAAAAAGTGAAAAATATTACAGATGAGACTATTTGTTTTGTCTAAAATCAGTTAAAAGAGTATCAACCTCGAGATGACTACAAAGAGCTACTGAAGCTATCTCTAATACTTTTAGGAGGTATTCCCGAAACTGGAATATTTTTTAGAGCACCTGGAGCTGTTCACCGGGCTAGATGGATGACTAAAACCATTTATTGTTTGAAGATTTATTTATTTAGAAATGAATCCATTCAACTAACAGATAGTGAAGAGTCATCAATTCGAGATATTTGTATATTTGTAGTGAGAATTTACGTAAACTATTGGTTTGTAACTTCTTCGGCGATTTGTGCTCCAAGAAATGATCTACAGCTATTAAAGAAGTAAATGAGTTGATTGCAACAGTATCCATTAAAAAAATTCTTGGTCATCTTTGGTACTTATCAGAAGAACTTATTGCACTCGCTTTTTTTGACAACCAGGTTTTGAAATTTTTATTTTCCAAATTTAAAATTCATATGTTTTTTGGAATTTTATTTTAAACAAAAATAAAATTTCAAATATTTATGGATTTTTAAATAAAACTCTGAATTTATCCTTGCCTGCAAGTTTCCTAGCTAATTTAACTAAAATTGTCCATATATTTAGCAGTATGTAAAATTTAGCTTACCTAAATTTGGCAGACCATGATTTTCAACTTCATTGAAAATTGTGCTGGCGCAAATACAGGTAATACTTCCTGTTATTTTAGCAGAATTTTGAACTAGTTGTACGGGTTTTTTATGAGTGTATTGACTATGTGAAATACAAGGACAGACATTTTTTTCAGTAGTTTGGGTAATTTTTTGTGTTCCCTTTCGCTTTTTTAAGAAAAAGGTTTTTAAAATACAAAAGCCATAGTGTATTTCCTTTTTCGTTATTTAGAATTGTCTACTAATGTCGAAGTCTGGACATTTTTATATTTTACGAAGTTTTCTAAATAATGTTCGAAATAATAACAAAAAACACAATTTTTAGACTTAAATTTTCAGCAAATAAATTAACTAAAGTAAAATCTCTCTACAAATTTTTTGAGCTTTTTCAGTCTATTAATATTCAGAAAGAGTTCTATTGATTTTAGCAAGGAGTTTTTTCATTTAAAATCGACGAAATGTTAGCAAAACTTTTGCTAAAATTACTAATTTTTTTTTGTAAAAATCAGCTAGCTGATTTTCAGCAAACTACTTTTGCTGAAATTACAACCTTTTTTACCAGCACTCTCTTGACTAAAAATTTGCTGACACAACAACAATTTTTTGCTGACTTTACTGACATTTTTTTCAATTGTGTATATATATATTTGTTCCTTTTACTCCTGCAAGGAGCATAGGGCCGCAACAAGATTATACCAATATGTTCGATCTGATGCACGGTGTTTGATTTCATTCCAACGAAGGTGTAAGTTGGATATTTCGGTTTCAATTTGCCGTTTCCAGGTGTGTGCTGGAATGTACGTCGACTGCCTTGCGGGTTCCAGTCTATAGCCTGTTTAGCAATATCATTGGGTTGTTTACGTAATGTATGTCCAATCCAATTCCATTTTCGTTTGCGGATTTCAATTTGGATAGGTTGTTGACCAGTTTCTGACCAGAGTCGGCAATTTGAAATTGTTCTAGGCCAGAATATGTGTAGAATCTTCCTTAAGCATTTATTCACAAAAACTTGTATGGAATGTATGTCGCGAGGTGCTGCATTCCACGTCTCGCATCCATACAACAGGGTGGATTTTATATTGGAGTTGAATATCCTTAGCTTCGTCCTTCTTGATATATGTGAAGAGTTCCACACTGACTTGAGTTGGCCGAAAGCTTGCCGGGCTTTGTTTATACGGTTAGATATATCGGCTTTGGATCCGCCACTTTTGTCCAATATGCTTCCCAAGTAACAGAATGATTCTACTTCATCAAGCGATTGATTCTGAACGGGTAATGTTTGCTCGTTATTTACATTTACTCGCATTATTTTTGTTCTGCCGATATTTACCTTTAAGCCAACATGTGATGCAGTTTCCTGGACTAGTGATAACTTAGATTGCATGTCTGAAAAGGTGTGGGTAAGTAGACAAATGTCATCAGCAGAGTCTGCGTGATTTAGGGTGTCAAAAGCCTTCTCGAAGTCCATAAACGTTAGGTACAAAGGTGATCTCCATTCTACAGATTGCCCTATGATCACTCTTAAGCTGTCAATATGAACGACACAGGATTTATGAGCACGGAAACCGGCTTGTTCCTTTCTAAGCTCAGGAAGAAGAGAGCTTGACAGTCTTTTACCCAATATATGTGCGATCACCTTGTTGATCATACTCAAAAGCGTAATGCCTCTCCAATTTTTACGAGCTGTTAGGTCCTCTTTTTTTGGTAAATTTACAATAACACCTTCAGAAAGCTCCTCTGGGAGGAGCTCCGTACACCAGAACTGGTTTATAATAGGCGTGAGTAAATGGGCACTCGTTGTTGCTTCAATTTTCAACAACTCTGGGGATATATTGTCTACACCAGGCGATTTGTTGTTCTCTAATGCCCTTATTGCTGCGCAAATTTCAATAATATTGGGGCAATCGGTGGAGATATTTGTGTTTATAGTCTGTGATTCACAGTTGCATATTGTCTGCTGTGTTGGTAGAGACGGCGATAGCATAGTCGAATAGAACTCTTCCCAAAGTTTCAGTTGTTGTTGTTTGGATGTAATGAGTTCTCCAGCATCGTTTTTCAATGGTTTAACAGTGGGTTTTGAACTATTAGTTAGTTTCTTTGCCGCTCTATAGAGATCTCCCATACGATACGTTTCGGCAGCAGCCTGTGCCTCTTTAGCGATGTTGTTAACCCAGTTTCGTTTGTCACGCCGGGCACTGCGCTTGACTTCTCGAATGAGGCGATTGTGCAACTGTTGACACAATGCTTTGGTCGAACACGTTCTGCTATTGTTAATTGTTGATTTGGCTTCCTTTCTCTCCAACACCAGTCTCCAGGTTTCATCACTAATCCACTCTTTACGGGAGCTGTTCTTATATCCCAGGTGTTTGTCTGCAGCTTGTGTTAATATATTCTTTGTTTCCTCCCAACAACGATCTATATTATTATTATTCTGAAGTGATGTTTTCATTGTTAACGTGAAGGAGTTGAATCGCAACTGTTGAATCTTTGAGTTTATCAACGTTATATTTTCTTTGGGAAGTTTGTGTGTTCTTTCTAATAGCGGCAATTTTTATGCGGATTGTTGCGATTACCAAATGATGATCACTTGCAACATCGGCTCCTCTTTCATTACGAACATCTAAAAGCGCACCTCGCCATTTTCTACTAATAGCGATGTGGTCGATCTGGTTCTCAGTTATCCCGTCACTGTATCCTTGGATGCGGAAACAGCGTGCCACCAATAACCAGATTGTTTGTTGTGCATGTGTCCACTAGTAATTCACCATTCTCTGTCAACCGCCCCAAACCATGCGTTCCCATTGTGCTCTCTACGCTAGTGTTGTCTGCTCCAACCTGAGCGCTAAAATCACCCATCATTATCACGATATCACCTCGATGTACTGATGTTAATACTCTGTTAAGGAGGTCATAAAACGATTCTTTTGCAGATAGCTCTGCTGCTTCTGTTGGCGCGTAGCATTGTATATATGTAAGATTGCGGCTTCGAGTACGCAGTCTTGCAGTTATAATTCGATCTGAATATGGCTTCCAGTCTATAAGAGCTTTCTTAGCTGGCTGTGACAATAAGATGCCTACTCCACTGGATCGAGATTCATCAGTTGTCTTCCCGGAATAGAGTAGGGTAAGACCATCGGCAGTTATAAATTCACCTGAATCATACCATATTGTTTCGCACAGTCCGAGCATTGTAAGTTTGTAGGTGTTAAATTCCTTGCAGACCTGTGCCAGGCGAGATGTTTCCGAGAGCGTCCTAACATTCCATGTTCCTATTCGTGTCCTTGTTTTCATGCCAAAGGTCGTCGTCTTTAAATCGGGTTTATCAGAATTTTTTCTTGTTGTTACGGTTTCGGTAATCATGTTTGGTTTAAGATGAATGGCTGATTGGGCCAAAGCATCCGATCCTGGTGTTGGGGCTGCCAACATTGCCATCGTCATAAAAATGACAAGGTGTGATATACCATTCGCAAGGGCGAACAATTGTGTATAGTACAACGACTAAAGGGTTTGGGGTTTGTGCAGTCGAGTTATATAGCTTTTTCACGTTCTCACTGACCAACCCTACATGAAGTAAAACGCAAAAAAATCAAAGTTCTTCTGAGCTTAATTATGTTTTCGGATGTTCACAATAAACGCCTAACCGAGCTTAATACTGTGTTCGGATGTCCACAGTAAAAACTTTTAAGTATTTTTTTGAACAACATTTAAGCCTTTTTTCAAAAAAAAAATTAAAAAAGTCCCCAAAAAAAGGGCGTTCTAAGGATTTAAATGTTCTGCGAATATGTTCGAGAGCAAATTTCACTGATAACATTTCATTTTGGGCATCCGAACTCAGAATTATGATCAGGAGACGTTTCATACTATTTCTGCGGGCTATTTCATTTCTCATTTCATTTCTTATCCAATAAAATTAAAAATTTAAACTACTATATTCGTATGACTTCGCCAAATCCAAACAACGCCAAAACGTTTGGGAAAAGGATCACAAAATGAAAAATTTTGGGTTAAACAGCTGACCCTTTCTTTACAATAAAACTGGAACAAAATTAATAAACAAATAAACGCAATTTTGTTTTAACGAGTTTAAAGCGAGAAAAAAACTTTACATTTTTTGGTTTTTTAGGTGTGCTCCTAGGAAAATATATAAAAATTGTTATCGATTGAAAGGTATTTGAAGACCTATTAAATGCTCATTTGCTCATTATAGCAGGGTTAATTATTATTTTCAATTAACATAACTAAAATTTAACTCAAATACATTCTAAAAACAGCATGTAAACTTATTGCTATTAAAAGTGTAAATTTGTATGTAAAAAGACGCATAATGCTTGTTTGTGAGCACGATATGTTTAAAAATTTAATTTGCACACTTTTTATTTAGAGTTAGACACATAATGTATCAAACTGAATGTTGATAAACATGTTTAAATTTTTATAAGCACATATTAATTTAAATTACACATTTAATATAGTAAAGTTTTATATATACGCATTTGTGTTTAATTTTAAATTAAATGCGTAACGAAGAAATGTCAATAATATTTTTATATTTTTTATGAAAATTTAAAAAACGGACTCATATATTTGCAAAAAGCTAAAACTATAGCTAAATTTTGGCAAAAATTGGATCTGAAGAAAAATTTTTATTTCAATTTGTATCCGCAATATGTGGTAAGTTTGCTTTTTATTGTTTTCCAAGAAAAATGATAACATTTGTTTTTTCCCCTTTAGCATAACATTTTGGAAGAACCATTTAATTTTTCTAATGGGCTAGTGTGTTCGCTTATGTTTGGAAATAGGTTTAAGGTTATTTTTGCTGTTAAATGCAGATACAGCAAAGAACAATTTTTGGGCCAATCCATTAAACATTTTGAGGAAGGTCTAGCTTTATCAATTTGGCGAAGTTTTCTCCGATTTTTGGTATCGTATATAAAGGACATTTTACTATAAAAAGTCCAACAGATTCCGTGGATTTTTCGATAAAAGAATCTGCAAATTAAGTGGATTTAAATCCCTTTCTTAAGGAAAATCTCTCAAGTTCTGAGAACTTTTTGTATTGATATTATTTTTAATATGTAAGTTCCTGAGTCCTTTTGCTGAAAAAAAATCTGCGAATCTTTCGTAATGGAAAAACCTTCGGATGTCAGGGAGTTTTTTCTTTGAAAAACTCTCAGATTCAGAGGACTTTTTCCTATAGAAAATACTCAGAATATGAGAAATTTTTTTAATAGAAACCCCATAACCCCGCTGTAGACTTTTTCTTATTTTCTATACAGAAAAATCCTTAAATCAGTAGTATTTTGTAAGAAAAACTCTCATGTTTTTATCATTCCTGATGTGTATTTTCATTATGAGTATTAATTATGAGATGTGTATTTTAATTATGAGTATGCGTTATTATTCAGAATTGCATTGTTAATAAAACTTTTACTTCTAACGCATTTGGTTTTATTTCGAAGAAATGTAGGCTACAGTATTTAATAATAAGCATTTCCATTGTGCATTAATAAGTGAGTTTTTAAACATCTTAAATGTAGGTTCATACATTTAATATAGCTTTTTTAGGCCCATAGGTTTTAAATTTCAACAAAATTTAAATGTTGCTAGAGCTCTTTGATGCAATTAAAAACGTACTTTTAGACACATTGTGTTTATTAATTTTAAACACAATGTGTCTACATATTTTGATTTTAAACATTGTGCCTAATTTTGCCCAACTTATAGTAGGTATCAAGTTACCTCCTTTTAATAGAGTAGATTTCAACAAAAATTTATTAGAGTGTACAACAAAAATTTTCAATATTTAACAGTTTTACTTTTACTAGTATTCAGTAAAAAAACTGCTGGTTTCAACAGTTTTATCTGCAATGTAATTTTTAACTAATTTATAGTAGTGCTAGCGAAATTTTAATACACCCAGAAAACAGATTTGGTGCTTTTTTTTATATATTTTTATTTTTTTATTATTCTTCTTTGTTTAAAGTAAAATGTAATTATTATTATTATTTATTAATATATATAATAAATACATTTTTTTAATTTTATTTTTGTAAATTAAATATCTATAAATGGCATAACTTAAAGTTGTTAGCCAGCTGATTAATAAATCTTTAAAAGATACTCACAATTTTCATATAAATATAATTTAAAAAAAATTAAAATTTTCGTTAATTTACGTTAATTTAAAGTTAACAATAATATTCTTTTTATATCGTATATTACAATGGATTTATAATTCATTAATTGTTAAATTTCATAATTCAATGAAACAAATAAATTTTATATGTCGCACTCGTTCAACAATACTGTATTAACTCAAAAATTTTTTATTTTATCTTTTTGGCAAAAAACAATACATAACACTTATGTCTACCTATGGTTAAAAATTCCCATAGTTCTGACTATTCTTTCTTAATAAAATTACATGTTGTGACCTTTTTGCTGGTGGAATGGTTTATTTCTGTGAATCAAGAAAACAAAATTATTTTGAGTTATTTGAAGTGATTGGCCTTAACAAATGATTGTTTTTTGCTATAAAGAGTAGTATTTTGAGTTATGTTGTTATTCTAATAATAAAAGTTTATTTTAGTCAGGTAGTATTTTGAGTTGCAACTGTTTAATTGATTCCGGCTAAGTAAATTTTTTTGTTTTAATTCGAAATATGATTGTTTTCATGAAATAATGCTTAACTTTTTCTTTGAGTTCTTACTGTTTTCGTGAAATTATTGTGTTTTTTGTTGAGTTATTACTGTTTTGAGGAAATAGTTTTGATGACACTTTGTAATATTATCACTTTATTATTATTGCAGCAATATAGCATTGCATTTTTGATCAGCTAGAAATTTTATTATTAAGTTTATTAAACATAATAGGGAATACTTGAAATCAAAAGGTGTAATAAGTTCAATTAACAAAATGAGTTGTCCAAATGAAGAGCACTATTCATTATTAAGCAAATCAAGCTCTCCAGATCCGCAGCTCTCCAGCAGATATTACGCTGCATTATTACGCAATGAAAGCTCTCCAGATCCGCAGCTCCCAGGCAGCTGCCCAGATCCGCAGCTCTCCAGAAGCTCTCCAGATCCGTTCAGTAACAATTCGGACAATGATTTTGATCCACGTACAGTGAATGATAGCAGTTCTTCGGAGTTACATTTAAATGAGAAAGTGGTAAGAAAAAGTAAGTAAGTAAGTTCTTTTTTAAAGCAACACTTGGCATAAACGATACAGTCATAGCAACGGTTATTAAAAAGAAGGACAAAGATGGTTTTGTAGATATAGACTATCGTGGAAAGCATAGTAACCATTTAACCGTTAAAAAAAGCATAAAACAATTTATTAACAATATTCCAAGGGCCGAGAGTCACTACTAACGTGCTCAAACAACGCGTGAATACATTGAGAGTGGCAAAAGCCTAACAGACCTATACAGTGATTACAAAGAGCTTCGAGAATCCGAAAATTTGCGAGCTGGTAATAAAAGTATGTTCTACAGAATTTTCAAGAACGAATTTAATCTTTCACTTTTTAAACCAAAAAAGGATCAATGCGATCTTTGCGAATCATTCTTGAATTCAGATGAGAATGAAAAGAAAGACTTAAACGAGGTTTAACTGCAAGCATTTCTCCCACTTCCAAAAGGGATGGCATCAAGCTTTTATTATACAAGCAAAATAAATTGCTATAATTTCACTGTCAGTGACCTCAAAGCAAAACATGTCGAATGCTTTTTCTGGACGGAAGTAGAAGGAAAACGTGGAGCAAATGAAATAGGAAGTTGCGTACTTCAATATATAAAAAATTTGGTGTCAAAATTAAATAAAGCTCAGGACTTGGATTTAATTTTTTATTCTGACAATTGTTGTGGGCAGCAAAAAAACAAGTACTTACTCACCATGTATTTTTATGCACTACAAAAGTATAACTTAAGAAGTATAACACATAAATATCTAATCCAAGGCCATACTCAAAACGAAGGTGATAATGTACACAGCGTAATTGAGAAACAGGTAAAACGGCATCTAGTCAGCAGACCAATATATACACCAGGTGAATATACGGCTCTAATAGCAACAGCAAAAAAGACTGGAATCCCAAATAGAGTTCACGAATTGTCTCATGAAGATTTTTATGATCTGAAGTCCATACAGGAACTGTGGGGCAAAAACTTTGTTGTAGATGAGGAGCGCCAAAAAATAAATTGGCATAGTATTAAAACTCTCCGTGTAGAAAAGGACAACATCGATTCATTTTTTTACAAAACTTCATACAAGGACAAAGACTATTTAAGAATTTTTGTACATAAAGATAATTTGAAGTCTACAGATTAATGGAAAAACCTGGAGTAAGTTGTAAACCCATTTTCAAATTCTAATACCAAACTTACATGTTTGTAATTATTTCAGGTTATCTTGTGTTTATTTGGGAAACCTGCCACTGTCGGAAAATAAAAAAACGGATATTATGGACCTAGTCAAGAAAAACATAATCCCTAAAAAGTATTACGAATCATACTACAAAAATATAATAGGGAATTAATTTAATAAAATATATATTTTAAACTTTTTAGCAGTTGTTAGCATTTATTTAGCTTTAAAAACTTTGTTTACTTTAGTTTTTTCTCATTTCATGTTTAAAGGTGCGTTTACAATGACGGAGTACTCCAATCTGTAGCAAATTTATTTTATTTCTCTTTTATACTAATACATTTTTATATTTTGCTATCTCTTTTTGTTCCACTCCAGAGTCAAACTTGTTTGACTCTAGAGTACAGATTTTTTCTACTCTAGACTTAACATTGGTCTGTTAACTGTTTTACATGACAAATATACCTTAAAAAACACATCACTAATTTACTCACATCCCTAATTGTCAATAAATTAGTAAACAAAAAATTTAAAAAAGCAAAAATAAATACAAATTCTTTTTTATTTTGAAAATAAATAAAAAAAAAAATATTTAAAATTGCAAACAGTGGAAACTGAGTAAGAAAATTCCCAAAAACTGGGTAAGTACTGAAATGTCAAATATTTTTTTGAAGTAACTCTACTCTGCATTGTGAACAGTTAACATTTGAATCTGTGCTGAAGAGCAGAGCCACTCCACCATTGTGAAAGCACCTTAACACTTTTATTAAAAAATGTATTAAATACAGCAATAAATTTCATGTAAACAAACACAACTCAAAATATTTACTTCTTATTAACAAAAATAATTCAAGAAAATGATAATAACTAAAAAATCGCGTTTCTATCTCCAAACAATAAACAAATAAAAAGGTTATGTGGTGCAATACAATAATTGATGGGGTTTCTAAATATTGCCTAACTTTTGTTAATGGAAAATTCCTTAAGCATTAAGAAAACAGTTTTTTGTCTCTCCTGAACACTTTGAAGTTTTTGAGTTAATACAGTATTGTTGAACGGGTGCGATGTATTAATTTAAAATATAAATATAGTTATGAAACACTAACAAAATATTAATGCACAATTTCTTTTATAAAGCTATGAGATGAATCTGTCGAATTCTGCATAATAAGAGATCAGTTGTCACACTCTTAAAAGTAGTTATAACTTTTAAAAAATGTTTGTAACTTTAGACAAATAACAAAAAGCGAATGTAATTATATATGCGCAATGCAGTGTATTCGTATTCCTATTCATATTTTCTTTTTCTTTTGTTATTTTCACCTGGTTTCTTAAGGTTATTACTTCCTCAATTTGCCAGGCGATTTCCGATTTAAGCGCACGCAATTGCACTAAAATCAACTCTACCAACATATTATTTATACGATCAGTCGCGTTATCTTCCGGTTCGACAAATCTTGATGGTAAATACGGCACTAAATTGATTTTCACGTCTTCAGAGTAGGTTAATTTTAACTGTTTTTTTAGGGTTATCAGTTCCTCTGCTCGCCTGAATGTTTGGTGTTTAATCGCACGCACTTTTCCTAAAATCTCTTCAAACATCTTTGTTTCATCAGTCGCATTATCATCCAGTTTTACAGCTTCTAAAGGTAAAAGATTCTCTAAATTGGTGCTCATGTCTTCAGTGTAAGTAACTTCCAAGTGGTTTCTTAGGGTTGCCCATTCCTTTGTTAGCGTGTGCATTTCCTGTGCTAGCGCAAGCATTTCTCCTAAAACATAATCCAACATCTTATTTGTACTATCAATGTTATATTAGAAAACTGAAATGTCGGTTGAAAATCCAAAAACGTTAGTGTATTGATGAAGCGTCCTGCTCGCTTGTTGAAATATTTCGTATTTAAAAATAGCTACGAAATGTTTATTACGCGTATACAACTAAAACACAAGTGATCGTTGTGTGTGGTTATTAAAGACTAAATTATCGGGAAAAAAAATGCGAAACTTATATACAGAATAATAAATCCTTAAATAATAAAACCCCGCGCTAGAACTATAAGAATAAGGAAGAATCCTTATTCGAAACAGGTAGATAAATGTGTAATAAAACATGGAGTGATTAAAAACTGTTTGTGATGATCTACCTAGTATTTACCTACTGTATGGATTATCTAAATGAAATGCATTTTCAAAAGATGCATAATTACAATATCATTTTGTAAACAAAATCCATAAAAGTGTTACGATAATTAGGAAATTTTAGAAATTTCATAATCTCCCAAATGCACATTTCAGAAAATAGTTAAGAATTCAAATTGCATTTTTAAGTTAATTGCAAATCTGGCATGGCTATAGGCTTGCCAGACCGAAATCGGCAAAAAGCTTGACATTCAGAAGAAAAAGCTTGATTTTTCTTGACATTCAAAAAAATGTTTGATTTTTCTTGACAATTTAAAATTCAGCAATTTGGAGTTAAAAGCCATTCCTAAGCCCAAAGTTATTACTTCGAAGTAATTGCTAAGTTTTATTTATATGACACATTAGCAACAGCTCGTCAAAATATTGTTCATTAATTTTATTACAATACAAATAGCGTGTTTTTTAATCACCTGGATTTAGAATTTTTCATACAAAAAGTGGATTTATTAAATCCAAAAAAAAAGCTGGATTTAATAAATCCATAATAAAAGCACAAATATATGAAACAGCCTATTAATTTAATGTCAGAAAAAAATACGAATAAAAATTAAAAGAGAAACAAAAAAATTGAAAAACTAACAAATAAAAGGTTTTTATTAAATTTTTTTTATGAAATATGTTTAGAAAAAAAAACTACACCTCACCACATACATATCTTTAATCTTGGATATGGATAAATAGCTGAAATAGGAATGGCAATTTTTCACTCTACAGTAAGTAATTTAATTAAATCCAATTAGTGAATATTAAATATTGCAATGGAATTTTTCAATTGTGTAAAAATATAAATTGAAGTGATAAAACTGAAAAGTCAGACTGTCTTTCGCTGTTTTATATAAAATATAATTAAAACTTAAAGTAAAATCCTTCATCATCGGATTCGGTATTAAAAATTAGGGTGAAAGAAGTGTCAGACAGAAAATTCTTTTTCAAATAGGGAGAATCTAACGCCATCTGTTGAGCACTTTTCGAAATACTTTTTGGATTTATTAAATCCAAGTGATTAGAAAAAACGGCTAATATTATTTTTTCTACCACAATAGTAAAATGTTAACATTATTTTGGAACAAAAAAATCAATAAAAGTGTTAACCTTTTTTCGGAACAGAGGTAGTAGTTTTTTTTTTTGCTAATAGTTAATTTTTCTTATCAATTTGATGGAAAAATTTATAAAATTCCATTCTAGCTTAACAAATGACATTTTTTCTCTATTCTTGACACGCATTGAAAAAGCTTGACAATCAAGACAAATCACGCCCGTTTGGCAACCCTAGATGGCTAATAAAATTATGTATTCGTTAGGGTATTCAGTTAATCGAATTTTTTTATTCGCGTTTTTTTTTTTTTCTTTACCAAATAATCGAATAAAACTTGAAAATTATCAATTAATCGAAAAAAAATCGGAGAAAATTACTCCCTGTAAATTTTTCATTTCATAAAGATACACACATAGAAAAAATTTTCCATTTTCCAACTGAAATTCGGTTACGTCTACTAAAATAGGTTGGTACAACTGAATAATGGTTATCACAACAAAATTCGGTTTATACAACTAAATTTAAGTTGTAAAGTGTTGTTTTTTCAAACGCGTCGTATAGACCAAATACAATTAAATTGTCATTAACAGGGCAAGGACTTTCATGCAAATGCATGTTTGTAGTCAGTGGCCCAAAAATGATTTTGACCAAATACTTTTCCGAATCAAAGAATTTGCAAAAAAATGGCATCATTTGTTGTTGTATATTTTTGCATATTTTGTTTTAATGAATATTTTTGCATATTTTGCTTTTAAGTGCATATTTTATAATTTTTATTGCATAGTTTTGCATATATTGCACATTATTGCATATTTTTTAATATTTTTAAATATGAAATTCGATTTAAGAATTCATACTTTAAAGCTAAAAAAATTCTAAAGAATTAATTATTTGGAAGCTCTGTTGGTAATATAACACTACACTAGAAAGAGAAACACATAGTATACAATATGTTGTCATCCACTAACACATTTTTTATAGATGTAATTTTAAATTAACGTTTTCGGGTGTTATTGCTCACCAACAGAAAGTTGAAAAATTTTATAAAAATTATTTTAAGGAAACTTGTCCCCGAGCATTAATTTCTGCCACTTTTTTCTCTGAGTTACGAAAGTGAGTACGATTTTATAGTGCACATACCCAGTGTAGAAACGGTAATGACATATCATTATTTTTTGGACTACCAGTAATGACACCCACTTACCTTCTGCATTATTTTAAAACATATAATAATGAGTTACTGATAATGACTTATTTTTATCATTATTTCAAATAGAAAATAATTTTCTAGATTTTTGTGAAAATTTTTTGAAATCTATTTTTAGACTCAATATTTTTTAAACACTGGTAAGGATATAAGTAACCCCATCTTTTTTGATTTTTTGTATGTTGGCGAGTAAGCTTACTTGTGTGCAGCAGGTCAATTATGTTTTTATCTATTAAATATTATATGTCGATATAGCTCAGATGGTAGAGCTATTGACTGGCAATCTGTAGACCCAGGTTCAATTCCCGCACCAGCAAATTAAAAAAAAAAAAAATACAATAAAAAATATTTTTTTTTATATAATTTATATTTTTGAAAATCTATTTTTAGACTCATTATTTTTGTCAGTACTGGTAAGCACATAGGTAACGACATAGTTTTTGATTTTTCGTATGCTGGTTTGTAACCATAACTCATTATTTTTCGCGACATCGCCATATAAAGGTAATAAGAAATGTAATAACAAAAGTAACTAGTTACCGTTACCAAGTATGTAGTTACATAACCACATATCTGGTAATGATTTTCTACACTGGGTATTTAAGTTCTATTTTATAATAAAGTTTTTTTCAGTTAAAATGCCACACACAAAAATATATTTAAATATGTGTATTTGAAGACATATTCAGTGTGTTCGTTTACACGAATCTATTACTACTTTTACTACAATTGCAAAGTTTTATTTACTTTTTGTATTGAATTTTTCCAGCTGTAGTAAATATAGTAACTTGTAGTAAGTAAACGAACAAGCTTATTGTAACTAGAGTTTGCTAAAAACCGAAAAATTTGAAAACCGCGGTTTCGGTTTTTCAAAATTATAAAAACCGCGGTTTCGGTTATTTTTCGGTTATCTTGTGATATTAATAGAATTGTTTTAAAATAATTAAATATAACAATATTCTACCTAAATATATAATAATTAAATATGCAGAAAAATTAAACAGTTTAATACATCCAAGATATCTTTTAGAATTCGATTGAATTTCTCACTCGAATATTTAAAGGCAATAACGCCATTTCAAAACCTTTCCGGGAGAAGTAATATACGCGGAAACCCGTTATAAATGATTTTTGTTTTCTTTTTTCGGCAATTAATTATAGTTTAAATTTTAGCAATTTGTTTAAAACAATAAAAAGTTAAAATTTTTATAAATTTCGCGGAATACGAAATAAGGCTTTTTGAAAAATCGGCGAAAATTGTAACTGAATATGTGAAACTCAATGGTCCTTACTATAAAAGAGTATTTTAAATTTAAAGTCGACTTTATTTTTAATCATACGGTTTTGTCCATTTTGTGTATGAAAACCCTACAAAAATATTCATATTTCCAAACATTTTGATTGGTTAAAAATAAATTAACCAATCAGAATTCTCCAAAAATAAATCGAGTCAAGGCATACTGCCACCCAATATTTTAACTAAAGTCGACTTTAACTAAAATGTAAATTTGAAAATTTTAGATAGAAAGGACGTATATCTCTTTAACCACTTGACTTTTTGGTGCAATTTTTTACTTAAATTATAAGCTTCAGTTTATGTTATCCGTAATAACAAAAAAAAAAAATTCTTTAAAGCAGTTTTTAATGTAGAAAATGTTCATTACAATTAAATACAATATTTTGTAAAATAGAAGCTGTCTTTTCGAAATTCAATATTCAATAATATGCAATTTAATTAATTATTTTAATAATTATTTTTGTCGGTTTTCGGTTTCGGTTTTGAGGCTTGAAAACCCGCGGTTTCGGTTTCGATTAAAACCGAACAGCAAACTCTAATTGTAACCGATACCTGAATTTTTACGTTTATGTTAGTTTTTAATAAATATAATTTAAAAAAACATTTATTTTTAATTGCATATTTTTTGGTTTTTAGTGCATATTTCGTTATAAATGCATATTTAAGTGCATATTTTCTATTTTATAGTGCATATTTTAAGCGCATATTTTCGATTTTTTAGTGCATGAAATTCCTTGCCCTGGTCATTAATATGTATTTTTATTAATTCTAATTTAGTAGGTTTGAGGTTAAGAAGAAGAATAAACCTTCCTCAAAAGTTATAAACACATTAAATTTGCAAATCAGACTAGATCTAGTTTCTGCCTTTTTATGGACAGGCTTCATCAGTGATCTTCCATTAAATTGTATTATTGTTTATATTTTTATTGTCAGATTGTCTCTATATGAATAAATTCAGAAGTGATCAAACAGACATATACAAAAATTCTACTTCAGATTTTCTCTGTTTATCTTCTTATTTCCTCGTTTTTCGTTATTTAGAATGTCTACTAATGTCGAAGTCTTGAAATTTTTCTATTTTACGAAGTTTCCTAAATAATGTTCGAAATTTTCAGCAAATAAATTAACTAAAGAAAAATCTCTCTACAAATTTTTTGAGTTTTTTTCAGTCTACTAATATTCAGAAAGAGTTTTATTGATTTTAGAAAGGAGTTTTTTCATTTGAAATCGACGAAATGTTATCAAAACTTTTGCTGAAATTACTATTTTTTTTTTTTTGGAAAAATCAGCTAGCTGATTTTCAGCAAACTACTTTTGCTGAAATTACAACCTTTTTTACCAGCACTCTCTTGCCTAAAAATTTGCTGACACAACAACAATTTTTTTCTGAATTTACTGACATTTTTTTCAATTGTGTATAGTACAACGACTAAAGGGTTTGGGGCTGTGTTTGTGCAGTCGAGTTATATAGCTTTTTCACGTTCTCACTGACCAACCCTACATGAAGTAAAACGCAAAAAAATCAAACTTCTTCTGAGCTTAATTATGTTTTCGGATGTTCACAATAAACGCCTAACCGAGCTTAATACTGTGTTCGGATGTCCACAGTAAAAACTTTTAAGTATTTTTTTGAACAACATTTAAACCTTTTTTCAAAAAAAAAATTAAAAAGTCCCCAAAAAGAGGGCGTTTTAAGGATTTAAATGTTCTGCAAATATGTTCGAGAGCAAATTTCACTGATAACATTTCATTTTGGGCATCCGGACTCAGAATTAGGATCAGAAGACGTTTCATACTATTTTTGCGGGCTATTTCATTTCTCATTTCATTTCTTATCCAATAAAATTAAAAATTTAAACTACTATACACACAGAGAAAAAATATGCCATTTTCCAACTGAAATTCGGTTACAATCACTAACTGGTGCAACTGAATATTGGTTATCACAACAGAATTCGATTTATGCAACTGAATTTTAGTTGCAACACCCAAAATATTTAGGAATCACATTCCAATATGGTTTCACCAACCGAATTTATTGGTTGTAGCAACCAAAATAGGCTTAGCAATTCGGTTGGCAATTTTTTTCCCTGTGTGTACTCGTATGACTTCACCGAATCCAAACAACGCCAAAACGTTTGGGAAAAGGATCACAAAATGAAAAATTTTGGGTTAAACAGCTGACCCTTTCTTTACAATAAAATTAGAACAAAATTAATAAACGAATAAACGCAATTTTGTTTTAACGAGTTTAAAGCGAGAAAAAAATTTTACGTTTTTTGGTTTTTTAGGTTTGCTCCTAGGAAAATATATAAAAATTGTTATCGATTGAAAGGTATTTGAAGACCTACTAAATGCTCATTTGCTCATTATAGCAGGGTTAATTATTATTTTCAATTAACATAACTAAAATTTAACTCAAATACAACAAAAAATTTCAATATTTAACAGTTTTACTTTTACTAGTATTCAGTAAAAAAACTGCTGGTTTCAACAGTTTTATCTGCAATGTAATTTTTAACTAATTTATAGTAGTGCTAGCGAAATTTTTATACACCCAGAAAACAGATTTGGTGCTTTTTTTATATATTTTTATTTTTTTATTATTCTTCTTTGTTTAAAGTAAAATGTAATTATTATTATTATTTATTAATAGATATAATAAATACATTTTTTTAATTATATTTTTGTAAATTAAATATCTATAAATGGCATAACTTAAAGTTGTTAGCCAGCTGATTAATAAATCTTTAAAAGATACTCACAATTTTCATATAAATATAATTTAAAAAAAATTAAAATTTTCGTTAATTTACGTTAATTTAAAGTTAACAATAATATTCTTTTTATATCGTATATTACAATGGATTTATAATTCATTAATTGTTAAATTTCATAATTCAATGAAACAAATAAATTTTATATGTATTAATTTAAAATATAAATATAGTTATGAAACACTAACAAAATATTAATGCACAATTTCTTTTATAAAGCTATGAGATGAATCTGTCGAATTCTGCATAATAAGAGATCAGTTGTCACACTCTTAAAAGTAGTTATAACTTTTAAAAAATGTTTGTAACTTTAGACAAATAACAAAAAGCGAATGTAATTATATATGCGCAATGCAGTGTATTCGTATTCCTATTCATATTTTCTTTTTCTTTTGTTATTTTCACCTGGTTTCTTAAGGTTATTACTTCCTCAATTTGCCAGGCGATTTCCGATTTAAGCGCACGCAATTGTACTAAAATCAACTCTACCAACATATCAGTCGCGTTATCTTCCGGTTCGACAAATCTTGATGGTAAATACGGCACTAAATTGATTTTCACGTCTTCAGAGTAGGTTAATTTTAACTGTTTTTTTAGGGTTATCAGTTCCTCTGCTCGCCTTAATGTTTGGTGTTTAATAGCACGCACTTTTCCTAAAATCTCTGCAAACATCTTTGTTTCATCAGTCGCATTATCATCCAGTTTTACAGCTTTTAAAGGTAAAAGATTCTCTAAATTGGTGCTCATGTCTTCAGTGTAAGTAACTTCCAAGTGGTTTCTTAGGGTTGCCCATTCCTTTGTTAGCGTGCGCATTTCCTGTGCTAGCGCAAACATTTCTCCTAAAACATAATCCAACATCTTATTTGTACTATCAATGTTATATTAGAAAACTGAAATGTCGGTTGAAAATCCTAAAACGTTAGTGTATTGATGAAGCGTCCTGCTCGCTTGTTGAAATATTTCGTATTTAAAAATAGCTACCAAATGTTTATTAACGCGTATACAACTAAAACACAAGTGATCGTTGTGTGTGGTTATTAAAGACTAAATTATCGGAAAAAAAATGCGAAACTTATATACAGAATAGTAAATCCTTAAACCGCGCTAGAACTATAAGAATAAGGAAGAATCCTTATTCGAAACAGGTAGATAAATGTGTAATAAAACATGGAGTGATTAAAACTGTTTGTGATGATCTACCTAGTATTTACCTACTGTATGGATTATCTAAATGAAATGCATTTTCAAAAGATGCATAATTACAATAGCATTTTGTAAACAAAATCCATAAAAGTGTTACGATAATTAGGAAATTTTAGAAATTTCATAATCTCCCAAATGCACATTTCAGAAAATAGTTAAGAATTCAAATTGCATTTTTAAGTTAATTGCAAATCTGGCATGGCTATAGGCTTGCCAGATCGAAATCGGCAAAAAGCTTGACATTCAGAAGAAAAAGCTTGATTTTTCTTGACATTCAAAAAAAGGCTTGATTTTTCTTAACAATTTAAAATTCAGCAATTTGGAGTTAAAAGCCATTCCTAAGCCCAAAGTTATTACTTCGAAGTAATTGCTAAGTTTTATTTATATGACACATTAGCAACAGCTCGTCAAAATATTGTTCATTAATTTTATTACAATACAATTAGCGTGTTTTTTAATCACCTGGATTTAGAATTTTTCATACAAAAAGTGGATTTATTAAATCCAAAAAAAAGCTGGATTCAATAAATCCATAATAAAAGCACAAATATATGAAACAGCCTATTAATTGAAAAACTAACAAATAAAAGGTTTTTATTAAATTTTTTTTATGAAATATGTTTAGAAAAAAAACTACACCTCACCACATACATATCTTTAATCTTGGATATGGATAAATAGCTGAAATAGGAATGGCAATTTTTCACTCTACAGTAAGTAATTTAATTAAATCCAATTAGTGAATATTAAATATTGCAATGGAATTTTTCAATTGTGTAAAAATATAAATTGAAGTGATAAAACTGAAAAGTCAGACTGTCTTTCGCTGTTTTATATAAAATATAATTAAAACTTAAAAGTTAAAGTAAAATCCTTCATCATCGGATTCGGTATTAAAAATTAGGGTGAAAGAAGTGTCGGACTGAAAATTCTTTTTAAAATAGGGAGAATCTAACGCCATCTGTTGAGCACTTTTCGAAATACTTTTTGGATTTATTAAATCCAAGTGATTAGAAAAAACGGCTAATATTATTTTTTCTACCACAATAGTAAAATGTTAACATTATTTTGGAACAAAAAAATCAATAAAAGTGTTAACCTTTTTTCGGAACAGAGGTAGTAGTTTTTTTTTTTTTTGCTAATATTTAATTTTTCTTATCAATTTGATGGAAAAATTTATAAAATTCCGTTCTAGCTTAACAAATGACATTTTTTCTCTATTCTTGACACGCATTGAAAAAGCTTGACAATCAAGACAAATCAAGCCCGTCTGGCAACCCTAGATGGCTAATAAAATTATGTATTCGTTAGGGTATTCAGTTAATCGAATTTTTTTATTCGGGTTTTTTTTACTTTACCAAATAATCGAATAAAACTTGAAAATTATCGATTAATCGAAAAAAATCGGAGAAAATTACTCCCTGTAAATTTTTCATTTCATAAAGATACACACATAGAAAAAATTTTCCATTTTCCAACTGAAATTCGGTTACGTCTACTAAAATAGGTTGGTACAACTGAATAATGGTTATCACAACAAAATTCGGTTTATACAACTAAATTTAAGTTGTAAAGTGTTGTTTTTTCAAACGCGTCGTATAGACCAAATACAATTAATATTGTCATTAACAGGGCAAGGACTTTCATGCAAATGCATGTTTGTAGTCAGTGGCCCAAAAATGATTTTGACCAAATACTTTTCCGAATCAAAGAATTTGCAAAAAAATGGCATCGATTTGTTGTTGTATATTTTTGCATATTTTGTTTTAATGAATATTTTTGCATATTTAGCTTTTAAGTGCATATTTTATAATTTTTATTGCATAGTTTTGCATATATTGCACATTATTGCATATTTTCTAATATTTTTAAATATGAAATTCGATTTAAGAATTCATACTTTAAAGCTAAAAAAATTCTAAAGAATTAATTATTTGGAAGCTCTGTTGGTAATATAACACTACACTAGAAAGAGAAACACATAGTATACAATATGTTGTCATCCACTAACACATTTTTTATAGATGTAATTTTAAATTAACGTTTTCGGGTGTTATTGCTCACAAACAGAAAGTTAAAAAATTTTATAAAAATTATTTTAAGGAAACTTGTCCCCGAGCATTAATTTCTGCCACTTTTTTCTCTGAGTTACGAATGTGAGTACGATTTTATAGTGCACATACTCAGTGTAGAAACGGTAATGACATATCATTATTTTTTGGACTACCAGTAATGACACCCACTTACCTTCTGCATTATTTTAAAACATATAATAATGAGTTACTGATAATGACTTATTTTAATCATTATTTCAAATAGAAAATAATTTTCTAGATTTTTTTGAAAATTTTTTGAAATCTATTTTTAGACTCAATATTTTTTAAACACTGGTAAGGATATAAGTAACCCCATCTTTTTTGATTTTTTGTATGTTGGCGAGTAAGCTTACTTGTGCGCAGCAGGTCAATTATGCTTTTAATGTGATACGTGATCACTTAATAGAAATATCCACTTATTACCAATGGTGTATTCAAATACCTCAAAATAAGGAGTTATTTGTAATGCGATACATGAGTGTTATTTTCTATTTAAAATATTCGATACAAATAATTTATATGTTTTATACATATTGACTGAAATTGTTGAAAAATTAATAACAACACACAATTTCAAACTAAAAAAGAAATATTCTTAAAATACTAAAAAATATTTTTTTGACACTTGCTTTACTTCTATATTCGTTGTAACAGGGTGCATCGAAAGTTAACTATAAATGATACCGGGTGTATCAAAAATGCACATTTCATATATTTTTACTTGGTTTTTGGTAGTGTTTCCAATTCTGTTAATCGATTAACCGATTCCTCGATTAATCGCCTCTATTTCGGTTAATGTCGAAACAAATAATTTAAAACTCAAATAATTATTCGACCCGAATAATCGGTTAAAATAGGTCGATTAACCGGTCACATTTTTAATATGAAATTTTTCCTTTAGTTTTTTCCCAAAACTTTATATTTTTCTTAGCCTTGTCTATAAAATTGCAAGAAAAGCTGAGAAAAACAAATACTAACTAAAAATACCACCAAACTCTTTAAAAATCAAGAGAAAGAGGACCTTATACCTTTAAATACAGTGTTGCCATTTCAGTGCTTTTCGAGTATTTTTTGGTGCTTTTTTCCTTCCCGTACCCGGTGATTTTTTACAAATACCCGTTAAAAAAAATCGGGTATTTACGGTGCTTTTTCAGATTTCTGGCAGTGCTTTTTTACAGTTTATATTTTTGGTATTTGTTCTCGTTTTTTTACATTTTTCTTGAATTTTCTGTCAAAATTTAAAAAATAATACGAACTATACAAGAAATACATTTTTGCTCAATGTTTGTAGTACAATTTTAAATACCAACTTCGTTACATTTAAACTTCAAAATATTGAAATATTAGTTTGGTGCTTTTTTACCCCTTTTTAGGTAATTTTTTGAACTCTTTTACACGATTTTTCAAAGTTAAAATGTGTTTTTAAATTCTTGATTTAAATTTTTCAAAAATTTAATATCGTGCTTTTTTACCACATTTTTTGTAAATTTTTACCCTTTCTACCCGTTTTCATAATGCTCACGGTGCTTTCCTGCCTTCAGGAGTTGGCAACACTGTTTAAATACCTTTTTTGGAGAAACTCCAAGCAAGTCGGCATTGCACCAGCGAGACACATCGTCTGTTTTAAGAGACTGATAAATTTTAATAAAATTTGTTTGCAAATATTTTAACAAAATATCGAAGTTTCTATTTGTAAAAAAGAGCTTTAAAAAAACATCGCGAAAGGCCCAAATAAAGGTATTTTTTAAAACTTTTTCAAAACACACGACGTGTTTGGCAGGTTTTAGGAAATACAATAGACAATGCTTCATTTCTGTTTTAATTCTTTTAAAAATTTAAACTAGATTATATTTCCATGTCCCTTAAGACAAGGTTGCATTTGTTTTAAAACTGTGTCACACAATTGACATATTAATTCTGCAAGAACTCTAGCTTTTCTTACTTCTCTCAAGAGAGTGGTTCAAAACCACATCAATTCTACGACATGTTCCACTAGAATACCATGTAACCAGAACCCGCTTCAATGAAATTAAATTTTTATTCGAATTAAAAAAATAACCAAAAAGCAGAAAATGAAAGTTAAAAAATTTAAATTTATATGCAATTTGACATCTATAACATGTCAAACATGCTATTTATGAATTTTTACATTGATTCAATTAAGTTTCACTGGAATTCGTCCATTGAAAGTTTTCATTGAACTGATGCAGTTTTTGATAAAATTTTATGAAAAATTTCATATTATTTATTAAAAATTTTATACACCCAAAAAAAGTTTTATTAAAAAGAGCTTCATAAAAATAATTCACTTTGGGAAGAAAACTTCATTAGCTTACTGAAAATTTTCATTAAAACTCGTCTGACGAAATGCTAGCTGCGTAACTCGTCGCTCAAACTTTAGGTTATTTTTTTAATATTAATGGCTCTTAGAAAACGGAGACTAATTAAATCAGGGAGGGGAGAAGGAAGAATCTTAATAAAATCTTCAAAACTTCAGATATAACATTTATTTAAATGCAATATTAATTTTTTTGCGGCAGTATTGACTGTTGTTCTTAAATTACTAATATTTGCCAACCCAAAAATCGTTCAGCAGTTTTTTCTGCCATTTTCAATCAAATTTTAGTAGCTTTAGAAAAATTTTTGCAGACCTTTGTCTACTAAGAAAATTTTTAATTAAAAAAACCTCAGATTCCAAAACTTCAACCTTAGAATATTGAAATTTGTTTTGAATATAGCGAGTTTATATGTCACGTTGATATTTAACAAAAACAGGCAGATCTTTGTGTTTTTATTGATAAAAACTTAAGGAAAAACATTAATTTTGTATTAAACGATTAATCGGTTAATCGCCAATTTTCTCGATTAACCGAGCCGAATAACCGGTTAATCAATTTTAGGCATTTTTCGAATAATGCATTAACAGGTTAACCGCCTACGTCGAATAACACTGTAAGACAAATGGTAGGGGTCAGTGATCGGGAAGGGTTCAAACTACCGGGGAAAGTTATATCGGTAAAAAAGAAGTTATACGTGTCCCGGCGTTTCGCTGGGTCACCCCTAGGAATCGAGATATATCGATTTGACCTTTGGTGGTTTTTTTTTGACATAACTGGAGAACCAATAGTCCGATTTTGCTCAAACAATTTTAAAAAAAATTAAAAATTACAATTCCTTTAATCTGTTCATATAACGTTTTTCTATATACTCAACAGTTTTGCCGGTAAAAATAAATGTATGAAGAAAAAAATATTTTTTGCCTAAAATATTAAAAAAAAAGTAATAAAAAAAAGGTTATTGATTTTTATGGTAGCGGTAACAAATATTTAAAATTGTTTGAGCAAAATCGGACTAGTGGTTCTCGAGTTATGTCAAAAAAAAAAGATATATCTCGATTCCTAGGGGTGACCCAGCGAAACGCCGGGACACGTATAACTTGTTTTTGACCGATATAACATTTCCCGTTGGTTTCATCCCATCCCGATTTTGACTGTCGTATAGTGTAATTGGAAACACTAGTTTTTGGCAAAAACCAGGTAGAACCTGGTTTTCAGCTTGTATGAAAATTGTATGGAAAAACTAAGGGGGTTATTTTGTAATACACAACGCCTTGCGTTGCGTTGTTTTTCATACAAATTGTTTTTGTAACAATAACAATTTACACACAAATCAACGCAACGCAAGGCGTTGCGTTTTACAAAATAACCCACTAAATTAATTTTTTAGTTTTCAGCTCAAAACCTAAAAATGGCCAAAAACTACTAGTTTTTGCCAAGTCTAAATATACTATTAACAAAATTTTTTCCTGTTGTTGGCTTAAAATAAAATTTGTTAATTTTAACACTTTTTTTTGTCAAATTTAACAAATCAATTTAAGTAAAAAATGTCTCTGTAATTATACTGAGTCGTAGAATTTATTCAAATTTAGGGTCTCGCGACCCTCCCCGGGCCTAATCCATATCATGTGAGGGCATATAAGGGCACTCCAATGGAGAATATATTTTGTCCGCTTTGCTCTATCTAGCTTAGTTTTCGAGATATGGGTCATTTTATGAAGTGCAAAATTTTTATTAAAACTTTCCGAGGATCCAAGGCCCCGCCAAGGTCCGCTTTTGGATAGAGATATCCCCTTTCTCTGGGGTATTACACGGTTAGATGTAGTCGAAATTTTCATCAATTTCGCTCTATCTCTTAGTTTTCGAGATATGGGCCATTTTAAAAAATCGGGAGGGAAAGAAATGGCGCCATCTTTAAAACTGCGGGTACATTGGTGAAAATTAACACTCAAAATTAAAGTACTGCGGATTTTTAGTATAGTGTTAAATGAAGATAACTAAAATCTTTGCTTAAATCAGTGTTTCAACTAAAAATTTGTTAAAAATTAGTCAAATCGATTTGAAGCCGGTTTGAGAGATTTTTCTAATGACCCTTTCTTTACAATAAAACTGGAACAAAATTAATAAACAAATAAACCCAATTTTGTTTTAACGAGTTTAAAGCGAGAAAAAAATTTTACATTTTTTGGATTTTTAGGTTTGCTCCTAGGAAAATATATAAAAATTGTTATCGATTGAAAGGTATTTGCAGACCTACTAAATGCTCATTTGCTCATTATAGCAGGGTTAATTATTATTTTCAATTAACATAACTAAAATTTAACTCAAATACAATAAAAATTTTCAATATTTAACAGTTTTACTTTTACTAGTATTCAGTAAAAAAAACTGCTGGTTTCAACAGTTTTATCTGCAATGTAATTTTTAACTAATTTATAGTAGTGCTAGCGAAATTTTTATACACCCAGAAAACAGATTTGGTGCTTTTTTATATATTTTTATTTCTTTATTATTCTTCTTTGTTTAAAGTAAAATGTAATTATTATTATTATTTATTAATAGATATAATAAATACATTTTTTAATTAGATTTTTGTAAATTAAATATCTATAAATGACATAACTTAAAGTTGTTAGCCAGCTGATTAATAAATCTTTAAAAGATACTCACAATTTTCATATAAATATAATTTAAAAAAAATTAAAATTTTCGTTAATTTAAAGTTAACAATAATATTCTTTTTATATCGTATATTACAATGGATTTATAATTCATTAATTGTTAAATTTCATAATTCAATGAAACAAATAAATTTTATATGTATTAATTTAAAATATAAATATAGTTATGAAACACTAACAAAATATTAATGCACAATTTCTTTTATAAAGCTATGAGATGAATCTGTCGAATTCTGCATAATAAGAGATCAGTTGTCACACTCTTAAAAGTAGTTATAACTTTTAAAAAATGTTTGTAACTTTAGACAAATAACAAAAAGCGAATGTAATTATATATGCGCAATGCAGTGTATTCGTATTCCTATTCATATTTTCTTTTTCTTTTGTTATTTTCACCTGGTTTCTTAAGGTTATTACTTCCTCAATTTGCCAGGCGATTTCCGATTTAAGCGCACGCAATTGTACTAAAATCAACTCTACCAATATATCAGTCGCGTTATCTTCCGGTTCGACAAATCTTGATGGTAAATACGGCACTAAATTGATTTTCACGTCTTCAGAGTAGGTTAATTTTAACTGTTTTTTTAGGGTTATCAGTTCCTCTGCTCGCCTGAATGTTTGGTATTTAATCGCACGCACTTTTCCTAAAATCTCTGCAAACATCTTTGTTTCATCAGTCGCATTATCATCCAGTTTTACAGCTTTTAAAGGTAAAAGATTCTCTAAATTGGTGCTCATGTCTTCAGTGTAAGTAACTTCCAAGTGGTTTCTTAGGGTTGCCCATTCCTTTGTTAGCGTGCGCATTTCCTGTGCTAGCGCAAGCATTTCTCCTAAAACATAATCCAACATCTTATTTGTACTATCAATGTTATATTAGAAAACTGAAATGTCGGTTGAAAATCCTAAAACGTTAGTGTATTGATGAAGCGTCCTGCTCGCTTGTTGAAATATTTCGTATTTAAAAATAGCTACCAAATGTTTATTAACGCGTATACAACTAAAACACAAGTGATCGTTGTGTGTGGTTATTAAAGACTAAATTATCGGAAAAAAAATGCGAAACTTATATACAGAATAATAAATCCTTAAACCGCGCTAGAACTATAAGAATAAGGAAGAATCCTTATTCGAAACAGGTAGATAAATGTGCAATAAAACATGGAGTGATTAAAAACTGTTTGTGATGATCTACCTAGTATTTACCTACTGTATGGATTATCTAAATGAAATGCATTTTCAAAAGATGCATAATTACAATAGCATTTTGTAAACAAAATCCATAAAAGTGTTACGATAATTAGGAAATTTTAGAAATTTCATAATCTCCCAAATGCACATTTCAGAAAATAGTTAAGAATTCAAATTGCATTTTTAAGTTAATTGCAAATCTGGCATGGCTATAGGCTTGCCAGATCGAAATCGGCAAAAAGCTTGACATTCAGAAGAAAAAGCTCGATTTTTCTTGACATTCAAAAAAAGGCTTGATTTTTCTTGACAATTTAAAATTCAGCAATTTGGAGTTAAAAGCCATTCCTAAGCCCAAAGTTATTACTTCGAAGTAATTGCTAAGTTTTATTTATATGACACATTAGCAACAGCTCGTCAAAATATTGTTCATTAATTTTATTACAATACAATTAGCGTGTTTTTTAATCACCTGGATTTAGAATTTTTCATACAAAAAGTGGATTTATTAAATCCAAAAAAAAAGCTGGATTTAATAAATCCATAATAAAAGCACAAATATATGAAACAGCCTATTAATTTAATGTCAGAAAAAAATACGAATAAAAATTAAAAGAGAAACAAAAAAATTGAAAAACTAACAAATAAAAGGTTTTTATTAAATTTTTTTTATGAAATATGTTTAGAAAAGAAACTACACCTCACCACATACATATCTTTAATCTTGGATATGGATAAATAGCTGAAATAGGAATGGCAATTTTTCACTCTACAGTAAGTAATTTAATTAAATCCAATTAGTGAATATTAAATATTGCAATGGAATTTTTCAATTGTGTAAAAATATAAATTGAAGTGATAAAACTGAAAAGTCAGACTGTCTTTCGCTGTTTTATATAAAATATAATTAAAACTTAAAAGTTAAAGTAAAATCCTTCATCATCGGATTCGGTATTAAAAATTAGGGTGAAAGAAGTGTCGGACAGAAAATTCTTTTTAAAATAGGGAGAATCTAACGCCATCTGTTGAGCACTTTTCGAAATACTTTTTGGATTTATTAAATCCAAGTGATTAGAAAAAACGGCTAGTATTTATTTATTTATTTGTATCATTAGAAAATAGTTATAAACTAGAAACTAATGTTAAATAGGGCCATGGCTACGAGGCCTTAGGCTCAAAAAGAAAAAAGAAATAATGATAATTTTATATAAAAGTATTTCAATATTCGCATGATTTAAAGTACAATGAATTTAATTTAATATATACTATACATCTTGTTATATAAGATTATATAATTTAGTTTCTTTTAGGAAGGCTATTATTTGATTTAGGTTCTCTTTAGTTGGGTTAGAAAGTAGGGATAGTGGATTTGTGGTATTTTCAAATATTGTTTGGCGTTGAGGATCGTATTTTGGGCAAGTGTCAAGAATATGTTTTATGATTTGGGAGTAAGGAAGGTTACAATTGCAAACTTGTGGCGTAGAAATATTTATTAAGTGACCGTGTGAAAGTCTGGAATGACCTAGGTGTAATCTTTCAATTTTCATAATATCTCTTCTATTGAGTTTGTCTACGTTACAATGAAGAAACTGATTTATTGATATTCTGTTTTGATTCATTGACCTATACCAATCAGAAGTAATGTGGAAAACATTATTGGTATAAAAATAATGTATTTTGAGATATCTGTTTATATCAGTTTTATTGTAGTTATTGGTAGTAATTAATGGGGCTTTAATTGCATCTTTTGCTATTTTATCAGCGAATTCATTTCCTTCTATTTTACAGTGACCTGGTGTCCATATTAATATAATGTTAGAGGAATTAGTGATTAAGGCATTTCTTATAATTGATGCATATAAATTGTTGTTAGATATATTGGATATAGCTTTTATTGATGATAGAGAATCGGTACAAATTGCAAAATGACCAGTTTTGTTTTTAATGATGTTGGTGGCTTCCATTATTGCGATAATCTCTGCAGTGAATATAGATGTATGACTCGGAAGTATGGCATTTCTTATTATTTTTTTGTTTGAAGTTATACTATAACTTACCAAGTAATTTGTTTTAGATGCATCTGTGTATATAAAAGCAAATTTCTTATTTTTTCTTGAATATCGTAGAACAGTTTTCTGAATAGCGAAGGATCTGTGTTTGACTTTGTAAAATTATGTAGGGTGGTACTTATTTTATCCTTTTTAAAAATCCATGGAGGTTTGGTTTGTTGTCTGTCTAGTTTCCTTTCAATAGGGAGATCTAATATTTTGCAATTTTTTATAATTCTGGAAATAACCGATGGGATTTTTGGAGTTCTTTTTGTTCTCATACATTTTTTTACTATTGAGTTTAGATGTGTGTCCTGATTGTTATGTAGGGATTTGAATAATCTTGACGTAGCTAGATCACGTTGTATTTCTAGTGGTTGTATATTACTTTCAAATAGCATGTTTGTAATAGGGGTGGTTCGAAAAGCTCCTAATGCCGTTCTTACTGCTGCATTGATTTTTTTTAATTTACTGTAGTGACGATTTTGGAGAGTATCCGTAAAAAGGCAGTGCATAGTTGACTTTTGATAAAAGTAAAGTTTTTATAATATATACCAGTGTATGCGTATTGCAATTTAGTTTGGGACAAATAGACATTTCAATATGTTGAGTTGTTTGTTCATAGACGTTGAGAGATTTTCTATTTGTGTGTTCCAGTTGTATTTGTTGTTTATATGGAGTCCTAGTACTCTAAGACTTTCGACTTCTTTAAGGGAAATATTATTACATATAATTCTATGTTTGCAATTTTGTTTTTTGCATATATGTAAGCTTTTGCATTTTGAAATTGATAATGTCGCACCAGAGTATCTACACCATTCTTGGATGTCGTTAAATACTTCTGCGACATTGATTGTTGGATTCTTTTTGTGGTTTGATCTGATTATGAGGTTAAAGTCGTCTGCGTATGCAGTAAAATCTATATTTTTATGAACGGATATTATCGAGCACAGTTTATTGTAGGCTATTAAAAATAGAACTACCGATAATGGTGAGCCCTGGGGTATTCCGTTTTGAAGTGACTTACAGTTGGAGTGGCGGTTGCCTACTCGAACGATAATCTTTCTATTTGACATAAAGTTTTTTATATAAGCGATAATTTTTGGTCCAACTTTCCAGGCTACTTATTGGTCAATGATTGTATGTGTACCGATTTTATCGAAAGCTTTCTCGAAGTCAAGAGATATTATTGTGACATGTTTCTTCAAAGAAAGGCAATTCGCAATTTGATAGTCTACGTAGAGTAGACTATCAATTGTTGATTTGCCTTTTTTAAATCCAAATTTTCGACTATCGAGAAGCTTGTTGACCGTGACAAGCCACCATAGCCTATTTGCTATGATTTTATCGAGAACTTTAGAAAAGCAAAAATTTAACGATATTGGGCGATATGAGTTCGCTATTGTCTTGTCGGAGTTGGGTTTTGGTATGGGGATTACTACACTTGTTTTAAATTGTTGTGGTATTATAGTGTTAAAAATGTTGTTGTATAGTTGGAGTAACCTTAATTTCATCTCATTCGGTAGTTGTTTCAACATTGAATATGGAATCCTATCTATACCTAGGGTTTTTCCTTTTAAACTGTGGAGTACTGTTATTAGCTCATTGAAAATTATGTCGTGTTCAATAATATCGGCTGCGGGTGATGGCGTTATTGTCGTGGTAAAAGATGGTTTGTTTTTATGAATTTGGAACTCTTTTGGGAAGTTAGTATCATCAGCGTTTTTAGACCAGAAATTGCATAAGATGTTTGCTATATCAATTTTGTTAGTGGTTAATGTTTCAGAGTTTATATCTGTACTTAAGCTATGTATATGATGGTTTGTTTTGTATCCGGTAAAACTGTTTATGTTTCTCCAAAGATGTTCGGTTGAGGTTGTTGGGTTGATGGTGGACGTAAATTCTTCGAGTGATTTCTTTTTGGCAAGTTTGATTTTCCTTTTTAGCACGGCATTTAGTTTTTTAAAGTGTAAAAGGTTTTGGTTGTTTATGTTTCTCTTAAATAAATTCCAAGCTGTGTTTTTTTGTTTTTTAAATTTTTCGAGGTCTTGATTCCACCATGGAACTCTTTTATGTGCGATATTAGCTGAAGTTTGGGGTATTGATTGGTTAGCTGCTTCAATTATGATTTTACGGATGTTTGCTGTTTCTCTGTTAACATTGTTGGTTTGTAGTCGTTCAGAGTTAAGTTTAGAGCATATTTTTTTAAATTTTGGCCAGTCGGCTAGATGTGTTTTAAATTTTGGTTTGTGTTGGTTATTTAATAAGTTTTGGTGAAAAATTAGGGAGGATATAATAGGGAAATGATCGCTTCCGCATAGGCTTTCTTCAACTTTCCAATTTACCATTGTGGCTATAGAGGGAGAGCAGAATGTCAAGTCAACATGTGTGAGACTACCATGGGTACTTAAATGTGTAGGTGAACCGTCATTTAGTAAAATAAACTCCGATTTGGTTATGAAGTCCTCTAAGATTCTTCCTCGTTGATTGTTTGTCGGTGATCCCCATGCTTTGTGCCATCCATTGAAATCGCCAGTTATTATGGCTGGTGAATTTAAGTTGCCAAAAACGTTATCAAAGTTAGCACTTAGTATTTTAGATTGAGGTGGAATGTAAGCGCACACTATATTGAATTTAATTCCTGAGTTCACTTCTAAGCATATTGTGTCAAAATCATTTCTAAGGGTAACAATTTTGTGTTCTATTGATTTGTGTATTAAAATTCCGACGCCTCCATATCTGGTGCTTGCTGTGTTTGCTGAATATAGGTGATAATTGATAGGGATAGGAATGTTAATTAAGGAGTGTATGTGGGATTCTTGGATTGTTATAATTTTGGGGAAGTATTTTTTTTATTAGTATTAACAATTCATTATAGTTATTGAGATAACCATTCATGTTCCATTGGATTATGTTGAATAACATTTTAAGAATATATTAAGTAGAATAGTTTTTTTTTTTTTGTTTGTTTGTGGAATGAATTGTATATATGTAAGAAATGAAATGCATAATATAAAATATTGTTTTATGAAAGATTTAAAGTTGTAGGAGAGTAACTTTGTATAAAAAACATGTTTGTTCATCGTGTTGTATATAAATTGTAAAAATATATTGAAAGAAGTGAGTAAATGAATACAAATGGAAATATAAGAGCTAAATTTGATAGTTGTGTTTGATTTGATTATAGTGTGAGCTATTGGATTAAGAGAATAGAGAAAATGCGTAAATATATAAGATGTAAAACTGAGCATTAATATTTGTTTTGTAATTGAAAAGTAATGTGATATATTGAAAGAAGTGATTAAATGTGTACAAATAGAAATATAAGAGATAAATTTAATAGTTGTGTTTGATTTGATTATTGTATGGGCTATTGGATTAAGAGAATAGAGAATATGTGTAAATATATAAGATGTAAAACTGAGTATTAATATTTTTTTTGTAATTGAAAAGTAATGTAAGGAGGTAAGATTTGTATGTACAGTTGGATTTTGTATTTGTTTAATTAAATTTAATATTGGATACATTGTTGAGTATAAGGTTTGGCTTATTTTCTTTTACGTGTTCCTGATACACGTTTAATCTTCTGTCTGTTTTTGTTGGAAGTGCTCCTCGGTAGAAGCACTACTTTGCTTGTTGTTGATTTAGCATCGGCTGTTTCTGTTGCCGATAGAGATGATGCACTTCTAATTTCTACATCGTTTCTTTCATTGTCTGATAATTCTACATCGGAGATCAAAGTAGAGTAATCTTTTATGGTGCGTGGTGTTGTTTTTACTGTTGCTAGGTGGTATGATTGACATTGCTGTGAGATATTGATGTTGCTGTTTTGTATAGCCTTATTACTATTATTGTCGTTTTCCGAAGAGTTTACTTCTTGTTGAGAAGGAATATTGTTTACACTGTTTTGATTATTAACTATTGTAGAATATGGAGTAAATACTGTTGTATGGCGTTCTTTATAAATATAGCCAGCTTTCTTTTTGCTTACTTTTTCTAATGTTACTATGGCTTGAATCTCCTTTTCTTTGAGGAATATGGGACACTTTTTGTCAATGGTAGCATGATTAAATTCGAGATTCTGTTCTTTGCAATTGATACATAATTTTGATTGTGTACATAATTCTTCCATATTTTCTAAGTGAAATACTTGAGAACAATGTGGGCATAACTTGGTTAACTCACATGTTTTTGCAATGTGACCGTAACGGAGACAGGTTTTGCATCGAAGAGGGAGTGGTATGTAAGTGCGAATTCTCACTCTCTCGTATCCAATTGAAATATCAGATGGAAGCGAGGTGGAGTTGAAAGTTAGTATTATTAAACCAGTTTCCTCTAATAAATTACCTGCTTTCTTTTTAATTTTTTCCACTTTATATACATTTTGTGCTTTCAATTCCTCTTGTATTTCTTCTTCAGGTATTTCCCGTAGGTCATTCGAGTAGATGACTCCCTTGGAGAAATTTAGGGAATTGTGCTCTGACACTTCCACTTCGATGTTTGAGGAAAGGGACTTAAGCTTAATTAACTTACATGCTTGGCTAACATTTTTCGTTTTAATTAGAATGGTTCCGTTTCTTAATTTGTTACAAGTTGAAACTTCACCTCCACTTGTGATATCAATCACTTTTTTGATCAAAAAGGGAGATATCTTGGAAAGCGAATCTTCACTATTAATCCTTTTCATTACCAGGTACTTTGGGCCGGGAGTTGTTGTCGCTAGTATTTTACCTTTATCAATTAATATTGGTGGTTGGAATATTCCACCACTGTCTGGTGGTTTATTCATTTTGTTGATTGTTTGCCCTTTATAATAAGAGCGAGATCACTTGTAAATTTATGTCTTTTCACTTTAATGGTCAAAGTCAAACTGAGTGAACGGCTAATATTATTTTTTCTACCACAATAGTAAAATGTTAACATTATTTTGGAACAAAAAAATCAATAAAAGTGTTAACCTTTTTTCGGAACAGAGGTAGTAGTTTTTTTTTTTTTTTTTGCTAATATTTAATTTTTCTTATCACCTTGATGGAAAAATTTATAAAATTCCGTTCTAGCTTAACAAATGACATTTTTTCTCTATTCTTGACACGCATTGAAAAAGCTTGACAATCAAGACAAATCAAGCCCGTCTGGCAACCCTAGATGGCTAATAAAATTATGTATTCGTTAGGGTATTCAGTTAATCGAATTTTTTTATTCGCGTTTTTTTTTCTTTACCAAATAACCGAATAAAACTTGAAAATTATCGATTAATCGAAAAACAAATCGGATAAAATTACTCCCTGTAAATTTTTCATTTCATAAAGATACACACATAGAAAAAATTTTTCCATTTTCCAACTGAAATACGGTTACGTCTACTAAAATAGGTTGGTACAACTGAATAATGGTTATCACAACAAAATTCGGTTTATACAACTAAATTTAAGTTGTAAAGTGTTGTTTTTTCAAACGCGTCGTATAGACCAAATACAATTAATATTGTCATTAATATGTATTTTTATTAAGTCTAATTTAGTAGGTTTGAGGTTAAGAAGAAGAATAAACCTTCCTCAAAAGTTATAAACACATTAAATTTGCAAATCAGACTAGATCTAGTTTCTGCCTTTTTATGGACGGGCTTCATCAGTGATCTTCCATTAAATTGTATTATTGTTTATATTTTTATTGTCAGATTGTCTCTATATGAATAATTTCAGAAGTGATCAAACAGACATATACAAACATTCTACTTCAGATTTTCTCTGTTTATCTTCTTATTTCCTCGTTTTTTTGTTATTTAGAATGTCTACTAATGTGGAAGTCTTGACATTTTTATATTTTACGAAGTTTCCTAAATAATGTTCGAAAGAATAACAAAAAAACATAATTTTTAGACTTAAATTTTCAGCAAATAAATTAACTAAAGTAAAATCTTCTACAAATTTTTTGAGTTTTTTTCAGTCTACTAATATTCAGAAAGAGTTTTATTGATTTTAGAAAGGAGTTTTTTCATTTGAAATCGACGAAATGTTAGCAAAACTTTTGCTGAAATTACTATTTTTTTTTTGGAAAAATCAGCTAGCTGATTTTCAGCCAACTACTTTTGCTGAAATTACAACGTTTTTTACCAGCACTCTCTTGACTAAAAATTTGCTGACACAACAACAATTTTTTTCTGAATTTACTGACATTTTTTTCAATTGTGTAAGTACAACGACTAAAGGGTTTGGGGCTGTGTTTGTGCAGTCGAGTTATATAGCTTTTTCACGTTCTCACTGACCAACCCTACATGAAGTAAAAAGCAAAAAAATCAAAGTTCTTCTGAGCTTAATTATGTTTTCGGATGTTCACAATAAACGCCTAACCGAGCTTAATACTCTGTTCGGATGTCCACAGTAAAAACTTATAAGTATTTTTTTGAACAACATTTAAGTCTTTTTTCAAAAAAAAAAAAATTAAAAAAGGGCGTTTTAAGGATTTAAATGTTCTGCGAATATGTTCGAGAGCAAATTTCACTGATAACATTTCATTTTGGGCATCCGAACTCAGAATTAGGCTCAGAAGACGTTTCATACTATTTTTGCGGGCTATTTCATTTCTCATTTCATATCCAATAAAATTAAAAATTTAAACTACTATACTCGTATGACTTCACCAAATCCAAACAACGCCAAAACGTTTGGGAAAAGGATCACAAAATGAAAAATTTTGGGTTAAACAGCTGACCCTTTCTTTACAATAAAACTGGAACAAAATTAATAAATAAATAAACCCAATTTTGTTTTAACGAGTTTAAAGCGAGAAAAAAATTTTACATTTTTTGGTTTTTTAGGTTTGCTCCTAGGAAAATATATAAAAATTGTTATCGATTGAAAGGTATTTGAAGACCTATTAAATGCTCATTTGCTCATAACATAACTAAAATTTAACTCAAATACAACAAAAATTTTCAATATTTAACAGTTTTACTTTTACTAGTATTCAGTAAAAAAAAAACTGCTGGTTTCAACAGTTTTATCTGCAATGTAATTTTTAACTAATTTATAGTAGTGCTAGCGAAATTTTTATACACAAAAAAAAAACAGATTTGGTGCTTTTTTTATATATTTTTATTTTTTTATTATTCTTCTTTGTTTAAAGTAAAATGTAATTATTATTATTATTTATTAATAGATATAATAAATACATTTTTTTAATTAGATTTTTGTAAATTAACCCCTCAATTCATAAATGCTTTGTAAAGTTATAGCAGGTTTACAAAACGTCATTTTCAAACAAAATTTGTTCAATAAACCTCCTATAATTTTACAAAGCGTTTATGAATTTAGGGGTAAATATCTATAAATGGCATAACTTAAAGTTGTTAGCCAGCTGATTAATAAATCTTTAAAAGATACTCACAATTTTCATATAAATATAATTTAAAAAAAATTAAAATATTCGTTAATTTACGTTAATTTAAAGTTAACAATAATATTCTTTTTATATCGTATATTACAATGGATTTATAATTCATTAATTGTTAAATTTCATAATTCAATGAAACAAATAAATTTTATATGTATTAATTTAAAATATAAATATAGTTATGAAACACTAACAAAATATTAATGCACAATTTCTTTTATAAAGCTATGAGATGAATCTGTCGAATTCTGCATAATAAGAGATCAGTTGTCACACTCTTAAAAGTAGTTATAACTTTTAAAAAATGTTTGTAACTTTAGACAAATAACAAAAAGCGAATGTAATTATATATGCGCAATGCAGTGTATTCGTATTCCTATTCATATTTTCTTTTTCTTTTGTTATTTTCACCTGGTTTCTTAAGGTTTTTACTTCCTCAATTTGCCAGGCGATTTCCGATTTAAGCGCACGCAATTGTACTAAAATCAACTCTACCAACATATCAGTCGCGTTATCTTCCGGTTCGACAAATCTTGATGGTAAATACGGCACTAAATTGATTTTCACGTCTTCAGAGTAGGTTAATTTTAACTGTTTTTTTAGGGTTATCAGTTCCTCTGCTCGCCTAAATGTTTGGTGTTTAATCGCACGCACTTTCCCTAAAATCTCTGCAAACATCTTTGTTTCATCAGTCGCATTATCATCCAGTTTTACAGCTTTTAAAGGTAAAAGATTCTCTAAATTGGTGCTCATGTCTTCAGTGTAAGTAACTTCCAAGTGGTTTCTTAGGGTTGCCCATTCCTTTGTTAGCGTGCGCATTTCCTGTGCTAGCGCAAGCATTTCTCCTAAAACATAATCCAACATCTTATTTGTACTATCAATGTAGAAAACTGAAATGTCGGTTGAAAATCCAAAAACGTTAGTGTATTGATGAAGCGTCCTGCTCGCTTGTTGAAATATTTCGTATTAAAAAATAGCTACCAAATGTTTATTAACGCGTATACAACTAAAACACAAGTGATCGTTGTGTGTGGTTATTAAAGACTAAATTATCGGAAAAAAATGCGAAACTTATATACAGAATAATAAATCCTTAAACCGCGCTAGAACTATAAGAATAAGGAAGAATCCTTATTCGAAACAGGTAGATAAATGTGTAATAAAACATGGAGTGATTAAAAACTGTTTGTGATAATCTACCTAGTATTTACCTACTGTATGGATTATCTAAATGAAATGCATTTTCAAAAGATGCATAATTACAATAGCATTTTGTAAACAAAATCCATAAAAGTGTTACGATAATTAGGAAATTTTAGAAATTTCATAATCTCCCAAATGCACATTTCAGAAAATAGTTAAGAATTCAAATTGCATTTTTAAGTTAATTGCAAATCTGGCATGGCTATAGGCTTGCCAGATCGAAATCGGCAAAAAGCTTGACATTCAGAAGAAAAAGCTCGATTTTTCTTGACATTCAAAAAAAGGCTTGATTTTTCTTGACAATTTAAAATTCAGCAATTTGGAGTTAAAAGCCATTCCTAAGCCCAAAGTTATTACTTGGAAGTAATTGCTAAGTTTTATTTCTATGACACATTAGCAACAGCTCGTCAAAATATTGTTCATTAATTTTATTACAATACAATTAGCGTGTTTTTTAATCACCTGGATTTAGAATTTTTCATACAAAAAGTGGATTTATTAAATCCAAAAAAAAGCTGGATTTAATAAATCCATAATAAAAGCACAAATATATGAAACAGCCTATTAATTGAAAAACTAACAAATAAAAGGTTTTTATTAAATTTTTTTTATGAAATATGTTTAGAAAAAAAACTACACCTCACCACATACATATCTTTAATCTTGGGTATGGATAAATAGCTGAAATAGGAATGGCAATTTTTCACTCTACAGTAAGTAATTTAATTAAATCCAATTAGTGAATATTAAATATTGCAATGGAATTTTTCAATTGTGTAAAAATATAAATTGAAGTGATAAAACTGAAAAGTCAGACTGTCTTTCGCTGTTTTATATAAAATATAATTAAAACTTAAAAGTTAAAGTAAAATCCTTCATCATCGGATTCGGTATTAAAAATTAGGGTGAAAGAAGTGTCGGACTGAAAATTCTTTTTAAAATAGGGAGAATCTAACGCCATCTGTTGAGCACTTTTCGAAATACTTTTTGGATTTATTAAATCCAAGTGATTAGAAAAAACGGCTAATATTATTTTTTCTACCACAATAGTAAAATGTTAACATTATTTTGGAACAAAAAAATCAATAAAAGTGTTAACCTTTTTTCGGAACAGAGGTAGTAGTTTTTTTTTTTTTTTTGCTAATATTTAATTTTTCTTATCAATTTGATGGAAAAATTTATAAAATTCCGTTCTAGCTTAACAAATGACATTTTTTCTCTATTCTTGACACGCATTGAAAAAGCTTGACAATCAAGACAAATCAAGCCTGTCTGGCAACCCTAGATGGCTAATAAAATTATGTATTCGTTAGGGTATTCAGTTAATCGAATTTTTTTATTCGCGTTTTTTTTTTCTTTACCAAATAATCGAATAAAACTTGAAAATTATCGATTAATCGAAAAAAAAAATCGGATAAAATTACTCCCTGTAAATTTTTCATTTCATAAAGATACACACATAGAAAAAATGTTTCCATTTTCCAACTGAAATTCGGTTACGTCTACTAAAATAGGTTGGTACAACTGAATAATGGTTATCACAACAAAATTCGGTTTATACAACTAAATTTAAGTTGTAAAGTGTTGTTTTTTCAAACGCGTCGTATAGACCAAATACAATTAATATTGTCATTAATATGTATTTTTATTAATTCTAATTTAGTAGGTTTGAGGTTAAGAAGAAGAATAAACCTTCCTCAAAAGTTATAAACACATTAAATTTGCAAATCAGACTAGATCTAGTTTCTGCCTTTTTATGGACGGGCTTCATCAGTGATCTTCCATTAAATTGTATTATTGTTTATATTTTTATTGTCAGATTGTCTCTATATGAATAATTTCAGAAGTGATCAAACAGACATATACAAACATTCTACTTCAGATTTTCTCTGTTTATCTTCTTATTTCCTCGTTTTTTGTTATTTAGAATGTCTACTAATGTGGAAGTCTTGACATTTTTATATTTTACGAAGTTTCCTAAATAATGTTCGAAAGAATAACAAAAAACATAATTTTTAGACTTAAATTTTCAGCAAATAAATTAACTAAAGTAAAATCTTCTACAAATTTTTTGAGTTTTTTTCAGTCTACTAATATTCAGAAAGAGTTTTATTGATTTTAGAAAGGAGTTTTTTCATTTGAAATCGACGAAATGTTAGCAAAACTTTTGCTGAAATTACTATTTTTTTTTTGGAAAAATCAGCTAGCTGATTTTCAGCCAACTACTTTTGCTGAAATTACAACGTTTTTTACCAGCACTCTCTTGACTAAAAATTTGCTGACACAACAACAATTTTTTTCTGAATTTACTGACATTTTTTTCAATTGTGTAAGTACAACGACTAAAGGGTTTGGGGCTGTGTTTGTGCAGTCGAGTTATATAGCTTTTTCACGTTCTCACTGACCAACCCTACATGAAGTAAAAAGCAAAAAAATCAAAGTTCTTCTGAGCTTAATTATGTTTTCGGATGTTCACAATAAACGCCTAACCGAGCTTAATACTCTGTTCGGATGTACACAGTAAAAACTTATAAGTATTTTTTTGAACAACATTTAAGTCTTTTTTCAAAAAAAAAAAATTAAAAAAGGGCGTTTTAAGGATTTAAATGTTCTGCGAATATGTTCGAGAGCAAATTTCACTGATAACATTTCATTTTAGGCATCCGAACTCAGAATTAGGCTCAGAAGACGTTTCATACTATTTTTGCGGGCTATTTCATTTCTCATTTCATATCCAATAAAATTAAAAATTTAAACTACTATACTCGTATGACTTCACCAAATCCAAACAACGCCAAAACGTTTGGGAAAAGGATCACAAAATGAAAAATTTTGGGTTAAACAGCTGACCCTTTCTTTACAATAAAACTGGAACAAAATTAATAAACAAATAAACCCAATTTTGTTTTAACGAGTTTAAAGCGAGAAAAAAATTTTACATTTTTTGGTTTTTTAGGTTTGCTCCTAGGAAAATATATAAAAATTGTTATCGATTGAAAGGTATTTGAAGACCTATTAAATGCTCATTTGCTCATTATAGCAGGGTTAATTATTATTTTCAATTAACATAACTAAAATTTAACTCAAATACAACAAAAATTTTCAATATTTAACAGTTTTACTTTTACTACACAGTAAAAAGTTTTGGTTTAATTTTAATGCCGAGCCGGTGTGTATATATAACAATTCCAAAAAGAATTAAATCTATTCCATTATAGTATACATTTAAAGAGATTGAACGAGAGAACTCTCTCTTTTTAATTTATTATTAAGAGCATAAAAATAATACCAATATGTATTACAACTAGGGTTTGGGGTTCGGGAAATCCCGGGCGGGAATTCCCGGGAAATCCCGGGAAAAGTTTGCCGGGAATTCCCGGGAAAATAATATGTTTTTCCCGGGAAAACGGGAAATTTTAAAAATATTAAATTTTTTAAATTGTTTTTGTTTCGAATAGGATTTTTTAATTTTAGTCATAAAAACATTTTAAATACCAAAACAAAAATGTCATTGTTAAAATCTTTTACAAGGGAATACATTTATTTGACACACAAATAAAATCTTTGCCAAGTAATAAGGAGCATTTCAACTAATAAAGATTTTTCGCATAACTTATTCAAAATTTAAGTAGTAAAATCTAAAAACTTGGTAAAATGTTTAAAAGAAATATGAAGAAAAATTCTTGTTTCTTACAAATCTAAATTTTTCAAATGTATATTTTAGTTAAATTCGACGTTGTTAAAATATTGGGTGGCTTGGTTTATTTTTGGAACATTCTGATTGGTTAATTTATTTTCAACCAATCAAAATATTTGAAAATATAAATATTTTTGTAAGGTTTTCATACACAAAATGAACAAAACCGTTTGATTAAAAATAAAGTCGACTTTAAATTTAAAATACGCCTTTATATTAAGGGTCAATAATTTTATAAGTAACGTTTTCATTAATAAATGTGAAAAGAAAAGACTAATGGTTAACGGTGGTATCTAAATTTGGTTATCCGACATCTAAATTTGGTTCACAAAAAAAAAATTGATGGTCATGCAACTTCTCTTGAAGAAAACAACAAGAATAACGTTTCAGCTAAAATTAGCAAGGTACCTGAAGAAAAAGTGTAAGCTGAATAGGCATTAAAGGCTTTATGGTAGGGCAAACATTTCCTGAAATGGTATCCAAATTAGCTGCAGTCAATCCGCACCATAACTAGATCTTCGTTTATTCGAGAAAGTTTTTATAATAAAAACCTGGCATTGCAAAAAAATGAAACCGATGTAAAGAACATTATATTAAATTACTACAATCATGTAAAAGATATCATGATAAAAGAAATATCGAGCAATATTTCTAACAATAGGAGATTTACTATAATCTTAGATGAATGGACAAGAATATCACAAAAGAGATATTTGAACATATGTACAAACGGATATAATTCATTTTATAACCTGGGGTTGGTTTATATATCAGGAAGATGTAATGCTGATGAAATAAGAAGAATTGTAGAAATAAGACTAGAAGAGTTTTATTTGTCTTTGGAAAATAACATTGTGGCCACCATATCTAATGGGCCAAGTGTGATGAAACGGTTTATTTCCGACAGTCCAGTAGTAGGTGCCTACTGGAATCATGCAATTCATTTGTCAGTGCTGCGAGTAATTTATGTGAAATCAAATGTTCAACATTCTGATATTTTTTACTTTGAATTCTCACCACACAGACTGCATTTGCACTGAAATAGTGTTTTTTTTTAACAAAAATTACTTATATAGGTGGTTTTCATTAACAATTTTGTTCAAAAGTATTTCCCGGGATTCCCGGGAATCCCGGGAATAAAATTTTTTCATTCCCGTTTCCCGGGAAATAAAAAAGTCCGGGAAATCCCAAACCCTAATTACAACTTATTATTTTTTGGTGTTAAAATACAACCAAAATATTAATATTTAATAAGTAACTAGGTATTAATGTAATCCCCTATAGAATAAGTTCTATACCGAACTAAGTGTTATTATTATTATTAATAAGAATTGGATTAATACCATGTAGGTATTAATATAATGCCCTATATAATAAGTTCTATACCGAACCAAGTGTTATTAATATTAATAAGAATTGAATTAATACCATCCGGAATACCCAACCGGTATGAATTGTATGCTAAACGGGTGTTGCTTTTAATATAGGCAGGCTTAAAATTAACACCAATTTTCTAAAAAAAATAAAACAAATTAAATTGTTAGTTTTATAATATTTTATATATATTTCAGTTAATAAATTTTTAATTTTATTAAAATTACAATTGCTTATTGTGGTACGAGATCGGGTGTTAACAAGTATTGTTTTAAATTAATAGTATAAGATTCATATGGCCTTAAAAATTCAATTTCCTTAAAACTAAGTATTTTTGATACATTTTGAGAATTTATTTCATAAGAATTAGTGATACTGTCTAATTCTTTACTTATATATATATCTAAAAGTAAATAAGGCTCTTCACGAACTACATATATTTCCTTAATTTTACCAAACATTAAAAATCCGTTTTCTTTTTTTAGATATAAAACGAATGAAGGTCTATAATTGTAACCGTACTTAAATTCAAAGTTATTAGTTACAAATACGTTTGAAACGACAGTAAGGCTCAAGGTGTTATAGAAATAATTTTGAACTTCGAAATTCAAATATTTGAGGTCAATCAGAGATAATTTACTAAATACGAATGTATTCTTAAAACATGTGCTTTCCCATTTGACACTCATTTTTGTTTGGTATCTATTGGCAAGTGTTTTACATATGTTTTTGTAATTATTGATTACTGGTACATCCTTAATAAATTCACGATGTTTAGCTTCATAACTCATTGCCCACGTATGAATCAGTGGTCCTAATTTTTTTTGGACTGACGGGTAATGAGTTATAAAGTGATGCTTTGGCAATAGTGTTTGTTTAAAATCTTCAACGATACTTTTTAAATGAATTTGTATTTCAGTTTTAAGCACGTCTATGTAATCTTTATTAATCGAAGTAGTCATTATTATGTTAATGATTCTTAGGAGAGATATGACTCCTTTCCACAAATTTTGAGAAGCTGTAAGCCCTATAGAAGTGCGACATTTCTTATCAACACTTATTGAAGGAGGTTTACAAGAGCTTTGCAAATATCCGTAGTTGAAATTTACTATTTTGGCATTAATTTCGTGCATCGATAAGTATCCGTTTTCAATAACCTTTTTAAAAAACAATTTCAAGATGAAAGGAACTGCCCCTTCTAAAATATCGTGCATTACATCTACATTAAAGCTTTCAAAGATGTTGTAATATGTTAACTTATTGAACTCGCACGGATGTTTAATGCCTTTCGTAAGCTTGTAATCAAAACTGTTAGTACTCAAAGATAATAATTCGTCGTATTCTACTTGTGTTCTTAAATAGTTATCCCTCTCCTCGAATGTATGTTGAGCTTCATGTCGATCGATTTTGCAAAATCTGCAATAGTGCAGAGATCTGAAGGATTCAACAAAACCAAAACAAATATTTCCTCCTAAATTGTCGTGAGCAACTGAAACTAAAGTACCTTTTAAAAATCTATTATCTACTCTTACACCAACTTTTTCAAGTGCTTTTAGGTCATTAATGAGTGGCTGTAATACCTTGTTAAAACTAACACCGTCGTTCTTTAGATCCTTACACAAAAAAAGGGCAACCAAATGAATGTTGCTAGTTTTTGAATTATAATGAAAAGGTAGGTTTCTGATGGTGAAGTAGATTGCACCGATTTTACATATACCAGTTTTACTCCCTAGGGGATTCGTCGTTTCAAAATCATCGTAAAATATTTGAATTTGCAAAGCGTTTATTTCCTCTTTAAAGAAAACGGAATTGGAAAAATTTTCCGAAAAACAAAAGTTCACAAGCTTGTTGTTATCACAAACATGATTGCTTGCAAAATAAAGTTCCTTAAACGATTGATTTTTAAAAAGTGTTTCTAACGTTAAAAGAATAGGTACATATTGAAATGTGGATTGAACGAAATGTTTAGTGGAATGCAAACAGTTCATTTTATTTCGGATGACCCAACGACCTCCTAAGGGCCTAGGAACTGGTGCAACATAAAAATTTCCTTTAGAATTTTGCTTATCTCGTTTGAATTTACTTGAATATTTCTTACTATCAGCATCGATTTTTTTTCTAAAATTTAAACAATTTAGCTTAAATTGAGTTTTATCAATTTCTGAATGCATTTCTAATAAATAATTTTCAAATTGCTCAAAACTTTTTTGGCAAATGCATTCAAACGTTTTAAGCAGTTCTGCTGTATTTTTTTCTGAAACACCACATGATGAAAGCTGTTTAGAAAGCGAAGAAAATAACTAAAATACTGTCGTATTTTGAATTGAAGGCAGTTCGCAGATGGATTCATCATTAATACTACTGTCATAGTTAGCTTCAGTATTATTAATATTACAACTAGTATCATTAACAGTATTGAAATCACTATTACAACTAAAATCATTACTTTCATTGCTCAAACTGTTCATAACATCAGGTGGGGTTAATTTTGTTTTTTTTGTTTTCTTAAAGGCGATATAATTCTCTGATGGTGAAGTAGATTGCACCGATTTTACATATACCAGTTTTACTCCCTAGGGGATTCGTCGTTTCAAAATCATCGTAAAATATTTGAATTTGCAAAGCGTTTATTTCCTCTTTAAAGAAAACGGAATTGGAAAAATTTTCCGAACAACAAAAGTTCACAAGCTTGTTGTTATCACAAACATGATTGCTTGCAAAATAAAGTTCCTTAAACGATTGATTTTTAAAAAGTGTTTCTAACGTTAAAAGAATAGGTACATATTGAAATGTGGATTGAACGAAATGTTTAGTGGAATGCAAACAGTTCATTTTATTTCGGATGACCCAACGACCTCCTAAGGGCCTAGGAACTGGTGCAACATAAAAATTTCCTTTAGAATTTTGCTTATCTCGTTTGAATTTACTTGAATATTTCTTACTATCAGCATCGATTTTTTTTCTAAAATTTAAACAATTTAGCTTAAATTGAGTTTTATCAATTTCTGAATGCATTTCTAATAAATAATTTTCAAATTGCTCAAAACTTTTTTGGCAAATGCATTCAAACGTTTTAAGCAGTTCTGCTGTATTTTTTTCTGAAACACCACATGATGAAAGCTGTTTAGAAAGCGAAGAAAATAACTAAAATACTGTCGTATTTTGAATTGAAGGCAGTTCGCAGATGGATTCATCATTAATACTACTGTCATAGTTAGCTTCAGTATTATTAATATTACAACTAGTATCATTAACAGTATTGAAATCACTATTACAACTAAAATCATTACTTTCATTGCTCAAACTGTTCATAACATCAGGTGGGGTTAATTTTGTTTTTTTTGTTTTCTTAAAGGCGATATAATTCTCTGTAGATGCCACAATACAACTTTTAGAATGTCTGCTTAACGAACTAAATGTACAAAACAATTTTTTGCAATTTTTAGAGGCAAGACATTTTAATTTTAATCCCTGAGCTTCAGCGAGAAAATGCTCGTTTTTTAAATGAAATATAACAAATGAAGTTGTATCAAATACTCGGTCACAAATGCAGCAAAATGGTTTCATGTTTGGATAAATATTAAATGAGTATATGGAACTGAAGGCCTAATTTAATATTGCTGTTTAAATAGTTATAGTATACTTTTTAATTGTACTTAAACTTTACTATTACTATTTATTAGGGCAAAGTTTTAAATTTTAAGTAACGCAAAAAATTCATTAGGCCACTTACTTTTTAATTGTACTTTAAGTTTACTATTACTATTTATTAGGCCAAAGTTTTAAATTTATTTTGAAATTTCGAATGGATTTCAACCAATCTGGTGCTTGTCGCCTTTTTTTCTCAATTCCATATATAAATTTTGCGAAATAACGCAAAAAATTTGCCAACGTTATATCAAATTCAATATTGAATACATAAAAACACTTAAAATAAAGATCAAATACCTGCATAAAATTGAAGTCAAGTGGTAAGTTGATGCATTTACTATCTAAACTTATAAAATATTGGGTAATTGATGATTTGCTTTCTCCAACAGCTATTATAGTTGGCTGCTGGGATCCAACTTTGTATTTTTCAATTGGTGTGTGTAGCTACAATAAAAAGATAACCAGTTAAATAATAATAATAATAATAATAATGTTTTTCAATAAATTACCTCTTCAAAACTTATAAAGCTGTCCACCGATTTTAGAATCTTTGCTCTTTTCGTTTCTCGTCCACCAGCAGTCGACGGAAGCAACTTTAACAGAGTTAAAAATGGTAAGACGTCATTAGACCACTCAGCCAACACTTCCAAACTTTGTACCCCAGCCTCTTGTGCTATATCATCTACAAAATTTGTATATTTGTTCCAAATATTAAACAGTTCCTTTGCTTTTAACTCCCCATAGCGAAGATCAAAATCAAACAAAATCTGTAAGGATAAAGTTACTGAATTAAATAGGAGCTTTTTGTAAATTGTAAAGAGTATATTACCAATGAAGAATCAAACACGAATATGGGAAAGGTCTCTAAAACGTTCACGTCTGGTGTGCAATATTTGATGCGTGCTTTTAATGTTTGTTGCAGCTTTTGTTTTACAACGAGTTGATCAGCAACTAGGCAATTTTGAAAAAATTCGAGGTCTTCTTGGCTTACCGTCGTATTCTCATCTTCGCTATCACTATCACTAGGTTGGCTTTTTTCACCTTTTCCAGATGTTGCAGACAACTTGCGTCTTTTTTTGTTGAAATTTTTTAATTTTGCAACTAAATAACCGGTATTAGCTGCCGGGTTAAAAAATAGATCCTAAAACAATTACACAAATAAAAGGATATACAAATGAAAATCAACAATCGCATTTTTAATACAATATAATTCTTACGATGCCACCACAATTGCTGTTCTCAACTTTATACGCCGGGAACAACTGAATTATAGCCTCAGCTAACGCGATCTTGTCCTCCCGATTGGGATAATTGCCACTTCGTTGGCGTAAAAAATTTATGGACTCGCGTACCATACAACGACGAGAACTATCGCTCAATGTTTGTTTTGTGTAATATTCTTCAAAAATTCCACAAAAATCTCCTTTCAATAAATACGATTCTAATTCCTGCAATATTTGTTTTACAATAAAGCAAGAATGAAATGAATAGCTTTTTACTTACCTTCTTAAGATTGCTGACTGATGCAGTTGTTACATCAAAGCAAAATTCCACAAAAAAACAGCTACAGGTTTTGTACTGCGATAATATTCGTGGGAGATCATCAAAATTAATATCGGCACCGTCACGATCTTTAAATTGCAGTTCCCTGCCTTCTACGTCCAAATTAAGCTTGTTTACAACTAAAGTTAAAAAACTGTATTAAACAAAGTAATTAATTTTAAGCGCTTGTACGCAATAACATACTTACTTGAAATTATTATGCCATTTGGTGTGAACTCCTCACTTTCTGGATCACTAATTTCCACATAAAAAAAATTACCACCACTTTTGACTTTTACAAACATTATGCTATTCTTTTCTTCAAGTTCTTTGTATGAATAAGCACATTCTTGTTTTTAAACCGAATGGTTTAGAAAATATAACTTTAATACCGTTATCGGTATTAACTGAAAGAAAAGGGAGAGTTTTAATTCTTTTTCAAGTGTTGTTTTTAAACCAAAACAAGAAAATACATAAGAGAGATACAATTTACACACTTTTTAATTCCTTATTAAGTGTTGTTTTTAAACTTGAAGGAATAAAAAATTGTTATATGAGAGAAATTTAATTCTATTTTTGGCATTAAAATAAACCTAAAAGTATTAAACTAAAAAGAAAGAAATTACTTATGCCCATTTCGGTATTAGATGTAAACTAAGAGGAATTGTTTTTTTTTCATGAAAATATTTAATTCTAATTTTGGTGTTATTTTTATTCCAAGTAATCATTAAAAAAAGTCGCAAATTTGTCATGGTGTTAAAACAATTCCCTCAAGTATTAAGTTTTCAAAATATGGTTTTATATATAAACTTGTTCGGAATTAATTTCAAATTTAATTCCAAAGAAGTTTCAAAACAAGTACCCTAAGTATTAAAATTAAACTAAAACTTTTTACTGTGTAGTATTCAGTAAAAAAAAACTGCTGGTTTCAACAGTTTTATCTGCAATGTAATTTTTAACTAATTTATAGTAGTGCTAGCGAAATTTTTATACACAAAAAAAAAACAGATTTGGTGCTTTTTTTTATATATTTTTATTTTTTTATTATTCTTCTTTGTTTAAAGTAAAATGTAATTATTATTATTATTTATTAAAAGATATAATAAATACATTTTTTTAATTAGATTTTTGTAAATTAAATATCTATAAATGGCATAACTTAAAGTTGTTAGCCAGCTGATTAATAAATCTTTAAAAGATACTCACAATTTTCATATAAATATAATTTAAAAAAAATTAAAATTTTTGTTAATTTACGTTAATTTAAAGTTAACAATAATATTCTTTTTATATCGTATATTACAATGGTTATGAAACACTAACAAAATATTAATGCACAATTTCTTTTATAAAGCTATGAGATGAATCTGTCGAATTCTGCATAATAAGAGATCAGTTGTCACACTCTTAAAAGTAGTTATAACTTTTAAAAAATGTTTGTAACTTTAGACAAATAACAAAAAGCGAATGTTATTATATATGCGCAATGCAGTGTATTCGTATTCCTATTCATATTTTCTTTTGTTATTTTCACCTGGTTTCTTAAGGTTATTACTTCCTCAATTTGCCAGGCGATTTCCGATTTAAGCGCACGCAATTGTACTAAAATCAACTCTACCAACATATCAGTCGCGTTATCTTCCGGTTCGACAAATCTTGATGGTAAATACGGCACTAAATTGATTTTCACGTCTTCAGAGTAGGTTAATTTTAACTGTTTTTTTAGGGTTATCAGTTCCTCTGCTCGCCTGAATGTTTGGTGTTTAATCGCACGCACTTTCCCTAAAATCTCTGCAAACATCTTTGATTCATCAGTCGCATTATCATCCAGTTTTACAGCTTTTAAAGGTAAAAGATTCTCTAAATTGGTGCTCATGTCTTCAGTGTAAGTAACTTCCAAGTGGTTTCTTAGGGTTGCCCATTCCTTTGTTAGCGCGCGCATTTCCTGTGCTAGCGCAAGCATTTCTCCTAAAACATAATCCAACATCTTATTTGTACTATCAATGTTATATTAGAAAACTGAAATGTCGGTTGAAAATCCAAAAACGTTCGTTAGTGTTTTGATGAAGCGTCCTGCTCGCTTGTTGAAATATTTCGTATTTAAAAATAGCTACCAAATGTTTATTAACGCGTATACAACTAAAACACAAGTGATCGTTGTGTGTGGTTATTCAAGACTAAATTATCGGAAAAAAATGCGAAACTTATATACAAAATAATAAATCCTTAAACCGCGCTAGAACTATAAGAATAAGGAAGAATCCTTATTCGAAACAGGTAGATAAATGTGTAATAAAACATGGAGTGATTAAAAACTGTTTGTGATAATCTACCTAGTATTTACCTACTGTATGGATTATCTAAATGAAATGCATTTTCAAAAGATGCATAATTACAATAGCATTTTGTAAACAAAATCCATAAAAGTGTTACGATAATTAGGAAATTTTAGAAATTTCATAATCTCCCAAATGCACATTTCAGAAAATAGTTAAGAATTCAAATTGCATTTTTAAGTTAATTGCAAATCTGGCATGGCTATAGGCTTGCCAGATCGAAATCGGCAAAAAGCTTGACATTCAGAAGAAAAAGCTCGATTTTTCTTGACATTCAAAAAAAGGCTTGATTTTTCTTGACAATTTAAAATTCAGCAATTTGGAGTTAAAAGCCATTCCTAAGCCCAAAGTTATTACTTCGAAGTAATTGCTAAGTTTTATTTATATGACACATTAGCAACAGCTCGTCAAAATATTGTTCATTAATTTTATTACAATACAATTAGCGTGTTTTTTAATCACCTGGATTTAGAATTTTTCATACAAAAAGTGGATTTATTAAATCCAAAAAAAAAGCTGGATTTAATAAATCCATAATAAAAGCACAAATATATGAAACAGCCTATTAATTTAATGTCAGAAAAAAATACGAATAAAAATTAAAAGAGAAACAAAAAAATTGAAAAACTAACAAATAAAAGGTTTTTATTAAATTTTTTTTATGAAATATGTTTAGAAAAGAAACTACACCTCACCACATACATATCTTTAATCTTGGATATGGATAAATAGCTGAAATAGGAATGGCAATTTTTCACTCTACAGTAAGTAATTTAATTAAATCCAATTAGTGAATATTAAATATTGCAATGGAATTTTTCAATTGTGTAAAAATATAAATTGAAGTGATAAAACTGAAAAGTCAGACTGTCTTTCGCTGTTTTATATAAAATATAATTAAAACTTAAAAGTTAAAGTAAAATCCTTCATCATCGGATTCGGTATTAAAAATTAGGGTGAAAGAAGTGTCGGACAGAAAATTCTTTTTAAAATAGGGAGAATCTAACGCCATCTGTTGAGCACTTTTCGAAATACTTTTTGGATTTATTAAATCCAAGTGATTAGAAAAAACGGCTAATATTATTTTTTCTACCACAATAGTAAAATGTTAACATTATTTTGGAACAAAAAAATCAATAAAAGTGTTAACTTTTTTCGGAACAGAGGTAGTAGTTTTTTTTTTTTTGCTAATATTTAATTTTTCTTATCAATTTGATGGAAAAATTTATAAAATTCCGTTCTAGCTTAACAAATGACATTTTTTCTCATTTGACACGCATTGAAAAAGCTTGACAATCAAGACAAATCAAGCCCGTCTGGCAACCCTAGATGGCTAATAAAATTATGTATTCGTTAGGGTATTCAGTTAATCGAATTTTTTTATTCGCGTTTTTTTTCTTTACCAAATAATCGAATAAAACTTGAAAATTATCGATTAATCGAAAAAAATCGGATAAAATTACTCCCTGTAAATTTTTCATTTCATAAATATACACACATAGAAAAAATTTTCCATTTTCCAACTGAAATTCGGTTACGTCTACTAAAATAGGTTGGTACAACTGAATAATGGTTATCACAACAAAATTCGGTTTATACAACTAAATTTAAGTTGTAAAGTGTTGTTTTTTCAAACGCGTCGTATAGACCAAATACAATTAATATTGTCATTAACAGGGCAAGGACTTTCATGCAAATGCATGTTTGTAGTCAGTGGCCCAAAAATGATTTTGACCAAATACTTTTCCGAATCAAAGAATTTGCAAAAAAATGGCATCGATTTGTTGTTGTATATTTTTGCATATTTTGTTTTAATGAATATTTTTGCATATTTTGCTTTTAAGTGCATATTTTATAATTTTTATTGCATAGTTTTGCATATATTGCACATTATTGCATATTTTTTAATATTTTTAAATATGAAATTCGATTTAAGACTTCATACTTTAAAGCTAAAAAAATTCTAAAAGATTAATTATTTGGAAGCTCTGTTGGTAATATAACACTACACTAGAAAGAGAAACACATAGTATACAATATGTTGTCATCCACTAACACATTTTTTATAGATGTAATTTTAAATTAACGTTTTCGGGTGTTATTGCTCACAAACAGAAAGTTGAAAAATTTTATAAAAATTATTTTAAGGAAACTTGTCCGCGAGCATTAATTTCTGCCACTTTTTTCTCTGAGTTACGAAAGTGAGTACGATTTTATAGTGCACATACTCAGTGTAGACACGGTAATGACATATCATTATTTTTTGGACTACCAGTAATGTCACCCACTTACCTTCTGCATTATTTTAAAACATATAATAATGAGTTACTGATAATGACTTATTTTTATCATTATTTCAAATAGAAAATAATTTTCTAGATTTTTTTGAAAATTTTTTTAAATCTATTTTTAGACTCAATATTTTTTAAACACTGGTAAGGAAATAAGTAACCCCATATTTTTTGATTTTTTGTATGTTGGCGAGTAAGCTTACTTGTGTGCAGCAGGTCAATTATGTTTTTATCTATTAAATATTATATGTCGATATAGCTCAGATGGTAGAGCTATTGACTGGCAATCTGTACACCCAGGTTCAATTCCCGCACCAGCAAATTAAAAAAAAAAAATACAATAAAAAATATTTTTTTTATATAATTTATATTTTTGAAAATCTATTTTTAGACTCATTATTTTTGTCAGTACTGGTAAGCACATAGGTAACGACATAGTTTTTGATTTTTCGTATGCTGGTTTGTAACCATAACTCATTATTTTTCGCGACATCGCCATATAAAGTTAATAAGAAATGTAATAACAAAAGTAACTAGTTACCATTACCAAGTATGTAGTTACATAACCACATATCTGGTAATGATTTTCTACACTGGGTATTTAAGTTCTATTTTATAATAAAGTTTTTTTCAGGTAAAATGCCACACACAAAAATATATTTAAATATGTGTATTTGAAGACATATTCAGTGTGTTCGTTTACACGAATTTATTACTACTTTTACTACAATTGCAAAGTTTTGTTTACTTTTTGTATTGAATTTTGCCAGCTGTAGTAAATATAGTAACTTGTAGTAAGTAAACGAACAAGCTTATTGTAACCGATACCTGAATTTTTACGTTTATGTTAGTTTTTAATAAATATAATTAAAAAAAAACATTTATTTTTAATTGCATATTTTTTGGTTTTTAGTGCATATTTCGTTATAAATGCATATTTAAGTGCATATTTTCTATTTTATAGTGCATATTTTAAGCGCATATTTTCGATTTTTTAGTGCATGAAATTCCTTGCCCTGGTCATTAATATGTATTTTTATTAATTCTAATTTAGTAGGTTTGAGGTTAAGAAGAAGAATAAACCTTCCTCAAAAGTTATAAACACATTAAATTTGCAAATCAGACTAGATCTAGTTTCTGCCTTTTTATGGACAGGCTTCATCAGTGATCTTCCATTAAATTGTATTATTGTTTATATTTTTATTGTCAGATTGTCTCTATATGAATAATTTCAGAAGTGATCAAACAGACATATACAAAAATTCTACTTCAGATTTTCTCTGTTTATCTTCTTATTTCCTCGTTTTTCGTTATTTAGAATGTCTACTAATGTGGAAGTCTTGAAATTTTTATATTTTACGAAGTTTCCTAAATAATGTTCGAAAGAATAACAAAAAACATAATTTTTAGACTTAAATTTTCAGCAAATAAATTAACTAAAGTAAAATCTCTCTACAAATTTTTTGAGTTTTTTTCAGTCTACTAATATTCAGAAAGAGTTTTATTGATTTTAATAAGGAGTTTTTTCATTTGAAATCGACGAAATGTTAGCAAAACTTTTGCTGAAATTACTATTTTTTTTTTTTGGAAAAATCAGCTAGCTGATTTTCAGCAAACTACTTTTGCTGAAATTACAACCTTTTTTACCAGCACTCTCTTGACTAAAAATTTTTCTGAATTTACTGACATTTTTTTCAATTGTGTATAGTACAACGACTAAAGGGTTTGGGGCTGTGTTTGTGCAGTCGAGTTATATAGCTTTTTCACGTTCTCACTGACCAACCCTACATGAAGTAAAACGCAAAAAAATCAAAGTTCTTCTGAGCTTAATTATGTTTTCAGATGTTCACAATAAACGCCTAACCGAGCTTAATACTGTGTTCGGATGTCCACAGTAAAAACTTTTAAGTATTTTTTTGAACAACATTTAAGCCTTTTTTCAAAAAAAAAATTAAAAAGTCCCCAAAAAAAGGGCGTTTTAAGGATTTAAATGTTCTGCAAATATGTTCGAGAGCAAATTTCACTGATAACATTTCATTTTGGGCATCCGAACCAGAGATACAATTCAGCCGACTTTAGCCGGTCAGCCGCCGGTAGCCAACACCTTTGCCAAGCCGATTCAGCCGCCGACAATAATCGGCAAAGCCAATTTTCGGCTAAAGCCGATAGAAAAATGCAAAAATATTAATTTTTTTTAAAAATTTATGAAATTTGTTTAATAAACATAATTATTTGAAAAGTAAAATTTTCTTGTTTTGAGATATCGTTGATTTTTAAAATGTTTTGTATCAAACTGGCGGTAGCGCAACCAGGCGGTTTTGTTGATACTACAATTCTACAGGTTTCTGCATTAAAAGGACTGTGTTTGAATTCATTGAATTTTTAATTCAGCACCCCGTTTCTGTATCTAATGCGAGAAGTTTTCGCATCAAGAAATGCATGGTCACCCTGCATTATACAGGCTGATTAAAGACGTGATAAAATGGACTACTGTTTTTGTTGTAATTCGTTCAGATAATGTAACTTTAAGAACTGTTGACACATGTTGTTTTGTAAAACACCTAATTAAATTAGAAATAACTTACTATGCAACGTATTACTAGCTGATTTGGTTTCATATATATTTTATTGTCTGCGACTCACCTTATATAAAGCAGAGCAGGGTTGCATTTCACATGTTTTTTCAGCAAACTTTTTCGATGCGAGAAATACAGAAACGGGGTGCAGAATTCAAATACTGAATTAAAGAATTAATTCCATTTTGGTCTACTTCTCTTAGTTTAGTAGATATGTACCATTTTAAAAAATCGGAAGGGAAAGAAATAGGGCTATCTTTAAAACATTGGATATACTGGTGTCATCTAATAGGTGATGGCAGAGAGATGAAAATCTTATATTTTAACAATAAATTGTGTAAAATTTAACAAATGTATGTATAATTTTATCGACATTGTGAAATATAAACTCAATTTTTATAAATCCGGAAAACTACACTCAAAATAATAACAAAATAATAAGTCTGTTGGCTGCACAAAAAAATTGTTAATTTATACTGAATTTAGACTAAGCAAAAACCACCCAGCAAAACCTTGGTAATATGTTGGTATTACAGAACACATTACCTGGTAATACCATACCCCTTACCATCGCATTATTTCATAACTAAAATGTAATGTCTTACGTATAATGTGCTGCATAACTACTGGGTAGTAATAGCAACTTATTACCAATGATATATTTAAACACCTCAAAGAAAAGAGTTACTTGTAATACACAACATGAGTTCTGAATAATAGCAGCGACTTATTACAGATGGGATATTTTAAAACCGTAAAATAAGGAGTTGCTTTTAATGTGATACGTGATCACTTAATAGAAATATCCACTTATTACCAATGGTGTATCCAAATACCTCAAAATAAGGAGTTATTTGTAATGCGATACATGAGTGTTATTTTCTATTTAAAATATTCGATACAAATAATTTATATGTTTTATACATATTGACTGAAATATCTTTTATGTTTTTTGTTAACTTTATATTAATCTGAGTAAATATTAATTAAATATGAATATGCTTCGTTTTAGCATTTATAAAAAACCAACACGATAACGTCTTATTTTAATTTTTTTTGTAAGAAGTATATAATGTCTTATTTCAGATCTGTTTGTAACACATTTTTTTGGCCTTACTTTAAGCTGTTATGTAAGTAGTATTGTGCTCAGTATCGGTTGTGTAAGTGGTTACGTAACTCCTTACATGTAACATTAAAGTAACATGTTCTTATGTTGTTACCTAGCCCACTTTTGGAAAGTACATACCTCCAATGACATGCCCTTGTTAAAATAATAGCTGTTGGAATAGCAAAGTAAGAGGTTACATACCTTAATTTCTTCTTACAAACCTTATTACCAGGTAATAGAAAGTTTTGCTGGGCAGCTGGTTTTTGTACAAAACTAAATTACAAAAACCAAGTCATTTACACTGGTTATTTAGTTTTTCTTTGTCACATCACTTTTTTATTACACATTTTTTTTATTTTTTTATTGTTAAATTAATGCTAACAAATTATTAATACGTTGAAAAATTAATAACAACACACAATTTCAAACTAAAAAAGAAATATTCTTAAAATACTAAAAAAATTTTTTTTGACACTTGCTTTACTTCTATATTCGTTGTAACAGGGTGCATCGAAAGTTAACTATAAATGATACCGGGTGTATCAAAAATGCACATTTCATATATTTTTACTTGGTTTTTGGTAGTGTTTCCAATTCTGTTAATCGATTAACCGATTCCTCGATTAATCGCCTCTATTTCGGTTAATGTCGAAACAAATAATTTAAAACTCAAATAATTATTCGACCCGAATAATCGGTTAAAATAGGTCGATTAACCGGTTACATTTTTAATATGAAATTTTTCCTTTAGTTTTTTTCCCAAAACTTTATATTTTTCTTAGCCTTGTCTAAAAAATTGCAAGAAAAGCTTAGAAAAACAAATACTAACTAAAAATACCACCAAACTCTTTAAAAATCAAGAGAAAGAGGACCTTATACCTTTAAATACAGTGTTGCCATTTCAGTGCTTTTCGGGTATTTTTTGGTGCTTTTTTCCTTCCCGTACCCGGTGATTTTTTACAAATACCCGTTTAAAAAAATCGGGTATTTACGGTGCTTTTTCAGATTTCTGGCAGTGCTTTTAGTGCTTTTTTACAGTTTATATTTTTGGTATTTGTTCTCGTTTTTTTACATTTTTCTTGAATTTTTTGTCAAAATTTAAAAAATAATACGAACTATACAAGAAATACATTTTTGCTCAATGTTTGTAGTACAATTTTAAATAGCAACTTCGTTACATTTAAACTTCAAAATATTGAAATATTAGTTTGGTGCTTTTTTACCCCTTTTAGGTAATTTTTTGAACTCTTTTACACGATTTTTCAAAGTTAAAATGTGTTTTTAAATTCTTGATTTAAATTTTTCAAAAATTTAATATCGTGCTTTTTTATCCCATTTTTTGTAAATTTTTACCCTTTTTACCCGTTTTCATAATGCTCAAGGTGCTTTCCTGCCTTCAGGAGTTGGCAACACTGTTTAAATACCTTTTTTGGAGAAACTCCAAGCAAGTCGGCATTGCACCAGCGAGACACATCGTCTGTTTTAAGAGACTGATAAATTTTAATAAAATTTTTTTGCAAATATTTTAACAAAATATCGAAGTTTCTATCTGTAAAAAAGAGCTTTAAAAAAACATCGCGAAAGGCCCAAATAAAGGTATTTTTTAAAACTTTTTCAAAACACACGACGTGTTTGGCAGGTTTTAGGAAATACAATAGACAATGCTTCATTTCTGTTTTAATTCTTTTAAAAATTTAAACTAGATTATATTTCCATGTCCCTTAAGACAAGGTTGCATTTGTTTTAAAACTGTGTCACACAATTGACATATTCCACTAGAATACCCTGTAACCAGAACCCGTTTCAGTGAAATTAAATTTTTATTCGAATTAAAAAAATTACCAAAAAGCAGAAAATGAAAGTTAAAAAATTTAAATTTATATGCAATTTGACATCTATAACCGCACACTGAGAAAATTGTGTACATGCCCTACGGGGAATGAGGAGTCAATTGCCCTCCAAGGACCTATCCCGTGACCGGTCAACCGAAGGCATATTACTAAATTAGTACAAATATGAACAAAAGAAAATTAATTAATTTTCTAAGTATTTTCTGATCCGTTATTTTCACCGTTGCTTTTAAAAAAACTTGACCGATACCGAAATAAAAACAAAATTCGCGGCATATTTTTAAAAATATTTTTTATTTATTTTACTCTTTTATTTATTTTTAACTTTATTTTTTTCACGATTTGCTTATTTTAGCTCTTATTTTAAATTTCTGTAATGTTTTGCTAAGAAATTTTAAGTTTTGTATTTTCAACGTTTTTTTAATGTTAAAGCTGTTTTAGTTTTAACAATTGGTATTTCATTTAACTTTTCTTTGTAATTTAAGGGGAATTTTTTAAATTTTTATTTATATTATCAGAGGTTTTGAGGTAATTTTCTAATTTTTTAATTTAATTTTGGCCAACGAAAAAACCAAGTCAACTGCCATTAAGGATCATAAGGACCGGTCATGGGATAGGACCGGTCAATCGGGGGCATATTCAAGGCACTTCCACCATATTTGTGTGTATGTTAATGTTGTTTTATTTTCTATTTTTTCTTTGCCATGTTTTTTTTATTTGCTGTGTGCGTGTTTGTTTTTTCTTTCTCTTTTTTATTTGAACAGAAACGAAAAACATAACTTAACCATCAGCCAGCCATCACGCATAAGCAACGTTAGCTCAGACGGTAGAGCGTTTGCCTTACAAGCAGAAGGTTGTGTTATCGAGCCCTACTTCGACGCCAAGTAGATTATTTTTAATTCTTAATTTTTTATTAGTTTATTTGAAAAGCTATTTTTAGACACACCACCTTACTGCCACAATGTGTCTAAACTGTGGCAATTGGTCATTTCCAATGACAACGCCATGTTAAAGTGATAGCTTACTGAAAATTTTCATTAAAACTCGTCTGACGAAATGCTATCTGCGTAACTCGTCGCTCAAACTTTAGGTTATTTTTTTAATATTAATGGCTCTTAGAAAACGGAGACTAATTAAATCAGGGAGGGGAGAAGGAAGAATCTTAATAAAATCTTCAAAACTTCAGATATAACATTTATTTAAATGCAATATTAATTTTTTTGCGGCAGTATTGCCTGTTGTTCTTAAATTACTAATATTTGCCAACCCAAAAATCGTTCAGCAGTTTTTTCTGACATTTTCAATCAAATTTTAGTAGCTTTAGAAAAATTTTTGCAGACCTTTGTCAACTAAGAAAATTTTTAATTAAAAAAACCTCAGATTCCAAAACTTCAACCTTACAATATTGAAATTTGTTTTAAATATAGCGAGTTTATATGTCACGTTGATATTTAACAAAAACAGGCAGATCTTTGTGTTTTTATTAGGGTTTGGGGTTCGGGAATTCCCGGGCGGGAATTCCCGGGAAATCCCTGGAAAAGTTTGCCGGGAATTCCCGGGAAAATAATATATTTTTCCCGGGAAAACGGGAAATTTTAAAAATATTAATTTTTTTAAATTGTTTTTGTTTCGAATAGGATTTTTTAATTTTACTCATAAAAAACATTTTAAATACCAAAACAAAAATTTCATTGTTAAAATCATTTAAAAGGGAATACATTTATTTGACAAACAAATAAAATCTTTGCCAAGTAATTAGGAGCATTTCAACTAATAAACATTTTTCGCATAACTTATTCAAAATTTAAGTAGTAAAACCTAAAAACTTGGTAAAATGTTTAAAAGAAATATGAAAAAAAAGCTTTGTTTTTTACAAATAATCGCCCTTACTATCTAAATTTTTCAAATGTATAATTTAGGTAAAGTCGACTTTAGTTAAAATATTGGGTGGCAGTATACCTTGACTTAGTTTATTTTTGGAGCATTCTGATTGGTTAATTTATTTTCAACCAATCAAAATATTTGAAAATATAAATATTTTTGTAAGGTTTTCATATACAAAATGAACAAAACCGTTTGATTAAAAATAAAGTCGACTTTATATTTAAAATACACCTTTATATTAAGGGTCAATAATTTTATAAGTAACGTTTTCATTAATAAATGTGAAAAGAAAAGACTGGTTAACGGTGGTATCTAAATTTGGTTATCCGACATTTAAATTTGGTTCACCAAAAAAAAAAAAATTGATGGTCATGCAACTTCTCTTGAAGAAAACAACAACAAGCTAAAATTAGCAAAGTACCCGAAGAAAAAAGTGTAAGCTGAATAGGCATTAAAGGTTTTATGGTAGGGCAAACATTTCCTAAAATGGTATCCAAATTAGCCTCAGTCAATCCTCACCATAGCTAGATCTTCGTTTATTCGAGAAAGTTTTTATAATAAAAACCTGGCATTGCAAAAAAAGAAACCGATGTAAAGAACATTATATTAAATTACTACAATCATGTAAAAGATATCATGATAAAAGAAATATCGAGCAATATTTCTAACAATAGGAGATTTACTATAATCTTAGATGAATGGACAAGAATATCACAAAAGAGATATTTGAACATATGTACAAACGGATATAATTCATTTTATAACCTGGGGTTGGTTTATATATCAGGAAGATGTAATGCTGATGAAATAAGAAGAATTGTAGAAATAAGACTAGAAGAGTTTTATTTGTCTTTGGAAAATAACATTGTGGCCACCATATCTAATGGGCCTAGTGTGATGAAACGGTTTGTTTCCGACAGTCCAGTAGTAGGTGCTTTCTGCTGGAATCATGCAATTCATTTGGCAGGGCTGCGATTAATTTATGTGAAATCAAATGTTCAACATTCTGATATTTTTTACTTTGAATTCTCAATACACAGACTGCATTTGTACTGAAATAGTGTTTTTTTTTAACAAAAATTATTTATATGGGTGGTTTTCATTAACAATTTTATTCAAAAACATTTCCCGGGATTCCCGGGAATCCCGGGAAACAAATTTTTTCATTCCCGTTTCCCGGGAAATAAAAAAGTCCGGGAAATCCCAAACCCTAGTTTTTATTGATAAAAACTTAAGGAAAAACATTAATTTTGTATTAAACGATTAATCGCCAATTTTCTCGATTAACCGACCCGAATAACCGGTTAATCAATTTTAGGCATTTTTCGAATAATGCATTAACCGGTTAACCGCCTACGTCGAATAACACTGTGAGACAAATGGTAGGGGTCAGTGATCGGGAAGGGTTCAAACTACCGGGGAAAGTTATATCGGTAAAAAAGAAGTTATACGTGTCCCGGCGTTTCGCTGGGTCACCCCTAGGAATCGAGATATATCGATTTGACCTTTGGAGGTTTTTTTTTGACATAACTGGAGAACCAATAGTCCGATTTTGCTCAAACAGTTTTAAAAAAATTAAAAATTACAATTCCTTTAATCTGTTCATATAACGTTTTTCTATATACTCAACAGTTTTGCCGGTAAAAATAAATGTATGAAGAAAAAAATATTTTTTGCCTAAAATATTAAAAAGAATGTAATAAAAAAAGGTTATTGATTTTTATGGTAGCGGTAACAAATATTTAAAATTGTTTGAGCAAAATCGGACTAGTGGTTCTCGAGTTATGTCAAAAAAAAGATATATCTCGATTCCTAGGGGTGACCCAGCGAAACGCCGGGACACGTATAACTTGTTTTTGATCGATATAACATTTCCCGTTGGTTTCATCCCATCCCGATTTTGACTGTCGTATAGTGTAATTGGAAACACTAGTTTTTGGCAAAAACCAGGTAGAACCTGGTTTTCAGCTTGAATGGAAATTGTATGGAAAAACTAAGGGGGTTATTTTGTAATACGCAACGCCTTGCGTTGCGTTGTTTTCCATACAAATTGTTTTTGTAACAATAACAATTTACACACAAATCAACGCAACGCAAGGCGTTGCGTTTTACAAAATAACCCACTAAATTAATTATGTAGTTTTCAGCTCAAAACCTAAAAATGGCCAAAAACTACTAGTTTTTGCCAAGTCTAAATATACTATTAACAAAATTTTTTCCTGTTTTTGGCTTAAAATAAAATTTGTTGATTTTAACACTTTTTTTTTGTCAAATTTAACAAATCAATTTAAGTAAAAAATGTCTCTGTAATTATACTGAGTCGTAGAATTTATTCAAATTTAGGGTCTCGCGACCCTCCCCGGGCCTAATCCAATCATGTGAGGGCATATAAGGGCATTCCAATGGAGAAAATATTTTGTCCGCTTTGCTCTATCTAGCTTAGTTTTCGAGATATGGGTCATTTTATGAAGTGGAAAATTTTTATTAAAACTTTCCGAGGATCCAAGGCCCCGCCAAGGTCCGCTTTTGGATAGAGATATCCCCTTTCTCTGGGGTATTACACGGTTAGATGTAGTCGAAATTTTCATCAATTTCGCTCTATCTCTTAGTTTTCGAGATATGGGCCATTTTAAAAAATCGGGAGGGAAAGAAATGGCGCCATCTTTAAAACTGCGGGTACATTGGTGAAAATTAACACTCAAAATTAAAGTACTGCGGATTTTTAGTATAGTGTTAAATGAAGATAACTAAAATCTTTGCTTAAATCAGTGTTTTAACTAAAAATTTGTTAAAAATTAGTCAAATCGATTTGAAGCCGGTTTGACAGATTTTTCTAATGACCCTTTCTTTACAATAAAACTGGAACAAAATTAATAAACAAATAAACCCAATTTTGTTTTAACGAGTTTAAAGCGAGAAAAAAATTTTACATTTTTTGGATTTTTAGGTTTGCTCCTAGGAAAATATATAAAAATTGTTATCGATTGAAAGGTATTTGCAGACCTACTAAATGCTCATTTGCTCATTATAGCAGGGTTAATTATTATTTTCAATTAACATAACTAAAATTTAACTCAAATACAATAAAAATTTTCAATATTTAACAGTTTTACTTTTACTAGTATTCAGTAAAAAAAACTGCTGGTTTCAACAGTTTTATCTGCAATGTAATTTTTAACTAATTTATAGTAGTGCAAGCGAAATTTTTATACACCCAGAAAACAGATTTGGTGCTTTTTTTATATATTTTTATTTTTTTATTATTCTTCTTTGTTTAAAGTAAAATGTATTTATTATTATTATTTATTAATAGATATAATAAATACATTTTTTTAATTAGATTTTTGTAAATTAAATATCTATAAATGACATAACTTAAAGTTGTTAGCCAGCTGATTAATAAATCTTTAAAAGATACTCACAATTTTCATATAAATATAATTTAAAAAAAATTAAAATTTTCGTTAATTTACGTTAATTTAAAGTTAACAATAATATTCTTTTTATATCGTATATTACAATGGATTTATAATTCATTAATTGTTAAATTTCATAATTCAATGAAACAAATAAATTTTATATGTATTAATTTAAAATATAAATATAGTTATGAAACACTAACAAAATATTAATGCACAATTTCTTTTATAAAGCTATGAGATGAATCTGTCGAATTCTGCATAATAAGAGATCAGTTGTCACACTCTTAAAAGTAGTTATAACTTTTAAAAAATGTTTGTAACTTTAGACAAATAACAAAAAGCGAATGTAATTATATATGCGCAATGCAGTGTATTCGTATTCCTATTCATATTTTCTTTTTCTTTTGTTATTTTCACCTGGTTTCTTAAGGTTATTACTTCCTCAATTTGCCAGGCGATTTCCGATTTAAGCGCACGCAATTGTACTAAAATCAACTCTACCAACATATCAGTCGCGTTATCTTCCGGTTCGACAAATCTTGATGGTAAATACGGCACTAAATTGATTTTCACGTCTTCAGAGTAGGTTAATTTTAACTGTTTTTTTAGGGTTATCAGTTCCTCTGCTCGCCTGAATGTTTGGTGTTTAATCGCACGCACTTTCCCTAAAATCTCTGCAAACATCTTTGTTTCATCAGTCGCATTATCATCCAGTTTTACAGCTTTTAAAGGTAAAAGATTCTCTAAATTCGTGCTCATGTCTTCAGTGTAAGTAACTTCCAAGTGGTTTCTTAGGGTTGCCCATTCCTTTGTTATCGTGCGCATTTCCTGTGCTAGCGCAAGCATTTCTCCTAAAACATAATCCAACATCTTATTTGTACTATCAATGTTATATTAGAAAACTGAAATGTCGGTTGAAAATCCAAAAACGTTAGTGTTTTGATGAAGCGTCCTGCTCGCTTGTTGAAATATTTCGTATTTAAAAATAGCTACCAAATGTTTATTAACGCGTATACAACTAAAACACAAGTGATCGTTGTGTGTGGTTATTAAAGACTAAATTATCGGGAAAAAAATGCGAAACTTATATACAGAATAATAAATCCTTAAACCGCGCTAGAACTATAAGAATAAGGAAGAATCCTTATTCGAAACAGGTAGATAAATGTGTAATAAAACATGGAGTGATTAAAAACTGTTTGTGATAATCTACCTAGTATTTACCTACTGTATGGATTATCTAAATGAAATGCATTTTCAAAAGATGCATAATTACAATAGCATTTTGTAAACAAAATCCATAAAAGTGTTACGATAATTAGGAAATTTTAGAAATTTCATAATCTCCCAAATGCACATTTCAGAAAATAGTTAAGAATTCAAATTGCATGTTTAAGTTAATTGCAAATCTGGCATGGCTATAGGCTTGCCAGATCGAAATCGGCAAAAAGCTTGACATTCAGAAGAAAAAGCTTGATTTTTCTTGACATTCAAAAAAAGGCAATTTAAAATTCAGTTAAATTAGCAAAAAAAAATTGCAAAATTGAATTGAAAATATAAATGATATTAATTTATACAGATTTGCTACATTCTTTGTACCACATTTTTGTAAACAAATGGTCCAATGGATATGTCTTTTGGTAATTCTTCAAAAACTTCCCGAAGGCAACAGTAATCTGCATACAACATATCAGTATCAATTGAATTTGATTTTTTAAAATAACTGGCAACTCTGCTGAATTATTCCTTGACAACAACGAGTTTTTTATATTTAAACAGCAATTTGCTAAAAAAAAATTATTTTTCTCCAAAATCATATCTTTTTTCTAAGTATTTTACAGCATTTTGAAAAATTGGTTAGCTGCTAGCGCAAACGTTTCCTTTTCATTAAAAAAAAAAAAATTTTGATTATAGCATTAGCTTTACTACCATAGAAACAATCATTTATACGTAAAAATTAGTCATGGTACATTTAAAAACAATTACTAACTCCGTTCCGAAATGAGGTTAACATTTCTATATTTCTGCTGGAATTATGGAGGATCTTTAAAAAATCTAATTTTTTTTGGATAGTTGTTAGGACATATCAGTGATTCTGAATTTATAGAAAACTTTCTAATTTTTTTTTAAATTTATTTTTAATTTGATGTCAAAGTTGAAAATTAGAATTAAAATAATTCTTTTTGAGTGAAAAAATTAACAGCATTCCGATAAATTAGAAAACATATTTTTGACATTACAAACATGTTTGGAATCTATAATGATAAAGATGGTAATAATTACAAAATTCGACGTATGGGTAAAGAAAGTCTTCGCCGAGATGGCCTTTTACTGGTTTCTATTAAATGCAGCGAAGAGACATTGGGTCATATGAATAAATCTTAGCAATTACTTCGAAGTAATTACTATGGGCTTAGGAATGGCTTTTAACTCCAAATTTACCAATTGGCTGGTAGAATAGCATAATATGTAAACGAAAATTAGCTATCAATTGGTAAATTTGGAGTTAAAAGCCATTCCTAAGCCCAAAGTAATTACTTCGAAGTAATTGCCAAGTTTTATTTATATGACACATGTTGCGGGAGGTTGCGACACCCAGGTTCACCATCGCAGATTTTTCTAAGTCCCGCTCGCAAAAAATTTTGCGTGGCGGGTACTTAGAAAAAAAAAACCGTCTTAGGAGGGTGGCCTAACCCACCGAGTCCCGTTTCTTTTCAAAATAAGCCATTGGGGAGGGGTTTGCGGCCACTGGAGGAACCACCTCCAACCCGAGTCCCGGTTGTGGCAAGTTTTTAAATTTTCGGGAAGGAGGCTATCTTCTCGGAGCTGACCAAACTCCAGCCTCGGGTCCCGGTCAATTTTTAGTTTCTTTGGGGTAAACTTGTTTCGGTATGTGGCGCGTCACACCACAGTTTACCCCGACTGCTTTTTTCAGGTTATGCTTGAAATAAAAGAAGGAAAAAGGAACATATATTAAAAAAACATGGAAAAACATATACTCCAATACAAACCCGAACCGTGTGGAACGGTTCAATCCTTCCAATATAGCATCCTTCTCCATCGTCTAGATTATGCAAATTCCTAAAAGAAATGAAAATATATCATTAAAATTGAAATTTAATTGAAATTAAAATAAAATACTTACCCATACGTCTTTATTTAAATTTAACCCAAATTTCATTAATTTTTAAAGACATAAAGTGAAGTGTAAGATAATTTTAAAGTGTAAAAGTATAAAGTCAGTGTGAAAATAATAAATAGAAACACTGAAAATAAAGTTTTTTTTTGAAACAAAAAAATTAAAAACTAACCAAGAAAAATAAAACTTTAAATGAAAAATATTAACCGAAGAATAGACTTTGACTAAAATTAAAATAAATATAGTGCTTGCGTATATTGAGGACGGATCTTCATTTGGAGTGAACCGGAAACATTTGTGATAGTTTTGATCAAATTGGAAAAAAGAAACGTAAGTTAGTTTTGTAAAGCAAAAGTGAGTGTCATTTTCTGATTTGTGGTATATTTCGATAGCTGGCTATATAAACTTACCAAGAGTAAGGGTAAATCTGTGGCGTGTAAAACCCCCGTGTGAACAGCTTAAGGGGTAGATAGCTTTTGATGAGGAAGTGCATCCTGAACCTTCCGATTGGCCAAATTATATAGCCAGGTAAAAGTTTTTAGTAATTGTGTTTAATCCTATAAAAGTGCGAAGCAGAAAGTTATTTGGTAAAATTTTGTCTGAATCCCATTTGAAAGTGAAAATCGTAGCAGAAAGTTTTGTTCTAAATTCATTAAAAAGTGCAACTTAGCTAAAAGTTTTGTGTGGAAAAAAGTATTAAAGAGTAAAATTTTAAATTAAGGAAAAGTTAAAAAAAGGCTAAATTTATTAACATAAAGTTGTGTAAAAGTTTTAAAAAAATCCGGTAAATTTAAAGTTTTTATTTTGAGCAGAAAAAATTAGTTAAATCCAAAAATTAAAGTAGAGTAAAAAATTAAAGTTGATTAAAGTTTTTAAATTTTTGATTTTTATTAAAAAAAGAAATCCTTAAAAAAAATATATAAAAGAAAGTAAAGAAAATCCATAATTTGTATTAAATTTTGTTTATTGGTAAAGTTAGGGTTAAATGTATTTATAAGTGTTATATTAATTATTTATTTTACATTAACGCCTTAAGGTAGGCCATAAATTATAGTTTATTTTGATTAAACAAAATAGCGCCAGGGAAGGAAATGTTGTTAGGTTTGCAGGGTCGTAAATAATGTTAAAAGATAAAAGAGAATTTAGAAAATTTTAAATTAAAAGAAATTAGTACACCCAAAAAATTTCATAGTTGTTTTTAACGAAAATTTCAACTATCTCATAGGTGAAATACCTCTAACTAAAGCTTAGTTGAATCAATTTAGTTGGTGATAACTAATATTTTCGAATATATCGATTCAACGATTTTGTAGTTGAAAATTTAGAAATTCTGTTATATAATTGCATCCAACCATTTAAAAACTAAATTGGTTGTTAACAGCTAAAAATATTTATATTTAAAATGATTTTATCTTAAAACTTCTTTATTTTTTACATTATTAATTTCACAAAATAACAAATTATATGAATTTTTATTGTTTAAACTATCAACAGCTTGCAAATCATGACGTTAGTAGAACACACAAATGAGCTAATTTCTGCAAATATTTAACATATTGCCATTTTATTGATTGCATTTCTTTTGGATTTCAAATAATCGTTTAGTTTTTCTTTGCCCTTGTTTTTTCCTCAATTCTAAAAAAAGTAAATTGTAAAGTTATTTAAGAATTAAATATGTAACACTTACCTATTTGGTGCATTTATACACATCCAGTTGCCGTTTTATAATAATATCCCATTTATTTAAAAATAAAAATTTAAAAACATTAAAAATATTTTTATCGTTTGACTTCTAATTTAATTTGTTATTCAAATTTATTTGTCATTTTGAAACTAAGTAACACAGGGTAACATAAATATAGTTTTTGTTAACGGAATATATAGTTGTTAATGAATATAATAGTTATTTCAAATTTATTTCAATTCAACTACGTATTTTGGTAACTACATTACTAAGGAATTTTATCGGTGTAGAATTAAACTTCCTTTAGGGTTCACGTCAGGCGTGTGTTTTTAATGATAATTCGGTGTCTATGTTGGCAAAATTTTTTTTGGGAGATTTGAGCCCTGTGTAGAAAGAGATAAAACAGAAATTTAAAGGAGTAAAATCATAAATAAAATTTTCTAAATTTTATAAATAGAAAAATATATACATCTATATATAAAAGGATAAAATTGAAATTAGTATTGAGAAAGTATATCGGCGCCTGAAATAAAGTATTCAAAATATAAATAAAGAAAAAAATAAATTAATTAAATAAATTTAAAAATAAAGATTTTGCAAAATATTTATAAAACAAAAGAAAGAAAATTTCAAAGTTATAAAAATATTAGGAAAATTAAAAATTAGTAAAGAAGAGAAAAAAGAAATTAAATTTGAAAAATTTTGTAAAATAAGTATTTTCGAATAATTTAGTGAGATTATTTATATAAAGAAAAATTTTAGTTTTTGTATAGAGAGTGTTATTTTAAGATATTTATCTAAATTGTTTAGTATTTTAAATTATGGTCAATAAAAATATGTTTTTTTCAAGTTGAAAGAAATTTAAATTAAATGTGTTGGCTTAATTTGGTAAGGGTAAAGTGGCAATGATGGTAAGGTAAAGAGGGGAAGTTTTGGGTGGGTTTTGGGGTCGTAAAAATAATGAGTATGGATGTACTTACGACCATGGTTGGGTGGGCATTTTCGAGGCAAACATCGGTCTCGTTCATCATCGTGTGATATGGTTTTTGTGGTACAGTTTGAGTGGTAAGTTTAATTTTTTTTTTTGAGAAATTTAGAATGTTTTTTTTTTGTGTACGGGCCCGGAGTTAGTGGGAGGGCTGGGACCTCCTGAGTACTTCTACAAAAGCTAGCCAGAATCCTCACTAGCCCAGACGGTTCGTAACACACATTAGCAACAGCTCGTCAAAATATTGTTCATTAATTTTATTACAATACAATATTATTATTTCTACCACAATAGTAAAATGTTAACATTATTTTGGAACAAAAAAATCAATAAAGGTGTTAACCTTTTTTCGGAACAGAGGTAGTAGTTTTTTTTTTTTTTTGCTAATAGTTAATTTTTCTTATCAATTTCATTGAAAAATTTATAAAATTCCGTTCTAGCTTAACAAATGACATTTTTTCTCTATTCTTGACACGCATTGAAAAAGCTTGACAATCAAGCCAAATCAAGCCCGTCTGGCAACCCTAGATGGCTAATAAAATTATGTATTCGTTAGGGTATTCAGTTAATCGAATTTTTTTATTCGCTTTTTTTTTTTTTCTTTACCTAATAATCGAATAAAATTTCAAAATTATCGATTAATCGAAAAAAAAATTGGAGAAAATTACTCTGCAGACCTTCCCTGTAAATTTTTTATTTCATAAAGATACACACATAGAAAAAATTTTCTATTTTCCAACTGAAATTCGGTTACGTCTACTAAAATAGGTTGGTACAACTGAATAATGGTTATCACAACAAAATTCGGTTTATACAACTAAATTTTAGTTGTAAAGTGTTGTTTTTTCAAACGCGTCGTATAGACTAAATACAATTAATATTGTCATTAATATGTATTTTTATTAATTCTAATTTAGTAGGTTTGAGGTTAAGAAGAATAAACCTTCCTCAAAAGTTATAAACACATTAAATTTGCAAATCAGACTAGATCTAGTTTCTGCCTTTTTAGGGACAGGCTTCATCAGTGACCTTCCATTAAATTGTATTATTGTTTATAGTTTTATTGTCAGATTGTCTCTATATGAATAACTAGCGGGCGCAGCCCGCTACGTTGTTAGCGTGCCTTAAAGTTTAGGGGGAGGGCTGTGCCCCCCCTCCGACAATTTTTTTTAAATTCGCCTTTTATTTAAAGTACAATTTTTATATAGTAAAAGCCTTCACCCAGTCACCACAAATAAATAATTCTGCACAACAATGGGTTTAAAATAAATAAATATTTGATCACTTTTTCTCATGAAAGTGGATTGTTAGTAATGAATCCATAATAAATTGCAATATACGTGTGTATGTTAAGATAATTTGGTAAAGTGCGAACTTAGGTAGATAGACCCGTAAGTAGTTTTGTTCATTTGTGTTTTGAATGAAAATAAATAACGTAAAGCAGGGTTGTTAGCGTGCCTTAAAGATTTTTTTTTTAATTCAAGTTTATGTAAAGGTAGACCTGGCAATTCAAGTAAATTCACAAATTCAGTTGGCAAATTTACTGCGTCGGTTTCTTCCACCGGTGCTTCGTTACATGAAGTTTAAATATCGGAATATATAAGTTCCATTCCTTTTCTAAGGTGTTTTCTCTTTTAGAAAATTTGTTTAACTTTTTGGAGAGTATGTTTCAATGCTACATAAGTTTCATATTCCGTGGATAGTGTTTGAACAGGTAATTCCCTCTTCCAATCCATTTGCATTGTCTATAATTTCAATTCCACTCGTTCAACGTTTATATGCATTTCATTCCACTCGTTTCCTATTTAGTTTCTTAATATTAGTGTTTCATATACACTTGTTCTTTAAGTTTTAGGTTTCTAGCTAAAGACGCAGACGTTAAGGGGGGGGGGCGGCAATTTTTCCCTTTTGAACCACCATTTTTACCACGTTCCTGTCCAAAGTCCTAGAAATGCCTTGTCGATAAGTTAACCCATACTCCAAGGAAAACATATTATATATTACAGGTTTCTAGCCGAAGGGTTCGGTTAGGCCATCAAGGGGGAGAATTATTCCGTTTTTACCCCTCCCGGTAGGAATTTCCAAAAATTCCGTCTTAGAGGACGTCTGCGTTGGAGGAGGAACCTACTACATACATAATTTTAGGTCTCTATATCCAGCAGTTTGGCCAGGCCGTCAAGGGGGAAGTTTTTTCCCTTTTTACCCCTCCCGGTATGAATTTCCAAAAATACCATCTTAGGGGACGTCAACGTTGGAGAAGGAACCCAAATACCGAATTTAAGCTCCCTTGTTCCAGCAGTTTGGCCAGGCCGTTAAGTGGGAGACTTTTCCTGTTTTTGACCCTACCTGTAGAAATTTCCAAAAATCTCATCTTAGCGGATGTCTACAAAAGAGGAGGAGCTTTAATACCAAATTTCAACTTGCTACCTCCAGCGGTTTGGGCAGGCCTTTAAGCGGCACTTTTCGCTTCATTAATCCCCATTTTTGCAATGTCCCTGTCCAAAAAGCACCTTCCCGGTAAGTGAGCCCATACTCCAAGTAACATATGTTTTACATTTCAGGTTTCTAGCCAACTTTTACTATTTGTGCCCCTCTCGGTAGGAATTTCCGAAAATCCATCGACAGGGAATTTCAGCTTCCTAGTTCCAGCAGTTTGGAAAGGTCGTTAAGGGGCAACTTTCCCTTTTTGAGCCCCCATTTTATAACGACCCTGTCCAAAATTCAAAAAAGTATCTTTCTAATAAGTTAGCCCTTACTCCAGTGACCCACATTTTAAGCTTCAGGTTTCTAGCCGAAGGGGTTTTAACAGGCCCCCAAGGTGAGGCTTTTCTTCTTTTTGCCCCTCCCTTTAGGAATTTACAAAAATTCCATCTTCGCGGCTATCTGCGATGGATGAGGAACATTCATACCAAATTTCAACTGCATTGCCTAAGCGGTTTGGGCAGGCCGTTAGTGGGGACATTTTTCCCTTTCAACCACCATTTTTACTATGTTCCTGTTCCAAAATAGAAAAATTACTTTGCCGGTGAGTTAGTCCTACTCCAAGGAATACATATCTAAAATTTTAGGTTGGGCAGAAGGGATTGGGCAAGCCGTCAGGAGGAGACTTTTACCTTATTTCCCCTCCCGATAGCAATTTCAAAAATTCCGTCTAAGCGGACGCCTACACAGAAGGAGGAACTCACATACCGAGTTTCTTTTTGGGATATCCTGTAGGGAATTCCAAAAATACAAACTTAGTCGATGTCTACTACAGTGGAGGAACCTTTATACCAAATTTCAACTTCTTACCTCCAGTGGTTTGGGCAGGCACTTCTCCAATTTGTGAGACTGTTTATGGGGAGACTTTTCCCCTTTTTGCCCATTCCGGTGGGTATTTCCAAAAATCCCGTCTTAGCGCACGTCTATGCCGAATATCAAGAAACCTTGTTTTAGTGGAGATATCCGTGGGGGGAGGAAAAAAAGTAGTTTTTTTGAAATTATATATTATTTTAAATGGTACTTTTTGGAAAAACGAAATTTTTTGGAAAAAGATACTTTGTTTTTACAAAGTACTTTATTTGTACTTTTTTTGGAAAAGGTATTTTTTTTTTAAAAAGGTGTTTTTTTTGGAAAAATGTATGTTTTTTGGAAAAAGGTACGTTTTTTGGAAAAGGTACTTCTTTTGGAAAAGGAAAATTTTTTTAGAAAAAGGTACTTTTTTTTGGGAAAAGGTACTTTTTTTTTGAAAAGGTCTTTTTTTGAAAAAGGTATTTTTTTTGAAAAATATATGTTTTTTGGGAAAAGGTACTTTTTTTGAAAAAGGTATTTTTTTGGAAAAATGTATGTTTTTTTAGGAAAAGGTACTTTTTTTGGAAAAGGTACTTTTTTTTTGGAAAAGGTACATTTTTTTAGAAAAAGGTACATTTTTTGGAAAAAGGTACTTTTTTGGAAAAAGGAATTTTTTTTGGAAAAAGGTACTTTTTTTGGAAAAAGGTACTTTTTTTGGAAAAAGGTACTTTTTTCGGGAAAACGTACTTTTTTTGGAAAAAGGTACTTTTTTTGGAAAAGGTACTTTTTTTGAAAAAAGCTACTTTTTTTGGAAAAAGGTACTTTTTTTGGAAAAAGGTACTTTTTTTGGAAAAAGGTACTTTTTTTGGAAAGGGTACTTTTTTTTTGGAAAAGGTACATTTTTTTAGAAAAAGGTACTTTTTTTGGAAAAAGGTACTTTTTTTGGAAAAAGGTACTTTTTTTGGAAAAAAGTACTTTTTTTGGAAAAAGGTACTTTTTTGGAAAAAGGTACTATTTTTGGAAAACGGTACTTTTTTTAGAAAAATTTACTTTTTTTGGAAAAAGGTACTTTTTTTTTAAAAAGGTACTTTTTTGGAAAAGGTACTTTTTTTGGAAAAAGGTACTTTTTGTGGAAAAGGTACTTTTTTTGGAAAAAGGTACTTTTTTGGAAAAAGGTACTTTTTTGGGAAAAAGGTACTTTTTTTGGGAAAAGGTACTTTTTTTGGGAAAAGGTACTTTTTTTGTCCCCTTTTTGCCCCTCCCGATAAGAATTTCCAAAAATGCCGTCTCAACGGACGTCTACACCGGTCGAGGAACCTACATACCAAATTTCAACTTCATAGCTCCAGCAGTTTGAGCAGGCCGTCAAGGGGGAGACTTTTCCCCTTTTTGCCCGTCCCTGTAAAAATTTACAAAACTCCCGTCTTGGTGGATGTCTACGATAGTGGAGGAACCTTTATACCAAATTTCAACTTCCTACCTCCAGCGGTTTTGGCAGGCCGTCAAGGGGGGCCTTTTTCCCCTTTTTAACCCCCATTTTTACAACGTCACTTTCCAAAATTCCAGAAAAGTTAGCCCATACTCCAAGGAACACATATCTTAAATTTCAGCTTTCTAGCCAAAGGGGTTTTGGCGGGCCGCCAAGGGGGAGACTTTTCCCCTTTTTGCCCGTTCCGGTAGGAATTTCCAAAAATCCCGTCTTAGCGGACGTCTACGCCGAAAGAGGAACCTACATACTAAATTTCAACTTCCTAGCTTCAGCGGTTTGGGCTGGGCGATGTTGAGTCAGTCAGTCAGTCAGTCAGTCACGTTATTCTTTTATATATAGAGATTTCAGAAGTGATCAAACAGACATATAAAAACATTCTACTTCAGATTTTCTCTGTTTATCTTCTTATTTCCTCGTTTTTCGTTATTTAGAATGTCTACTAATGTGGAAGTCTTGACATTTTTATATTTTACGAAGTTTCCTAAATAATGTTCGAAAGAATAACAAAAAACATAATTTTTAGACTTAAATTTTCAGCAAATAAATTAACTAAAGTAAAATCTCTCTACAAATTTTTTGAGTTTTTTATACCCTACACCACTATGTGGTCAGGGTATTATAAGTTTGTGCTGATGTTTGTAATACCAAAAAATATTGGTCGTAGACCCACCTTATAGTATACCGATCGGCTCAGAATTTTTTTTTATTTCGATTTGACGATGTCCGTCTGTCCGTCCGTCCGTCTGTCTGTCTGTCCATGCAATCTTGTGCGCACTCTACAGGTCGCAAATATTAAGATATTTTGATGAAATTTGGTACGCAGACCTATGTTGGCCCAAGGACGAACAAGTTTGATTTTGGTGAACATCGGTCCATGTTTAGACCTAGTGCCCATATAAGGGTCCTACCAAAATTATATTGTTTATACGCTGTAGGTCGTAAATATTAAGATATTTTGACGAAATTTGGTACACAGACCTATGTTAGCCCAATAACGTAGCCTATTGATTTTGGTGAATATCGGTCCATGTTAAGACCTAGTGCCCATATAAGGGTCCTACCAAAATTATACTCTTTATACGCTGCAGGTCGTAAATATTAAGATATTTTGATGAAATTTGGTACACAGACCTATATTGGCCCAATAACGCAGCCTATTGATTTTGGTTAACATCGGTCCATGTTTAGACCTAGTGCCCATATAAGGGTCCTACCAAAATTATACTGTTTATACGCTGCAGGTCGCAAATATTAAGATATTTTGATGAAATTTGGTACACAGACCTATGTTGGCCCAATAACGCAGCCTATTGATTTTGGTGAACATCGGTCCATGTTTAGACCTAGTGCCCATATAAGAGTCCCACCAAAATTATATTGTTTATACGCTGCAGGTCGCAAATATTAAGATATTTTGATGAAATTTGGTACATAGACCTACGTTGGCCCAAGGACGAAGCCTATTGATTTTGGTGAACATCGGTCCATGTTTAGAACTAGTGCCCATACAAGGGTCCCCCCAAAATTGGCTTGGTTACAAACTGCAGGTCGCAAATATTAAGATATTTTAATGAAATTTGGTGCGCTGACTCACATTATAGAAAATTTTGACACAAGCCCCATTTTAACCCATTCGAATTTCGGATCCAAACAATACACCAGACTGGTGTAGGGTATTGTATAGTCGGCATGCCCGACTTTAACCTTTTTACTCGTTTCAGTCTACTAATATTCAGAAAGAGTTTTATTGATTTTAGAAAGGAGTTTTTCCAATTGAAATCGACGAAATGTTAGCATAACTTTTCCTGAAATTACTATCTTTTTTTTTGGAAAAATCAGCTAGCTGATTTTCAGCAAACTACTTTTGCTGAAATTACAACCTTTTTTACCAGCACTCTCTTGACTAAAAATTTGCTGACACAACAACAATTTTTTCTGAATTTACTGACATTTTTTTCAATTGTGTATAGTACAACGACTAAAGTGTTTGGGCTGTGTTTGTGCAGTCGAGTTATATAGCTTTTTCACGTTCTCACTGACCAACCCTACATGAAGTAAAACGCAAAAAAATCAAAGTTCTTCTGAGCTTAATTGTGTTTTCGGATGTTCACAATAAACGCCTAACCGAGCTTAATACTGTGTTCGGATGTCCACAGTAAAAACTTTTAAGTATTTTTTTGAACAACATTTAAGCCTTTTTTCAAAAAAAAAAATTAAAAAAGTCCCCAAAAAAGGGCGTTTTAAGGATTTACATGTTCTGCGAATATGTTCGAGAGCAAATTTCACTGACAACATTTCATTTTGGGCATCCGAACTCAGAATTAGGATCAGAAGACTTTTCATACTATTTTTGCGGGCTATTTCATTTCTCATTTCATTTCTTATCCAATAAAATTAAAAATTATAACTACTATACTCGTATGACTTCACCAAATCCAAACAACGCCAAAACGTTTGGGAAAAGGATCATAAAATGAAAAATTTTGGGTTAAACAGCTGACCCTTTCTTTACAATAAAACTGGAACAAAATTAATAAACAAATAAACCCAATTTTGTTTTAACGAGTTTAAAGCGAGAAAAAAATATTACATTTTTTGGTTTTTTAGGTTTGCTCCTAGGAAAATATATAAAAATTGTTATCGATTGAAAGGTATTTGAAGACCTATTAAATGCTCATTTGCTCATTATAGCAGGGTTAATTATTATTTTCAATTAACATAACTAAAATTTAACTCAAATACAACAAAAAATTTCAATATTTAACAGTTTTACTTTTACTAGTATTCAGTAAAAAAAACTGCTGGTTTCAACAGTTTTATCTGCAATGTAATTTTTAACTAATTTATAGTAGTGCTAGCGAAATTTTTATACACCCAGAAAACAGATTTGGTGCTTTTTTTTATACATTTTTATTTTTTATTATTCTTCTTTGTTTAAAGTAAAATGTAATTATTATTATTATTTATTAATAGATATAATAAATACATTTTTTTAATTATATTTTTGTAAATTAAATATCTATAAATGGCATAACTTAAAGTTGTTAGCCAGCTGATTAATAAATCTTTAAAAGATACTCACAATTTTCATATAAATATAATTTAAAAAAAATTAAAATTTTCGTTAATTTACGTTAATTTAAAGTTAACAATAATATTCTTTTTATATCGTATATTACAATGGATTTATAATTCATTAATTGTTAAATTTCATAATTCAATGAAACAAATAAATTTTATATGTATTAATTTAAAATATAAATATAGTTATGAAACACTAACAAAATATTAATGCACAATTTCTTTTATAAAGCTATGAGATGAATCTGTCGAATTCTGCATAATAAGAGATCAGTTGTCACACTCTTAAAAGTAGTTATAACTTTTAAAAAATGTTTGTAACTTTAGACAAATAACAAAAAGCGAATGTAATTATATATGCGCAATGCAGTGTATTCGTATTCCTATTCATATTTTCTTTTTCTTTTGTTATTTTCACCTGGTTTCTTAAGGTTATTACTTCCTCAATTTGCCAGGCGATTTCCGATTTAAGCGCACGCAATTGTACTAAAATCAACTCTACCAACATATTATTTATACGATCAGTCGCGTTATCTTCCGGTTCGACAAATCTTGATGGTAAATACGGCACTAAATTGATTTTCACGTCTTCAGAGTAGGTTAATTTTAACTGTTTTTTTAGGGTTATCAGTTCCTCTGCTCGCCTGAATGTTTGGTGTTTAATCGCACGCACTTTCCCTAAAATCTCTGCAAACATCTTTGTTTCATCAGTCGCATTATCATCCAGTTTTACAGCTTTTAAAGGTAAAAGATTCTCTAAATTGGTGCTCATGTCTTCAGTGTAAGTAACTTCCAAGTGGTTTCTTAGGGTTGCCCATTCCTTTGTTAGCGTGCGCATTTCCTGTGCTAGCGCAAGCATTTCTCCTAAAACATAATCCAACATCTTATTTGTACTATCAATGTTATATTAGAAAACTGAAATGTCGGTTGAAAATCCAAAAACGTTAGTGTATTGATGAAGCGTCCTGCTCGCTTGTTGAAATATTTCGTATTTAAAAATAGCTACCAAATGTTTATTAACGCGTATACAACTAAAACACAAATGATCGTTGTGTGTGGTTATTAAAGACTAAATTATCGGGGAAAAAAATGCGAAACTTATATACAGAATAATAAATCCTTAAACCGCGCTAGAACTATAAGAATAAGGAAGAATCCTTATTCGAAACAGGTAGATAAATGTGTAATAAAACATGGAGTGATTAAAAACTGTTTGTGATAATCTACCTAGTATTTACCTACTGTATGGATTATCTAAATGAAATGCATTTTCAAAAGATGCATAATTACAATAGCATTTTGTAAACAAAATCCATAAAAGTGTTACGATAATTAGGAAATTTTGGAAATTTCATAATCTCCCAAATGCACATTTCAGAAAATAATTAAGAATTCAAATTCAAATTGCTTGCCAGATCGAAATCGGCAAAAAGCTTGACATTCAGAAGAAAAAGCTTGATTTTTCTTGACATTCAAAAAAAGGCTTGATTTTCCTTGACAATTTAAAATTCAGTTAAATTAGCAAAAAAAAATTGCAAAATATTTAAATAGCAATTTGCTAAAAAAAAATGATTTTTCTCCAAAATCATATCTTTTTTCTAAGTATTTTACAGCGTTTTGAAAAATTGGTTAGCTTCTAGCGCAAACGTTTCCTTTTCATTAAAAAAAAAAGAATTTTGATTATAGCATTAGCTTTACTACCATAGAAACAATCACTTATACGTAAAAATTAGTCATGGTACATTTAAAAACAATTACTAACTCCGTTCCGAAATGAGGTTAACATTTCTATATTTCTGCTGGAATTATGGAGGATCTTTAAAAAAACTAATTTTTTTTGGATAGTTGTTAGGACATATCAGTGATTCTGAATTTATAGAAAACTTTCTGGTTTTTTTTTTAATTTGATGTCAAAGTTGAAAATTAGAATTAAAATAATTCTTTTTGTGTGAAAAAATTAACAGCATTCCGATAAATTAGAAAACATATTTTTGACATTACAAACATGTATGGAATCTATAATGGTAAAGATGGTAATAATTACAAAATTCGACGTATGGGTAAAGAAAGTCTTCGCCGAGATGGCCTTTTACTGGTTTTTATTAAATGCAGCGAAGAGACATTGGCTCATATGAATAAAAAATATATATTACTAATAGGGGGAAATACAGGGTTTTTTAAGCAATTACTTCACAAATCCAGTCTGCTTCGGAGTAGACTAGAAATTTAGTTTTTTAATTTTCTTTTGCATTTCATGGTATTTTACCAGCCAATTGGTAAATTTGGAGTTAAAAGCCATTCCTAAGCCCAAAGTAATTACTTCGAAGTCATATGAATAAAACTTAGCAATTACTTCGAAGTAATTACTTTGGGCTTAGGAATGGCTTTTAACTCCAAATTTACCAATTGGCTGGTAGAATAGCATGAAATGTAAACGAAAATTAGCTATCAATTGGTAAATTTGGTAAATTTGGAGTTAAAAGCCATTCCTAAGCCCAAAGTAATTACTTCGAAGTAATTGCTAAGTTTTATTTATATGACACATTAGCAACAGCTCGTTAAAATATTGTTCATTAATTTTATTACAATACAATATTATTTTTTCTACCACAATAGTAAAATGTTAACATTATTTTGGAACAAAAAAATCAATAAAAGTGTTAACGTTTTTTCGGATAATAATATAATAGTTAATTTTTCTTATCAATTTGATGGAAAAATTTATAAAATTCCGTTCTAGCTTAACCAATGACATTTTTTCTCTATTCTTGACACGCATTGAAAAAGCTTGACAATCAAGCCAAATCAAACCCGTCTGGCAACCCTAGATGGCTAATAAAATTATGTATTCGTTAGGGTATTCAGTTAATCGAATTTTTTTATTCGCGTTTTTTTTTCTTTACCAAATAATCGAATAAAACTTGAAAATTATCGATTAATCGAAAAAAAATCGGAGAAAATTACTCCCTGTAAATTTTTCATTTCATAAAGATACACACATAGAAAAAATTTTCCATTTTCCAACTGAAATTCGGTTACGTCTACTAAAATAGTTTGGTACAACTGAATAATGGTTATCACAACAAAATTCGGTTTATACAACTAAATTTTAGTTGTAAAGTGTTGTTTTTTCAAACGCGTCGTATAGACCAAATACAATTAATATTGTCATTAATATGTATTTTTATTAATTCTAATTTAGTAGGTTTCAGGTTAAGAAGAAGAATAAACCGTCCTCAAAAGTTATAAACACATTAAATTTGCAAATCAGACTAGATCTAGTTTCTGCCTTTTTATGGACAGGCTTCATCAGTGATCTTCCATTAAATTGTATTATTGTTTATATTTTTATTGTCAGATTGTCTCTATATGAATAATTTCAGAAGTTATCAAACAGACGTATACAAAAATTCTACTTCAGATTTTCTCTGTTTATCTTCTTATTTCCTCGTTTTTCGTTATTTAGAATGTCTACTAATGTGGAAGTCTTGACATTTTTATATTTTACGAAGTTTCCTAAATAATGTTCGAAAGAATAACAAAAAACATAATTTTTAGACTTAAATTTTCAGCAAATAAATTAACTAAAGTAAAATCTCTCTACAAATTTTTTGAGTTTTTTTCAGTCTACTAATATTCAGAAAGAGTTTTATTGATTTTAGAAAGGAGTTTTTTCGTTTGAAATCGACGAAATGTTAGCAAAACTTTTGCTGAAATTACTATTTTTTTTGGAAAAATCAGCTAGCTGACTTTCAGCAAACTACTTTTGCTGAAATTACAACCTTTTTTACCAGCACTCTCTTGACTAAGAATTTGCAGACACAACAACAATTTTTTGCTGAATTTACTGACATTTTTTTCAATTGTGTATATTACAACGACTATATTTGGGGCTGTGTTTGTGCAGTCGAGTTATATAGCTTTTTCACGTTCTCACTGACCAACCCTACATGAAGTAAAACGCAAAAAAATCAAAGTTCTTTTGAGCTTAATTATGTTTTCGGATGTTCACAATAAACACCTAACCGAGCTTAATACTGTGTTCGGATGTCCACAGTAAAACTTTTTTAAACAACATTTAAGCCTTTTTTCAAAAAAAAAATTAAAAAAGTCCCCAAAAAAGGGCGTTTTAAGGATTTAAATGTTCTGCGAATATGTTCGAGAGCAAATTTCACTGATAACATTTAATTTTGGGCATCCGAACTCAGAATTAGGCAGAGATGACGTTTCATACTATTTTTGCGGGATATTTCATTTCTCATTTAATTTCTTATCCAATAAAATTAAAAATTTAAACTACTATACTCGTATGACTTCACCAAATCCAAACAACGCCAAAACGTTTGGGAAAAGGATCACAAAATGAAAAATTTTGGGTTAAACAGCTGACCCTTTCTTTACAATAAAACTGGAACAAAATTAATAAAAAAATAAACCCAATTTTGTTTTAACGAGTTTAAAGCGAGAAATACCTTTTTTGTTTTTTTAGGTTTGCTCCTAGGAAAATATATAAAAATTGTTATCGATTGAAAAGTATTTGAAGACCTATTAAATGCTCATTTGCTCATTATAGCAGGGTTTTCAATTAACATAACTAAAATTTAACTCAAATACAACAAAAAATTTCAATATTTAACAGTTTTACTTTTACTAGTATTCAGTAAAAAAAACTGCTGTTTTCAACAGTTTTATCTGCAATGTAATTTTTAACTAATTTATAGTAGTGCTAGCGAAATTTTTATATACCCAGAAAACAGATTTGGTGCTTTTTTTATATATTTTTATTTTTTATTATTCTTCTTTGTTTAAAGTAAAATGTAATTATTATTATTATTTATTAATAGATATAATAAATACATTTTTTTAATTATATTTTTGTAAATTAAATATCTATAAATGGCATAACTTAAAGTTGTTAGCCAGCTGATTAATAATTCTTTAAAAGATACTCACAATTTTCATATAAATATAATTTAAAAAAAAAATTAAAATTTTCGTTTATTTAAAGTTAACAATAATATTTTTTTATATAGTATATTACAATGGATTTATAATTCATTAATTGTTAAATTTCATAATTCAATGAAACAAATAAATTTTATATGTATTAATTTAAAATATAAATATAGTTATGAAACACTAACAAAATATTAATGCACAATTTCTTTTATAAAGCTATGAGATGAATCTGTCGAATTCTACATAATAAGAGATCAGTTGTCACACTCTTAAAAGTAGTTATAACCATAGTCGGGAAGTATTCAGTACCTCACTACTTAGGTACTAGTAAAGTACAAGTATTTGGTACTTGTACTTAAAAAAATAAGTACAAGTACTTTGAATGTACTTGTACTTAAGTACAGTTACTTGGTTAATTACTTGGTACTTTCTAAGTACCAAGGTACTTAACAAGTACTGTGGAACTTGCTAAGTACTACGGGTACTTGCTAAGTTCTGTGGTACTTGCTAAGTACTATAGGTAGTTGCTAAGTTCTATGGTACTTGTTAAGTACCTTTGGAACCATAGGACATAATATATATATGTGTGTTAAATTATCCATAAAAAAGTTATCCATAGATTTTTCTCATGTGGAACTTAAGTGGAACACAATTTTATTTAATAAAATAATTAAAATAGTCGAATTTAGTCAATAAAATTACTTAAAAATAAATGAATTTTAATGTTTAAAGCGTTTTTTTTAATCTAAATACAATGCAAGTGCTGTTAAGTGTATATTTACTATTTTCCTTTACTAATGGAACCATAGGACATAATATTTATATGTGTGTTAAATTATCCATAAAAAAGTTATCCATAGATTTTTCTCATGTGGAACTTAAGTGGAACACAATTTTATTTAATAAAATAATTAAAATAGTCGAATTTAGTAAATAAAATTACTTAAAAATAAATGAATTTTAATGTTTAAAGCGTTTTTTTTTAATATAAATACAATGCAAGTGCTGTTAAGTGTATATTTACTATTTTCCTTTATTTTGCAAATGGAAAATTTACGTGCAAATTTCTTAGCTCCTCCGATGAATTAGATGATGGGACACATACCCATGGAATCTACAAGAGTCCTAGCATATTTTAAGGTATGTCCCACATTGACGAATCCAACCTGTGCACTACAAACAGTCTGCCAAAGTTATCCATAGATTTGGATTACGGCCATGTAAGAAAATATTTCAAGATTATTTTCTCGACTCCTCCGATGAATTGGATAACGGGACATATACCTATGCAATCTGCAGGAGTCCGAGAATATTTGCAATTATGGCCCATATTGGCTAATCGCACCTGTGCAGTACTAACAGTCCTTCATAGTCATATATAAATTTTAATTTTTGGCAAATTTGAAAATTATGGACGTACTATTTTCTCCGTTCCTCCGATGAATTGGATGCTGGGCCACATACCCATGGAATCTACAAGAGTCCTAGCATGTTTTAAGGTACGTCACATATTGGCGAATCGAACCTGTACACTACAAACAGTCTGCCAAAGTCATCCATAGATTTTTATTTTTAGCAAATTTGAAAAATATGGCAGTACAATTTTCTCCGCTCCTCCGATGAATTGTATTATGGGACACAAACCCATGGAATCTACAAGAGTCCGAGAATATTTTCAGGTATGTCCAATATTGGCGAATCGCCATGGGGCCTTACAACCATAAAAGTTGTCCATAAATTTGGTTTTTTATAAGGTAAAAATTTAAAAATAAAAATATTTCGTGCGCTTTCCAGGAAAATATAGGAATGGTCAAGGATTGAACTGTGCATAGAATCGAAGGATAAAAACCGTAGATTCCGAAACTATTTTCTTATCAAATATCGAATGTAGGTTTTAGAGAAAAAAATGGTTTCCAAAAACAATTAATTTAATGCCCAATCCAGGTCAAATTAGGAATGGTCAGAAGATACACTATTTCTTCAAAGGACGACCATCATCTGTAAATGCAAAAACACTTTTCGTTTTAAAAATCGAGTGCAGGGTTTTTTAAATTGTACCAAATTGAAAATTTTTAAAAATGTTGCCTTAATTTTCTTAGCTCGTCCGATCATTTGGAAAATGAGTCACATACCAACGGACTCTACTTGACTCCAAGAGTATTTTAAGGTATGTCCCATTTTGGCGAATCGCCGTTGTGTACTATAAATGGTCTTTCAAAATCATTCATAAATTTTAATTTTTGGCAAATTTGAAAAATATGGCAGTATTATTTTTTCTGCTCCTCCGATGATTTGGAAAATGGGACACATACCTATAGAATCTACTTGACTCCAAGAAAATTTTATGTATGTCTAATCTTGGCGAATCGCCTTGGGGCCTTACAACCGGCCATAAAAGCTATCCATAAATTTGGTTTTTTATATGGTAAAAATTTTGAAATAAAAATTTTACGTGCGCTTTCCAGGAAAATATAGGTATGGTCAGGGCCTTAGTTGTGCCTGAATTTGAAGCATGAAAACCGAGGATTCTTAATCTATTTTTGTTTAAGAAATCGTGAGTAGGTTTTAGAGCAAAAACTGGTTTATGTGTTGTAACCCAGATTTCTGGAAATATTTAATTTAATACCCACTCCAGGCAAAATTAGGAATGGTCAAAAGATGAACTATTTTCTTGAAGGTCGGCCACCATCTGTAAATACAAATACAATTTTCATTTTTAAAATCGAGTGCAGATTTTAAAATTTATTATAATTTTTGAAATTGTCTCAAATTGGGAATTTTTAAAAATGTTATCAAAATTTAAAAAAAATTCAAAAAATTAGACAACATCTCCAAAATTGTAAAATATCGTAAAATTTTTGAAAAAATCGTTTTCAAAAAATTGTCAATATGTGAAAAATTACCAAAATAGTCAAAATTTGGAAAATTGGAAAAAATCGGGAAATTTTGAAAGATTGAAAAAAATTAAAAATTTTTAAAAAATTACCAAAATTTCAAAAAGTTGTCAAAAATTGGATAAAATTGCCAAAATTGAAAAAATTTAAAAATTTGTGAAAATCGACAAAAATTAGAAAAAATCGCCAAAATTGAAAAAAATTGTCCAGGTATTAAAAAACGAAATTTCCAAAATTTATTTCTCGCATTTATTTTTCCTTGTTACAAAACCGTTGTCCGTTTTCATTTAACTCATTTGGTTTTAAAGATACTAGCGATATTACAAATAAAAGCCCTTTTCTCTCCACGAGGATTAGTTTTTGAGAAAAACGCGATTTCAAAATCTAGCAATGCAAGTCAAAATTTAGTTTCGGTATAGGGGTATTGGTAGTGGGTTTTGACCTTTGGTGCAGTCATTTTTCCTCTAGATCTTCTAGTTTAGGAGATATGGATGCTTAAAATTTTATTTTAGCGATTTTCGCACTAATTCGCATTGACCTCCTTGTTCCAAAACCGTTGTCCGTTTTCATTTAACTCATTCAGTTTTCGAGATATGGGCGATATACCAAATAAAAGCCCTTATCTCTCTACGAGGCTTAGTTTTCGAGAAAAACGCGATCTTAAAATCTAGCAATGCGAGTCAAAATTTAGTTTCGGTATCGGGGTATTGGGGCTGGGTTTTGATCTCTGGTGTAAACATTTCTCCCCTAGCCCTTCTAGTTTTCCAGATATGGACGACTTAAGTTTTATTTAAGCGATTTTCGCCTTTATTTTTTCACAGATGATTCATTATGGCTTCCTTCCAAAATTAAATCATCTGTGAAAAACTTAAGGCGAAAATCGCTTAAATAAAACTTAAGTCGTCCATATCTCGAAAACTAGAAGCACTAGGGTAGAAATGTTTGCACCGGAGGTCAAAACCCACCCCCAATACCCCGATAACGAAACTAAATTTTTACTTGCATTGCTCGATTTTAAGATCGCGAGAAAAGAGAAAAGGGCTTTTATTTGGTATACGCCCATATCTCGAAAACTGAATGAGTTAAATGAAAACTGACAACGGTTTTGGAACAAGGAGGTCATTGTGAGTCACATGTGGAAAAATTAGTGCGAAAATCGCTAAAATAAAATTTTAAGCATCCATATCTCTCAAACTAGAAGAGCTAGAGGAAAAATGACTGCACCAAAGGTCAATACCCCGATACCAATACCCCGATACCGAAACTAAATTTTGACTTGCATTGCTAGATTTTTAAATCGCGTTTCTCTCAAAAACTAAGCCTCGTAGAGAGAAAAGGGCTTTTATTTGTCATATCGCTAGTATCTTTAAAACCAAATGAGTTAAATGCAAACGGACAACGGTTTTGTAACAAGGAAAAATAAATGCGAGAAATAAATTTTGGAAATTTCGTTTTTTAATACCTGGACAATTTTTTCAATTTTGGCGATTTTTTCAAATTTTTGTCGATTTTCACAAATTTTAAAATTTTTTCAATTTTGGCAATTTTTGCAATTTTTTCCAATTTTTGACAACTTTTTGAAATTTTGGTAATTTTTTAAAAATTTTTAATTTTTTTCAATATTTCAAAATTTCCCGATTTTTTCCAATTTTCCAAATTTTGACGATTTTGGTAATTTTTCACATATTGACAATTTTTTCAAAACGATTTTTTCAAAAATTTTACGATATTTTACAATTTGGGAGATTTTGTCTAATTTTTGACAGTTTTTTTAAATTTTGACTATTTGGGCAATTTTTTCAAATATTGACTATTTTTCAAGTTATGACGATTTTTTCAAAATTTTTTAATTTTGTCAATTTTTCAAAATTTTTCCAAATTTTTGACGACTTTTTGAAATTTTGGTAATTTTTTAAAATATTGACAATTTTAAAAATTTTTACGATATTTCGCAATTTTGGCGATTTCGTCTAATTTTTGGAGATTGTTTTTTTATTTTTGATTATTTGGGCAATTTATGCAAATATTGACGATTTTTTCAAGTTAAAATTCAAAATTTTTGCAAAATTTTTCAATTTTGTCATTTTTCAAAATTTTCCGATTTTTTCCAATTTTTAACGACTTTTTGAAATTTTAACGATTTTGGTAATTTTTTCAAATATTGACAATTTTTTCAAGACGATTTTTTCAAAATTTTTACAACATTTTGCAATTTCGGCGATTTTGTCTAATTTTTGACGATTTTTTTAAAATTTTTAAATATTGACAATTTTTTCAAGTTATGACGATTTTTTCAAAATTTTTCAAATTTTGGGTTATTTTTTCTAAATTTTAACGATTTTTTTAATTTGGCGATTTTTTTAATTTTTGACGATGTTGAGAAATTTTGAAGATTTTTTAATATTTTGTCGATTTTTTAAATTTTTTTTATAAAATTACATGATTTTTTAAATTTGGAGATTTGTTTTCCAATTTCTACGATTTTTTCAATTTTTGCCATTTTTTTTAATATTTTCCAATTTTGCCGATTTTTTTTAAATTTTTGACGATTTTTTAAAATTTTAGATTTTTTTATTTTGGTGATTTTTTCACTTTTGACGTTTTTTTAATTTTAAAGTTTTTTTCACTTTTGATGATTTTTTTTTTTAATTTTGGTCATTTTTTAAAATTTTTGCATTTTTTTTTGTTTTGGCGATTTTTTCTGATATTTGAAACTTTTCAATTTCAGCTATGTTTTTTTCCAATTTTTAAAATTCAAAATCTAGGGACTATAGCTGCGTTTGTGCGGTAGTCCTATCAATGATATCTCGAACAATTTTGACAGTAGAAAGCCGGAATACGTTGAAAAACTGTCAAAATCGTTCTTGATAACACTAATAGGGAGTCACACAAACACAGCTAATATTACTGTTGGATATAGTGTAACTAAGTTACCGTTTTTGTTTTTTATAATAACTAAATTATTTTAATGGGAGCGAGCTTTTTAGCGGCTCGATTTCAAAAAACTCAATTAAATTTCGTTAAAGAGCTACTCGATAAAAAAACGCTCTATGAAATTTTTTATACGAGCTGCTCGATTTAAAAAACTCATTCAGTTTTGTAAACGAGCCTTTTCATTTTTATAAGCTCTTAATTTTTTTTAGTTGCGAGCTTTTTTCATTTGAGCAGCTCTTTTAATTTTGGCTTCCGAGCTTTTTAAAAAAATGTATATATTTATGGCTCACTCGAGCTTTCTTTCCATCCCTGGTATAAATACAAGGTTTACGCTATGTAACATTAATATACGACGCTACATGAATCCCACTAAACTTTTTTAGGCTTGTTAACTGGTTCTTCCTGAGTCTTTTATTAATTTTTTTTTTTTTTAAAGACATAAACAGACAAAATATAGTATCATAGTACTTAGCGAGTACCATAGTACTTGTTAAGTACCTATAGTACTTAGCAAGTACCATAGTACTTAGCAAGTACCATAGTACTTAGCAAGCACCAAAGCTACTTAACAAGTACCATAGTACTTAATAAGTACCACAAGTACTTAGCAAGTACCATAGGACTTAGCAAGTACCAAGTGTACTTATCAAGTACCTAGTACATTTTAAGATATTGGTACTTAAGTATCAAGTACTTCCCTAGTAATTGGTACTCATTACAAAGTACATTTGAAAATTGGTACTTGTACTTAAAAAATTTCAAGTACTTGTAAAAAATATGTAAAACTTTTACATATTTTTGACATTACAAACATGTATGGAATCTATAATGGTAAAGATGGTAATAATTACAAAATTCGACGTATGGGTAAAGAAAGTCTTCGCCGAGATGGCCTTTTACTGGTTTCTATTAAATGCAGCGAAGAGACATTGGGTCATATGAATAAATCTTAGCAATTACTTCGAAGTAATTACTATGGGCTTAGGAATGGCTTTTAACTCCAAATTTACCAATTGGCTGGTAGAATAGCATGAAATGTAAACGAAAATTAGCTATCAATTGGTAAATTTGGAGTTAAAAGCCATTCCTAAGCCCAAACTAATTACTTCGAAGTAATTGCTAAGTTTTATTTATATGACACATTAGCAACAGCTCGTCAAAATATTGTTCATTAATTTTATTTCAATACAATATTATTTTTTCTACCACAATAGTAAAATGTTAACATTATTTTGGAACAAAAAAATCAATAAAAGTGTTAACCTTTTTTCGGAACAGAGGTAGTAGTTTTTTTTTTTTTTTGCTAATAGTTAATTTTTCTTATCAATTTGATGGAAAAATTTATAAAATTTCGTTCTAGCTTAACAAATGACATTTTTTCTCTATTCTTGACACGCATTGAAAAAGCTTGAAAATCAAGCCAAATCAAGCCCGTCTGGCAACCCTACATGGCTAATAAAATTATATATTCGTTAGGGTATTCAGTTAATCGAATTTTTTTATTCGCGTTTTTTTTTTCTTTACCAAATAATCGAATAAAATTTAAAAATTATCGATTAATCCAAAAAAAAATTGGAGAAAATTACTCTGCAGACTTTCCCTGTAAATTTTTCATTTCATAAAGATACACACATAGAAAAAATTTTCCACATTCCAACTGAAATTCGATTACGTCTACTAAAATAGGTTGGTACAACTGAATAATGGTTATCACAAAAGATTCGGTTTATACAATTAAATTTAATTGTAAAATGTTGTTTTTTCAAACGCGTCGTATAGACCAAATACAATTAATATTGTCATTAAAATGTATTTTTATTAATTCTAATTTAGTAGGTTTGAGGTTAAGAAGAAGAATAAACCTTCCTCAAAAGTTATAAACACATTAAATTTGCAAATCAGGCTAGATCTAGTTTCTGCCTTTTTATGGACAGGCTTCATCAGTGATCTTCCATTAAATTGTATTATTGTTTATATTTTTATTGTCAGATTGTCTCTATACACACAAAAAAATAAAAACTAATTTCAGTCATGAAAACCGGCTATTCAATAAATTTTATCGTTGAAATTCATCCAATCAGGAAAATTGTTCATTCAATTAAAAATTTGTAGCACTTTAATTGGATAAATTTTCAATAAAATAGTGATACATTTGATTCGGATTTTTAGTGGTTTTTTATATGAGTTTGATTAAAAATTAATTCATTGGATTAAAAATTGATCAATATTATATACCTTATAAATAACACATTATATGGATTTGATTAAAAATTAATCCATTGGATTAAAAATTGATCAATATTGTAGAACTTCTAAATAAACTATCAGCTGGATAAAGTGGCAGTTGCCATGCCAACTATCTTGAATATCTTGAATGTCATTAAAATAAAACCTTCATGCAATTTTCATTCAGTTGTTAAATTTATTTATACTTATGTGAAAAGTTCTCTCGTAGAAATTAGTTTTCTTCTTTTTTCTGAAGCATAAGGTCTCTGTTAAAATTTTTTTGAAAACTAAAAAAATATATTTAACTTGAAATAATTTTTAATTTATTTAAATCAGTGTTACCATATATTTTTTTAGAAAAACTGTAAAGAAAAACTGTTTCTTTACACAAAAACTGTTTTTCGAAAAAATTTTAAAAATCAGAAGAAATTCTGGGATTTCGAAGTACTTCGGACTAAAATATTATCCCAGGGTCTCAATTTTCAAAATATCGAGATTTCAATAAGTTATGCCTAAATAGTAGGCATTTATAGTAATCGACTTTTTGCACAGCTTCCTAATTAAAGTTTTTTTTAAAGAATTTTGGTCTCCTAGGCCCGAATCTGAAGTTAAAAAAAGTTAATCGAATCCGAGATGTGAACCGTTTCCAATTTCAGCATTTTTTGATAAGACATTGTTTTAAAAATTTTTTCAAAAAAAATATAAATTTCTAAATTATCCTTCATTCAGAAGTGATCTGAAAAGTTCGGCTAAAAATGTCCGTCGGATCTATGACGTGTCAGATATGGTTTAGCCAATTTTATTCCGTACTAATTTTTGATGAAATTAGTTATAAAAATTTTTCATTTTTCCATTTATGTTTCGATTTGTACCAAATTTTTTATCATAAAACAAATTCAACAAATTCAGATTATTATGCATAAGCCCTTTTATATTTTAATTCTTAAATTTTAGTTAAAAAAATAACAAAAAAAAATTGTAAATGAAACAAATGTGCCGATTTAATATGAAAAAACTGTAAAAAATCCATGAATTTAAAAAAAAAACAGTTTTTTACATGAAGAAATTGGAAAACTGTTAGGCATCCCAAAAAACTGTAAAAAACAGTTAAAACTGGCTATATGGCAACACTGATTTTAATGAAATTTTTTTTTCAAAATCTTTTGAATTTGTTATAAAATTTTTTTAAAAATATATTTGATTTAAAATAATTTTAAATTTGTTTTTAGATTTTTTGTTAAAAAATTTTGAATTTTTAAACAAAAAATTTCAAAAATTAGATTTTTTGTTTAAAAAAATTTTAAATTTTTTAAACAAAAAATTTTTAAAATTACATTACTATTTTACAGTAATGTTTTAGGATAAATGAATATTCAGATTTAATATGGCAAAATTGAAATTTTTAACTAAATAAAATAATAAACTCAACGAGAATTTATAAAATTTTATAAAAAATAATTTAAAATACTAGTCACTAATCAGGGATGATAAATGGGATTTTCAAAATAGTGCCAACCTGCTTAAAAAATAGTACTTTTTCGACCCGAAAAGTACTTTTTTAAAATTTTTTATTAAAAATTAACAAAAAAAAACGTACATATATGAAAGTGCTTTTGTACATTAAAACGAGTAAAAAGGTTAAAGTCGGGCATGCCGACTATACAATACCCTACACCAGTCTTGTGTATTGTTTGGATCCGAAATTCGAATGGGTTAAAATGGGGCTGTGTCAAAATTTTCTATAATGTGAGTCAGCGCACCAAATTTCATTAAAATATCTTAATATTTGCGACCTGCAGTTTGTAACCAAGCCAATTTTAGTAGGACCCTTATATGGGCACTAGTTCTAAACATGGACCGATGTTCACCAAAATCAATAGGCTTCGTCCTTGGGCCAACATAGATCTATGTACCATAGATCTATGTACCATAGATCTATGTACCAAATATCTTAATATTTGCGACCTGCAGCGTATAAACAATATAATTTTGGTGGGACCCTTATATGGGCACTAGGTCTAAACATGGATCGATGTTCACCAAAATCAATAGGCTGCGTTATTGGGCCAACATAGGTCTGTGTACCAAATTTCATCAAAATATCTTAATATGTGCGACCTGCAGCGTATAAACAGTATAATTTTGGTAGGACCCTTATATGGGCACTAGGTCTAAACATGGACCGCTGTTCACCAAAATCAATAGGCTGCGTTATTGGGCCAATATAGGTCTGTGTACCAAACTTCATCAAAATATCTTAATATTTACGACCTGCAGCGTATAAAAAGTATAATTTTGGTAGGATCCTTATATGGGCACTAGGTCTAAACATGGACCGATATTCACCAAAATCAATAGGCTACGTTATTGGGCTAACGTAGGTCTGTGTACCAAATTTCGTCAAAATATCTTAATATTTACGACCTGCAGCGTATAAACAATATAATTTTGGTAGGACCCTTATATGGGCACTAGGTCTAAACATGGACCGATGTTCACCAAAATCAAACTTGTTCGTCCTTGGGCCAACATAGGTCTGCGTACCAAATTTCATCAAAATATCTTAATATTTGGACAGACAGACAGACGGACGGACAGCGTTAAATCGAAATAAAAAAAATTCTGAGCCGATCGGTATACTATAAGGTGGGTCTACGACCAATATTTTTTGGTGTTACAAACATCAGCACAAACTTATAATACCCTGACCACATAGTGGTGTAGGGTATAAATAGCATAACTCAAGGTAGATATTTTACTTCTTACGAAATTTTTTTTAATCTGTAAAACTTTGGATACAAAATTTCTTAGAATGCAAATTTAATCAATACTACAATAAATATAATATTGCATTTAAAAAAATTATTATCCAAAATTCTTCCTCCTCCCCTGAAGAAATAAAAAAAAATTTAGTTCATTTTAAGTAAAATATTAGTTAAATGAAAATACCAATTTACTCTACAAAAATTTGCAAAAAAAATTTTCTGAATAGTAGACTTAGTAGACTAAAGAATATCATAAACCATTGTTAAATTTCTCAGTCTTTTTTCCGTTTTTAAGGGCCATTGACAATAAACAAAATTATCCAAAGTTTGAGCTAACATTCCCTTCTGTATTTATGTATTTAATAAACTTCTAAATTTTTCCAAATGTATTTCAGAAATTTCTATTTTAATTTTAAAAGCATTTTTTCAAACATATATGCTTTCTCTTTCTCTTAAGTCTCATAATTCCTATAAAATTTTCATTATTAAAGAGAAAACATGTATGTTTGTAAAAATGCTTTTAAAACAAAAGTAGAAATTTCTGAAATACATTTGGAACAATTTTAAATGCAATTGGAATTTTATTAAATACATTTCGAAAATTTTGGAATACAAATAGTCTTGGAAATTTCTGAAATACATTTGGAGAATTTTGAAATACAAATGGAATTATATTGAATTCAATTTTACAATTCTGAAATACAGATTTAAAATTTTTAAATGCAAGTGAATAATTTTGAAATGTATTTGAACAATTTTAAAATACAAATATAATTTTAAAATATATTTGTAATTTTGAAATACATTTTGAAATACATTTTGAAAATTTTAAAATACATTTTGGACAATTTTGAAATGCAATTGGATAAATATCAAAGTTTTTTAGACAATTTTAAACAATATTTGGACAATTGTGGAAGATTTTTTGATAATTCTAAAACATTTTTAAACAATTTTGAGTGATTTTTGGACAATTTTAAAACATTTTTGGAAGAATTTAAAAAATGTCTGTATAATTTTGAAACATTTTAGATAATTTTGAAACCTTTTTAGACGATTTTAAAATATATTTGGATAATTTTAAAACATTTTTAAACAATTTTGAAATAAAACTGAAAATGGTGTAGTTGGACATGTTGTAGAATTGATGTGGTTTTGAATCGATTATACACACTTTCTTTGGAGATGTGAGAAAAGGTAGAGTTTCTACAGAATTAAGATGTCAGTTGACAGTTGTGGGACACATATTTGAAAAAATGGGTCCCACATTCTATTTCCATGTCTTTCAAGGCAAGGACATTAGTTTTAATTTTTAAAAGAACAGAATCAAAAATCAATTACTGTATTGATTAAAGCCTATATAGCACTTCGACGCTGATCCAGCCAGACACTTCGTGTATTTTGGGTAGTTTTAGAAACACCTTTATTTTGCTTAAAAAGGTATCTAAAGGCTTAACGACCAGAGAAACAAGCCGATCAAAATATTCGGCGGCGGCGGCGCTAGCAAAAAATCGGCGGCGGCGGCGGCGATTAAGGTTGAGCCGGATAAAAAACGGCGGCGGCGGGGCAACCAAATAATCGGCGGCGGCGGCGGCTTGATCGGCTTGATAGAACATTATACACGTAATTTAAAGATGTTTAAGGTTTTTTCCAAAATATAGCAGTAGAAAATTGTACAAAAAATTTGGAATTATCAAATAAAATTTAATTTTAAGTTAAATTCATCGATAAAAATTACAAATTTAGGATTTTTAGTTTTTGAACGGACCTAGAAGGAGAGATAGATGGGCTTTCCAAATATATACATATGTTTATATATTCAACAAAATTGTGTGGAAATATTTTCAAATGAAACTGATTTTCTTAATTTTTTCTTATTTTGTTTAATTTTGACGGCTTTTAATTACAATATTTTGTTAAAAAATTTGTTATTCTTAATTCAGAGTAAAATTAAGTTCTATTTTAATCGCTTTAAAATTGTCAAAGTTATACATTTATTTATAAACATGGAATCTCTGCATTTATAAAAAAATTGAAAAAGTTAACCTTAATGAGTGTGCAAAAAAGAACATCGAGATAATAGCTGAAATTAAATTAAATGTTTAAAAAAAAACTTTCAACAAATTTCAGTTACAAATAAATAATTCTATATACATATATTTGGAAATCTAAATTTTTTGTGTTTCCAAAAACGTTCCAAGATTCAAAATCGATTGAAAAATTGCTGAATTTAAAATTGTTAAGTGCTTGAAGTCGCTCAAAAACAGAGTTTTGACACTATAACCCCTGTTCTGAATTCCGAAACTTTTTAATTAGAGTAGTTTTGTAAAGTCACACAAAATTCAAAATGTCGGAAATTGATTGTTTCGAACAAATTTTAGCATACTGAAAAATTTTAAAATAAATTTTAACTTATCAATTTTTGCAACAAAATATTCCTTTTACTTTCACCAAGCTTTTTCAACACGAAATAAAACGAAGAAAATAACTCGGATGTGGATCACGGAACAGCAAAAAAATCCTGAATGTTTCACTTTAGAATTTTTTTGTGGATTCGGAACTCAGAATAGCGTCGATTATTGTAAATATCTCCCCAACTTTATAAGTCGGCCGAGAAATAACTTACTTAACATTTTTTTCGTCCGCAATGTCTTAAAACTGTGTCTTTTGATAATAATTTTAGGTGTACTGAAATTTCTGAAAAATGCGATGTGATCTACTTAACCAAACCTACGACCATAGATTCGAATGAATTAATTCTTTAATTCACTTTTGGATTTTTAATTAAAATTTACTAATATATCATTCGTTTATACCATTCCTTATGAATTCATTCACTGGCATCATTCTTTTAATTTTTATGCATAGTGAATGAATTCTTTAATGAATTCATTATTTTTATAATTATCTTTCACGTTTTATTCGGTTTTTAAAATATTAAAACAAGTGTTTGCGTCTTTAAATTTTGGTTAACTACCTTCATTATTTTTATTATTTGATATCAATATTAAATCCCTAAAATAAGCCACATTTTTATTTAATTTGTAATTATAAACTAAAGTGTTGTCAGAATCATTGGTATATTCATACCTTAGTCTTTTACGGATTGAATAAAATTACTTGATTGATAAGATTAAAAGATTAGAATTAATGAAAAAAAAAAATAGGAAAATTCTGTGATACTAGTCGTTAGGTTAAACTGTGATTTATTTAAGTTGTAATTATTTATTTAAAGTTTTTATTAAATTGCGTGTTGTGATGTCCAATATTTATTCAATTTTAAATAAAATACTTGACAACGTAAATAAGTAAAATCAAATTAATAAAATTCGCACTCCAGAAGAAGTTGAAATACCGTCAACGAAACGTCGAGTGAAAAGGATGAAATAATTTGATTTTTATTTCATTTTAACATTTAATTGACCATAATTAGCCCGTGGATAGAAAATTCTATAAATAAAGTATTGGTCACAAAATAAACTCGAAGAAATTAATTATTTAAATTGATTGTAATTCTATAAGGAATGTATTCAACATAAGAATGCATTCTATTTAATATGAAACTTTGGAAATGAAACATATGAATTAATTATAAAAGAATGGTTTGATGGAATGATATATATTCAATTTCTAAAGCTGAATTCGGTTTTGTGCGAATTAAGCTAAAATTGCATATCCTAATTTCAGCGAAATATGTCAGAAGTTTTCAAGCAAAACCTCCAACTTAAGAAATATTTATGACAAAAATCCTTCTTAGCTCTGACTATAAAACTGGTTCTTTTATTTCTTTTGAACTAAAAAAAATACTCTTGATGGTTCAGGAAATGATGAAGTAGAAAATTTGTTTTAAAAATGACATTTGTTTTTAATTTTTTTATTTTGGAAAATTGATACTTCCAGCCGAAATGAGCCGAAAAAAATCGGCGGCGGCGGCTGAGGCAAAAATGACCGGCGGCGGCGGCTTAAACGGCTCACGGCGGCTGGCTTGTTTCTCTGTTAACGACCTCTTTCACTCAATTTTAAAAGAATTTGATGGTATTTTAGTAATTTTATGTTTATCTAAGCTTTTCTTGTAATTTTTTAGCCAAAGTTAAGAAAATTATGAAGTTTTGGGGAAAAAATTCCATATTAAAATTGTAACCGGTTAATCGACCTGTTTTTACCGATTATTCGGATCGAATAATTATTTGAGTTTTAAATTATTTGTTTCGACATTAACCGAAATAAAGGCGATTAATCGAGGAATCGGTTAATCGATTAACCGAATTGGAAACACTACAAAAAACACAACAATTGAAAGATTTTCTCTTAAATTCAGATAAATGTTTAATATTTTTTGCAAAATTTTAGAACCTTTCCTTTGAATTACGTTTCTTACGATTTTTTACTATTTATTTTGAATAATTTAAAATGGTATCAAATAATGCTAAGGAGTACCATAGTACTTTTGAGGTTCTAATAGTACCATAAAAAATAATATAGTACCAACTTTATCATCCCTGTTACTAATACATTAACATCTATAAAAACAACTACATAAATAAAAGAAACGAAAAACAACAACAATATGCTGATGTTTTTCTCATGTTTTATGAAATGCTTTTGAGTGGTAGAATAAAAAAAAATGTCAGGAAGTCTTGACATTTTTATATTTTATGAAGTTTCCTAAATAATGTTCGAAAGAATAACAAAAAACACAATTTTTAGACTTAAATTTTCAGCAAATAAATTAACTAAAGTAAAATCTCTCTACAAATTTTTTGAGTTTTTTTCAGTCTACTAAGTTTCAGAAAGAGTTTTATTGATTTTAGAAAGGAGTTTTTTCATTTGAAATCGACGAAATGTTAGCAAAACTTTTGCTGAAATTACTATTTTTTTTTGGAAAAATCAGCTGGCTGATTTTCAGCAAACTGCTTTTGCTGAAATTACAATCTTTTTTACCAGCACTCTCTTGACTAAAAATTTGCTGACACAACAACAATTTTTTTATGAATTTACTGACATTTTTTTCAATTGTGTATAGTACAACGACTAAAGGGTTTGGGGCTGTGTTTGTGCAGTCGAGTTATATAGCTTTTTCACATTCTCACTGACCAACCCTACATGAAGTAAAACGCAAAAAAATCAAAGTTCTTCTGAGCTTAATTATGTTTTCGGATGTTCACAATAAACGCCTAACCGAGCTTAATACTGTGTTCGCATGTCCACAGTAAAAACTTTTAAGTATTTTCTTGAACAACATTTAAGCCTTTTTTCAAAAAAAAATTAAAAAAGTCCCCAAAAAAATTGCGTTTTAAGGATTTAAATGTTCTGCGAATATGTTCGAGAGCAAATTTCACTGATAACATTTCATTTTGGGCATCCGAACTCAGAATTAGGCTCAGAAGGCGTTTCATACTATTTTTGCGGGCTATTTCATTTCTCATTTCATTTCTTATCCAATAAAATTAAAACTTTAAATACTATACTCGTATGACTTCACCAAATCCAAACAACGCTAAAACGTTTGGGAAAAGGATCACAAAATGAAAAATTTTTGGTTAAACAGCTGACCAGAGATACAAGCCGGTCCATTCTGTCGGCTGGCGGCGGCTAATGGCTAAAATGGTCGGCGGCGATTGATTTTTGGAGATGAGCCGCAAACGCATCGGCGGCGGCTGGCTAAAAAAATAGTGTCGACTGGCGGCGGCTAATCGGCTAACGTCGGCTAAAATGCAAATTTTCCAAGAATTTCGACAGATACATACACGCAAAAATATCGAATTTATAAAAATTGATCTTAAATTTCGCAATGTCGTTGTTAAAATTATAAATACATTTGTTGAATTTTGCACTTAATGTAACAATCTTCAGATCAACTAAAATTTAAATTCTAATTTTTGTTAAACTAATAAATTTTTTGTTGGGCCAACAGACATATTATTTTGAGCGTATAAGTTAAACATTGGGAAGTAGTTTATTAAATTAATTAGGTTGTTCACAAGGGGCGTGTTATCTGTTGCATCGTCCTAACAAAAAACAGAGTTGTTAAAATTTTTATTTGACTTTAACAACGGTTTTTTATTGGGTTGTCTATCTGTTAGCACACTAAAACATGGGACACTAAACATACGTAACCTAGTGACTTCAGCACGATACAACATGTTTACCTAGTGTCTTCAAATGCAATGAAATGTGCAAAGAAATTTGAAAATAACACACAAAACAACAACACCGAAAATAATTTTGTTGTTGCTTTGTGTGTTATTTTCAAATTTCTTTGCACATTTCATTGCATTTGAAGACACTAGGTAAACATGTTGTATCGTGCTATTCTCAAATGTTGTATTTTTTTTTTTTAATTTTAACAACTCTGTTTTTTGTTAGGACGATACAACAAATAGAACTACCTAAATATTTTAAAAATTTACACTCAAAATTACACTGTGGAACAAATTCAGGTTAGCAAAAGTTAGGTCGATTCTAAGAGTGAGGGGTGAAAATAGAGGCTAAATTAGAAGACACGTATCGCGGCGTTTGTTTATGTTAGTTCGAATTTTTTTTAATCGACCTTCGAACTTTGCAGTCAAATGCCGATTTTCAACATATTGTTTATATGGTTTTTTGGCTATAACTCGTCGACTAATTGATATTTTTTTAAATCTGTAAAAGCCAAATTATTGCTAAAGACCTGTGCAACAATTAAATTTTTTTAAAAAATTGATTTAGAAAATTTTTGTGGTGCTTATGAAGCAAACATTTTTTTTTTTCATGCTTTTTGAAAATATTTTCCACAAAACTAAGTATTTTTTGCTTTCTGTTTGATCTATAATATGCTTCTCAGTTTCTTCTTTGTCTTCCTCTTCTTCCTCTTTTTCCTCTTCTTCGAAGGTGTTTTTATACCAACAAAACAACTTTTTTGTTTTCAACCACCGCACAGGCAGCGATTTTTTTTATTTCGTACAAGCGAACTAATTTCAAAAATAAAGATTCAGTTAAGACTCGGAACTCAGCCGAAGCTGATGTCTTTTAATTTTCGCTCGGTCGTGATAAAATTCGCTATTAATTTTTTTGGTGGTATAAAAACACCTTTGAAGAAGAGGAAATTATCGACCTTTCTGATGATGATGACGATTACCAAGATATTAGCGAGAGCAGTGATGTTGATCCACAGCCGTCTGCTAAACGGCAACTGGCCAAATCATTAATTTAATTTATTTAACTTTTTTACTTAAAACTTTTCCTAACTAACATTTCAAAATTATAGTTTTTTGAAACAGAAAGCAAAAAAGACTTAGTTTTGTGGAAAATATTTTCAAAAAGCATGAAAAAAAAATAATTTTTCCAACATTTTGCTTCATAAGCACCAAAAAAATTTTCAAAATCAATTTTTTTAAAAAATTTAATTGTTGCACAGGTCTCTAGCAATAATTTGTCTTTTACAGATTTAAAAAATATCAATTAGTTGACGAGTTATAGCCAAAAAACCAAAATTGTTGCACAGGTCTCTAGCAATAATTTGTCTTTTACAGATTTAAAAAATATCAATTAGTCGACGAGTTATAACCAAAAAACAAAGTTCGAAGGTCGATTAAAAAAAAATTCGAAATAACATAAACAAACGCCGCGATACGGGTCTTCTAATTTAGCCTCTTTTTTCACCCCTCACTCTCAGAATCGACCTAACTTTTGCTAACAGTGTTATTTAAAGTACTGAGGATTTTCATTAATAGTACACATCTTTAAAAGAATATATAAAATTTAATAGTGCAAAAAAAAACTTTACACTTTTTGCAAATAAGTTTATTAGGATCTTGGAATTCAAATAAAAATCATTATATGTATAAGCAGTTCAATACGGCAATATGGTCGCGATATTTGTTAAAGAAGTCAAATTTTTTTAATATATCATAATCTCCGTGAAAAGGGGGTTTTGGTGTTTCTCCTAAACTAATGAAGATATATAATTGAAATTTGGCATATAGCTTCGCTTTATGACGAGAAGAAAACTAACCATAGGATTTTTGGCAACTCGAATGTTTAAAAGGTAAAACGGGGCTCAGAAGTTTGAAAAAATCGATTTTTTAACGTCATTTTTAGTGGGTAGGAGGGGGAGGGGGCAAAATATGTTAAAGAATCTGAAGGCAAAATAACGATACATCCGCAAACAAAAAGTCGGTAGTGAAAGGGTTAATGTGTTAAATAAAGATAACTAAAATCTTTGTTTAAATGTGTTTTTCAATCATGAATGGTAACCGAAACGGTGCGGTAACACTATTTTAGATTATTTCGGTAACGGTATTTTAAGGGTAACGCTATTTAATTTATTTCAATAACGGCATTTTAAGAATAACGGTAGTCAGTTGGAAGAGTTTTAAATCGATAACGGTATTTTAGAGGCATTACATGCCAACCCTGATTTCAATCGATTTGAATCCCGTGTCACAGATTTTTTTACTGCCGTTTTAATTTAAGTGAACTAATAGAGCTTTGAAGAGTTAATTCGTTTTCGAATGAATTTATTAACAATAGAATCGGATTTGTTTTGATTTAAATGAATTCCTTTTTTAAATTAAAATTCGTTCAATTTAACACGTTTGACTAAAAAAACAAATTCAAAAAATTAATAACAAGGTGGGTTAACGGTTACCATTATCGCTAAAATACCGTTACCAATACCTCTACCTCTAAAAATTTTCCAAATACCGCTATCGTTACCGATACCGTTATTTTTATTGGTAGTTACCGGTATTTGTTAATCTTTATAAAAATGCCAATTTTTTAACTTTATAATAATAATCTTGTGTTTTTTTTTTCAAAAAATTATAGATAATAATTTTAGTTATTACCAGCATTGAATTTAAAGCTTATAATCTGTATTTTTAACACTTAAATTGACAAATATGCTAATTTTTTATTTGTTTTTATATGTTTTTGAGGCAGTTTATAATTCCGGTACGTACCGGTATTGTTGATTCGATAACGGCATACCGTTACCGAAATAGTCTTAAATACCGTTACCGTTACCGAAACAAACGAAATTCGATACCGTTACCTTACCGTTATTCGTTTCGGTAACCAACCTAGTTTAATAATTAACAACTATCGTAGTCTTTATGAAAACCCTACTGGAATGGGATTGAAAAAGGATTAGATTCTATAAACGGGGTTGTAAAACTTAACAGAAATGGCATTACAATATCGTCAAAAAACTTTTCTAAATTTTTGTTTATTTAAAATTAACCCTCTAATGCCCAAGGCCGCCTTTTGGCGGCCTTCAGATTTTAAATAGTTTTTGGCTAAATAATAATATTTTATTAAACAAGTTGTACTATATCCATAGAAAACTTAACTGCCTACTTTTTTTCAAACTTTTTTTGTATAAGAAACGGGTTTCAAGCGAGAAGCATGTAAAGTGAAAATTTCGAAAATTTGAAAAAATTAACTTTTTAAAACAGAAAAAAATATTTGAAAAATTGCCAAAAATACATTTACGATCTGGCGTACATTACCGATAATAACAAAGCTAGTTTAGAGCCTCTAATTGTAAAATCAGTTAAAAAAATTTCTCGAGGACTCAGGATAACGCCAGGATACGTTTTACAAATATCTCTACAACTCAAAAACTAGCCAACAGATTTTCTACTCAGAGTAAATAGTAAGCAGAACTAATTTCGTCAAAATTTATTGATGTTTAGTGTCAAAATATTTTTTCATTTTGTTGTCGGCTGTCGGCTCCGCCGGTTGTTGTCGGCGGCTGAATCGGCTTGGCAAAGGTGTCGGCTGGCGGCGGCTAACCGGCTGAGATCGGCTGGCTTGTATCTCTGCAGCTGACCCTTTCTTTACAATAAAACTGGAACAAAATTAATAATAATAAACAAATAAACGCAATTTTGTTTTAACGAGTTTAAAGCGAGAAAAAAATTTTACATTTTTTGGTTTTTTAGGTTTGCTCCTAGGAAAATATATAAAAATTGTTATCGATTGAAATGTATTTGAAGACCTATTAAATGCTCATTTGCTCATTATAGCAGGGTTAATTATTATTTTCAATTAACATAACTAAAATTTAACTCAAATACAACAAAAATTTTCAATATTTAACAGTTTTACTTTTACTAGTATTCAGTAAAAAAAAACTGCTGGTTTCAACAGTTTTATCTGCAATGTAATTTTTAACTAATTTATAGTAGTGTTAGCGAAATTTTTATACACCAAAAAAAAAAAACAGATTTGGTGCTTCTTTTATATATTTTTATTTTTTTATTATTCTTCTTTGTTTAAAGTAAAATGTAATTATTATTATTATTTATTAATAGATATAATAAATACATTTTTTTAATTATATTTTTGTAAATTAAATATCTATAAATGGCATAACTTAAAGTTGTTAGCCAGCTGATTAATAAATCTTTAAAAGATACTCACAATTTTCATATAAATATAATTTTAAAAAAATTAAAATTTTCGTTAATTTACGTTAATTTAAAGTTAACAATAATATTCTTTTTATATCGTATATTACAATGGATTTATAATTCATTAATTGTTAAATTTCATAATTCAATGAAACAAATAAATTTTATATGTATTAATTTAAAATATAAATATAGTTATGAAACACTAACAAAATATTAATGCACAATTTCTTTTATAAAGCTATGAGATGAATCTGTCGAATTCTGCATAATAAGAGATCAGTTGTCACGCTCTTAAAAGTAGTTATAACTTTTAAAAAATGTTTGTAACTTTAGACAAATAACAAAAAGCGAATGTAATTATATATGCGCAATGCAGTGTATTCGTATTCATATTTTCTTTTTCTTTTGTTATTTTCACCTGGTTTCTTAAGGTTATTACTTCCTCAATTTGCCAGGCGATTTCCGATTTAAGCGCACGCAATTGTACTAAAATCAACTCTACCAACATATCAGTCGCGTTATCTTCCGGTTCGACAAATCTTGATGGTAAATACGGCACTAAATTGATTTTCACGTCTTCAGAGTAGGTTAATTTTAACTGTTTTTTTAGGGTTACCAGTTCCTCTGCTCGCCTGAATGTTTGGTGTTTAATCGCACGCACTTTCCCTAAAATCTCTGCAAACATCTTTGTTTCATCAGTCGCATTATCATCCAGTTTTACAGCTTCTAAAGGTAAAATATTCTCTAAATTGGTGCTCATGTCTTCAGTGTAAGTAACTTCCAAGTGGTTTCTTAGGGTTGCCCATTCCTTTGTTAGCGTGCGCATTTCCTGTGCTAGCGCAAGCATTTCTCCTAAAACATAATCCAACATCTTATTTGTACTATCAATGTTATATTAGAAAACTGAAATGTCGGTTGAAAATCCAAAAACGTTAGTGTATTGATGAAGCGTCCTGCTCGCTTGTTGAAATATTTCGTATTTAAAAATAGCTACCAAATGTTTATTAACGCGTATACAACTAAAACACAAGTGATCGTTGTGTGTGGTTATTAAAGACTAAATTATCGGGGAAAAAAATGCGAAACTTATATACAGAATAATAAATCCTTAAACCGCGCTAGAACTGTAAGAATAAGGAATAATCCTTATTCGAAACAGGTAGATTAAATGTGTAATAAAACAAGGAGTGATTAAAAACTGTTTACGATGATCTACCTAGTATTTACCTACTGTATGGATTATCTAAATGAAATGCATTTTCAAAAGATGCATAATTACAATAGCATTTTGTAAACAAAATCCATAAAAGTGTTACGATAATTAGGAAATTTTAGAAATTTCATAATCTCCCAAATGCACATTTCAGAAAATAGTTAAGAATTCAAATAGCATGTTTAAGTTAATTGCAAATCTGGCATGGCTATAGGCTTGCCAGATCGAAATCGGCAAAAAGCTTGACATTCAGAAGAAAAAGCTTGATTTTTCTTGACATTCAAAAAAAGGCTTGATTTTTCTTGACAATTTAAAATTCAGCAATTTGGAGTTAAAAGCCATTCCTAAGCCCAAAGTTATTACTTCGAAGTAATTGCTAAGTTTTATTTATATGACACATTAGCAACAGCTCGTCAAAATATTGTTCATTAATTTTATTACAATACAATTAGCGTGTTTTTTAATCACCTGGATTTAGAATTTTTCATACAAAAAGTGGATTTATTAAATCCAAAAAAAAAGCTGGATTTAATAAATCCATAATAAAAGCACAAATATATGAAACAGCCTATTAATTTAATGTCAGAAAAAAATACGAATAAAAATTAAAAGAGAAACAAAAAAATTGAAAAACTAACAAATAAAAGGTTTTTATTAAATTTTTTTTTATGAAATATGTTTAGAAAAAAAAACTACACCTCACCACATACATATCTTTAATCTTGGATATGGATAAATAGCTGAAATAGGAATGGCAATTTTTCACTCTACAGTAAGTAATTTAATTAAATCCAATTAGTGAATATTAAATATTGCAATGGAATTTTTCAATTGTGTAAGAATATAAATTGAAGTGATAAAACTGAAAAGTCAGACTGTCTTTCGCTGTTTTATATAAAATATAATTAAAACTTAAAAGTTAAAGTAAAATCCTTCATCATCGGATTCGGTATTAAAAATTAGGGTGAAAGAAGTGTCGGACAGAAAATTCTTTTTAAAATAGGGAGAATCTAACGCCATCTGTTGAGCACTTTTCGAAATACTTTTTGGATTTATTAAATCCAAGTGATTAGAAAAAACGGCTAATATTATTTTTTCTACCACAATAGTAAAATGTTAACATTATGGAACAAAAAAATCAATAAAAGGGTTAACCTTTTTTCGGAACAGAGGTAGTAGTTTTTTTTTTTTTTTTGCTAATATTTAATTTTTCTTATCAATTTGATGGAAAAATTTATAAAATTCCGTTCTAGCTTAACAAATGACATTTTTTCTCTATTCTTGACACGCATTGAAAAAGCTTGACAATCAAGACAAATCAAGCCCGTCTGGCAACCCTAGATGGCTAATAAAATTATGTATTCGTTAGGGTATTCAGTTAATCGGATTTTTTTATTCGCGTTTTTTTTTTCTTTACCAAATAATCGAATAAAACTTGAAAATTATCGATTAATCGAAAAAAAATCGGAGAAAATTACTCCCTGTAAATTTTTCATTTCATAAAGATACACACATAGAAAAAATTTTCCATTTTCCAACTGAAATTCGGTTACGTCTACTAAAATAGGTTGGTACAACTGAATAATGGTTATCACAACAAAATTCGGTTTATACAACTAAATTTTAGTTGTAAAGTGTTGTTTTTTCAAACGCGTCGTATAGACCAAATACAATTAATATTGTCATTAACAGGGCAAGGACTTTCATGCAAATGCATGTTTGTAGTCAGTGGCCCAAAAATGATTTTGACCAAATACTTTTCCGAATCAAAGAATTTGCAAAAAAATGGCATCGATTTGTTGTTGTATATTTTTGCATATTTTGTTTTAATGAATATTTTTGCATATTTTGCTTTTAAGTGCATATTTTATAATTTTTATTGCATAGTTTTGCATATATTGCACATTATTGCATATTTTTTAATATTTTTAAATATGAAATTCGATTTAAGACTTCATACTTTAAAGCTAAAAAAATTCTAAAGAATTAATTATTTGGAAGCTCTGTTGGTAATATAACACTACACTAGAAAGAGAAACACATAGTATACAATATGTTGTCATCCACTAACACATTTTTTATAGATGTAATTTTAAATTAACGTTTTCGGGTGTTATTGCTCACAAACAGAAAGTTGAAAAATTTTATAAAAATTATTTTAAGGAAACTTGTCCCCGAGCATTAATTTCTGCCACTTTTTTCTCTGAGTTACGAAAGTGAGTACGATTTTATAGTGCACATACTCAGTGTAGAAACGGTATTGACATATCATTATTTTTTGGACTACCAGTAATGACACCCACTTACCTTCTGCATTATTTTAAAACATATAATAATGAGTTACTGATAATGACTTATTTTTATCATTATTTCAAATAGAAAATAATTTTCTAGATTTTTTTGAAAATTTTTTGAAATCTATTTTTAGACTCAATATTTTTTAAACACTGGTAAGGATATAAGTAACCCCATCTTTTTTGATTTTTTTTATGTTGGCGAGTAAGCTTACTTGTGTGCAGCAGGTCAATTATGTTTTTATCTATTAAATATTATATATCGATATAGCTCAGATGGTAGAGCTATTGACTGGCAATCTGTAGACCCAGGTTCAATTCCCGCACCAGCAAATTAAAAAAAAAAAAAAAATACAATAAAAAATATTTTTTTTATATAATTTATATTTTTGAAAATCTATTTTTAGACTCATTATTTTTGTCAGTAGTGGTAAGCATATAGGTAACAACATTGTTTTTGATTTTTCGTATGCTGGTTTGTAACCATAACTCATTATTTTTCGCGACATCGCCATATAAAGGTAATAAGAAATGTAATAACAAAAGTAACTAGTTACCATTACCAATTATGTAGTTACATAACCACATATCTGGTAATGATTTTCTACACTGGGTATTTAAGTTCTATTTTATAATAAAGTTTTTTTCAGGTAAAATGCCACACACAAAAATATATTCAAATATGTGTATTTGAAGACATATTCAGTGTGTTCGTTTACACGAATTTATTACTACTTTTACTACAATTGCAAAGTTTTGTTTACTTTTTGTATTGAATTTTTCCAGCTGTAGTAAATATAGTAACTTGTAGTACGTAAACGAACAAGCTTATTGTAACCGATACCTGAATTTTTACGTTTATGTTAGTTTTTAATAAATATAATTAAAAAAAACATTTATTTTTAATTGCATATTTTTTGGTTTTTAGTGCATATTTCGTTATAAATGCATATTTAAGTGCATATTTTCTATTTTATAGTGCATATTTTAAGCGCATATTTTCGATTTTTTAGTGCATGAAATTCCTTGCCCTGGTCATTAATATGTATTTTTATTAATTCTAATTTTTTTTTTTTTTTTTTTTTTTGTTAAAGAAAAGCAACACTCAGGAAATTCTTCCTATTAATTAACGTGTTGCTTCCTTTGGAAAGGGGATAGAGGAGAAGTGCAAAGTGGTGAAAGATGAAGGGCTTCAAATATGGCAACACTGCAATTCCGCGAGATGTTGAATCTTAGAACAGTTGTTGCGCGCCATCTGATGAAGAATTGGCGGACTTTGTTGAAGCTTTTTAGTTCATAGCCCTGTTATATTATTTTACTTCAGTGGGGTTAAGTGCTATGGGAACACCGAAGGAGGACGCTGCGATATGTATGAGGGATAGAAAAAACTCATGCATATTATTATTTTTCATAAATTGATGTTGCCTTGGTTGGGGCTCGAACCCGCAACCTTACTTGTAATAGTCCAACGCGCTAACCATTACACCACAGCGCCCCCAAATTTAGTAGGTTTGAGGTTAAGAAGAAGAATAAACCTTCCTCAAAATTATAAACACATTAAATTTGCAAATCAGACTAGATCTAGTTTCTGCCTTTTTATGGACAGGCTTCATCAGTGATCTTCCATTAAATTGTATTATTGTTTATATTTTTATTGTCAGATTGTCTCTATATGAATAATTTCAGAAGTGATCAAACAGACATATACAAACATTCTACTTCAGATTTTCTCTGTTTATCTTCTTATTTCCTCGTTTTTCGTTATTTAGAATGTCTACTAATGTGGAAGTCTTGACATTTTTATATTTTACGAAGTTTCCTAAATAATGTTCGAAAGAATAACAAAAAACATAATTTTTAGACTTAAATTTTCAGCAAATAAATTAACTAAAGTAAAATCTCTCTACAAATTTTTTGAGTTTTTTTCAGTCTACTAATATTCAGAAAGAGTTTTATTGATTTTAGAAAGGAGTTTTTTCATTTGAAATCGACGAAATGTTAGCAAAACTTTTGCTGAAATTACTATTTTTTTTTTTGGAAAAATCAGCTAGCTGATTTTCAGCAAACTACTTTTGCTGAAATTACAACCTTTTTTAACAGCACTCTATTGACAAAAAATTTGCTGACACAACAACAATTGTTTTCTGAATTTACTGACATTTTTTTCAATTGTGTATAGTAAAAGGTTTGGGGCTGTGTTTGTGCAGTCGAGTTATATAGCTTTTTCACGTTCTCACTGACCAACCCTACATGAAGTAAAACGCAAAAAAATCAAAGTTCTTCTGAGCTTAATTATGTTTTCGGATGTTCACAATAAACACCTAACCGAGCTTAATACTATGTTCGGATGTCCACAGTGAAAACTTTTAAGTATTTTTTTGAACAACATTTAAGCCTTTTTTTCAAAAAAAAAAAAATTAAAAAAGTCCCCAAAACAAGGGCGTTTTAAGGATTTAAATGTTCTGCGAATATGTTCGAGAGCAAATTTCACTGATAACGTTTAATTTTGGGCATCCGAACTCAGAATTAGGATCAGAAGACGTTTCATACTATTTCTGAGGGCTATTTCATTTCTCATTTCATTTCTTATCCAATAAAATTAAAAATTTAAACTACTATACTCGTATGACTTCACCAAAACCAAACAACGCCAAAACGTTTGGGAAAAGGATCACAAAATGAAAAATTTTGGGTTAAACACCTGACCAGAGATACAAGCCGGTCCATTCTGTCGGCTGGCGGCGGCTAATGGCTAAAATGGTCGGCGGCGATTGATTTTTGGAGATGAGCCGCAAACGCATCGGCGGCGGCTGGCTAAAAAAATAGTGTCGACTGGCGGCGGCTAATCGGCTAACGTCGGCTAAAATGCAAATTTTCAAGAATTTCGACAGATACATACACGCAAAAATATCGAATTTATAAAAATTGATCTTAAATTTTGCAATGTCGTTGTTAAAATTATAAATACATTTGTTGAATTTTGCACTTAATGTAACAATCTTCAGATCAACTAAAATTTAAATTCTAATTTTTGTTAAACTAATAAATTTTTTGTTGGGCCAACAGACATATTATTTTGAGCGTATAAGTTAAACATTGGGAAGTAGTTTATTAAATTAATTAGGTTGTTCACAAGGGGCGTGTTATCTGTTGCATCGTCCTAACAAAAAACAGAGTTGTTAAAATTTTTATTTGACTTTAACAACGGTTTTTTATTGGGTTGTCTATCTGTTAGCACACTAAAACATGGGACACTAAACATACGTAACCTAGTGACTTCAGCACGATACAACATGTTTACCTAGTGTCTTCAAATGCAATGAAATGTGCAAAGAAATTTGAAAATAACACACAAAACAACAACACCGAAAATAATTTTGTTGTTGCTTTGTGTGTTATTTTCAAATTTCTTTGCACATTTCATTGCATTTGAAGACACTAGGTAAACATGTTGTATCGTGCTATTCTCAAATGTTGTATTTTTTTTTTTTAATTTTAACAACTCTGTTTTTTGTTAGGACGATACAACAAATAGAACTACCTAAATATCTTAAAAATTTACACTCAAAATTACACTGTGGAACAAATTCAGGTTAGCAAAAGTTAGGTCGATTCTAAGAGTGAGGGGTGAAAATAGAGGCTAAATTAGAAGACCCGTATCGCGGCGTTTGTTTATGTTAGTTCGAATTTTTTTTAATCGACCTTCGAACTTTGCAGTCAAATGCCGATTTTCAACATATTGTTTATATGGTTTTTTGGCTATAACTCGTCGACTAATTGATATTTTTTTAAATCTGTAAAAGCCAAATTATTGCTAGAGACCTGTGCAACAATTAAATTTTTTTAAAAAATTGATTTAGAAAATTTTTGTGGTGCTTATGAAGCAAAATTTTTTTTTTTTCATGCTTTTTGAAAATATTTTCCACAAAACTAAGTATTTTTTGCTTTCTGTTTGATCTATAATATGCTTCTCAGTTTCTTCTTTGTCTTCCTCTTCTTCCTCTTTTTCCTCTTCTTCCAAGGTGTTTTTATACCAACAAAACAACTTTTTTGTTTTCAACCACCGCACAGGCAGCGATTTTTTTTATTTCGTACAAGCGAACTAATTTCAAAAATAAAGATTCAGTTAAGACTCGGAACTCAGCCGAAGCTGATGTCTTTTAATTTTCGCTCGGTCGTGATAAAATTCGCTATTAATTTTTTTGGTGGTATAAAAACACCTTTGAAGAAGAGGAAATTATCGACCTTTCTGATGATGATGACGATTACCAAGATATTAGCGAGAGCAGTGATGTTGATCCACAGCCGTCTGCTAAACGGCAACTGGCCAAATCATTAATTTAATTTATTTAACTTTTTTACTTAAAACTTTTCCTAACTAACATTTCAAAATTATAGTTTTTTGAAACAGAAAGCAAAAAAGACTTAGTTTTGTGGAAAATATTTTCAAAAAGCATGAAAAAAAAAATAATTTTTCCAACATTTTGCTTCATAAGCACCAAAAAAATTTTCAAAATCAATTTTTTTAAAAAATTTAATTGTTGCACAGGTCTCTAGCAATAATTTGTCTTTTACAGATTTAAAAAATATCAATTAGTTGACGAGTTATAGCCAAAAAACCAAAATTGTTGCACAGGTCTCTAGCAATAATTTGTCTTTTACAGATTTAAAAAATATCAATTAGTCGACGAGTTATAACCAAAAAACAAAGTTCGAAGGTCGATTAAAAAAAATTCGAAATAACATAAACAAACGCCGCGATACGGGTCTTCTAATTTAGCCTCTTTTTTCACCCCTCACTCTCAGAATCGACCTAACTTTTGCTAACAGTGTTATTTAAAGTACTGAGGATTTTCATTAATAGTACACATCTTTAAAAGAATATATAAAATTTAATAGTGCAAAAAAAAACTTTACACTTTTTGCAAATAAGTTTATTAGGATCTTGGAATTCAAATAAAAATCATTATATGTATAAGCAGTTCAATACGGCAATATGGTCGCGATATTTGTTAAAGAAGTCAAATTTTTTTAATATATCATAATCTCCGTGAAAAGGGGGTTTTGGTGTTTCTCCTAAACTAATGAAGATATATAATTGAAATTTGGCATATAGCTTCGCTTTATGACGAGAAGAAAACTAACCATAGGATTTTTGGCAACTCGAATGTTTAAAAGGTAAAACGGGGCTCAGAAGTTTGAAAAAATCGATTTTTTAACGTCATTTTTAGTGGGTAGGAGGGGGAGGGGGCAAAATATGTAAAATTTTTTTTCTAATTTGAGGACTCTTAACAAGAATCTGAAGGCAAAATAACGATACATCCGCAAACAAAAAGTCGGTAGTGAAAGTGTTAATGTGTTAAATAAAGATAACTAAAATCTTTGTTTAAATGTGTTTTTCAATCATGAATGGTAACCGAAACGGTGCGGTAACACTATTTTAGATTATTTCGGTAACGGTATTTTAAGGGTAACGCTATTTAATTTATTTCAATAACGGCATTTTAAGAATAACGGTAGTCAGTTGGCAGAGTTTTAAATCGATAACGGTATTTTAGAGGCATTACATGCCAACCCTGATTTCAATCGATTTGAATCCCGTGTCACAGATTTTTTTACTGCCGTTTTAATTTAAGTGAACTAATAGAGCTTTGAAGAGTTAATTCGTTTTCGAATGAATTTATTAACAATTAGGGTTTATGTCCCGGGAATTCCCGGGACGGGATTCCCGGGAATCCCGCCCTTTTTTGAATCCCGAAATCCCGGGAATTTTATGCGGGATTTCCCGGGATTTTTTTTTTAGTCTTTTACAGTAGTTTTAGCTGGTTTTATTGCAATTTTAGAAGCTTTATTTAAATTTAAAGCATTGATTTTTTTAAATTAATTTAAATAATGAATATTTAAAATTAAAAAATACGGTTTAAAATTTAATAAACTGAATTAAGCCAAATTGTTTTTGGATGCCAATTGAATTTGGTTCAGTTTATATTGTATTAGCAATTACCAAATTTACAAACTAAAATACTTGTCCTTCGGGAATTTTCTTCTTCTTTAAGATGATGATATTTGTTCAAATAAAGCAATATTTTTATAGGCAATATAGAAATATTTTGCAACCTTGCCCATATGTTTTGCACGTGTACTGAAGTAAAATGGTACCGAAAATCTTATAGTGTAAACCAGCCTTATACAACATTTCAACATCATTATTTCAGTTCCAAATACCTCCAATAAACTAGGGATTAAAGTTAAAGAATAGTAATTTTTTCGTATATTCAATTAACATAAGTATTTTGACTTTCTTTTACTTCAAATAACTTTATTTAAAGTTCAATTGCTATTCCTTTATTTTAAATATATTTTTTAAATATTATTAATTTTTAAAATAATAAATACATCAGATGCTTTTTCAAATTATTTTGAATTTTTTATATGCTAATTTAAAATGCAACTAAATATGAAAATTAAATAATTTCTTTTTAACGAGTTGTGGCATAAAAAATTTCTATCCAAGAAAACTAATTAAAGTTATGAAGCTATTTAATATTTTAGTGTCTACTTTTATAAAACAATTTAGGCGAATTTGCCTAAAAATTTATGTGAAAAATGCTCACTTTTAAACTTTTTTATAAAACTAATTCTAGACGGATACTTCTGAAAATCTGCATAGAAAAAAAAACAAAATATTTAGAAATAGAAATTTTTCGATTTAATGTATAAGAAATATTTAAGCAAAAAATTGAATTTAGTTCTGACTATAAAACTGGTCCGACACAAGTTTGCACCCATTAACAATTCCAATATATCCTGAAAAAAGGGATCAAAATAATATAACCGTGTCTTTCACTTTTCTATATCAATTCGTTTAACAGCTTAAACCCCGAAATTAATATTTAGTTAATATATTACTAAGAGTTTTTTTTTTTAATTAGGACGGCCTTCCATATAAATATATTACATAAATACTAATTCACGATTTAAATTGTTAAACGAATTGACCTGGAAAAAGTGGAAGACATGGATATTTAGCCCTCCTTTCAGAACATTTTCTCATGGATACAACCAAAAGATAAACTTTGTCGAACGGTGTTTAACCAAAAAGTAGTTCTTCAAGTACAATATATGTCGAATTTATATATTTTCTAACGAGCGGGAATTCCCGGGATCCCGGGAAATTCCGAAAAAAATCCCGCTGTCCCGGGAAATGAAAAAGTCCGGGAAAAGAAAAACCCTATTAACAATAGAATCGGATTTGTTTTGATTTAAATGAATTCCTTTTTTAAATTAAAATTCGTTCAATTTAACACGTTTGACTAAAAAAACAAATTCAAAAAATTAATAACAAGGTGGGTTAACGGTTACCATTATCGCTAAAATACCGTTACCAATACCTCTACCTCTAAAAATTTTCCAAATACCGCTATCGTTACCGATACCGTTATTTTTATTGGTAGTTACCGGTATTTGTTAATCTTTATAAAAATGCCAATTTTTTAACTTTATAATAATAATCTTGTGTTTTTTTTTTCAAAAAATTATAGATAATAATTTTAGTTATTACCAGCATTGAATTTAAAGCTTATAATCTGTATTTTTAACACTTAAATTGACAAATATGCTAATTTTTTATTTGTTTTTATATGTTTTTGAGGCAGTTTATAATTCCGGTACGTACCGGTATTGTTGATTCGATAATGGCATACCGTTACCGAAATAGTCTTAAATACCGTTACCGTTACCGAAACAAACGAAATTCGATACCGTTACCTTACCGTTATTCGTTTCGGTAACCAACCTTGTTTAATAATTAACAACTATCGTAGTCTTTATGAAAACCCTACTGGAATGGGATTGAAAAAGGATTAGATTCTATAAACGGGGTTGTAAAACTTAACAGAAATGGCATTACAATATCGTCAAAAAACTTTTCTAAATTTTTGTTTATTTAAAATTAACTCTCTAATGCCCAAGGCCGCCTTTTGGCGGTCTTCAGATTTTAAATAGTTTTTGGCTAAATAACAATATTTTATTAAACAAGTTGTACTATATCCATAGAAAACTTAACTGCCTACTTTTTTTCAAACTTTTTTTGTATAAGAAACGGGTTTCAAGTGAGAAGCATGTAAAGTGAAAATTTCGAAAATTTGAAAAAATTAACTTTTTAAAACAGAAAAAAATATTTGAAAAATTGCCAAAAATACATTTACGATCTGGCGTACATTACCGATAATAACAAAGCTAGTTTAGAGCCTCTACTTGTAAAATCAGTTAAAAAATTTTCTCGAGGACTCAGGATAACGCCAGGATACGTTTTACAAATATCTCTACAACTCAAAAACTAGCCAACAGATTTTCTTGAAATTAAACACAGATTATATACTCAGAGTAAATAGTAAGCAGAACTAATTTCGTCAAAATTTATTGATGTTTAGTGTCAAAATATTTTTTAATTTTGTTGTCGGCTGTCGGCTCCGCCGGTTGTTGTCGGCGGCTGAATCGGCTTGGCAAAGGTGTCGGCTGGCGGCGGCTAACCGGCTGAGATCGGCTGGCTTGTATCTCTGCAGCTGACCCTTTCTTTACAATAAAACTGGAACAAAATTAATAATAATAAACAAATAAACGCAATTTTGTTTTAACGAGTTTAAAGCGAGAAAAAAATTTTACATTTTTTGGTTTTTTAGGTTTGCTCCTAGGAAAATATGTATATAAAAATTGTTATCGATTGAAATGTATTTGAAGACCTATTATATGCTCATTTGCTCATTATAGCAGGGTTAATTATTATTTTCAATTAACATAACTAAAATTTAACTCAAATACAACAAAAATTTTCAATATTTAACAGTTTTACTTTTACTAGTATTCAGTAAAAAAACTGCTGGTTTCAACAGTTTTATCTGCAATGTAATTTTTAACTAATTTATAGTAGTGCTAGCGAAATTTTATACACCCAAAAAAAAAACAGATTTGGTGCTTCTTTTATATATTTTTATTTTTTTATTATTCTTCTTTGTTTAAAGTAAAATGTAATTATTATTATTATTTATTAATAGATATAATAAATACATTTTTTTAATTATATTTTTGTAAATTAAATATCTATAAATGGCATAACTTAAAGTTGTTAGCCAGCTGATTAATAAATCTTTAAAAGATACTCACAATTTTCATATAAATATAATTTAAAAAAAATTAAAATTTTCGTTAATTTACGTTAATTTAAAGTTAACAATAATATTCTTTTTATATCGTATATTACAATGGATTTATAATTCATTAATTGTTAAATTTCATAATTCAATGAAACAAATAAATTTTATATGTATTAATTTAAAATATAAATATAGTTATGAAACACTAACAAAATATTAATGCACAATTTCTTTTATAAAGCTATGAGATGAATCTGTCGAATTCTGCATAATAAGAGATCAGTTGTCACACTCTTAAAAGTAGTTATAACTTTTAAAAAATGTTTGTAACTTTAGACAAATAACAAAAAGCGAATGTAATTATATATGCGCAATGCAGTGTATTCGTATTCGCATTCCTATTCATATTTTCTTTTTCTTTTGTTATTTTCACCTGGTTTCTTAAGGTTATTACTTCCTCAATTTGCCAGGCGATTTCCGATTTAAGCGCACGCAATTGTACTAAAATCAACTCTACCAACATATTATTTATACGATCAGTCGCGTTATCTTCCGGTTCGACAAATCTTGATGGTAAATACGGCACTAAATTGATTTTCACGTCTTCAGAGTAGGTTAATTTTAACTGTTTTTTTAGGGTTATCAGTTCCTCTGCTCCCCTGAATGTTTGGTGTTTAATCGCACGCACTTTCCCTAAAATCTCTGCAAACATCTTTGTTTCATCAGTCGCATTATCATCCAGTTTTACAGCTTCTAAAGGTAAAATATTCTCTAAATTGGTGCTCATGTCTTCAGTGTAAGTAACTTCCAAGTGGTTTCTTAGGGTTGCCCATTCCTTTGTTAGCGTGCGCATTTCCTGTGCTAGCGCAAGCATTTCTCCTAAAACATAATCCAACATCTTATTTGTACTATCAATGTTATATTAGAAAACTGAAATGTCGGTTGAAAATCCTAAAACGTTAGTGTATTGATGAAGCGTCCTGCTCGCTTGTTGAAATATTTCGTATTTAAAAATAGCTACCAAATGTTTATTAACGCGTATACAACTAAAACACAAGTGATCGTTGTGTGTGGTTATTAAAGACTAAATTATCGGGGAAAAAAATGCGAAACTTATATACAGAATAATAAATCCTTAAACCGCGCTAGAACTGTAAGAATAAGGAATAATCCTTATTCGAAACAGATAGATTAAATGTGTAATAAAACAAGGAGTGATTAAAAACTGTTTACGATGATCTACCTAGTATTTACCTACTGTATGGATTATCTAAATGAAATGCATTTTCAAAAGATGCATAATTACAATAGCATTTTGTAAACAAAATCCATAAAAGTGTTAAGATAATTAGGAAATTTTGGAAATTTCATAATCTCCCAAATGCACATTTCAGAAAATAATTAAGAATTCAAATTCAAATTGCTTGCCAGATCGAAATCGGCAAAAAGCTTGACATTCAGAAGAAAAAGCTTGATTTTTCTTGACATTCAAAAAAAGGCTTGATTTTCCTTGACAATTTAAAATTCAGTTAAATTAGCAAAAAAAAATTGCAAAATATTTAAATAGCAATTTGCTAAAAAAAAATGATTTTTCTCCAAAATCATATCTTTTTTCTAAGTATTTTACAGCGTTTTGAAAAATTGGTTAGCTTCTAGCGCAAACGTTTCCTTTTCATTAAAAAAAAAGAATTTTGATTATAGCATTAGCTTTACTACCATAGAAACAATCATTTATACGTAAAAATTAGTCATGGTACATTTAAAAACAATTACTAACTCCGTTCCGAAATGAGGTTAACATTTCTATATTTCTGCTGGAATTATGGAGGATCTTTAAAAAAACTAATTTTTTTGGATAGTTGTTAGGACATATCAGTGATTCTGAATTTATAGAAAACTTTCTGATTTTTTTTTAATTTGATGTCAAAGTTGAAAATTAGAATTAAAATAATTCTTTTTGTGTGAAAAAATTAACAGCATTCCGATAAATTAGAAAACATATTTTTGACATTACAAACATGTATGGAATCTATCGTATAATGGTAAAGATGGTAATAATTACAAAATTCGACGTATGGGTAAAGAAAGTCTTCGCCGAGATGGCCTTTTACTGGTTTTTATTAAATGCAGCGAATAGACAATTTGAAGTTAAAAGCCATTCCTAAGCCCAAAGTTATTACTTCGAAGTAATTGCTAAGTTTAATTTATATGACACATTAGCAACAGCTCGTCAAAATATTGTTCATTAATTTTATTACAATACAATTAGCGTGTTTTTTAATCACCTGGATTTAGAATTTTTCATACAAAAAGTGGATTTATTAAATCCAAAAAAAAAGCTGGATTTAATAAATCTATATATAAAAGAATAACGTGACTGACTGACTGACTGACTGACTGACTGACTGACTCAACATCGCCCAGCCCAAACCGCTGAAGCTAGGAAGTTGAAATTTGGTATGTAGGTTCCTCTTTCGGCGTAGACGTCCGCTAAGACGGGATTTTTGGAAATTCCTACCGGAACGGGCAAAAAGGGGAAAAGTCTCCCCCTTGGCGGCCTGCCAAAACCCCTTTGGCTAGAAAGCTGAAATTTAGGATATGTGTTCCTTGGAGTATGGGCTAACTTTTCTGGAAAGTACTTTCTGGAATTTTGGACAGGGACGTTGTAAAAATGGGGATTAAAAAGGGGAAAAAGGCCCCCCTTGACGGCCTGCCCAAACCGCTGGAGGTAGGAAGTTGAAATTTGGTATAAAGGTTCCTCCACTATCGTAGACATCCACCAAGACGGGAGTTTTGGAAATTTTTACAGGGACGGGCAAAAAGGGGAAAAAGTCTCCCCCTTGACGGCCTGCTCAAACTGCTGGAGCTATGAAGTTGAAATTTGGTATGTAGGTTCCTCCACTATCGTAGACATCCACCAAGACGGGAGTTTTGGAAATTTTTACAGGGACGGGCAAAAAGGGGAAAAAGTCTCCCCCTTGACGGCCTGCCCAAACCGCTGGAGATAGGAAGTTGAAATTTGGTATAAAGGTTCCTCCACTATCGTAGACATCCACCAAGACGGGAGTTTTGGAAATTTTTACAGGGACGGGCAAAAAGGGGAAAAAGGCCCCCTTGACGGCCTGCCCAAACCGCTGGAGGTAGGAAGTTGAAATTTGGTATAAAGGTTCCTCCACTATCGTAGACATCCACCAAGACGGGAGTTTTGGAAATTTTTACAGGGACGGGCAAAAAGGGGAAAAAGTCTCCACCTTGACGGCCTGCCCAAACCGCTGGAGGTAGGAAGTTGAAATTTGGTATAAAGGTTCCTCCACTGTCGTAGACATCCACCAAGACGGGAGTTTTGTAAATTTTTACAGGGACGTGCAAAAAGGGGAAAAAGTCTCCCCCTTGACGGCCTGCTCAAACTGCTGGAGCTATGAAGTTGAAATTTGGTATGTAGGTTCCTCGACCGGTGTAGACGTCAGTTGAGACGGCATTTTTGGAAATTCTTATCGGGAGGGGCAAAAAGGGGACAAAAAAAGTACCTTTTTCCAAAAAAGTGCCTTTTCCCAAAAAAAGTACCTTTTCCCAAAAAAAGTACCTTTTTCCAAAAAAAGTACCTTTTTCCAAAAAAAGTACCTTTTTCCAAAAAAAGTACCTTTTTCCAAAAAAGTACCTTTTTCGGAAAAAAGTACCTTTTTCCAAAAAAAAGTACCTTTTTCCAAAAAAAGTACCTTTTTCCAAAAAAAGTACCTTTTTCAAAAAAAAGTACCTTTTTCAAAAAAAAATCCTTTTTCCAAAAAAAGTACCTTTTTCCAAAAAAAAGTACCTTTTTCCAAAAAAAAGTACCTTTTTCCAAAAAAAGTACCTTTTTCCAAAAAAAGTACCTATTTCGAAAAAAGTACCCTTTTCCAAAAAAAAGTACCTTTTTCCAAAAAAAGTACCTTTTTCCAAAAAAAGTACCTTTTTCCAAAAAAAGTACCTTTTTCCAAAAAAAGTACCTTTTTCCAAAAAAAGTACCTATTTCCAAAAAAAAGTACCCTTTTCCAAAAAAAGTACCTTTTTCCAAAAAAAGTACCTTTTTGCAAAAAAATTACATTTTTCCAAAAAAAGTACCTTTTTTCAAAAAAAGTACTTTTTCCAAAAAAATTACCTTTTTCCAAAAAAAGTACCTTTTCCCGAAAAAAGTACCTTTTTCCAAAAAAAAGTACCTTTTTCCAAAAAAAATTCCTTTTTCCAAAAAAGTACCTTTTTCCAAAAAAGCACCTTTCTCCAAAAAAAGTACCTTTTTTAAAAAAAGTACCTTTTTCCAAAAAATGTACCTTTTTATAAAAAAATGTACCTTTTCCAAAAAAAAAAGTACCTTTTCCAAAAAAAGTACCTTTTTCCAAAAAAGTACCTTTTTCCAAAAAAAGTACCTTTTTCCAAAAAAAGGACCTTTTTCAAAAAAAAGTACCTTTTTCCAAAAAAAAGTACCTTTTTCCAAAAAAAGTACCTTTTTCCAAAAAAAGTACCTATTTCGAAAAAAAGTACCCTTTTCCAAAAAAAGTACCTTTTTCCAAAAAAAGTACCTATTTCCAAAAAAAGTACCTTTTTCAAAAAAAAGTACCATTTTCTAAAAAAAGTACCTTTTTCCAAAAAAAGTACCTTTTTCAAAAAAAAGTACCTTTTTCCAAAAAAGTACCTTTTTCGGAAAAAAGTACCTTTTTCCAAAAAAAAGTACCTTTTTCCAAAAAAAGTACCTTTTTCCAAAAAAAGTACCTTTTTCAAAAAAAAGTACCTTTTTCAAAAAAAAATCCTTTTTCCAAAAAAAGTACCTTTTTCCAAAAAAAGTACCTTTTTCCAAAAAAAGTACCTTTTTCCAAAAAAAGTACCTTTTTCCAAAAAAAGTACCTATTTCCAAAAAAAAGTACCCTTTTCCAAAAAAAGTACCTTTTTGCAAAAAAATTACATTTTTCCAAAAAAAGTACCTTTTTTCAAAAAAAGTACTTTTTCCAAAAAAATTACCTTTTTCCAAAAAAAGTACCTTTTCCCGAAAAAAGTACCTTTTTCCAAAAAAAAGTACCTTTTTCCAAAAAAAAGTACCTTTTTCCAAAAAAAATTCCTTTTTCCAAAAAAGTACCTTTTTCCAAAAAAAGCACCTTTCTCCAAAAAAAAGTACCTTTTTTAAAAAAAGTACCTTTCTCCAAAAAATGTACCTTTTTATAAAAAAATGTACCTTTTCCAAAAAAAAAAGTACCTTTTTCCAAAAAAGTACCTTTTTCCAAAAAAAGTACCTTTTTCCAAAAAAAGGACCTTTTTCAAAAAAAAGTACCTTTTTCCAAAAAAAAGTACCTTTTTCCAAAAAAAGTACCTTTTTCCAAAAAAAGTACCTATTTCGAAAAAAAGTACCCTTTTCCAAAAAAAGTACCTTTTTCCAAAAAAAGTACCTTTTTCCAAAAAAAGTACCATTTTCCAAAAAAAGTACCTTTTTCCAACAAAAGTACCTTTTTCAAAAAAAAGTACCTTTTTCCAAAAAAAGTACCTTTTCCCGTAAAAAGTACCTTTTTCCAAAAAAAATTCCTTTTTCCAAAAAAGTACCTTTTTCCAAAAAAAAGTACCTTTTTAAAAAAAGTACCTTTTTCCAAAAAATTTACCTTTTTCTAAAAAAATGAACCTTTTCCAAAAAAAAAAAGGACCTTTTCCAAAAAAAGTACCTTTTCCCAAAAAACATACATTTTTTCAAAAAAAATACATTTTTCAAAAAAAAGTACCTCTTCCAAGAAAAAGTACCTTTTCCCAAAAAAGTACCTTTTTCTAAAAAAAGTTTCCTTTTCCCAAAAAACATACATTTTTTCAAAAAAATACCTTTTTCAAAAAAAGTACCTTTTCCAAAAAAAGTACCTTTTCCCAAAAAAAAGTACCTTTTTCTAAAAAAATTTTCCTTTTCCAAAAGAAGTACCTTTTCCAAAAAAAGTACCTTTTTCCAAAAAATATACATTTTTCCAAAAAAAAAACACCTTATTAAAAAAATACCTTTTCCAAAAAAAGTACAAATAAAGTACTTTGCAAAGTATCTTTTTCCAAAAAATTTCGTTTTTCCAAAAAGTACCATTTAAAATAATATATAATTTAAAAAAAAACTACTTTTTTCCCTCCCCCACGGATATCTCTACTAAAACAAGGTTTCTTGATATTCGGCATAGAAGTGCCTACCGGAACAGGCAAAAAGGTGAAAAGTCTCCACATAAACAGTCTCACAAATTGGAAAAGTGCCTGCCCAAACCACTGGAGGTAAGAAGTTGAAATTTGGTATAAAGGTTCCTCCACTGTAGTAGACATCGACTAAGTTTGTATTTTTGGAATTCCCTACAGGATATCCCAAAAGGAAACTCGGTATGTGAGTTCCTCCTTCTGTGTAGGCGTCCGCTTAGACGGAATTTTTGAAATTCCTATCGGGAGGGGAAATAAGGTAAAAGTCTCCTCCTGACGGCTTGCCCAATCCCTTTTGGTCAACCTAAAATTTTAAATATGTATTCCTTGGAGTAGGACTAACTCACCGGCAACGTAATTTTTCTATTTTGGAACAGCAACATAGTAAAAATGGTGGTTGAAAGGGAAAAATGTCCCCAATAACGGCCTGCCCAAACCGCTTAGGCAATGCAGTTGAAATTTGGCATGAATGTTCCTCATCCATCGCAGATAGCCGCGAAGATGGAATTTTTGTAAATTCCTAAAGGGAGGGGCAAAAAGAAGAAAAGCCTCACCTTGGGGGCCGGTAAAAACCCCTTCGGCTAGAAATCTGAAGATTAAAATGTGGGTCCCTGGAGTAAGGGCTAACTTATTAGAAAGATACTTTTTTGAATTTTGGACAGGGTCGTTATAAAATGGGGGCTCAAAAAGGGAAAGTTGCCCCTTAACGACCTGTCCAAACTGCTGCAACTAGGAAGCTGCAATTCGGTACTTAGGTTCCTCTTCCAGCCTAATTCCAACCGGGAGGGACAAAAAAAGAAAAAGTGTCCCCCTTGACAGCCTGCTCAAACTGCTGGAACAAGGAAGCTGAAATTCCCTGTCGATGGATTTTCGGAAATTCCTACCGAGAGGGGCACAAATAGTAAAAGTTGGCTAGAAACCTGAAATGTAAAACATATGTTACTTGGAGTATGGGCTTTTTGGACCGGGAAGGTGGTTTTTGGACAGGGACATTGCAAAAATGGGGATTAATGAAGCGAAAAGTGCGGCTTAAAGGCCTGCCCAAAGCGCTGGAGGTAGGAAGTTGAAATTTGGTATTAAAGTTCCTCCTCTATTGTAGACATCCGCTAAGATGAGATTTTTGGAAATTCATACCGGGAGGGGTAAAAAGGGAAAAAACTTCCACCTTGACGCCTGGCCAAACTGCTGGATATAGAGACCTAAATTATGTATGTAGTAGGTTCCTCCTCCAACGCAGACGCCCTCTAAGACGGAATTTTTGGAAATTCCTACCGGGAGGGGTAAAAACGGAATAATTCTCCCCCTTGATGGCCTAACCGAACCCTTCGGCTAGAAACCTGTAATATATAATATATTTTCCTTGGATTATGGGCTAACTTATCGACAAGGCATTTCTAGGACTTTGGACAGGAACGTGGTAAAAATGGTGGTTCAAAAGGGGAAAATTGCCCCCCCCCCCCCTTAACGTCTGCGTCTTTAGCTAGAAACCTAAAACTTAAAGAACAAGTGTATATGAAACACTAAAATTAAGAAACTAAATAGGAAACGAGTGGAATGAAACACTACACAAGTGGAATGAAATGGATATAAACGTTGAACGAGTAGAATTGAAATTATAGAGAATGCAAATGGATTGGAAGAGGGAATGACCTGTTCAAACACTATCCACGGAATATGAAACTTATGTAGCATTGAAACTTACTCTCGAAAAAGTTAAACAAATTTTCTAAAAGAGAAAAAACCTTAGAAAAGGAATGGAACTTATATATTCCGATATTTAAACTTCATGTAACGAAGCACCGGTGGAAGAAACCGACGCAGTAAATTTTCCAACTGAATTTGTGAATTTACTTGAATTGCCAGGTCTACCTTTACATAAACTGGAATTAAAAAAAAAACTTTAAGACACGCTAACAACGTAGCGGGCTTTGCCCGCTATTTTTAATATTATAAAATGCTTTCCAACCCTGCTTTACGTTATTTATTTTCATTCAAAACACAAATGAACAAAACTACTTACGGGTCTATCTACCTAAGTTCGCACTTTACCAAATTATCTTAACATACACACGTATATTGCAATTTATTATGGATTCATTACTAACAATCCACTTTCATGAGAAAAAGTGATCAAATATTTATTTATTTTAAACCCATTGTTGTGCAGAATTATTTATTTGTGGTTGCTGGAATAAAAAAACTTTAAATAAAAAAACGAATTTAATAAAAATTGTGGGGGGCGCAGCCCCCCGGGGGGGAGGGCGCAGCCCCCCCCTTAACCTTTAAGGCACGCTAACAACGTAGCGGGCTGCGCCCGCTAGTCCATAATAAAAGCACAAATATATGAAACAGCCTATTAATTTAATGTCAGAAAAAAATACGAATAAAAATTAAAAGAGAAACAAAAAAAATGGAAAAACTAACAAATAAAAGGTTTTTATTAAATTTTTTTTTATGAAATATGTTTAGAAAAAAAAACTACACCTCACCACATACATATCTTTAATCTTGGATATGGATAAATAGCTGAAATAGGAATGGCAATTTTTCACTCTACAGTAAGTAATTTAATTAAATCCAATTAGTGAATATTAAATATTGCAATGGAATTTTTCAATTGTGTAAGAATATAAATTGAAGTGATAAAACTGAAAAGTCAGACTGTCTTTCGCTGTTTTATATAAAATATAATTAAAACTTAAAAGTTAAAGTAAAATCCTTCATCATCGGATTCGGTATTAAAAATTAGGGTGAAAGAAGTGTCGGACAGAAAATTCTTTTTAAAATAGGGAGAATCTAACGCCATCTGTTGAGCACTTTTCGAAATACTTTTTGGATTTATTAAATCCAAGTGATTAGAAAAAACGGCTAATATTATTTTTTCTACCACAATAGTAAAATGTTAACATTATTTTGGAACAAAAAAATCAATAAAAGGGTTAACCTTTTTTCGGAACAGAGGTAGTAGTTTTTTTTTTTTTTGCTAATATTTAATTTTTCTTATCAATTTGATGGAAAAATTTACAAAATTCCGTTCTAGCTTAACAAATGACATTTTTTCTCTATTCTTGACACGCATTGAAAAAGCTTGACAATCAAGACAAATCAAGCCCGTCTGGCAACCCTAGATGGCTAATAAAATTATGTATTCGTTAGGGTATTCAGTTAATCGGATTTTTTTATTCGCGTTTTTTTTTCTTTACCAAATAATCGAATAAAACTTGAAAATTATCGATTAATCGAAAAAAAATCGGAGAAAATTAATCCCTGTAAATTTTTCATTTCATAAAGATACACACATAGAAAAAATTTTCCATTTTCCAACTGAAATTCGGTTACGTCTACTAAAATAGGTTGGTACAACTGAATAATGGTTATCACAACAAAATTCGGTTTATACAACTAAATTTTAGTTGTAAAGTGTTGTTTTTTCAAACGCGTCGTATAGACCAAATACAATTAATATTGTCATTAACAGGGCAAGGACTTTCATGCAAATGCATGTTTGTAGTCAGTGGCCCAAAAATGATTTTGACCAAATACTTTTCCGAATCAAAGAATTTGCAAAAAAATGGCATCGATTTGTTGTTGTATATTTTTGCATATTTTGTTTTAATGAATATTTTTGCATATTTTGCTTTTAAGTGCATATTTTATAATTTTTATTGCATAGTTTTGCATATATTGCACATTATTGCATATTTTTTAATATTTTTAAATATGAAATTCGATTTAAGACTTCATACTTTAAAGCTAAAAAAATTCTAAAGAATTAATTATTTGGAAGCTCTGTTGGTAATATAACACTACACTAGAAAGAGAAACACATAGTATACAATATGTTGTCATCCACTAACACATTTTTTATAGATGTAATTTTAAATTAACGTTTTCGGGTGTTATTGCTCACAAACAGAAAGTTGAAAAATTTTATAAAAATTATTTTAAGGAAACTTGTCCCCGAGCATTAATTTCTGCCACTTTTTTCTCTGAGTTACGAAAGTGAGTACGATTTTATAGTGCACATACTCAGTGTAGAAACGGTATTGACATATCATTATTTTTTGGACTACCAGTAATGACACCCACTTACCTTCTGCATTATTTTAAAACATATAATAATGAGTTACTGATAATGACTTATTTTTATCATTATTTCAAATAGAAAATAATTTTCTAGATTTTTTTGAAAATTTTTTGAAATCTATTTTTAGACTCAATATTTTTTAAACACTGGTAAGGATATAAGTAACCCCATCTTTTTTGATTTTTTTTATGTTGGCGAGTAAGCTTACTTGTGTGCAGCAGGTCAATTATGTTTTTATCTATTAAATATTATATATCGATATAGCTCAGATGGTAGAGCTATTGACTGGCAATCTGTAGACCCAGGTTCAATTCCCGCACCAGCAAATTAAAAAAAAAAAAAAATACAATAAAAAATATTTTTTTTATATAATTTATATTTTTGAAAATCTATTTTTAGACTCATTATTTTTGTCAGTAGTGGTAAGCACATAGGTAACAACATTGTTTTTGATTTTTCGTATGCTGGTTTGTAACCATAACTCATTATTTTTCGCGACATCGCCATATAAAGGTAATAAGAAATGTAATAACAAAAGTAACTAGTTACCATTACCAATTATGTAGTTACATAACCACATATCTGGTAATGATTTTCTACACTGGGTATTTAAGTTCTATTTTATAATAAAGTTTTTTTCAGGTAAAATGCCACACACAAAAATATATTCAAATATGTGTATTTGAAGACATATTCAGTGTGTTCGTTTACACGAATTTATTACTACTTTTACTACAATTGCAAAGTTTTGTTTACTTTTTGTATTGAATTTTTCCAGCTGTAGTAAATATAGTAACTTGTAGTACGTAAACGAACAAGCTTATTGTAACCGATACCTGAATTTTTACGTTTATGTTAGTTTTTAATAAATATAATTAAAAAAAACATTTATTTTTAATTGCATATTTTTTGGTTTTTAGTGCATATTTCGTTATAAATGCATATTTAAGTGCATATTTTCTATTTTATAGTGCATATTTTAAGCGCATATTTTCGATTTTTTAGTGCATGAAATTCCTTGCCCTGGTCATTAATATGTATTTTTATTAATTCTAATTTTTTTTTTTTTTTTTTTTTTGTTAAAGAAAAGCAACACTCAGGAAATTCTTCCTATTAATTAACGTGTTGCTTCCTTTGGAAAGGGGATAGAGGAGAAGTGCAAAGTGGTGAAAGATGAAGGGCTTCAAATATGGCAACACTGCAATTGCGCGAGATGTTGAATCTTAGAACAGTTGTTGCGCGCCATCTGATGAAGAATTGGCGGACTTTGTTGAAGCTTTTTAGTTCATAGCCCTGTTATATTATTTTACTTCAGTGGGGTTAAGTGCTATGGGAACACCGAAGGAGGACGCTGCGATATGTATGAGGGATAGAAAAAACTCATGCATATTATTATTTTTCATAAATTGATGTTGCCTTGGTTGGGGCTCGAACCCGCAACCTTACTTGTAATAGTCCAACGCGCTAACCATTACACCACAGCGCCCCCAAATTTAGTAGGTTTGAGGTTAAGAAGAAGAATAAACCTTCCTCAAAAGTTATAAACACATTAAATTTGCAAATCAGACTAGATCTAGTTTCTGCCTTTTTATGGACAGGCTTCATCAGTGATCTTCCATTAAATTGTATTATTGTTTATATTTTTATTGTCAGATTGTCTCTATATGAATAATTTCAGAAGTGATCAAACAGACATATACAAACATTCTACTTCAGATTTTCTCTGTTTATCTTCTTATTTCCTCGTTTTTCGTTATTTAGAATGTCTACTAATGTGGAAGTCTTGACATTTTTATATTTTACGAAGTTTCCTAAATAATGTTCGAAATTTTCAGCAAATAAATTAACTAAAGAAAAATCTCTCTACAAATTTTTTGAGTTTTTTTCAGTCTACTAATATTCAGAAAGAGTTTTATTGATTTTAGAAAGGAGTTTTTTCATTTGAAATCGACGAAATGTTAGCAAAACTTTTGCTGAAATTACTATTTTTTTTTTTGGAAAAATCAGCTAGCTGATTTTCAGCAAACTACTTTTGCTGAAATTACAACCTTTTTTACCAGCACTCTCTTGACTAAAAATTTGCTGACACAACAACAATTTTTTTCTGAATTTACTGACATTTTTTTCAATTGTGTATAGTACAACGACTAAAGGGTTTGGGGCTGTGTTTGTGCCGTCGAGTTATATAGCTTTTTCACGTTCTCACTGACCAACCCTACATGAAGTAAAACGCAAAAAAATCAAAGTTCTTCTGAGCTTAATTATGTTTTCAGATGTTCACAATAAACGCCTAACCGAGCTTAATACTGTGTTCGGATGTCCACAGTAAAAACTTTTAAGTATTTTTTTGAACAACATTTAAGCCTTTTTTCAAAAAAAAAAATTAAAAAAGTCCCCAAAAAAAGGGCGTTTTAAGGATTTAAATGTTCTGCGAATATGTTCGAGAGCAAATTTCACTGATAACATTTCATTTTGGGCATCCGAACCAGAGATACAATTCAGCCGACTTTAGCCGGTCAGCCGCCGCCAGCCGACACCTTTGCCAAGCCGATTCAGCCGCCGACAATAATCGGCTAAGCCAATTTTCGGCTAAAGCCGATAGAAAAATGCAAAAATATAAATTTTTTTTTAAAAATTTATGAAATTTGTTTAATAAACATAATTATTTGAAAAGTAAAATTTTCTTGTTTTGAGATATCGTTGATTTTTAAAATGTTTTGCATCAAACTGGTGGTAGCGCAACCAGGCGGTTTTGTTGATACTACAATTAATTCTACAGGTTTCTGCATTAAAAGGACTGTGTTTGAATTCATTGAATTTTTAATTCAGCACCCCGTTTCTGTATCTAATGCGAGAAGTTTTCGCATCAAGAAATGCATGGTCACCCTGCATTATACAGGCTGATTAAAGACGTGATAAAATGGACTACTGTTTTTGTTGTAATTCGTTCAGATAATGTAAATTTAAGAACTGTTGACACATGTTGTTTTGTAAAACACCTAATTAAATTAGAAATAACTTACTATGCAACGTATTACTAGCTGATTTGGTTTCATATATATTTTATTGTCTGCGACTCACCTTATATAAAGCAGAGCAGGGTTGCATTTCACATGTTTTTTCAGCAAACTTTTTCGATGCGAGAAATACAGAAACGGGGTGCAGAATTCAAATACTGAATTAAAGAATTAATTCTTCAAAGCTCTGGGTGAGGTAAAGCTAGGAATAGTCGAATTTCCATTTTGGTCTACTTCTCTTAGTTTAGTAGATATGTACCATTTTAGAAAATCGGAAGGGAAAGAAATAGGGCTATCTTTAAAACATTGGATATACAGGTGTCATCTAATAGGTGATGGCAGAGAGATGAAAATCTTATATTTTAACAATAAATTGTGTAAAATTTAACAAATGTATGTATAATTTTATCGACATTGTGAAATATAAACTCAATTTTTATAAATCCGTAAAACCACACTTAGAATAATAACAAAATAATAAGTCTGTTGGCTGCACAAAAAAAATTGTTACTTTATACTGAATTTAGACTAAGCAAAAACCAGCTGGTTTTTGTACAAAACTAAATTATAAAAACCAAGTCATTTACACTGGTTATTTAGTTTTTCTTTGTCACATCACTTTTTTATTACACATTTTTTTTATTTTTTTATTGTTAAATTAATGCAAACAAATTATTAATACGTTGAAAAATTAATAACAACACACAATTTCAAACTAAAAAAGAAATATTCTTAAAATACTAAAAAATATTTTTTTGACACTTGCTTTACTTCTATATTCGTTGTAACAGGGTGCATCGAAAGTTAACTATAAATGATACCGGGTGTATCAAAAATGCACATTTCATATATTTTTACTTGGTTTTTGGTAGTGTTTCCAATTCGGTTAATCGATTAACCGATTCCTCGATTAATCGCCTCTATTTCGGTTAATGTCGAAACAAATAATTTAAAACTCAAATAATTTTTCGACCCGAATAATCGGTTAAAATAGGTCGATTAACCGGTTACATTTTTAATATGAAATTTTTCCTTTAGTTTTTTCCCAAAACTTTATATTTTTCTTAGCCTTGTCTAAAAAATTGCAAGAAAAGCTTAGAAAAACAAATACTAACTAAAAATACCACCAAACTCTTTAAAAATCAAGAGAAAGAGGACCTTATACCTTTAAATACAGTGTTGCCATTTCAGCGCTTTTCGGGTATTTTTTGGTGCTTTTTTCCTTCCCGTACCCGGTGATTTTTTACAAATACCCGTTAAAAAAAATCGGGTATTTATGGTGCTTTTTCAGATTTCTGGCAGTGCTTTTTTACAGTTTATATTTTTGGTATTTGTTCTCGTTTTTTTACATTTTTCTTGAATTTTCTGTCAAAATTTAAAAAATAATACGAACTATACAAGAAATACATTTTTGCTCAATGTTTGTAGTACAATTTTAAATAGCAACTTCGTTACATTTAAACTTCAAAATATTGAAATATTAGTTTGGTGCTTTTTTACCCCTTTTTAGGTAATTTTTTGAACTCTTTTACACGATTTTTCAAAGTTAAAATGTGTTTTTAAATTCTTGATTTAAATTTTTCAAAAATTTAATATCGTGCTTTTTTACCCCATTTTTTGTTAATTTTTACCCTTTCTACCCGTTTTCATAATGCTCACGGTGCTTTCCTGCCTTCAGGAGTTGGCAACACTGTTTAAATACCTTTTTTGGAGAAACTCCAAGCAAGTCGGCATTGCACCAGCGAGACACATCGTCTGTTTTAAGAGACTGATAAATTTTAATAAAATTTGTTTGCAAATATTTTAACAAAATATCGAAGTTTCTATTTGTAAAAAAGAGCTTTAAAAAAACATCGCGAAAGGCCCAAATAAAGGTATTTTTTAAAACTTTTTCAAAACACACGACGTGTTTGGCAGGTTTTAGGAAATACAATAGACAGTGCTTCATTTCTGTTTTAATACTTTTAAAAATTTAAACTAGATTATATTTCCATGTCCCTTAAGACAAGGTTGCATTTGTTTTAAAACTGTGTCACACAATTGACATATTAATTCTGCAAGAACTCTAGCTTTTCTTACTTCTCTCAAGAGAGTGGTTCAAAACCACATCAATTCTACGACATGTTCCACTAGAATACCATGTAACCAGAACCCGTTTCAATGAAATTAAATTTTTATTCGAATTAAAAAAATAACCAAAAAGCAGAAAATGAAAGTTAAAAAATTTAAATTTATATGCAATTTGACATCTATAACCGCACACTGAGAAAATTGTGTACATGCTATTTATGAATTTTTACAATGATTCAATTAAGTTTCACTGGAATTCGTCCATTGAAAGTTTTCATTGAACTGATGCAGTTTTTGATAAAATTTTATGAAAAATTTCATATTATTTATTAAAAATTTTATACACCCAAAAAAAGTTTTATTAAAAAGAGCTTCATAAAAATAATTCACTTTGGGAAGAAAACTTCATTAGCTTACTGAAAATTTTCATTAAAACTCGTCTGACGAAATGCTATCTGCGTAACTCGTCGCTCAAACTTTAGGTTATTTCTTTAATATTAATGGCTCTTAGAAAACGGAGACTAATTAAATCAGGGAGGGGAGAAGGAAGAATCTTAATAAAATCTTCAAAACTTCAGATATAACATTTATTTAAATGCAATATTAATTTTTTTGCGGCAGTATTGACTGTTGTTCTTAAATTACTAATATTTGCCAACCCAAAAATCGTTCAGCAGTTTTTTCTGTCATTTTCAATCAAATTTTAGTAGCTTTAGAAAAATTTTTGCAGACCTTTGTCTACTAAGAATATTTTTAATTAAAAAAACCTCAGATTCCAAAACTTCAACCTTAGAATATTGAAATTTGTTTTAAATATAGCGAGTTTATATGTCACGTTGATATTTAACAAAAACAGGCAGATCTTTGTTTTTTTATTGATAAAAACTTAAGGAAAAACATTAATTTTGTATTAAACGATTAATCGATTAATAGCCAATTTTCTCGATTAACCGACCCGAATAACCGGTTAATCAATTTTAGGCATTTTTCGAATAATGCATTAATCGGTTAACCGCCTACGTCGAATAACACTGTGAGACAAATGGTAGGGGTCAGTGATCGGGAAGGGTTCAAACTACCGGGGAAAGTTATATCGGTAAAAAAGAAGTTATACGTGTCCCGGCGTTTCGCTGGGTCACCCATAGGAATCGAGATATATCGATTTGACCTTTGGTGGTTTTTTTTTTGACATAACTGGAGAACCAATAGTCCGATTTTGCTCAAACAATTTTAAAAAAATTAAAAATTACAATTCCTTTAATCTGTTCTTATAACGTTTTTCTATATACTCAACAGTTTTGCCGGTAAAAATAAATGTATGAAGAAAAAAATATTTTTTGCCTAAAATATTAAAAAAAAGTAATAAAAAAGAGGTTATTGATTTTTATGGTAGCGGTAACAAATATTTAAAATTGTTTGAGCAAAATCGGACTAATGGTTCTCGAGTTATGTCAAAAAAAAGATATATCTCGATTCCTAGGGGTGACCCAGCGAAACGCCGGGACATGTATAACTTGTTTTTGACCGATATAACATTTCCCGTTGGTTTCATCCCATCCCGATTTTGACTGTCGTATAGTGTAATTGGAAACACTAGTTTTTGGCAAAAACCAGGTAGAACCTGGTTTTCAGCTTGTATGAAAATTGTATGGAAAAACTAAGGGGGTTATTTTGTAATACACAACGCCTTGCGTTGCGTTGTTTTTCATACAAATTGTTTTTGTAACAATAACAATTTACACACAAATCAACGCAACGCAAGGCGTTGCGTTTTACAAAATAACCCACTAAATTAATTTTGTAGTTTTCAGCTCAAAACCTAAAAATGGCCAAAAACTACTAGTTTTTGCCAAGTCTAAATATACTATTAACAAAATTTTTTCCTGTTTTTGGCTTAAAATAAAATTTGTTAATTTGAACACTTTTTTTTTGTCAAATTTAACAAATCAATTTAAGTAAAAAATGTCTCTGTAATTATACTGAGTCGTAGAATTTATTAAAATTTAGGGTCTCGCGACCCTCCCCGGGCCTAATCCATATCATGTGAGGGCATATAAGGGCACTCCAATGGAGAAAATATTTTGTCCGCTTTGCTCTATCTAGCTTAGTTTTCGAGATATGGGTCATTTTATGAAGTGGAAAATTTTTATTAAAACTTTCCGAGGATCCAAGGCCCCGCCAAGGTCCGCTTTTGGATAGAGATATCCCCTTTCTCTGGGGTATTACACGGTTAGATGTAGTCGAAATTTTCATCAATTTTGCTCTATCTCTTAGTTTTCGCGATATGGGCCATTTTAAAAAATCGGGAGGGAAAGAAATGGCGCCATCTTTAAAACTGCGGGTACATTGGTGAAAATTAACACTCAAAATTAAAGTACTGCGGATTTTTAGTATAGTGTTAAATGAAGATAACTAAAATCTTTGCTTAAATCAGTGTTTCAACTAAAAATTTGTTAAAAATTAGTCAAATCGATTTGAAGCCGGTTTGAGAGATTTTTCTAATGACCCTTTCTTTACAATAAAACTGGAACAAAATTAATAAACAAATAAACCCAATTTTGTTTTAACGAGTTTAAAGCGAGAAAAAAATTTTACATTTTTTGGATTTTTAGGTTTGCTCCTAGGAAAATATATAAAAATTGTTATCGATTGAAAGGTATTTGAAGACCTACTAAATGCTCATTTGCTCATTATAGCAGGGTTAATTATTATTTTCAATTAACATAACTAAAATTTAACTCAAATACAATAAAAATTTTCAATATTTAACAGTTTTACTTTTACTAGTATTCAGTAAAAAAAACTGCTGGTTTCAACAGTTTTATCTGCAATGTAATTTTTAACTAATTTATAGTAGTGCTAGCGAAATTTTTATACACCCAGAAAACAGATTTGGTGCTTTTTTTATATATTTTTATTTTTTTATTATTCTTCTTTGTTTAAAGTAAAATGTAATTATTATTATTATTTATTAATAGATATAATAAATACATTTTTTTAATTAGATTTTTGTAAATTAAATATCTATAAATGGCATAACTTAAAGTTGTTAGCCAGCTGATTAATAAATCTTTAAAAGATACTCACAATTTTCATATAAATATAATTAAAAAAAAATTAAAATTTTCGTTAATTTAAAGTTAACAATAATATTCTTTTTATATCGTATATTACAATGGATTTATAATTCATTAATTGTTAAATTTCATAATTCAATGAAACAAATAAATTTTATATGAATTAATTTAAAATATAAATATAGTTATGAAACACTAACAAAATATTAATGCACAATTTCTTTTATAAAGCTATGAGATGAATCTGTCGAATTCTGCATAATAAGAGATCAGTTGTCACACTCTTAAAAGTAGTTATAACTTTTAAAAAATGTTTGTAACTTTAGACAAATAACAAAAAGCGAATGTAATTATATATGCGCAATGCAGTGTATTCGTATTCCTATTCATATTTTCTTTTTCTTTTGTTATTTTCACCTGGTTTCTTAAGGTTATTACTTCCTCAATTTGCCAGGCGATTTCCGATTTAAGCGCACGCAATTGTACTAAAATCAACTCTACCAACATATCAGTCGCGTTATCTTCCGGTTCGACAAATCTTGATGGTAAATACGGCACTAAATTGATTTTCACGTCTTCAGAGTAGGTTAATTTTAACTGTTTTTTTAGGGTTATCAGTTCCTCTGCTCGCCTGAATGTTTGGTATTTAATCGCACACACTTTTCCTAAAATCTCTGCAAACATCTTTGTTTCATCAGTCGCATTATCATCCAGTTTTACAGCTTTTAAAGGTAAAAGATTCTCTAAATTGGTGCTCATGTCTTCAGTGTAAGTAACTTCCAAGTGGTTTCTTAGGGTTGCCCATTCCTTTGTTAGCGTGCGCATTTCCTGTGCTAGCGCAAGCATTTCTCCTAAAACATAATCCAACATCTTATTTGTACTATCAATGTTATATTAGAAAACTGAAATGTCGGTTGAAAATCCTAAAACGTTAGTGTATTGATGAAGCGTCCTGCTCGCTTGTAGAAATATTTCGTATTTAAAAATAGCTACCAAATGTTTATTAACGCGTATACAACTAAAACACAAGTGATCGTTGTGTGTGGTTATTAAAGACTAAATTATCGGAAAAAAAATGCGAAACTTATATACAGAATAATAAATCCTTAAACCGCGCTAGAACTATAAGAATAAGGAAGAATCCTTATTCGAAACAGGTAGATAAATGTGTAATAAAACATGGAGTGATTAAAAACTGTTTGTGATGATCTACCTAGTATTTACCTACTGTATGGATTATCTAAATGAAATGCATTTTCAAAACATGCATAATTACAATAGCATTTTGTAAACAAAATCCATAAAAGTGTTACGATAATTAGGAAATTTTAAAAATTTTATAATATCCCAAATGCACATTTCAGAAAATAGTTAAGAATTCAAATTGCATTTTTAAGTTAATTGCAAATCTGGCATGGCTATAGGCTTGCCAGATCGAAATCGGCAAAAAGCTTGACATTCAGAAGAAAAAGCTTGATTTTTCTTGACATTCAAAAAAAGGCAATTTAAAATTCAGTTAAATTAGCAAAAAAAAAATTGCAAAATTGAATTGAAAATATAAATGATATTAATTTATACAGATTTGCTACATTCTTTGTACCACATTTTTGTAAACAAATGGTCCAATGGATATGTCTTTTGGTAATTCTTCAAAAACTTCCCGAAGGCAGCAGTAATCTGCATACAACATATCAGTATCAATTGAATTTGATTTTTTAAAATAACTGGCAACTCTGCTGAATTATTCCTTGACAACAACGAGTTTTTTATATTTAAACAGCAATTTGCTAAAAAAAATGATTTTTCTCCAAAATCATATCTTTTTTCTAAGTATTTTACAGCATTTTGAAAAATTGGTTAGCTTCTAGCGCACACGTTTCCTTTTCATTAAAAAAAAAAGAATGTTGATTATAGCATTAGCTTTACTACCATAGAAATAATCATTTATACGTAAAAATTAGTCATGGTACATTTAAAAACAATTACTAACTCCGTTCCGAAATGAGGTTAACATTTCTATATTTCTGCTGGAATTATGGAGGATCTTTAAAAAAACTATTTTTTTTTGGGTAGATGTTAGGACATATCAGTGATTCTGAATTTATAGAAAACTTTCTAATTTTTTTTAAAATTTATTTTTAATTTGATGTCAAAGTTGAAAATTACAACTAAAATAATTCTTTTTGTGTGAAAAAATTTACAGCATTCCGATAAATTAGAAAACATATTTTTGACATTACAAACATGTATGGAATCTATCGTATAATGGTAAAGATGGTAATAATTACAAAATTCGACGTATGGGTAAAGAAAGTCTTCGCCGAGATGGCCTTTTACTGGTTTCTATTAAATGCAGCGAAGAGACATTGGGTCATATGAATAAATCTTAGCAATTACTTCGAAGTAATTACTATGGGCTTAGGAATGGCTTTTAACTCCAAATTTACCAATTGGCTGGTAGAATAGCATGAAATGTAAACGAAAATTAGCTACCAATTGGTAAATTTGGAGTTAAAAGCCATTCCTAAGCCCAAAGTAATTACTTCGAAGTAATTGCTAAGTTTTATTTATATGACACATGTTGCGACACCCAGGTTCACCAAAAAATTTTGCGTGGTGGGTGCTTAGAAAAAAACCATCTTAGGGGGGTGACCTAACCCACCGAGTCCCGTTTCTTTTCAAAATAAGCCATTGGGGAGGGGTTTGCGGCCACTGGAGGAACCACCTCCAACCCGAGTCCCGGTTGTGGCAAGTTTTTAAATTTTCGGGTTGATTTTTCTTGACATTCAAAAAAAGGCAATTTAAAATTCAGTTAAATTAGCAAAAAAAAATTGCAAAATTGAATTGAAAATACAGTGAACTCGCGGTAATGTGAACTAATAAAAACCGAGGTAGTGCACTTTATCGAATTTGTTCACATTTTCGATTGCAGAAATTTGTAGCACCATACTTGTTTATTTTGTCTAACTGCAAATCCTACAGAGAATTGAAACACAGGCAATAGTAAAATAACATATAATAATTTATTTGAAACTTAAAGAATTTTTAAATTTTCACTTAAAAAAATAAAAAAAAAGAAAACATATTTAAGACTTAACTCATTGAACTTATATAAGCGATAGTGTCAATATTTGTATTAGTTAAGGAAATAGTCGGTTATCATTTTCTGCTTTTTTTTTTGTTCGACCATCTTGTTTATCGCCACTTCCCTTATTATCATTAGAACTTTTATGTCGGTTTGGTCTATCATTTCAGATTCAGCCCATTGCAATGCCTTATTAAAAATTTCGACTGTGTCCTTTGGTTTGATTCTGTTTTCAGTCTCTTCAATGATACAGTCAACGTCATCGGATAGTTCATCCAAATCATTTTCCTCCAAAAGTTTCACGTCCTCACAAGGATTATTGTTCCATTGCTGAATGTTTGAAGCCGTGCATAACTACTATAATACGGTATTTCTTTACATATATCTTGCACGCCAGCAACTATTAAAATACATACCTGAGGAAACAATGTCTGTAGGAGATCGGCCGCATTATCTTCCAATGCTGTTATCTCCGATTGCCATCTTTCTTTTAAAACACTCAAAGGGATATTATATTCGGGGTCGTCTTCATCATCTACCATGCTTAGGACATTTTTCCAACATTTAGCTAAGGTTTCCTTGCCTACTCTACCCCAGGCTGCTTCTAAAAGAGAAATTGCATCTTTCAATGTGAGTTGTTTCATTGATTCGAGCCAACTCCTCTCTTTTGCTATTATTGTTGCCAGAAGACTAGTTCTGTAATGCAGTTTTGTGATTCTTATAGCATTCTGATCCATTGGCTGGATCAGAGGAGTTACGTTTGGTGGCATGAATATTGCTTGTATTAAACCATCTTCAGACTTGAGATCAGTTTCAGGTGGATGAGAGGGAGCATTATCTATTAACAATAGAGCTTTAGCTGGTAATCCCTTTTTCGTCAAAAAATCTGTAACCTTAGTTGGAAAATAAAACATTAGTATGATGAATTGGACGCATTTGATATGTTTACATACCTCAGGAGCAAAGGAGTAGTGAAACCAATCTTTAAAGATTGAAGTAGTCATCCAAGCATATTTTGAGTTTTTGTAGTGTACGTGGCAGATGAAGTTTTTAAAGCTGCGAGGGTTTTTAGATTTTCCTATTACAAGAAGTTTTGTTTTATGGAATCCAGACGCATTTGCACAACATAAAAAAGTTATTCTTTGCTTCTCCATTTTTGCACCTGGAGCGCTCTTTTCTGATGATGTTACATAGGTCTTTTGAGGAAGAAGCTTCCAAAATTAACCCGACTCATCAGCATTGTACAGCTGATCATTGGATAAACCAAGTTCTTCTATTTTTGCCTTCAACTTCATTTTAAACGGATCCACTAACTGAGGTTGTGCTGAAAGCTTTTCCCAGCTAATCTGTAGAAGTCGAACTCCATATCTTTGTTTAAATTTCTGCAGCCATCCATCGCTGGCATTGAAGTTATGTCCGTTTTCATTTAAATTAGAGTGAATGTCTTTAGCTTTTTCTTTCAACATCAATCCACTTACTGGAAGGTTTTTATTCCGCATGCGAACAAACCACTTGTAAAGGGATTTTTCCATCATCGGAAGCTCTGACGTTCGCAGTGTTTTACGTTTTCCAGGTCCATAGAATGTGTTGTTAACACACTTAGAAATTTTATCCTTCTTATTTCTTATGGAACAAATTGTTGATTTTCCAACATTATATTTTTTACTTAATGCTGTAACACTCGATCCTTTTTGTAAAAGTTGCAGAATTTCCCATTTTTCCTTTATGGATAAAAACTTTCGCTTGTCTTAGGCATCTTTGAGTTCAAATGTACCTCTATGCGTGTCGACGACTGCGTAATACTGATTGCTATTAAAATAAAACTACATATTGTTTGTATTTGTTTGCGATCGGGGGATTTCCAAAATTAAAAAGTAAACAAAAAATTTTCATAGCATTGTTGTTCACTATTTAGAGCTATTAAACTTTGTTCACTATTTAGAGAGTTTATATAAGGAAATAAGTGTTCAAATTAATAGATAGTTCACTATAGTGGAAGTTCACATTACCGCGAGTTCACTGTATAAATGATATTAATTTATACAGATTTGCTACATTCTTTGTACCACATTTTTGTAAACAAATGGTCCAATGGATATGTCTTTTGGTAATTCTTCAAAAACTTCCCGAAGGCAGCAGTAATCTGCATACAACATATCAGTATCAATTGAATTTGATTTTTTAAAATAACTGGCAACTCTGCTGAATTATTCCTTGACAACAACGAGTTTTTTATATTTAAACAGCAATTTGCTAAAAAAAATGATTTTTCTCCAAAATCATATCTTTTTTCTAAGTATTTTACAGCATTTTGAAAAATTGGTTAGCTTCTAGCGCAAACGTTTCCTTTTCATTAAAAAAAAAAAGAATTTTGATTATAGCATTAGCTTTACTACCATAGAAACAATCATTTATACGTAAAAATTAGTCATGGTACATTTAAAAACAATTACTAACTCCGTTCCGAAATGAGGTTAACATTTCTATATTTCTGCTGGAATTATGGAGGATCTTTAAAAAATCTAATTTTTTTTGGATAGTTGTTAGGACATATCAGTGATTCTGAATTTATAGAAAACTTTCTAATTTTTTTTAAAATTTATTTTTAATTTGATGTCAAAGTTGAAAATTAGAATTAAAATAATTCTTTTTGTGTGAAAAAATTAACAGCATTCCGATAAATTAGAAAACATATTTTTGACATTACAAACATGGAATCTATAATGGTAAAGATGGTAATAATTACAAAATTCGACGTATGGGTAAAGAAAGTCTTCGCCGAGATGGCCTTTTACTGGTTTCTATTAAATGCAGCGAAGAGACATTGGGTCATATGAATAAATCTTAGCAATTACTTCGAAGTAATTACTATGGGCTTAGGAATGGCTTTTAACTCCAAATTTACCAATTGGCTGGTAGAATAGCATGAAATGTAAACGAAAATTAGCTACCAATTGGTAAATTTGGAGTTAAAAGCCATTCCTAAGCCCAAAGTAATTACTTCGAAGTAATTGCTAAGTTTTATTTATATGACACATGTTGCGACACCCAGGTTCACCAAAAAATTTTGCGTGGCGGGTGCTTAGAAAAAAAACCATCTTAGGAGGGTGGCCTAACCCACCGAGTCCCGTTTCTTTTCAAAATAAGCCATTGGGGAGGGGTTTGCGGCCACTGGAGGAACCACCTCCAACCCGAGTCCCGGTTGTGGCAAGTTTTTAAATTTTCGGGGAGGAGGCTATCTTCTCGGAGCTGACCAAACTCCAGCCTCGGGTCCCGGGCAATTTTTAGTTTCTTTGGGGTAAACTTGTTTCGGTATGTGGCGCGTCACACCACAGTTTACCCCGACTGCTTTTTTCAGGTTATGCTGGAAATAAGGAAAAAGGAACAAATATTAAAAAAACATGGAAAAACATATACTCCAATACAAACCCGGAACCGTGTGGAACGGTTCAATCCTTCCAATATAGCATCCTTCTCCATCGTCTAGATAATGCAAAATCCTGAAAGAAATGAAAATATATAATGAAAATTGAAATTTAATTGAAATTAAAATAAAATACTTACCCATACGTCTTCTCTGCTGCAGTTGTTTTCTTTGTTTTGATTAGTTCATAAATTGGCAGTTCATATGAACGATTCTCCCTTATGAACTAAGCACTACTAGTTTTAGTTCATTGCGTATTTTTACATATTGGGAAGCAGATTTCTTTTCGGATAAATTATATGCAATGGAAATGTTATTTTCATTGGCATATTAGTAGATTTTCACCCAAAGTTTGGAAAATTGCCAAATTGTGTACACTCTAATTAAATTCTGTTGAAATTTACCCAACTTATAGTAGGAAACTGAACTCCTACTATAAATTGGGTAAATTTACTCTATGTGCGTAATTGAAAAAAAATACGCACATTGTGTTTAAGTTGGTGCACAAATAATTTGTAATTTTACATTGAAAGTGCGTAAAAATTAAATGAAATTTTGAAATTAGTGTGTTAATTTACTAAATTTGTGTGTAAAAAAGCACGTTTCACGTGTAAATGTACGCATAAAATCCACAAAAAATGCGCAAAAATCCACAGAAAGTGCGTAAAAATAAAATATAATGCGTACATTTACAACAGGTGTGCTAACTTTAAGCACCACCCAAAAATTTTTTTAAATAAAATAACAAATTAATTTCACTGTGAGACAAATGGTAGGTGTCAGTGATCGGGAAGGGTTCAAACTACCGGGGAAAGTTATATCGGTAAAAAAGAAGTTATACGTGTCCCGGCGTTTCGCTGGGTCACTTCTAGGAATCGAGATATATCGATTTGAGCTTTGGTGGTCTTTTTTTTGACATAACTCGAGAACCACTAGTCCGATTTTGCTCAAACAATTTTAAAAAAAATAAAAATTACAATTCCTTTAATCTGATCATATAACGTTTTTCTATATACTCAACAGTTTTGCCGGTAAAAATAAATGTATGAAGAAAAAAATATTTTTTGCCTAAAATATTAAAAAACAGTAATAAACAAAAGGTTATTGATTTTTATGGTAGCGGTAACAAACATTTATTTTTACCGGCAAAACTGTTGAGTATATAGAAAAACGTTATATGAACAGATTAAAGGAATTGTAATTTTTGAGCAAAATCGGACTAGTGGTTCTCGAATTATGTCAAAAAAAAGATATATCTCGATTCCTAGGGTTGACCCAGCGAAACGCCGGGACACGTATAACTTGTTTTTGACTGATATAACATTTCCCGTTGGTTTCATCCCATCCCGATTTTGACTGTCGCATAGTGTTTTTAGTACGTATTTTATTAATAATAATATCCGAGTCATTCTCTCATAATCGTTTATGTCCAAATTAGTCGTTTTGGGATCTTAAGGCATTTGTATAAAATTCATATAAAAATTTGTTATAACTATTGAATGGGTGCGATGACTCCTGCTCAACAAAATGCCTTCTTTGAAAGGGGGGCAGTAACCGTCAACAATAATGGGAGAGAACGCCTTAAGAGAGATATGGCCTACGCAGGAACAACTGAGTGCAATGACTCCTGCTCAACAAAGTCAGTATTCATTGAGTACTGCCTAACTTCCAAAGAAAGCATTTTGTTGAGCAGGAGTCATTGCACTCAGTTCCTGCGTAGGCCACATCTCTCTTAAGGCGTTTTCTCCCGTTATTGTTGACGGTTACTGCCTCCCTTTCAAAGAAGGCATTTTGTTGAGCAGGAGTCATTGCACCCAGTTGTTTTACCTAGGCCGTATCTCTCTTACGGCGTTTTCTCCCCTTATTGTTGACGGTTGTTGGTTGACTGCCTCCCTTGCAAAGAAGGCATTTTGTTGAGCAGGAGTTATTGCACCCAGTAGTTCCTGCGTAGGCCGTGTCTCTCTTACGGCGTTTTCAATTTTAAAATGAGGTTTATAGTATATTTAGACTGGGCAAAAACTAGTAGTTTTTGGTATATTTTAGGTTTTGAGCCGAAAACTATAAAATTAATTTAGTTTTTCCATACAATTTTCATACAAACTGAAAGCCAGATTCTACCTGGTTTTTGTCAAAAACCACGTAAAAATATCTGAAATTTGTATTTTTGATACACCCAGTTTCTTATATAACTAATTTTCGATACACTCTGTTACAACGAATACAGAATTAAAGCAAGTGTCAAAAATATATTTTTTAATTTTATTTAAATATTTCAGTTTTAGTTTAAAATTGTGTGTTGTTATATATTTTTAAATGTGTTAATAATTTTTTCAATTTAATTTAACCATAAAAACATAAAGAAAAGTGTTTAATAAAAAAGTGATGCGACAAACAAAAACTAAAAATTCAGTGTAAATGAATTGGTTTTTTAAATTTAGTTTTGTAAAAAAACCCCCTGGTTTTTACTCAGTCTAAATTCAGTATTAGACTACCACATGCGTTAATAATATTTACCAAAAACAATTTCATGCTTATGTTGCTATTTCCAGACTCTAATGTGTTTGTGGAAATGTTGTAATTCACAAAAAATAATCCGTTTTCGCTTTTTCTTTTTATTATTTATAATTTTTTTTCAATTTTTTCCAATTTGAAATGTCAGAGCATTTATTACTATTATTGGATAGTATATTTACCAACTTTGTGCGTAAAAATTTTATTTAACAAAACAATAGTAATTTTAGGCACAATGTGTTTATTTATAAGCACATAATGTCTAAAAATACTTTGTGTGTGTATTATTGCGTATAAAAGTGTGTACAAAAAAAGTTTACGCATTTTTTGTTTAGATTTACCGAATTTTCGTAAAATTAAACAAAATTTTACCCATTTTATAGTAGTAAATTTACAAACATTTTTTAGAGTGTAGAAAATTAAATATTTTTGTTTCCATAGAGTTAATTTTATATTTTTTATAAATTGCGAATTTTCCGGTACAGTTTATTGGCGATCCAGGCAGTAATCGGAGAGAATGCAAAATAGGAAGAATGTGTAGTACACTCACGTAGTCAGTCACGCAGTCAGTCACGCAGAGCTTTTAATAAGTGATGCAAAGGTAATTCTTTTCATTTGTTATTTTGAAAATTTAGGAAGTGAAAAGAGAATATAAGGGCAGTGGGTGAATCAAAAACATTTTTTATTGATTCCTATGCGGAAAATAAGTTAGTGTTGATAATTTAATCATGATTTTTGAGATCTAAAATCACGGTTCGAGATGAACGTTTGAACGAACTAGTTCACGGATTGTGATAAAAATTGGACGAGTGATACCAATTGTATTTTTTGCCGGTCAGCTGTTTACATAGTAGAAGTGTAATACTTGAATGACACTAAACATGTGCGTTCCCGTACGTTACCGCGGGTACCCGCGGGAACCCAAAACAGCCCAAACAACAACAATTTACACGCAATTTTGAGTACAGGAACGCCTTTGGGCTAGTTTGTGTAACTTCGGTAAAGTACGGGAACAGACATATTGTTGTGTTTGTGTTTACTACCTAGTAGTAAAGTTTTACAACTTTTTGTAAAATAGTAGAGGAAAAAAATATGTAAACAATGGAGTAAAATCACAGCGTTGGATTTTACATTGAAAACGACGATTTGGCAAAAGTGGTTTTAGGATAATTTTTAAATTATTAATTATCGATGGGGGAGAATGACACCGCTAACTTTCCTGATTGCCTGGTATATATAAATCCGGAAATATGCAATTTTATGGCTAGGAGGAAAAGGGGAAAAGTAAAAAAAGTGCATAAAATGCAAAAATAAGTGAAAATGAAAACTAAAATTGGGAAAATGTGATTTTTTGTAAACCTTTCGAAGAAGAATAAAATGGATGATGCGGAGGGAATGAAAAAATGTTCCAGATCATTTAGCTAATTTTTAAAGCAAAAAGATTAAGAATTGGAGGGAAAAAGTTTCTAGAAATTTTAAGAATATTTGGATAGAAAAAAAAGATGGACGTTTAGGCGGGAGAGATTTTGGAAAACTTGTACCAAATTTGGTAAATAGTTACTACAGATATTGGAAGAGAGAGACAAAATCTTAGGTAACTTAGGAAGAGTCAAATGAAAATTCAAATCAATAGTACGCAAGCAGCCAAAGTGTCCGGGTTAAAGACATAAAGTGAAGTGTAAAAGTATAAAGTCAGTGTGAAAATAATAAATAGAATCACTGAAAATAAAGTTTTTTTTTTAAACAAAAAAATTAAAAACTAACCAAGAAAAATAAAACTTTAAATGAAAAATATTAACCGAAAAATAGACTTTGACTAAAATTAAAATAAATATAGTGCTTGCGTATATTGAGGACGGATCTTCATTTGGAGTGAACCGGAAACATTTGTGATAGTTTTGATCAAATTGGAAAAAAGAAACGTAAGTTAGTTTTGTAAAGCAAAAATGAGTGTCATTTTCTGATTTGTGGTATATTTCGATAGCTGGCTATATAAACTTACCAAGAGTAAGGGTAAATCTGTGGCGTGTAAAACCCCCGTGTGAACAGCTTAAGGGGTAGATAGCTTTTGATGAGGAAGTGCATCCTGAACCTTCCGATTGGCCAAATTATATAGCCAGGTAAAAGTTTTTAGTAATTGTGTTTAATCCTATAAAAGTGCGAAGCAGAAAGTTTTTTGGTAAAATTTTGTCTGAATCCCATTTGAAAGTGAAAATCGTAGCAGAAAGTTTTGTTCTAAATTCATTAAAAAGTGCAACTTAGCTAAAAGTTTTGTGTGGAAAAAAAGTATTAAAGAGTAAAATTTTAAATTAAGAAAAAGTTAAAAAAAGGCTGAATTTATTAACATAAAGTTGTGTAAAAGTTTTAAAAAAATCCGGTAAATTTAAAGTTTTTATTTTGAGCAGAAAAAATTAGTTAAATCCAAAAATTAAAGTAGAGTAAAAAATTAAAGTTGATTACAGTTTTTAAATTTTTGATTTTTATTAAAAAAAGAAATCCTTAAAAAATAATATATAAAAGAAAGTAAAGAAAATCCATAATTTTTATTAAATTTTGTTTATTGGTAAAGTTAGGGTTAAATGTATTTATAAGTGTTATATTAATTATTTATTTTACATTAACGCCTTAAGCTGCCTACACACTAGGGAACATACTTAAAAAAAGAGAGCATTTTTTGTGAATGTGTGAGTGCGTTTGTGTGTGTGTGAGTGTTGAGAGCGTGCATTTCGTGTTTACAAAATTTTTTGATATTTTTTGTTCCCTCAACCATGTTCCCTAGTGTGTAGGCAGCTTTAAGGTAGGCCATAAATTATAGTTTATTTAGATTAAACAAAATAGCGCCAGGGAAGGAAATGTTGTTAGGTTTGCAGGGTCGTAAATAACGTTAAAAGATAAAAGAGAATTTAGAAAATTTTAAATTAAAAGAAATTAGTACACCCAAAAAATTTCATAGTTGTTTTTAACGAAAATTTCAACTATCTCATAGGTGAAATACCTCTAACTAAAGCTTAGTTGAATCAATTTAGTTGGTGATAACTAATATTTTCGAATATATATCGATTCAACGATTTTGTAGTTGAAAATTTAGAAATTCTGTTATATAATTGCATCCAACCATTTAAAAACTAAATTGGTTGTTAACAGCTAAAAATATTTATATTTAAAATGATTTTATCTTAAAACTTCTTTATTTTTTACATTATTAATTTCACAAAATAACAAATTATATGAATTTTTATTGTTTAAACTATCAACAGCTTGCAAATCATGACGTTAGTAGAACACACAAATGAGCTAATTTCTGCAAATATTTAACATATTGCCATTTTTTTGATTGCATTTCTTTTGGATTTCAAATAATCGTTTAGTTTTTCTTTGCCCTTGTTTTTTCCTCAATTCTAAAAAAAGTAAATTTTAAAGTTATTTAAGAATTAAATATGTAACACTTACCTATTTGGTGCATTTATACACATCCAGTTGCCGTTTTATAATAATATCCCATTTATTTAAAAATAAAAATTTAAAAACATTAAAAATATTTTTATCGTTTGACTTCTAATTTAATTTGTTATTCAAATTTGCCATTTTGAAACTAAGTAACACAGGGTAACATAAATATAGTTTTTGTTAACGGAATATATAGTTGTTAATGAATATAATAGTTATTTCAAATTTATTTCAATTCAACTACGTATTTTGGTAACTACATTACTAAGGAATTTTATCGGTGTAGAATTAAACTTCCTTTAGGGTTCACGTCAGGCGTGTGTTTTTAATGATAATCTGCAGATTTAGCAGATAGGTTTCTGTCCTTAGGGAGCTCCTTCAGGTAGAGATTTTTAGTCGATTCGGTGTCTATGTTGGCAAAATTTTTTTTGGGAGATTTGAGCCCTGTGTAGAAAGAGATAAAACAGAAATTTAAAGGAGTAAAATCATAAATAAAATTTTCTAAATTTTATAAATAGAAAAATATATACATCTATATATAAAAGGATAAAATTGAAATTAATATTGAGAAAGTATATCGGCGCCTGAAATAAAGTATTCAAAATATAAATAAAGAAAAAAATAAATTAATTAAATAAATTTAAAAATAAAGATTTTGCAAAATATTTATAAAACAAAAGAAGGAAAATTTCAAAGTTATAAAAATATTAGGAAAATTAAAAATTAGTAAAAAAGAGAAAAAAGAAATTAAATTTGAAAAATTTTGTAAAATAAGTATTTTCGAATAATTTAGTGAGATTATTTATATAAAGAAAAATTTTAGTTTTTGTATAGAGAGTGTTATTTTAGGATATTTATCTAAATTGTTTAGTATTTTAAATTATGGTCAATAAAAATATGTTTTTTTCAAGTTGAAAGAAATTTAAATTAAATATGTTGGCTTAATTTGGTAAGGGTAAAGTGGCAATGATGGTAAGGTAAAGAGGGGAAGTTTTGGGTGGGTTTTGGGGTCGTAAAAATAATGAGTATGGATGTACTTACGACCATGGTTGGGTGGGCATTTTCGAGGCAAACATCGGTCTCGTTCATCATCGTGTGATATGGTTTTTGTGGTACAGTTTGAGTGGTAAGTTTGAGTTTTTTTTTTGAGAAATTTAGAATGATTTTTTTTTGTGTACGGGCCCGGAGTAAGTGGGAGGGCTGGGACCTCCTGAGTACTTCTACAAAAGCTAGCCAGAATCCTCACTAGCCCAGACGGTTCGTAACACACATTAGCAAGAGCTCGTCAAAATATTGTTCATTAATTTTATTACAATACAATATTGTTATTTCTACCACAATAGTAAAATGTTAACATTATTTTGGAACAAAAAAATCAATAAAAGTGTTAACCTTTTTTCGGAACAGAGGTAGTAGTTTTTTTTTTTTTGCTAATAGTTAATTTTTCTTATCAATTTCATGGAAAAATTTATAAAATTCCGTTCTAGCTTAATAAATGACATTTTTTCTCTATTCTTGACACGCATTGAAAAAGCTTGACAATCAAGCCAAATCAAGCCCGTCTGGCAACCCTAGATGGCTAATAAAATTATGTATTCGTTAGGGTATTCAGTTAATCGAATTTTTTTATTCGCTTTTTTTTTTTTTCTTTACCTAATAATCGAATAAAATTTCAAAATTATCGATTAATCGAAAAAAAAATTGGAGAAAATTACTCTGCAGACCTTCCCTGTAAATTTTTTATTTCATAAAGATACACACATAGAAAAAATTTTCTATTTTCCAACTGAAATTCGGTTACGTCTACTAAAATAGGTTGGTACAACTGAATAATGGTTATCACAACAAAATTCGGTTTATACAACTAAATTTTAGTTGTAAAGTGTTGTTTTTTCAAACGCGTCGTATAGACCAAATACAATTAATATTGTCATTAATATGTATTTTTATTAATTCTAATTTAATAGGTTTGAGGTTAAGAAGAAGAATAAACCTTCCTCAAAAGTTATAAACACATTAAATTTGCAAATCAGACTAGATCTAGTTTCTGCCTTTTTAGGGACAGGCTTCATCAGTGACCTTCCATTAAATTGTATTATTGTTTATAGTTTTATTGTCAGATTGTCTCTATATGAATAACTAGCGGGCGCAGCCCGCTACGTTGTTAGCGTGCCTTAAAGTTTAGGGGGAGGGCTGTGCCCCCCCTCCGACAATTTTTTTTAAATTCGCCTTTTATTTAAAGTACAGTTTTTATATAGTAAAAGCCTTCACCCAGTCACCACAAATAAATAATTCTGCACAACAATGGGTTTAAAATAAATGAATATTTGATCACTTTTTCTCATGAAAGTGGATTGTTAGTAATGAATCCATAATAAATTGCAATATACGTGTGTATGTTAAGATAATTTGGTAAAGTGCGAACTTAGGTAGATAGACCCGTAAGTAGTTTTGTTCATTTGTGTTTTGAATGAAAATAAATAACGTAAAGCAGGGTTGTTAGCGTGCCTTAAAGATTTTTTTTTTAATTCAAGTTTATGTAAAGGTAGACCTGGCAATTCAAGTAAATTCACAAATTCAGTTGGCAAATTTACTGCGTCGGTTTCTTCCACCGGTGCTTCGTTACATGAAGTTTAAATATCGGAATATGTAAGTTCCATTCCTTTTCTAAGGTGTTTTCTCTTTTAGAAAATTTGTTTAACTTTTTGGAGAGTATGTTTCAATGCTACATAAGTTTCATATTCCGTGGATAGTGTTTGAACAGGTAATTCCCTCTTCCAATCCATTTGCATTGTCTATAATTTCAATTCCACTCGTTCAACGTTTATATCCATTTCATTCCACTTGTGTAGTGTTTCAATTCCACTCGTTTCCTATTTAGTTTCTTAATATTAGTGTTTCATATACACCTGTCCAAAATTCAAAAAAGTATCTTTCTAATAAGTTAGCCCTTACTCCAGTGACCCACATTTTAAGCTTCAGGTTTCTAGCCGAAGGGGTTTTAACAGGCCCCCAAGGTGAGGCTTTTCTTCTTTTTGCCCCTCCCTTTAGGAATTTACAAAAATTCCATCTTCGCGGCTATCTGCGATGGATGAGGAACATTCATACCAAATTTCAACTGCATTGCCAAAGCGGTTTGGGCAGGCCGTTAGCGGGGACATTTTTCCCTTTCAACCACCATTTTCACTATGTTCCTGTTCCAAAATAGAAAAATTACTTTGCCGGTGAGTTAGTCCTACTCCAAGGAATACATATTTAAAATTTTAGGTTGGGCAGAAGGGATTGGGCAAGCCATCAGGAGGAGACTTTTACCTTATTTCCCCTCCCGATAGCAATTTCAAAAATTCCGTCTAAGCGGACGCCTACACAGAAGGAGGAACTCACATACCGAGTTTCTTTTTGGGATATCCTGTAGGGAATTCCAAAAATACAAACTTAGTCGATGTCTACTACAGTGGAGGAACCTTTATACCAAATTTCAACTTCTTACCTCCAGTGGTTTGGGCAGGCACTTCTCCAATTTGTGAGACTGTTTATTAGGAGACTTTTCCCCTTTTTGCCCGTTCCGGTGGGTATTTCCAAAAATCCCGTCTTAGCGCACGTCTATGCCGAATATCAAGAAACCTTGTTTTAGTGGAGATATCCGTGGGGGGAGGAAAAAAAGTAGTTTTTTTGAAATTATATATTATTTTAAATGGTACTTTTTGGAAAAACGAAATTTTTTGGAAAAAGATACTTTGTTTTTACAAAGTACTTTATTTGTACTTTTTTTGGAAAAGGTATTTTTTTTAAAAAAGGTGTTTTTTTTGGAAAAATGTATGTTTTTTGGAAAAAGGTACGGTTTTTGGAAAAGTTACTTCTTTTGGAAAAGGAAAATTTTTTTAGAAAAAGGTACTTTTTTTTGGGAAAAGATACTTTGTTTTTACAAAGTACTTTATTTGTACTTTTTTTGGAAAAGGTATTTTTTTTTAAAAAGGTGTTTTTTTTGGAAAAATGTATGTTTTTTGGAAAAAGGTACGGTTTTTGGAAAAGGTACTTCTTTTGGAAAAGGAAAATTTTTTTAGAAAAAGGTACTTTTTTTTGGGAAAAGGTACTTTTTTTTTGAAAAGGTCTTTTTTTGAAAAAGGTATTTTTTTGAAAAAGGTATTTTTTTGAAAAATGTATGTTTTTTGGGAAAAGGTACTTTTTTTGAAAAAGGTATTTTTTTGGAAAAATGTATGTTTTTTGGGAAAAGGTACTTTTTTTGGAAAAGGTACTTTTTTTTTGGAAAAGGTACATTTTTTTAGAAAAAGGTACATTTTTTGGAAAAAGGTACTTTTTTGGAAAAAGGAATTTTTTTTGGAAAAAGGTACTTTTTTTGGAAAAAGGTACTTTTTTTGGAAAAAGGTACTTTTTTCGGGAAAACGTACTTTTTTTGGAAAAGGTACTTTTTTTGAAAAAAGCTACTTTTTTTGGAAAAAGGTACTTTTTTTGGAAAGGGTACTTTTTTTTGGAAAAGGTACATTTTTTAGAAAAAGGTACTTTTTTTGCAAAAAGGTACTTTTTTTGGAAAAAGGTACTTTTTTTGGAAAAAGGTACTTTTTTGGAAAAAGGTACTATTTTTGGAAAAAGGTACTTTTTTTTAGAAAAATTTACTTTTTTTGGAAAAAGGTACTTTTTTTTGGAAAAAGGTCCTTTTTTTGGAAAAAGGTACTTTTTTTGGAAAAGGTACTTTTTTTGAAAAAAGCTGCTTTTTTTGGAAAAAGGTACTTTTTTTGGAAAAGGGTACTTTTTTTGGAAAAAGGTACTTTTTTTGGGAAAAGGTACTTTTTTGGAAAAAGGTACTTTTTTTGTCCCCTTTTTACCCCTCCCGATAAGAATTTCCAAAAATGCCGTCTCAACGGACGTCTGCACCGGTCAAGGAACCTACATACCAAATTTCAACTTCATAGCTCCAGCAGTTTGAGCAGGCCGTCAAGGGGGAGACTTTTTCCCCTTTTTGCCCGTCCCTGTAAAAATTTCCAAAACTCCCGTCTTGGTGGATGTCTACGACAGTGGAGGAACCTTTATACCAAATTTCAACTTCCTACCTCCAGCGGTTTTGGCAGGCCGTCAAGGGGGGCCTTTTTCCCCTTTTTAACCCCCATTTTTACAACGTCACTTTCCAAAATTCCAGAAAGTACTTTCCAGAAAAGTTAGCCCATACTCCAAGGAACACATATCTTAAATTTCAGCTTTCTAGCTAAAGGGGTTTTGGCGGGCCGCCAAGGGGGAGACTTTTCCCCTTTTTGCCCGTTCCGGTAGGAATTTCCAAAAATCCCGTCTTAGCGGACGTCTACGCCGAAAGAGGAACCTACATACCAAATTTCAACTTCCTAGCTTCAGCGGTTTGGGCTGGGCGATGTTGAGTCAGTCAGTCAGTCAGTCACGTTATTCTTTTATATATAGAGATTTCAGAAGTGATCAAACAGATATATACAAACATTCTACTTCAGATTTTCTCTGTTTATCTTCTTATTTCCTCGTTTTTTGTTATTTAGAATGTCTACTAATGTGGAAGTCTTGACATTTTTATATTTTACGAAGTTTCCTAAATAATGTTCGAAAGAATAACAAAAAACATAATTTTTAGACTTAAATTTTCAGCAAATAAATTAACTAAAGTAAAATCTCTCTACAAATTTTTTGAGTTTTTTATACCCTACACCACTATGTGGTCAGGGTATTATAAGTTTGTGCTGATGTTTGTAACACCAAAAAATATTGGTCGTAGACCCACCTTATAGTATACCGATCGGCTCAGAATTTTTATTTCGATTTGACGATGTCCGTCCGTCCGTCCGTCTGTCTGTCTGTCTGTCCATGCAATCTTGTGCGCACTCTACAGGTCGCAAATATTAAGATATTTTGATGAAATTTGGTACGCAGACCTATGTTGGCCCAAGGACGAACAAGTTTGATTTTGGTGAACATCGGTCCATGTTTAGACCTAGTGCCCATATAAGGGTCCTACCAAAATTATATTGTTTATACGCTGTAGGTCGTAAATATTAAGATATTTTGACGAAATTTGGTACACAGACCTATGTTAGCCCAATAACGTAGCCTATTGATTTTGGTGAATATCGGTCCATGTTAAGACCTAGTGCCCATATAAGGGTCCTACCAAAATTATACTCTTTATACGCTGCAGGTCGTAAATATTAAGATATTTTGATGAAATTTGGTACACAGACCTATATTGGCCCAATAACGTAGCCTATTGATTTTGGTTAACATCGGTCCATGTTTAGACCTAGTGCCCATATAAGGGTCCTACCAAAATTATACTGTTTATACGCTGCAGGTCGCAAATATTAAGATATTTTGATGAAATTTGGTACACAGACCTATGTTGGCCCAATAACGCAGCCTGTTGATTTTGGTGAACATCGGTCCATGTTTAGACCTAGTGCCCATATAAGAGTCCCACCAAAATTATATTGTTTATACGCTGCAGGTCGCAAATATTAAGATATTTTGATGAAATTTGGTACATAGACCTATGTTGGCCCAAGGACGAAGCCTATTGATTTTGGTGAACATCGGTCCATGTTTAGAACTAGTGCCCATACCAGTCTACTAATATTCAGAAAGAGTTTTATTGATTTTAGAAAGGAGTTTTTCCATTTGAAATCGACGAAATGTTAGCAAAACTTTTGCTGAAATTACTATCTTTTTTTTTTGAAAAATCAGCTAGCTGATTTTCAGCAAACTACTTTTGCTGAAATTACAACCTTTTTTACCAGCACTCTCTTGACTAAAAATTTGCTGACACAACAACAATTTTTTTCTGAATTTACTGACATTTTTTTCAATTCTGTATAGTACAACGACTAAAGTGTTTGGGCTGTGTTTGTGCAGTCGAGTTATATAGCTTTTTCACGTTCTCACTGACCAACCCTACATGAAGTAAAACGCAAAAAAATCAAAGTTCTTCTGAGCTTAATTGTGTTTTCGGATGTTCACAATAAACGCCTAACCGAGCTTAATACTGTGTTCGGATGTCCACAGTAAAAACTTTTAAGTATTTTTTTGAACAACATTTAAGCCTTTTTTCAAAAAAAAAAAAATTAAAAAAGTCCCCAAAAAAAGGGCGTTTTAATGATTTAAATGTTCTGCGAATATGTTCGAGAACAAATTTCACTGATAACATTTCATTTTGGGCATCCGAACTCAGAATTAGGCTCAGAAGACGTTTTATACTATTTTTGCGGGCTATTTCATTTCTCATTTCATTTCTTATCCAATAAAATTAAAAATTTAAACTACTATACTCGTATGACTTCACCAAATCCAAACAACGCACAGTGGCCGAAATGCCCAATCTAGCGGCGTTTTGGCTAAATTTTAAAATTCAAATTTCGGCAAACTTTTTTTTTTATTTGAAAATATATACCTTAGCGGACTTTTTTCTGTTTTCTTTTTTGTTTTGTTCCTAATATTCGCACAGCTGTGATCATTCAAACTTAACACATGTTTCAACAGGTGCAGTAATTATTTTTGAGCTTTTTTCAAGTGCAGTTTTGTTGACAGCCAAAAATTAAATATTTAATTCTTTAATAACATTTGTGATTTTATTTTACTTAAAAGGTATGTATTAAATAAAAATTCCATAACAGCAACAGTCGGAAAAGATAATTTTTTTGTAGAATCTCTGCGCAGAGGAAACGTTCTTGAAACGAATATTCAGACATTTACAGAAACTAATTTCCGTAAAATTGCTTCTTATCTCGATTCAGAAAATAAAAGTTATTACACTCATCAACTTAAAAGCTCAAAAGGTTTATCAATCGTCATAAAAGGCATTGAAAGCAACGTCCCAACAAGTGAAATAACAAATGCTATAGAAAATGAAGGCTACAAGGTAAAATCAGTACACAATATAAAAAATAAGGACAAAATACCGCAACCACTTTTTAAAGTCGAAATTGCCTTTGAGTCCAGCAAATTAAAAGGAAACGAGCCACATCCAATTTATAATCTTCGATACCTGCTTCACCGAAGAATCACTGTAGAAGAACCGCGCAAACGCAAAGACCCACCTCAATGCTTTAACTGCCAGGAATTCGGTCATACTAAAAGTTATTGTAAGCTTCCAACAGTATGTGTAATCTGCGGTGATGTCCATAAAACTTCCGATTGCTTGAAATCTAAAAACGACCCAAGTAATAAAAAATGTAGCAACTGTGGTGGTAACCACACTGCAAATTATAGGGGATGTCCAGTCTTTATACAGATAAAGAATAACGCTCCTAATAAACCCTCTTACCGGCGCTTCCAGTCAAATGATTTCCCATATATTTCAAAAAATAATATTTCCACACAACATAGGCCTTCAGGTCAAACTAATAACAACCACGCCAATTATACTTCTAACCCACCTCCGAATCCTACAAATAACACGTCGTATGCTCAAACCGCTCAATCCAGTAGTATGCCTTTTGAAAAATTGGTCGCTCACAAAATCCCAGAATCTCGAACTCCTAATGAATCATCACAGAAATCGCCCTTAGAAAGCTCAATAGAATTTCTGATACAAACTATGAACAACTTTATATCAAATATGCAAGTCATGATGCAGGAGTTGTTAAGAAATCAGGGTATGCTACTTCAAGCATTTGCCTATAAACAATGAACCAGATAAGAATATGTTACTGGAATGCAAACGGCTTAAGCCAACATAAGATAGAAGTAGAAAGTTTTCTAAAGTCACAGTCTATTGACATATTGCTGGTTTCTGAAACGCATTTTACATTAAAAAACTGTTTTCGAATTAAAGGTTACTCTATATACGACACAAAACATCCAAGTGGTAAAGCGTGTGGTGGTGCAGCTGTAATAATTAGTAATCAAATTAGCCACTTTCCAATGCTGGAATATAAAACAGATCATATTCAAGCCTCATCAATATGCCTCTCGGCCACAAACATCACCATATCTTCTTTATACTGTCCCCCAAGACACAAAATAACAGATGATCAATTTATTAATTTTTACAAAACTCTAGGCAATAAATTTATAGCGGCAGGAGATTACAATGCAAAGCACACGTTCTGGGGCTCACGACTCACTACTCCTAAGGGTAGACAGCTATTAAAAGCTATCTCATCTCTTAAACTTGACGTTATATCTGGAGGACAGCCCACTTATTGGCCTTCAGATCTACAAAAGACTCCTGATTTAATAGATTTTGCAGTCATTAAAAATATCAGACGCGATCAGCTTTCTGCAGTCTCTTTGTTCGACCTGTCTTCTGACCACTCTCCCACTATTATTTCAATGCTTAATGAGCAAACCATCGGAAAACCTTTTTGTTTCCCTAATAGCTCACACGTATCTCAAAATATTTCACTGAAAGCCGATGATGAAATACAAGATGCTATAAACGTGTTCTCGGAAACATTATCAACTGCAGCTAAAGTAGCTACACCTTTTAAACGCTACGACGGCCCTAAAAATAATAAATATTCAACAACTATTCAAAATCTTATAAAGGAAAAGAGAAATCCTAGAAGACAATGGCAACTACATCGCTCTCCTACCTTGAAAAGTCAACTAAAACACTGTCAAAGAACCCTTCACAGTGCTCTTTTGGAGGATAAACAGTCAGCTCTAAAGGCATATTTAGAAGGTCTAAATCCAACTAAATCCACGGATTATAGTCTTTGGAAAGTCACCGAAAAACTTAAAAACCCAACTAGATACGAATCTGCTATTCGTTATAGCGATGGTAATTGGGCTAGGTCCCATAAAGAGAAAGCAGAAGTTTTTGCCGATCACCTCGAAAGAGTGTTCACGCCTAATATTTCTAGCACAGACATAACTTTGCCAGCTATTGAAGACCTTGTTGTTTCCCCAATGAGAATTCGATTCTCGTCCTTAACTTCAGCAGTTAAAAAATTGAAAACAAATAAAGCCCCTGGCATGGACAAAATTTCAGGAAAAATGATTCGTGGGCTACCAACATCTATTCATTTTCAATTCTATCTTGCGAACTGGTTTCTACCCTAAATCATGGAAAATATCAGAAATAATTATGATACCTAAGCCAGGTAAGGACGCTAGCCAAGTATCATCTTATCGACCTATAAGCTTACTTTCAACTTTATCAAAGCTCTTTGAGAAAGTATTTTTAAATGCGTTGACCCCATACCTAAACGACCAACACATCATTCCCGTTCATCAGTTTGGATTCCGAAAGGATCATGGCACCATAGAACAGGTTCATCGAATAGTTACTCTTATCAGAAAGGCTTTCGAGGACAAACTCTATTGCTCAACACTCTTCATAGATATTTCCCAAGCCTTCGACAAAGGCTGGCATGATGGGTTATTATATAAAATAAGCTCCTTGTTACCCCTAAATACCCACAAGTTACTGCGAAATTATTTAATGGATCGTTCATTTGTAGTAAAGTATAAAGACCACATCTCAGACTCAAGAAAAATCTTTACTTCAGACATGCCTACTAATAACCTGATACACACGTCAACTTTTGCAGACGATACAGCGTTTATAAGCGTACATAAAAATACAGTAATTGCTTCTAGTTGTCTGCAGGCTCATATTAAGGAACTCGAAAAATGGCTTCACAAGTGGAAAATAAAAGTAAATCCAACAAAGTGCGCACATGTTACTTTCACCTTGAGAAAGGGAAACTGTCCCAAACTGAAGATAAATAACATCGAAATCCCTGAGCAAAATCACATAAAATATCTTGGTATACACCTTGATCTTCGCCTTAACTGGTCTCAACATATTGAATCCAAATCCACACAACTTAAACTTAAAACTTTACAGCTTCAGTGGCTGCTTTGTCCCCATTCTGCTCTCAACCTAAACTACAAGGTTCTACTCTACAAAGCTATTATTTGGCCAATATGGACCTATGGAATCCAATTATGGGGAACAGCTTCTGCTTCTAATATAGAAAAATTACAAAGACGACAAAATAAAATATTGCGGCTAATTACTGGTGACCCGTGGTATATTAATAACGTGATTATTCATAAGGACCTTAATATTCCATTTGTTCGCGATGAAATAAAAACCTTCTGCTCTAAATATGTACGAAAACTGGCAACTCATCCAAACCCTCTTGCACAGGATCTACTATGTTATAATGGACATATTCGCCTCAAGAGGGTCGACACATTGGCCCTCGCGGAACCACATGAAAGATGAACATTTTACGCAACGAAAAATGGATTTTCTATTGCAATGGCAATAGACCCAGAAATTATTAGTTGATTTAAGATTTTAATACTTATTGTTATTTTCTGAAATAAGAAAGATCCAATAAATAAAAAAATAAAGTTAAAAAAAAAAAAATAAAAATAAATTGATTTGTGATCTGTGATTGTATGTTTTAGTGCTTAAAGTTGGTAAAATAAAATGTCCTTTGTAAAAGTGTTTTTAGATATGAAATCTTATTTTGTGTGGAATAATAGTAGGTTGGATTCGACCGGATTCGGTTAACTATTGGCGTAGTTTGTTTAAATGGGTTGTTATCTGTGTCAGTTTCAAATATGGGCTGCAAGATTTTGCTAAGTTTTGATTTTTTCGATTTTTAGTTACAATGGCAGAATCTAAGCTTACCCTTTTTTTAATATGGCAGTGAACCAGTGCCAACAAAAAAATTTTTAATGCAAAATCGTATATTTTCTAATGTCATTGATCGCTCGAAATATAACGAAGAACAATACCGACAAATTCAAAAACAATTAAGAAATTTTAATAGCAAACTTGTACAAAAGTGGAAAGAAAGTCATAGAATTTTGTCGGTGTTCGAAGAGCGAAATAAGATGTGGTTGAATGAAGATATTATTTTTCCTAATCCAGCCGTTGCTCAACATAAAGAAAAATCTTTTTCAGAGTGCACTAGCAAAAATCAAAAGAAAACAATTGCATCAATTGCCAATGAAAAACCGAACGAAGAGTTAATGGTAGCGGCAAGTGTAAGTCTTTACAAGGCTGGAAAAAGAAGCGCCTCACAGGTTGTTTCAAAGTTATGTTCAGAATCTGCAGTAGCTGCAAAAATGCTTAAATCTGTAGACTCTGAACCAAAAACCCCTATTCCGTATATACCTGAGGAAGCTTTAGCTCTTTATATTGATGGTGGATACTCAAAAAGATCGTATAGACTAATGCAATGTGATGCCAAAGAACGAAACTGCAATATTTATCCAAGCTACGATGTTTTGACTAAAACTAAAACGGAGTGTTACCCCAGTGACATGCACGTAACGGAACGTTTAGCTAAAGTTGGCTTGCAAAGTCTCGTAGACCACACTGTGTCACGTATAATACAAGGCTTTTCACCAGCTTTTGAGGATCTTATGACTGTAGGCCATAATAACGATTGCATAAAAGCAATTTTTAAATGGGGCTGTGATGGGAGCAGTGGGCACTCTACTTACCGTCAACGTTTCAGTGTTTCTGATACTGGAACAATTGATGAGCATTTATTTGCTGTTTGTATTGTTCCTTTACAAATTAAAGCAGGGTCCGCAATACTATGGCAAAATAACCGGCCTTCTTCAACTCGGTTCGGCAGACCCATTAAAATAATTTTTGAAAAAGAGTCAGCGGATTTAGTTAGGGCTGAGATAGAAAATGTTAATAGAGAAATCACACAAATTCTGCCGACAAAATTCAGTTTTTTTGCAGTAACACACGAATTTCATCTGACCATGATCGATGGAAAAGTGTTTAACACCATAGCGGAGTCATCATCACTGGCTTGCGGAATTTGTGGGGCGACACCAAAATTGATGAACAATCTAAATTTAGTTCAATTGAGGCAGCCACAAAAGCAATTGAACGAATATGGATTGTCGACACTTCATGCTTGGATACGGTGCTTCGAGTGTATAATTCATATCGCCTACAGAATACCGATAAAAAATTGGCAAATTCGTGGAGAAAATAAAGAAATTGTTCAACAAACCAAAAGAAAAATTCAACTTGAACTAAGAGAAAAAATGGGTATTTTTGTGGACATTCCAACGACAGGTTCAGAGAATACAAACACTGGGAACACCGCAAGAGTTTTTTTCGACCAGCCAACCTTGGCCTCTATAGTATCTATAGTAGTATAGTATCTATATTTGTTTCCGAATATCCTTGGTTTTATATGCCTCCATCTGTACATAAAATATTAATTCATGGAGCAAATATTATTGAAAAAGTGTCGCTACCAATAGGAATGATGTCACTTGAGGCAAGAAATAAAGATTTTCGCAGTTATAGGCTGAACCACACGCGAAAAGACTCGAGATTGCACACAATGGAAGACTTACTGCACGCTCTATTGATTTCGTCTGATCCCTTTATAACTTCTAAATCTAAAAGCACCTCAAAATACTGCAAAAAACACATTAAAATTGATGATGAGGTCAAGCAGCTTCTTTTGAGTATAAATGATCTACCTGACAGCCTTAATTCGGAAAGCTCCGACTCTGAATAGTTTTTTTATTTATTTTTTATTTTCTTTTAAATTGTAAAAATATATGAAGGAGAATACTTTATTTAAAAACATTTGCTCGTGTAATGAAAAAATATTCTAATATTATTAATTTTATTTATATTTTGCAAAATGTCTATTCTAGGGAAATACCCATATACTTAAAAAAAAACAAACAAATTTTAAAATTTTATGAATTGGTTAGATTTAAATATATACATATAAATTAAAAATAAAAAAAAACATTCACAATTTTGTATGTTTTTGAAGTTATTCACAAAGCGCCGCTAGATTGGGTATTTCGGCCACTGTGCAACTCCAAAACGTTTGGGAAAAGAATCACAAAATGAAAAATTTTGTGTTAAATAGCTGACCCTTTCTTTATAATAAAACTGGAACAAAATTAATAAACAAATAAACGCAATTTTGTTTTAACGAGTTTAAAGCGAGAAAAAAATTTTACATTTTTTGGTTTTTTAGGTTTGCTCCTAGGAAAATATATAAAAATTGTTATCGATTGAAAGGTATTTGAAGACCTATTAAATGCTCATTATAGCAGGGTTAATTATTATTTTCAATTAACATAACTAAAATTTAACTCAAATACAACAAAAATTTTCAATATTTAACAGTTTTACTTTTACTAGTATTCAGTAAAAAAAACTGCTGGTTTCAACAGTTTTATCTGCAATGTAATTTTTAACTAATTTATAGTAGTGCTAGCGAAATTTTTATACACCCAGAAAACAGATTTGGTGCTTTTTTTATATATTTTTATTTTTTTATTATTCTTCTTTGTTTAAAGTAAAATGTAATTATTATTATTATTTATTAATAGATATAATAAATACATTTTGTTAATTAAATTTTTGTAAATTAAATATCTATAAATGGCATAACTTAAAGTTGTTAGCCAGCTGATTAATAAATCTTTAAAAGATACTCACAATTTTCATATAAATATAATTTAAAAAAAAATAAAATTTTCGTTAATTTACGTTAATTTAAAGTTAACAATAATATTCTTTTTATATCGTATATTATAATGGATTTATAATTCATTAATTGTTAAATTTCATAATTCAATGAAACAAATAAATTTTATATGTATTAATTTAAAATATAAATATAGTTATGAAACACTAACAAAATATTAATGCACAATTTCTTTCATAAAGCTATGAGATGAATCTGTCGAATTCTGCATAATAAGAGATCAGTTGTCACACTCTTAAAAGTAGTTATAACTTTTAAAAAATGTTTGTAACTTTAGACAAATAACAAAAAGCGAATGTAATTATATATGCGCAATGCAGTGTATTCGTATTCCTATTCATATTTTCTTTTTCTTTTGTTATTTTCACCTGGTTTCTTAAGGTTATTACTTCCTCAATTTGCCAGGCGATTTCCGATTTAAGCGCACGCAATTGTACTAAAATCAACTCTACCAACATATTATTTATACGATCAGTTGCGTTATCTTCCGGTTCGACAAATCTTGATGGTAAATACGGCACTAAATTGATTTTCACGTCTTCAGAGTAGGTTAATTTTAACTGTTTTTTTAGGGTTATCAGTTCCTCTGCTCGCCTGAATGTTTGGTGTTTAATCGCACGCACTTTTCCTAAAATCTCTGCAAACATCTTTGTTTCATCAGTCGCATTATCATCCAGTTTTACAGCTTTTAAAGGTAAAAGATTCTCTAAATTGGTGCTCATGTCTTCAGTGTAAGTAACTTCCAAGTGGTTTCTTAGGGTTGCCCATTCCTTTGTTAGCGTGCGCATTTCCTGTGCTAGCGCAAGCATTTCTCCTAAAACATAATCCAACATCTTATTTGTACTATCAATGTTATATTAGAAAACTGAAATGTCGGTTGAAAATCCTAAAACGTTAGTGTATTGATGAAGCGTCCTGCTCGCTTGTTGAAATATTTCGTATTTAAAAATAGCTACCAAATGTTTATTAACGCGTATACAACTAAAACACAAGTGATCGTTGTGTGTGGTTATTAAAGACTAAATTATCGGAAAAAAATGCGAAACTTATATACAGAATAATAAATCCTTAAACCGCGCTAGAACTGTAAGAATAAGGAATAATCCTTATTCGAAACAGGTAGATTAAATGTGTAATAAAACAAGGAGTGATTAAAAACTGTTTACGATGATCTACCTAGTATTTACCTACTGTATGGATTATCCAAATGAAATGCATTTTCAAAAGATTCATAATTACAATAGCATTTTGTAAACAAAAGCCATAAAAGTGTTACGATAATTAGGAAATTCCCATAATCTCCCAAATGCACATTTCAGAAAATAGTTAAGAATTCAAATTGCATGTTTAAGTTAATTGCAAATCTGGCATGGCTAATAAAATTATGTATTCGTTAGGGTATTCAGTTAATCGAATTTTTTTTATTCGCGTTTTTTTTTCTTAACCAAATAATCGAATAAAATTTGAAAATTATCGATTAATCGAAAAAAAAAATTGGAGAAAATTACTCTGCAGACCTTTCCTGTAAATTTTTCATTTCATAAAGATACACCCTTGAAACAATTCCGTTGTGATAACCGAATTTTTTCCAACCGAATTGGCTCGGTTGCTGCAACCTCGCAATTCGGTTGTGGGAACCGAATTGAAATCGAGTTCGGTTGCCACAACGAAATTGTTCTGAGAGTGTAAGCCTGGGTTAGCCAGACGTAAATATACCGTTTTTGAATACATTCACTGAGTTAAATAAGAATAGATCAGCTTGCAATATGATTTTTGTCTCTTTTGTATGTATTGAACACATAAAAGAGATAGAGAAATTCTGTTGAGAATAGATTTTCAATCTACGTTTAAGTCCCTTCCTAGCTTTATTTGATTTTAGTAATTATTTCGCAGGGAATTAAAAAAAACGTTGTGACTAGCTGTCAAAATTGTTTCAAAGCGTGTTGGCTTAATTGGCTTCTGAAGAAATCATATGTATGAAAAGTTATTTGTTCTCATTAAAATATTTTTGGATTTCAAAAAAATTAATTTTGCCTCCCCTATTAAAAAAATTAATGACGTGCAATATACAATAGGCTGGTTCATAAAAAACAAAAGTTGGATTTTGGTATGGGTCAGCCCGAATATATATTAAGCACCGTGAAAAATTAACACATGATTTTTTAAAATTTTTTTTAATAAGGTTTAGGGGTCGCTACCGGGCCCCAAAGGTTGGTATTTTTGAGAAAAATCGCTGCATCTATTCTTTTTTTCTTCAGTGTCTATTAAAGTAAAACCCAAAATTTATTTTTATGAAAGCCATTATTGAATGAAGAATTGTAAAAAAAAAAATGGTGTAAGATTTTTTTCAGAACCTCTTTCTGAAGCGATTTGGCTACTCTTGTCCGTCCGTCCGTCTGTTTGTACACGGAACACGGTGGAAAAATTTATAGCATTAAACACGAAGGTATTTGTTTACATTCGTCTTCCCAGGAAAATTTTTTGCAATCGGTTACCAATCACACTAGTTCTGGAAGTGATTCCGCTAGAACCGATTCCATGGAACTAGTTCTGTAACCCGTTCCATGGATCTTATATGCAAGATATTACTGAAGGAGAATCAGTTTTAGAACTAGTTCTCGAACTAGTTCCAGAAATTATAGAACTAATTCCAAAAGCTCTAGAACTAGTTCCAGAACTCATTCTAAGGCAACCGGTTCCAGTTTGGGTGCCTTAGAAGCGATTGCTTTTTCAAAGAAGAATCGTTGACAGTAGAAGGGGTTACAAAGGAAAAGCAGCTTCTTTGGAACAGAAAATTTCTTTGGGTTAATCTAAATAAATTGATAACAAAAGGAATATGGCCTGAAAAACCAATCCCCGCCCAACTCGCCCTTAAATTTTGTATTTATTTATGTCGTCGTAAAAAAAGCATTTTCCTAAGTACGTTATAATAAGTTAAAATATATTTATAATATAAATTTTATACACATTGATTTTTTTTATTTTATACCTTTATTAATCGTCGTTTACCTCTTCTATACGTGCTTTAATTTGTCTACCTCTAGCAACCGTGCTATATTTAGGCCTAGTTTTTGGGATGTCAGTTAAACCGAAAACGAATTTTGTCGTATCGGGAAAGCCCGTGTGCTGTTTTTTTTAATTTAAATCTAAATCAATTTTGGAGAGAAGCGTGACCCAGTTGACAAAGGATACCGCGTCTATATTTCTGGATAAGTTTTCTTTGTGGAAAAAGTTAAATAATTAATTTCGAAGGTTAATTATTAAAAAAGTTCATATATTGTAAAAAGTTTCCTAACTAAATAGTTTTCCAAGTTTAAATTGTGAATCTAATATTTTTCTATTTCTGCATAAAATCCTCTTCAAAATCCAAAAGCGTTTCTCGAGAAAAGAGTGAATATAATTTATAATCGAGTTTAGGGTAATTCGGATAAACTTGGACATTAAATTATAAGGGATTTTGGATATTCGGAAATATAGAATACAAAAAGGCATAAACATTTTGATGTATATGCTATGGTACTTTTTATGACTTTATAATTAGTATTTAAAGGGGATTAAAATGGGTGCAATAATAAGTTTTGTATCTTCTTAGCAAATTAAACTATTATTCGCTATTTAACATGATGTAAACACGTAAACACAGCAGGTGTTACCGTCATGAAGCGATTTTAAAAATTCGTATAGTAAATAGTGTAAGACTTAGTAATTTTTGGTATCTTCTAAGCAAAAGTAACTATATAAAAGCATGAAATTTGGCACGCTTAAAAAATATTTGGTTTTAAAAGACTTTTATGTCCCGATTCTAAGTCTACATTGAAATTTTCTCACGTTTTTTCTTGGTTTATTCTTTGTGAAAACTCTATTTACAATCACGAATTATTATGAAATGATATGTAATATTAACATTTAAAAACAGATATGGAAGGAGGAGATGGAAATTTGTTAGAAACAAAAATTTTATATTTTTTTGAGAGGTGATATTTGAAACTTCATTCTCCTACGAATTTAAACTTTTTTGTTTACTTTTCACCTACTAATTGCAGGAGGACCAAGTAATAAGTCAAGCCGTTTAAAGGAACCTTCTTTCTCTCAGAAGTTTTTAAAAGATCCTTCTCTGGGCGCTTGTTTACAGCACGAAAATACTTGTATTTAAAATTTTATGCTTCTAGGAACAAAATAATAGACAGATATAAGGAGACATTTTATACCCCGTTTATTTCTCCATTGGTACTTATACCAATATTTTACCGATCTGAACATATTGAAAACAACCTATATCTTAAGTATCAAATCTTTAGCTCAGAAAAGTTTTGCAGTTAATTAAAAAGAACACTTAACGCCTTCTAAACCACCTACTTGCACAAAAAAAAATGTTTGCACAAAAAAAAGTTTACACAAAAAAAAAACAAGTTTCCACAACAAAAAAAAATTTTCAAAAAAAAAAGTGTTTCCACAAAAAAAAAGTGTTTCAACAAAAAAAAAAAAGTTTCCACAAAAAAAATGTTTCCACAAAACAAAAAGTGTTTGCACAAAAAAAAAGTTTCCCCAAAAAAAAAAAGTTTCCTCAAAAAAAAAAGTTTCCAAAAAAAAAAATGTTTCCAAAAAAAAAAAACTTTTTCTACAAAAAAAAATATTTCACAAAAAAAAAAGTTTCCACAAAAAAAAAGTGTTTCTACAAAAAAAAAAATTTAGATGATATAAATGAGATAGGATGAGCTGAGATTAGATTAGGTTCATGCTTAAGTGCTGCCTGGTTGTCATAGCAACACGAAAATTTTATATTTAGGGAATATATAGGAAAATCTAAATGACATATCTCCGGAACCACTGGGCCAATTTCGTGCAAACTACACATAAACCATCTACAGACCATCCTCAACGTTGAAATCGGTTGACCCGTTTCCGCAGTTAGTGGTGACATCAAAATGTACACTTCTTTTTATATATATGTATATTTATTGGCTTGTTTTTTTTTTCATTAATATACAAATAAATTATTAAACTTCGGGGCTTCCCATTTTTTAATTTTATGTGATAAGCAATGTGAAAATTCGGTATGTAAGTGAAAGACGACTCAACAAGTCTTTGTTTGGGAAATAGCTCCACCAAATGCAAAATTAACAAAAAGAGTAAGAAGGTTCAACTATATTTGTTATTTTTAAATTGTTGACACAAACAAGTTAGTTAAAACATCTTACAATTGATTTAATTCCTAAACAAGTGAGTTATAAGAAGAATATAGCGTCACCTAAAACTTTAAACTTATATGTAGAAATAAGTCTATAGTCGTGTTTTAAACAAGAGAAGAAAATATAGAATATCTTTAATTCTAAAACGTTTTTTCTTGTTCTCGTGTAAAAAAATAAAAAGTCTTGTTACGCCCTTTTGCACTTTAGGTGACGATATATTTTTAAAACATCATAAAAAATAGTTTTTAAAAATACCATTGTATTTTGTACTGTTTTACTGTAGTAGGTCAGCTTACGGATAATTTTTTATAACGGCATCTAGTTCATCGACAGCGGCTACGCGAGAAAGCACTACAAAGGGCTAATCGGACAGGTATCACTAGAGCTATGCAAAACCAAACTTCCTACAAAAAAGGATATATTACGTTTATTTTTTTACTATAATAAAATTTTAAATAAAAATTTAGCTGTTAGTCTTGCCGTTGCAAAACTAAGTAATCGTAAAGCAGCTATTGTTTTGACAGAAACAGTTAAACACATTGGTGGGGATCCTTCAGAATATAATATAAGCACTTCCTCTGTTCGCCGACAACGAATTGATTTTCGAAAAAATATGGCCGAGTCTTTAAAAAGCAAGTTTAAGCCTGGCGTTCCACTCACTATTCACTGGGATGGTAAAATGATAGAAGATATCAGCGGAAGTGAAATCGTTGAACGTCTCCCAATTTTGGTATCTGGTATGCGAGTTGATAAACTTCCTGCAGTGCCAAAATTATCTGCTGGAACCGGGGTTGCAGCTGCGTCGGCAGTTTTTGACACAGTGCTAGAATGGAACCTTAACGAAAAAATCAAATGCATGAGCTTTGACACGACTGCCACAAATACTGGAAGAAGAAATGGTGCATGCATTTTGTTAGAGCAAAAAATGGATAAGGATATGCATTGGCTGGCGTGTCGTCATCATATTTTGGAAATAATGCTTGAAGCTGTGTTTCGCCAGACACTTGGTAACTCAACTGGGCCTGAAACGATAATATTTAACAAATTTAAGTTAGCCTGTAGCAAAATTAATCGGAAAAACTATAAATCGGGAATTTCTGATCTTTTTGTTTTAAAAAAAGTGAAAACTATTACAGATGAGTCTATTTGTTTTGTCCAAAATCAGTTAAAAGAGTATCAACCTCGAGATGACTACAAAGAGCTACTGAAGCTACCTCTAATATTTTTAGGAGTTATTCCCGAAACCGGAATACTTTTTGAGCACCTGGAGCTGTTCACCGGGCTAGATGGATGACTAAAACCATTTATTGTTTGAAGATTTATTTATTTAGAAATGAATTCCAAATAACAGATAGTGAAGAGTCATCAATTCGAGATATTTGTAGTGAGAATTTACGTCAACTATTGGTTTGTAACTTCTTCGGAGATTTGTGCTCCAAGAAATGATCTACAGCTATTAAAGGACCTAAATTATTATGAAGAAGTAAATGAGTTGATTTCAACTGTATCCATTAAAAAAATTCTTGGTCATCTTTGGTACTTATCAGAAGAACTTATTGCACTCGCTTTTTTTGACGATCAGGTTTTGAATTTTTATTTTCCAAATTTAAAATTCATATGTTTTTGGGAATTTTATTTTAAACAAAAATAAAATTTAAAATATTTATGGATTTTTAAATAAAATTCTGAATTTATCCATGCCTGCAAATTTCCTAGCTAATTTAAATAAAATTGTCCATATATTTAGCAGTGTGTGAAATTTAACTTACCTAAATTTGGCAGACCATGATTTTCAGCTTCATTGAAAATTCTGCTGGCGCAAATACAGGTACTATTTCCTGTTATTTTAGCAGAATTTTGAACTATTTGTACGGGTTTTTTATGAGTGTATTGACTATATGAAATACAAGGACAGATATTTTTTTCAGTAGTTTGGGTAATTTTTTGTGTTCCCTTTCGCTTTTTTAAGAAAAAGCTTTTTAAAATACAAAAGCCATAGTGTATTTCCTTTTTCGTTATTTAGAATTGTCTACTAATGTGGAAGTCTGGACATTTTTATTATTTACGAAGTTTCCTAAATAATGTTCGAAAGAATAACAAAAAACACAATTTTTAGACTTAAATTTTCAGCAAATAAATTAACTAAAGTAAAATCTCTCTACAAATTTTTTGAGTTTTTTCAGTCTATTAATATTCAGAAAGAGTTCTATTGATTTTAGCAAGGAGTTTTTTCATTTGAAATCGGCGAAATGTTAGCAAAACTTTTGTGGAAATTACTAATTTTTTTTTGTAAAAATCAGCTAGCTGATTTTCAGCAAACTACTTTTGCTGAAATCACATCCTTTTTTACCAGCATTCTCTTGACTAAAAATTTGCTGACACAGCAAAAATTTTTTCCTGACTTTACTGAAATTTTTTTCAATTGTGTATAGTACAACGACTAAAGGGTTTGGGGCTGTGTTTGTGCAGTCGAGTTATATAGCTTTTTCACGTTCTCACTGGCCAACTCTACATGACGTAAAACGCAAAAAAATCAAAGTTCTTCTGAGCTTAATTATGTTTTCGGATATTCACAATAAACGCCTAACCGAGCTTAATACTGTGTTCTAATGTCCAGAGTAAAAAGTTTTAAGTATTTTTTTGAACAACATTTAAGCCTTTTTTCAAAAAAAAAAATTAAAAAAGTCCCCAAAAAAGGGCGTTTTAAGGATTTACATGTTCTGCGAATATGTTCGAGAGCAAATTTCACTGACAACATTTCATTTTGGGCATCCGAACTCAGAATTAGGATCAGAAGACTTTTCATACTATTTTTGCGGGCTATTTCATTTCTCATTTCATTTCTTATCCAATAAAATTAAAAATTATAACTACTATACTCGTATGACTTCACCAAATCCAAACAACGCCAAAACGTTTGGGAAAAGGATCAGCTGACCCTTTCTTTACAATAAAACTGGAACAAAATTAATAAACAAATAAACCCAATTTTGTTTTAACGAGTTTAAAGCGAGAAAAAAATATTACATTTTTTGGTTTTTTAGGTTTGCTCCTAGGAAAATATATAAAAATTGTTATCGATTGAAAGGTATTTGAAGACCTATTAAATGCTCATTTGCTCATTATAGCAGGGTTAATTATTATTTTCAATTAACATAACTAAAATTTAACTCAAATACAACAAAAAATTTCAATATTTAACAGTTTTACTTTTACTAGTATTCAGTAAAAAAAACTGCTGGTTTCAACAGTTTTATCTGCAATGTAATTTTTAACTAATTTATAGTAGTGCTAGCGAAATTTTTATACACAAAAAAAAAACAGATTTGGTGCTTTTTTTTATATATTTTTATTTTTTTATTATTCTTCTTTGTTTAAAGTAAAATGTAATTATTATTATTATTATTTATTAATAGATATAATAAATACATTTTTTTAATTAGATTTTTGTAAATTAAATATCTATAAATGACATAACTTAAAGTTGTTAGCCAGCTGATTAATAAATCTTTAAAAGATACTCACAATTTTCATATAAATATAATTTAAAAAAATTAAAATTTTCGTTAATTTACGTTAATTTAAAGTTAACAATAATATTCTTTTTATATCGTATATTATAATGGATTTATAATTCATTAATTGTTAAATTTCATAATTCAATGAAACAAATAAATTTTATATGTATTAATTTAAAATATAAATATAGTTATGAAACACTAACAAAATATTAATGCACAATTTCTTTTATAAAGCTATGAGATGAATCTGTCGAATTCTGCATAATAAGAGATCAGTTGTCACACTCTTAAAAGTAGTTATAACTTTTAAAAAATGTTTGTAACTTTAGACAAATAACAAAAAGCGAATGTAATTATATATGCGCAATGCAGTGTATTCGTATTCCTATTCATATTTTCTTTTTCTTTTGTTATTTTCACCTGGTTTCTTAAGGTTATTACTTCCTCAATTTGCCAGGCGATTTCCGATTTAAGCGCACGCAATTGTACTAAAATCAACTCTACCAACATATTATTTATACGATCAGTCGCGTTATCTTCCGGTTCGACAAATCTTGATGGTAAATACGGCACTAAATTGATTTTCACGTCTTCAGAGTAGGTTAATTTTAACTGTTTTTTTAGGGTTATCAGTTCCTCTGCTCGCCTGAATGTTTGGTGTTTAATCGCACGCACTTTCCCTAAAATCTCTGCAAACATCTTTGTTTCATCAGTCGCATTATCATCCAGTTTTACAGCTTTTAAAGGTAAAAGATTCTCTAAATTGGTGCTCATGTCTTCAGTGTAAGTAACTTCCAAGTGGTTTCTTAGGGTTGCCCATTCCTTTGTTAGCGTGCGCATTTCCTGTGCTAGCGCAAGCATTTCTCCTAAAACATAATCCAACATCTTATTTGTACTATCAATGTTATATTAGAAAACTGAAATGTCGGTTGAAAATCCAAAAACGTTAGTGTATTGATGAAGCGTCCTGCTCGCTTGTTGAAATATTTCGTATTTAAAAATAGCTACCAAATGTTTATTAACGCGTATACAACTAAAACACAAGTGATCGTTGTGTGTGGTTATTAAAGACTAAATTATCGGGGAAAAAAATGCGAAACTTATATACAGAATAATAAATCCTTAAACCGCGCTAGAACTATAAGAATAAGGAAGAATCCTTATTCGAAACAGGTAGATAAATGTGTAATAAAACATGGAGTGATTAAAAACTGTTTGTGATAATCTACCTAGTATTTACCTACTGTATGGATTATCTAAATGAAATGCATTTTCAAAAGATGCATAATTACAATAGCATTTTGTAAACAAAATCCATAAAAGTGTTACGATAATTAGGAAATTTTGGAAATTTCATAATCTCCCAAATGCACATTTCAGAAAATAATTAAGAATTCAAATTCAAATTGCTTGCCAGATCGAAATCGGCAAAAAGCTTGACATTCAGAAGAAAAAGCTTGATTTTTCTTGACATTCAAAAAAAGGCTTGATTTTCCTTGACAATTTAAAATTCAGTTAAATTAGCAAAAAAAAATTGCAAAATATTTAAATAGCAATTTGCTAAAAAAAAAAAATGATTTTTCTCCAAAATCATATCTTTTTTCTAAGTATTTTACAGCGTTTTGAAAAATTGGTTAGCTTCTAGCGCAAACGTTTCCTTTTCATTAAAAAAAAAGAATTTTGATTATAGCATTAGCTTTACTACCATAGAAACAATCATTTATACGTAAAAATTAGTCATGGTACATTTAAAAACAATTACTAACTCCGTTCCGAAATGAGGTTAACATTTCTATATTTCTGCTGGAATTATGGAGGATCTTTAAAAAAACTAATTTTTTTTTGGATAGTTGTTAGGACATATCAGTGATTCTGAATTTATAGAAAACTTTCTGATTTTTTTTTAATTTGATGTCAAAGTTGAAAATTAGAATTAAAATAATTCTTTTTGTGTGAAAAAATTAACAGCATTCCGATAAATTAGAAAACATATTTTTGACATTACAAACATGTATGGAATCTATAATGGTAAAGATGGTAATAATTACAAAATTCGACGTATGGGTAAAGAAAGTCTTCGCCGAGATGGCCTTTTACTGGTTTTTATTAAATGCAGCGAAGAGACATTGAGGTAATTACTATGGGCTTAGGAATGGCTTTTAACTCCAAATTTACCAATTGGCTGGTAGAATAGCATGAAATGTAAACGAAAATTAGCTATCAATTGGTAAATTTGGTAGATTTGGAGTTAAAAGCCATTCCTAAGCCCAAAGTAATTACTTCGAAGTAATTGCTAAGTTTTATTTATATGACACATTAGCAACAGCTCGTCAAAATATTGTTCATTAATTTTATTACAATACAATATTATTTTTTCTACCACAATAGTAAAATGTTAACATTATTTTGGAACAAAAAAATCAATAAAAGTGTTAACCTTTTTTCGGAACAGAGGTAGTAGTTTTTTTTTTTTTTTTGCTAATAGTTAATTTTTCTTATCAATTTGATGGAAAAATTTATAAAATTCCGTTCTAGCTTAACCAATGACATTTTTTCTCTATTCTTGACACGCATTGAAAAAGCTTGACAATCAAGCCAAATCAAGCCCGTCTGGCAACCCTAGATGGCTAATAAAATTATGTATTCGTTAGGGTATTCAGTTAATCGAATTTTTTTATTCGCGTTTTTTTTCTTTAATCGAATAAAATTTCAAAATTATCGATTAATCGAAAAAAAAAATTGGAGAAAATTACTCTGCAGACCTTCCCTGTAAATTTTTCATTTCATAAAGATACACACAAGATACACACATAGAAAAAATTTTCCATTTTCCAACTGAAATTCGGTTACGTCTACTAAAATAGGTTGGTACAACTGAATAATGGTTATCACAACAAAATTCGGTTTATACAACTAAATTTTAGTTGTAAAGTGTTGTTTTTTCAAACGCGTCGTATAGACCAAATACAATTAATATTGTCATTAATATGTATTTTTATTAATTCTAATTTAGTAGGTTTGAGGTTAAGAAGAAGAATAAACCTTCCTCAAAAGTTATAAACACATTAAATTTGCAAATCAGACTAGATCTAGTTTCTGCCTTTTTATGGACAGGCTTCATCAGTGATCTTCCATTAAATTGTATTATTGTTTATATTTTTATTGTCAGATTGTCTCTATATGAATAATTTCAGAAATAATCAAACAGACATACACAAACATTCTACTTCAGATTTTCGCTGTTTATCTTCTTATTTCCTCGTTTTTCGTTATTTAGAATGTCTACTAATGTGGAAGTCTTGACATTTTTATATTTTACGAAGTTTCCTAAATAATGTTCGAAAGAATAACAAAAAACATAATTTTTAGACTTAAATTTTCAGCAAATAAATTAACTAAAGTAAAATCTTCTACAAATTTTTTGAGTTTTTTTCAGTCTACTAATATTCAGAAAGAGTTTTATTGATTTTAGAAAGGAGTTTTTTCATTTGAAATCGACGAAATGTTAGCAAAACTTTTGCTGAAATTACTATTTTTTTTTTTTTTGGAAAAATCAGCTAGCTGATTTTCATCAAACTACTTTTGCTGAAATTACATCCTTTTTTACCAGCACTCTCTTGACAAAAAAGTTGCTGGCACAACAACAATTTTTTTCTGAATTTACTGACATTTTTTTCAATTGTGTATATTAACAACGACTAAAGGGTTTGGGGCCGTGTTTGTGCAGTCGAGTTATATAGCTTTTTCACGTTCTCACTGACCAACCCTACATGAAGTAAAACGCAAAAAAATCAAAGTTCTTCTGAGCTTAATTATGTTTTCGGATGTTCACAATAAACACCTAACCGAGCTTAATACTGTGTTCGGATGTCCACAGTAAAAACTTTTAAGTATTTTTTTGAACAACATTTAAGCCTTTTTTCAAAAAAAAAAATTAAAAAAGTCCCCAAAAAAAGGGCGTTTTAAGGATTTAAATGTTCTGCGAATATGTTCGAGAGCAAATTTCACTGATAACATTTCATTTTGGGCATCCGAACTCAGAATTAGGCTCAGAAGACGTTTCATACTATTTTTGCGGGCTATTTCATTTCTTATCCAATAAAATTAAAAATGTAAACTACTATACTCGTATGACTTCACCAAATCCAAACAACGCACAGTGGCCGAAATGCCCAATCTAGCGGCGTTTTGGCTAAATTTTAAAATTCAAATTTCGGCAAACTTTTTTTTTTATTTGAAAATATATACCTTAACGGACTTTTTTCTGTTTTCTTTTTTGTTTTGTTCCTAATATTCGCACAGCTGTGATCATTCAAACTTAACACATGTTTCAACAGGTGCAGTAATTATTTTTGAGCTTTTTTCAAGTGCAGTTTTGTTGACAGCCAAAAATTAAATATTTAATTTTTTAATAACATTTGTGATTTTATTTTACTTAAAAGGTATGTATTAAATAAAAATTCCATAACAGCAACAGTCGGAAAAGATAATTTTTTGTAGAATCTCTGCGCAGAGGAAACGTTCTTGAAACGAATATTCAGACATTTACAGAAACTAATTTCCGTAAAATTGCTTCTTATCTCGATTCAGAAAATAAAAGTTATTACACTCATCAACTTAAAAGCTCAAAAGGTTTATCAATCGTCATAAAAGGCATTGAAAGCAACGTCCCAACAAGTGAAATAACAAATGCTATAGAAAATGAAGGCTACAAGGTAAAATCAGTACACAATATAAAAAATAAGGACAAAATACCGCAACC